>CM056783.1:14230071-14955071 GCA_029852875.1 Mythimna loreyi
GATTGCAGTAGAAATTAAGCCAGTGTAATTAACTGAAACTTATTTGTGAACTATTAAGACTTTTTTCTTTAGTTCTTCAGTTTATACCTACCATTAAAAAATATCAAGATTTTATTACACAGATATTTTTATAAATTCATCAGATATTAGCAAAACCATAGGGATAGTAGTATTGATACTCACTAGGGTCGATACCCGCAAGGGCCACGGAAACATTGTTTGAAAGAGTTACCGTGGACCCGGAACTCTAAACGACAATCGAAGGACATCAGTGGGTTTTAGTCAATAAAAGTGTAACACATGTTTTTGCACCACTCTAGAGCGAGAAGAGTTAATTGATGATTTCCCACCTCACAAAATATAAATCGAAGTATAAATGCAGTAAAAGACACGCGTAATTAATGGAAAAGTGCATAAAGCATTGCAAGAATTAAATAATTAACGCTAATAGAATAAATGCATGAGTCATTTCATTAACGTTCGAAAATTAGGTGAGATATACCAACTTTCTTTTTGATATAATTTCTTTATACCTATATTGTCTGTATAGGTATATTATAAAACTTATTTTGTATAACGTTATCGGACATAACGTTTCGTATTAACGTTACGTTTTGGGGTTTTATGTATGTAACTTAATTTATGTTGTACTTTAACTACAACATTAACTTTAGTATTATGTGAAACCCGAAACAATATCTAGTATTTTAGTAGTAGTAGCCAGCCGAAATTTATAGATGCGGCTCAAGTAATTATTGAGAATTGCCCGGACTTATTACATAAATTGTATATATAATTATCATTACATAGTATAAAACAAAGTCGACTGTTCCTATGTATGCTTAAATCTTTAAAACTACGCAAAGGATTTTGATGTGGTTTTTTTAATAAATAGATTGTTTCAAGAGGAAGGTTTATGTGCATAATACATGGATAATATATTAAATATCAGTACCCGTGCGAAGCTGGGGCGGGTCGCTAGTAATTAATATAAGAACATTGTCATGTATTTTCAGTATTAATTATAGCACCGCCTTGGACGCGTCTGTAAAGAAGTTATATTTTTTCTCAATAAACAAATAAATAATAATAAGTAAATTTTCATTTAAAAAACCTATGTACAAAATTTCATAACTTTAATAAGAAAAATCACAAAGCCAGCTTGTAGCGGGCCACTCCGGCAACAGAGGAGTCGTTTCAGGTTTCACATGTACCTACTAAAAAAAAAAGTTGTAAAATATATAGTTGCCGCATTGAAAAAAGTCGCTGTAATACGATGCGTCCACCTCAGGTTCATCCAGATAGATCGGATGAAACAAAGTACGCCGCATTGTAAGCGCACCAATTTGGTGTTCATCAAAGCGGCTTAGTAACGTTAAGCCCAAATACAAACTGGTGCATCGTCGATACGTCGCTCTGACAGTTTTAGTTCCACGTCACAATCAACATAGTGTCACAACTTAGAGACATTCCTTGGGATTCCTCCAAAAAAGGAAATCACAAACAGAAGTAATTGGGCACGCTATAACCATGACCGTAATTCCTTCCTTTGAGGAGTGGCTGGAAGGCCGTCTCGGCGTCCTCAACTTCTGCAAAAAACCAAGTCCTCACTGAAGAAAGGTCCCTGCGGGCCTATGAAGAAAGGTCCGGGTGTCACCATTATGTGGACGACCCAGAGGATATGATGGAGGTGCGCCCCGCTTTGGTGGAGTACCGCTGTGTCCTCGTGGGGCGATCATCGGCAGCGACCTCTCTCGCCGGGCCGGGAACAGCCCATTAAACCACCTTATTTGGGTTTAGTCCAATTCCCCGTTTGTTCAATATAGAATATTTCTAACATTAAACACAATACTTATTTTTTATTCATATATTTATTCATCTTATTTTGCAATACAAGCTCCTACCAAATAATTAGTTACTTAACAAAATAAAAACAAACTGTGTTCATACTACGTACCTATTTCACAGCATGAAGTTCATGCAGCAGCCGTTGCAAAGAACTGCTTCGAACGCATAAAGCAAATAAAATAAGCTGTTCAATCAATCTGAACGGTCGGTTGTCCATAAACTTTTAATAGATTGCCTTCGATCGTTCTAGTACTTACCGTAATAGCCTTGTGATTGTTTGCTCGCATACGGTATCTATTGGCGTAAGTCACGGTAACTCCTATCATAAAATTACTATAGAGAAATATTGTGCACGTTGATACAAAACTACCTCTAATTTCTCAAGGGACGTGCGCTTAGATAGGACAGCTTATTACCTAACTTCCAGTGCTTGTTACCTTTCTCATGAACTATGTCACAGTGTACTGCAGTAGAAATATATATGTATGCTGATGTATACAGGGCTGCAACAATAAAGGGTCGCATAAAAAACTGCGATATCTCCCAGATTTATGTAACTACATAGAACCTGCGTTGTCAATAATAATTATGTTATGTGCTGATTAGTAATGATCAATATAAACATCAAAAGCAGTTTCATTTGGTACTAAGTTAGTGACCCAGACTGTTAAGCCGGAGGTCGATGGTTCGATTCCCACCCATGACAAATGTAAAAGTAATATTAAATATATTATGTATGTTTTATACATATAAACCTTCCTCTTGCGTCACTCTATCTATTATAAAAATCCCATCAAAATATATTGCGTAGTTTTAAAGATTTAAGCATACATAGGGACAGCGGGGAGCGACTTTGTTTTATACTATGTGAATGTAAATATGTAATGATATTTATTTATATATAATATAATATATAATAAATACCATAACATATATGTATTAATATATGTTATGGTATTTATTTTGAAATTTATAAGTATGTCTATCAGTTGTCATAACACAAGCTCTGCTAAGCTTGAGTCTAGACGGCGTTGTGTGATAGTTGTCTAATAAAAAAATTGTGTGGGAAGTGCCTGATCTGGGATGTAACCTTCGCCGCCAGTCACCTGAGTCGCATCATGCACGCTGCCTCTGCCGCCGCTGAAGAAGCCTGCTCTAAGAGATTGAAGTACGCTACCTTGGATCTGCTTTACCAATTTGGGCCGGTTGCTGTTGTGACTCTGGGCAGACGCAGTACGAACGCAAAAAAAACACGTTAAAAGATTGAATCAATTCATCATCAATTCTCTTCAATCTCAATTGAATCAATTGAGATTGAAGAGAATTAAAAAAAAGTATTTAGAGCAGTATCATCCAGCATGTTTAAAAAAATAGTGCTATCCAGGGAAGGGTTAATAATGATATGGGCTAGAATATCTTCAGGAGATAGAAAATGGTTCTCTGATAACTTCCAGATAAGTAGAGGAAATTAGGTAGTTTAGTATTGAGTATTGTATTGTATTTCGGGCTGGTATCTCTATTAAACTCCTCGACTAAAGCGCGTATTAACCACCCATTTTTTTTTGGTGGGAAAAATCATCGAATGAAGAATTCCGCCCTTGGGCGGAGCAGGAGACAGTGTCAGACTTTTACTGACTAAATGACCCACCGTCCCTTCCTGCCTTAGTTCTGGGGCCCCGGTGTTCCGCTTTCGCTTCAACCCTTGGCACCAGAAGGCTTCGACCCTGCTGGGCCCCTACAGTTGCTGACAACTCCTTGAGGCGCGCGGGAACAATGCGCGCCGTTTACGACCTGGGCTCGGTCCAGACGGGTCCGGACGCGAGACCCAATGGCGTCTTAATTATGTTTCTAATGATGGCACCAAAGGTTAATTTACGATAATGCACGGCATAATTAAGCTTATTTGGACAATGCGTATATTCAACCTGTGCAAACTGTGCAACAAGTGTTACTGCTGTCTCCTCAGAGCTTAGATTTAAGTTCCATGGAACACGCTTGAGATAAGCTTGGGAGATGCGTTACACAACTCAATCCATGTCCGGCTACCTTACGGATCTAAATTATCGTTTAATGAACAGGTTTGTTAAGAGAAAATAATTACAAAACACAATCAAAGCGAGAAAACAGAAATTAAATGGTGTATTTTTTTTTATGTATTATATTCAATAATCTACAACATACTATAGTTTTACAAAAAACCATCTTATATTCTAGAATTTAAACTGTTACGCTTTTTATTATAGTTCCGTATTTCAAGAGCCTACTGAATTTATCAGTGCAATATTGTCATCTCTCCCACGCGACGACGCTTCTTTAATGTTATTAGAATAGAAAATAATATATAATAATAGAAAAACTTACACCAAAATAATTACAAAGGCAAGTATTGGTTGCCCAAGTAACAAAATTTGGTACTATAAAAGCCCTGAGAACGACAGAACGTTCTAATTAGCGTTAACGATTACCACTATAATGGTGTTGTAAACGTTTTCAGGACCCCAAAAAGGCCCTAGTTTTGTTACTAAAAGTATCTAGAAACGCTTTTTAGTAGGTACTAAAATATTGCTCTGTGCAACATTTATGTCACAAATCCTACTAGGATCCTAGTTGACTACGAAACTCCAAAATAGGAGTAACTGCTTCTGTAAATTACAACAAATAAACATAATTGACTTTGACTTTGAAAATTATTACCTAGTTCTTCGCTTTTAAAATTACCATTTTATAAAACAGTTTACATTGAGCCTTAGATTAAATCAAAACAGCGGAAGATTAGGAACCGAACGGAACAGAAGACTTCACACACTTTGTTGTCCGTCTGTCTGTCTATCTGGCAAGTCCTTTCATCTCGAGAACGCGTGAAGGTATCGAATTGAAATTAAAATTCGGAAAAATCTTTAGTTTCGTTTCGTCGGCTTCTATTTGGGAATTGAACTATTTTCATAGGTAAGTATATAAGTATATAGGTAAGTAAAAATACATTAAGGAAGTTTGAGGTAGTAAGTAGGTATGGTACTTCTCTCAAACTTCCTTAATGTACTTTTTTTTTAATTGTAGAAAAATTTCAATGTTTGTCATTTTCGTTCTTGCTTTTAAGTATCATTAATTATTGCAATAATAGTTAAAAAGCTACTAACTCACATTTTGTAGGCTGGAGTTAAGGTTTTAGGATCTTACTTCGCTTGCTCTAGCACGTTAAGTTCTTCCAATACTCAAATAAAGATTTTTATTTTATTGTGAGAATACTCAACGGTATACTGACGGCTACGAGACGTCCATGAAGCACCTACACGGCACTTACTAATTTATTGTGCAGTTCCAACGTCCCGGAGAGGAGCTAGAAACCCACAAAAGCTTTACCTAGAGGTTAAAACCAAAGGTTGTCTTTAAAAAATCGCTGTTAGCGATAAGACCGCCCATTGTAACACCGTAGTAATTTTAAATGTCCTAATGTACCAAGTTGTGTTTATGGTGTACCTACAATAAAGAGTATATATATCTATCTATCTAAGACCTCACATAAAGCCTTTGCGGATTTTACGTATTGTGCCTCTGCTGCCTCCGCGTAGAGCGAACGCGTGTCTCATTTACTTAATTCGCAAGGTGCCAGTGCACTTAATAAAACATGATAAGACGGTCGATGTCTACCTCGTGTATTTAAAAATATAACAATTTTACTTAGATTCATTATTTCTGTCAAATGACGTCCGCTACTGACCATGGGCCTTCAACAATTATGGACGACTACGACGGGTCTGTTGCGTCTGGCATCCTTCTAATTCCTGCGACTCTCACCTGATCATTGTTCCTCCTGAGAGGCCTTCCATTACTGCATCTTTTCAGTATGAGGTCGTTACTGCAGACCCATTTGGCGCTATCAACAGTTAGTGACCAATCCTTAAACACGTGCTTACAGTCATGATAACATAGGTATTATATTATCATGACTACAATCACGTGTTTAATTATCGGTCACTATAGTTATTATTAGTCACCCTATATATTCATTTCTAATTCGATCAAACAAGGAAACTTCGAGTGTGGGCTACGGGATCTCTATTGTCATTTGGTTGATTATGCTAATGGTAGCATAATGGTATCATCTCATCATTGGTAATACGCACTGGGTTATAAACTTTCGTCTTGAAACACTGTGGTTTGTGAGACGGTAAACACAACATTCTTGATTAGATTAACTTATTAATCTTTTATTATCTATCAGAGGTACCTATCTATCTATATCACTTGTACCTAAACTACGTGTATCACGGTATAAAAATACTTTAAAAGTAGGTCGCATGCACTGCCAGTCAGTTCCACTGTCATCTGGGGGAGACAGGGGAGAGACCTTTGTCCATTCTTCAAGCCAAAATCTGGATAGGTACCTAAATGAAAAAGTGCAACATACATCACGCCACAATTGAAATAGCTCGTATTCATACTCAGTGTTATTCAATAAGTCTGTAATCGTGTATATGTGTTTAATAATTCTGTCATGCGAATTTGAATAAATACTTGTATGAAATAGTACATACCCTTGGGGTGAAACTAAGTTATTTAGTCCCAAGACTTTTTTTTTTTATGGTAGGTGAAAATCATCGAATGACGAAACCCGCTCTTGGGCGGAGCGGGAGACCAGTGTCAGACTCTTACTGACTAAAAAACCTACCCCGTACCTTCCTTGCCTTATTCCTAGAGTCGCGGTAACAGTTTCTCACCACCCGAGGCTCCAGGAGGCTTCGACCCTGAAGGGCCCCTACAGTTTGCTGACAGCTCCTTGAGGCGCGCGGGAACGGTGCGCGCCGTTGACGACTTGGACTCGGTCTGGACAGTTACCAGACGACCGGACGGCGAGCTAGCCATTGCTCACCGTCCGCGAACCAGTATCTACGGTGACCGGATATCGGCAGGATCGCGGCGGCGACGGCTACGTCGAGGGCGCTGTTGCCTTTGCCTTATGCGGTCGGCCTCCTCCTTTACGAGCATTACTGATTCGCAGAAGGAGGCGACCGCCTGCCATTTCTCTTCGCTGCGGACCATGGCCTGAACCAAGGCCCGGCGCGAAAGGTCGCCGCCGCCGATCACCCCCACGAGGACACGGCGATGCTCTTCCCAAGCAGGACACACTTCCACCGTGTGCTCCACTGTGTCCTCCGGGCTCGCCTCACAGTGGTGACACCCGGACGTCTCTTCCGCACGAATCCGGTGCAGGAATCTCCCGAACTTCCCATGTCCGGTGAGAACCTGCGTCTAGTCCCGAGACTTAGTTTGGCGTCCGAGCAAATCGAGGCCGCTAATAGTTCGAGGGACTAAATGATAAGAGTCCGAGGCAAACCGTTTTTGATTACGAATACAAGGAAAATAAAAATAATAAAATCCTGAGTCGTTGTCAAAGGTCGTCGTATGATTTTAAGCATATTTATAGGAGCGGTAAACAGTGTCAGACTCTTACTGACTAAACACCCCACCCGAATGAGACCCTGGGCCCCAGTAGACTTCGAACCTTTGACAGAGTCCCTACGATAGGTACAGTGGTGATCTTTATGTGGCATTCTGGTATTTTGAAAGGTGCTTTAGATTAGCGCCAGTAGAACCAAAAGAGACAAAAATTTAAATGTTGAGACGTCCGTTTTTTAATATTTAATTTATCTTCTGTAAATGAATGAATGAGTGTGAAGAACACTTACAGAACGGCTTAGTCTTCCCAATATTTCTCTACGGCGCAGAAACGTGGACAGTTCGCCTCATAGACCGACGCAAAATCGATGCACTCGAGATGTGGTGCTGGTGGCGACTGCTGCGGATGCCTTGGATAGCCCTTAGGACTAACGTCTCGATTCTGGATGAGCTAAAAATCAAACAGAGGTTATCTTCGATTGTGCATGTACGAAGCCTCAAATATTTTGATCACGTTGGTCACAACGAAGACTCGTTGTCCAGGGACAAGTAGAGGGGAAGCGGTCTCGTGGGTGATCACCTACGCGTTGTCCAGAGTTCCCGAGACGCCGTAAACCGTGTCAAGAAGAGACTCATCGTGGGGTCCTCGCTAGCAAAGGAAAATCCAACATGATCAACCACGACCACTCTATCAAGAGTGAACGACTAAGGATAAGACCTAGCTAGCTAGACCACTCCAAACCCTTGGACTAGAATGATGAAATTTTGCATAGACATTCCTTTTACGACGTAGGTATTGGTAGTAATAATAAAAAAGTTTCCCGAAATTCACCCTCTGAGGGTATGAAATCGGAGTCCAAAAAAAATCTATGAAGAAACCCTCTTTCCTGTGGACAAAGCCGCTGACAGAGGGTAGTCTCGCAATATTTCTTCAATATAATTATTTCCTTGTGAGTTCAGAGACAACTCAACTACCTCTCTACTCTAGGTAATTACCTGTACACCTTCATAGAGACAAGACAACGTCCGCAATTTGGGAAATAATTGGATCAGTGTACGGTACGGTGATCCAATTATTCCCCAAATTATGAAATTAAACCAATACGGTATCCCACAATATTTTTACTTATCATTTTAGGTGTCATGTTAAGTTATTATCATCGCACAAAATTTTTGGATCAACTGACGATCCTTAGCACTGATAACACGAATTGCCTAATCAGAATCTATTGAGTAATGTTTAAATGTATCTATTGCTAATCTTGTAAGATAAGTTAACTGAAGCTTATCTTTTATTATTCTTACACTTTTACGTGCGTGGGATTTAGCTTGTAGTACTTGTACGTTGTACCTATAGAAATATAAAGTTTGACTGTTAGAAAATGCCTAAGGCATATCTGCCTCTGTATCTTCCATGAAGTAATAAATACTTAATATAATATCGATACTTGATCAGCAATAGGGAGTTAACATCATCGACAGTCTATCGTTTGCTTTAACTATTCTACATTCCTACCCCGGTCTAATTTATGTAAATTCTAATCTTTTGTTTATGGAGAAACCTCAAAGGTAGACAGTCAGAGCGATGTATAATCAGCACGATCAGACTTGCCTATAAATGTTCAACAGAAGATCGATTAATAGACTTGTCATATACCTATCATACAGTGTTAAGTAACATATCCATTAAGGGATCTTGGTGTGCTATTTGATAATAAAGTCTCCCTTAATCAGCATGTGGAAAAAATGGTCAATAACTCTTTTAAAATGTATGTGAGGTCATCCACAGAGTTCAAACGTCCTTCTACCTATCTTTATGTGTAAGACTTTGATACGTTCACAACTGGAATATGCGGTTCCAGTTTGGAATCCATTTTATCAGAAATACGTGGATGAGATAAAG
Source organism: Mythimna loreyi (assembly GCA_029852875.1). Taxonomy (NCBI): domain Eukaryota; kingdom Metazoa; phylum Arthropoda; class Insecta; order Lepidoptera; family Noctuidae; genus Mythimna; species Mythimna loreyi. The sequence continues at coordinate 14,239,220 of CM056783.1, forward strand.
TCCTGCGTAAATTTCTTCGTGTATATGTACTACAGATGCCATAAGACATATCTGTCATACAAAAAATTACTAGAGAAGTATAACTTGTTGACTTTAGAATCTAGACGTAAGCTTCTTGAAGCTACAGTGCTGTATAATATTGTTCACAATAACTATGATTCAAGTACAGTCAACCTACGTAGTGTTCGAGCCGGAACACTATTTGCTGTGAACAGTTGTCGCACAAACTCGGGTTTACGGTGCCCTACTCGTCGGTTGGTTGACACTTACAATAGTAATTTCATTGATGTTGATGTTTTTATGTGCTCCAAATTTACATTTAAAAATAACGTACTCAAAATTTTATCCGCACAATCTTATAATATTACTAATTAATTTATTTATAATTTATGAATTTAATTTAAATTTGGATTTGAATTTCAATATTTTATATACAGCGATAATTTGTTAGTCCTATTATTTATCTATTTTTCTTTATTTTCTCTTTTATAATTTAATGTACAATGTAAGTAGATGAGTAATTTTAAACTGTGATTTAATTTATTTTAATTTAATATATAATTTTAATATAGTGTAATTTATAATATTAATTTAATTAATGCATGTTTTGCTTGTTTTAACGGTTTTAAATGTAATTTTTAACAAATTGTTATATACAGTTTATATTAATTTGTCCAGCGGCATTTTACTGCCGGCAATTTTTTTTTAAATTAATATGTGGATAATGCAGTGGGCTGCAATATTGTAAACTCGTTTGTTCTGTTTAATTTATCTGTTATATGTATGTTGTAGCTGTTTATTTATTTAACACTTAATGCACATAACAGTACAAAGGCGGACTTAATACCTAATTAAGGCATTTTCTACCAGTCAACCTTTATTTTTTTCTATATTTTGTTTTATTGTATCTCAAATAAAATAAAATAAATCATGGGACTTCAGCGCTTTACTACCCGCCGGATATAAAACAAGTTCGTTCCCAGTTCGGTATGTGATGAAACCAAGACATCCCCTCTTGTTCTTGAAGGAATTGGTAACAGTACCTGCACTGCACGCAGGTGCCCCATTAGGTGGCCTTCAGTCTTACCAGCAACAATGCTCCGAAGAATGTTGTCCTGTTGTGCCGGCCCAGCATCCGACACAGCATTGACATGAATCTTTTCCTTACGGTCGCATAGAAGTCTAACTACCTACAATAAGCTAGCGAAGCCAAGTGCCTTGAACCCCAACACCCTTCACGACTACTCCAATGATACGTTCATCCCAACGCGAGCCTGGTTGGTGTACCTACACTAGAACTGCTATTTTGACAATAAATCTTCCAAAATGCCAACAATTCCATCGTCCGCCATCGGCACCAGCCGGGAACACAAGACACTCAGAAGAACCACTATCTATAAGGCATACAAAAATATTTCTTCTGTGCGAGAATTGAACACGGGACACGCAGTGCAGCAGCCAATCACTCGAGCCCTTTTTTTGTGTCGAGGAGAAAGTCGCCTTCAAAAGGCGCCTGGTCCTTGGGTATTTTTACCTCACTAAAACCACCCCGGTGATCACCGTAGAAGAGGCTCCATTACCTCTCAAAAGACCATTTCGGAACTCTTTCTGTGCAACGCCTGTTACAGCACTTCCCTGAGGAGACTAAAACGGTATCCCCGGTAACGGTATGCGTCACTCACTGGGTGCTGAGTGAGGCATAGGGGAGACCGTTTTAGTAGCAGGTAGGTAGCACGTGATCACTTTACTACCGTCTTCCCTGGAATCACTCGATGGGTGAGCAGTCTCTGAGCACACATGGTTCCAAAATTCTATTTATTATTGGATTATGCTGTGCAGAATCCAGACAGTTACCGCATTGGTGGCAATTTGCCGTGGCCTCTCGTCCAATTCTGTAAATACTCACCGAAGCAACCGTGCCCGGTCAGGACCTGATTGAGTCTACATACCACCGGCCATTTAGTAGAATTCACTTTTCTTTTTCGCCAAAACCGAGAACCAAGACGGGTGTTGCTAGTTGCACATGTGTAAGTTTGTGGCATCGTCGTTCCTAAAAACTTTTTTTAAAGAACCGTGAAGATTCTGGCCGGTTCGTCTTGTTATGAAAACGACCAATTGTAACCGTGCCCTTTGCTTCCAACATACTTTATGTATTTTGAATTGAATGTAGATTCCATGCGATAACAAAGTATTTACCTAACTAAAGGTGTAGTTCTTATCAGTAGACAATGTAGTATTGTTTTTTGTTGAAACCGTCATCTACCTATGAGTCGAGTTCCGGTGTACGGAAACTCCATATCAGGGTGACTCATACGCAAGTGCGTATGTACTTTATTCGATCGTATGATTTCTAGGTAATGTAGATAACTGTAACATATCTATGTTGAGATGTTTTGATGAGATGGATGATACTTACCGAATATGTAGTAATGCCTTATTTATCATTGACGCATCATTCTTATCATTACGTACCTGAACTTCTGCGTAATCGGCATTACTATATTATACGAAAACCGGATAAATTTGATTTTTAGAAGGACAATCATCAAATGGCTTCCTCTACTTTGGGTAAAGCGAGGGAGTCACAGAGTTTTACCGAAAAAAGCTGGCAGGCTGACCTCATACATCCGGATTGGATCTCTGAATTTATATTATTATTTAGAAAAACCGGAATACCACACAATATGCTCCACACACATTCTGATTTTATCCGAATATGATATTCTCAGATCGATCTTAGGGAATTATACTGACGAGCGTTCTGACTTCCGGATCGGAAATTCAAGATTATGATTTCATAACGGAAAAAAGCAATGATATTAGTACTAACTCCTGATCCAAAAAGTCTTTAGCATCTATCGGGAATGTCGAGAATACTGCTGGTCTGTATTAAGGATGTACCTATGAAGCCAGCCTAGAACCCACCAGTTTCTTCATTTATTATTTACGTTGGAAAGCTTCGGTAATTACTTTTACAATCAATTCCGCAGTTCAACCAATATCGACCTCTTCATAGTGTGACTACTTGATAATAATGACACTACTTAAATTAGGATAACTTTGACCCTCGGGTATAATTTTAGCACAAGTTAATTAACCAATAGTAACACAATAAACATAGTTTCTGAAGTTCCTATTTGTTGATAAGCTAGTGCCAAAGTTTAACCCCAGGGCCAAAGTAACTCTACATTACGGTACTTAATATCCCCGAGACCAGGTCATTTTTTTCAGCTCCCGTATGCATTTGGCCCCACTTTCAATGGACGAAGTTGAAAATACTCAGTAGGCGTTTAGCTAAAATAAAGCAGACTTGCTGACCGACTAATAAGACTGTGCGACTGCGATAGAGACATAACTTCAACAATGCTCATAGCGTAACGTTCTAACAATCATAGAAATAGTTTATCCTATTTAATGTTCGTAGGAGTTTAGTTTGGTGTGTACCAATTGACACTAATTGCAAACTACAATAAATAATCCCACACATAACATGTTATTCGTCTGTCAGTCAAGGTCGCTCTCAGATATCTGGATCTATTAACTCTTTTTCTCCATTTGACCAAACGAAACATGACAGGATGATATTGAACAACTTATAGGTACAAGGAAGATAGGAGCGCTTTATACAGTCCCGCGTCTAAGTAGCAATATAAGGCGACTGTCCTTCCTACACAATAGGTTAGGTGTGCTTATACAATACATATTATTACCTTGTCTTACCAGACAAAAAAAATGTGACGTCAATTACAAAACATTTGAATGCTTGAATTTATTTTCGTATCTAAGTGTTTTTATATGTACAAAGTGGGATTTGGGCATCTAATATAATCAAATTTTAATTAAGTTCGTTAACATACACCATTGCCAATCAACAACATAGAAAAAAATATAGTACGAGTAGTAATACAAAAATACCGAACTAATTTTAAGACATACATCACTTGTGACAACAATTTAAAAAATAACATCGATGGATCGTTTCAACTCGGCGAGATACAACACTAACGCTATATCGCCCTATATTATAGATAAATAAAATAATCAACAAATGACTCAGTTATCATCATGACCAAAATAGGCACATAATATCTTTTGTCATGAACTAATATGATAATTAACGAAGGTAATTGTGTAATTGAATACTTAGACCATCACAATGGGTTGAACAGAGTTGAACCCTGACCTTTATCCTAGAAGAAACTATGTAGACACAGACCCCAATTAACTCTGGTAAATTACTTAACCATCTACACTACTACACATTACAACTAGCTATTTATTCATAAATATTTACATGACTAGTCAGATGTGGTGTTTTAAAGCAATTACAATAGTTGCATGTTTTATTGAAAACAAACTAAGGTTTATTGGACCAAATACTGTGGGCATCTTACCTCAAGTTTAAAAGACTGACTCATATTACAATACTTAACCAATTTTAAATATTATATAACCTACTTTTGCATATGATAATGTACTATGTATAGAATATTGTACTTTCTTCAAACATCCTCAAATCTAACTCGTTTTAAACAAAAACAATTTCAATACAAACATAAAATATCAAGTACTCAGTCATTATGTGTACTAAAAATTTGGAACACTAGTTTTACCTATTTTAATAAATTTAATCATAAATTATGAATTTTCAACATCACAAACAAATGCAGGAACAGTAAGATTACAATCATTTAGTTCATAAAAATAAAATAAAACAAAAATATTTCTTTTGTTAAATCAGTTTGCAATGATAGCTTACTAGACATCTATTTAACTACCTCAATAATGCTGGTTAAGTACACCTAGTGGAAATTGTTGCAATTTAACCCTTGTAATTAAATATAACTAAGAAATTCTGTATTTACTATTTCTAAAATAAAAATGACAACAACAATGTTCTGAAGTGTTGAGGATATTTATAAATTAACTGTCTCGATCTTTAATATAGGGGTATATAAAGATGGTCAACATCAACACTATTTTGAAATTTGTAGGAATTTCTTACTATTTGTTCTGTGCTCAAACTAGACTAGACTTATTGGTTCTTACATCGTTTACATATTGTCTAACAAGAATAAACTAGTACATTTTAATTAGGGAAGATTTGGTAGTTCTGAAATAACATTCTATCATTGATTATTACCAATGAATACTTTATCTGATTTGTATGGTACTTTATACTATTCATTATATTGGAGGACACTGTTATCAAATAGAAGCACTTCAGCTTGTGCAGCAAACAATCCAAAGCAGTGACATACTTATTTTAGGTATGAAAGTATAAACAACATTCTTCATTCTTTGTTTTATACACATTGTAAATAGTTTGTAATTATTGTAGAAAAATGCGAAATAAGTACAATAACGGTAATACAAGAATATATCATTATCCTGCATTTTAGACATTGGCCAAGTGCAAAAATAACTAAAATCATAAGGTGACCACAAATTTATAATATTTGAATAGATACAAAATATGGAACAACAAGACATCAAAAAATAAATCATCTGTAGACAAGATATAAAAGCAAAGCTATCATCATTATTTACCTTTACAATTAAATATTAATATTGTGCTTAATATTTATTCAAGAAGTTTAAATTTACAAAAATCAAAATATTGTAAATATTGATACTTTGGTAACAAACATACACAGTGACTAACATTTTGGTATGTACCAATTGTACCAATTTTCGTGAACACAATTATACAATTGATTCACTAGTGTGTTGAATGATTCACACTTCAAAGTAAGTGCAAAATTAGCCCTTTAAGTATATTGTGCACTTACTATTGTAAACTCAGTAAAACTTCAAAATGATATGAAATATTGTAGTGAGGAATCATACAGTCACTGGTATCTTAATTTCCTTGTTCACTATGTAAAATTTGTGCTTTTTCCCTAAGACTCCCCAGATCACAGCAACATTTTCAATAATAATATTGAATGGGATGGTAGCCAAGGCTCCCCCAACAAGTAGAAAGAATTTCACTGGGCCAAATCTATGAATAGGAAATGACTTAAAGACACCAAAGATGTACATATAAATATTTACAGCACCTATAAAAGCACATATTATGTCCAAAGCCTGTGGACATGGAATGGGACATACAGCAGCTAAGAAGACATTACTTGTTGACAAAGGGAGTGTTACCCATGAGTAACAAGATACTGCTAGGAATACTTTGTATAATGCAGGTATTTGTTTTGAATGTACTACTAAAAGAATTCCTTGAATCCACCTTTTTCTTTGTTGCATAAAATCCCATAATGAAAATGGTGACTTCTCCCACATTTCTCCTTCAATAAAGTTAAAAGTGTAGCCCTCTGTATAGGCTTTCATCGCAAAATAACAGTCTTCTGCTACAGATCCATCAAGTCCATTGTCAAAAGACACTTTCTTTTCAGCACTTACCTGCAAATAAAAGACAGAATTGTATAAACAGTCTTGAAAAATTAAGTTAATTATTTAAGAATGTAATACTTGAAATATACATACTTGTGTTACAACATAAGAGCCTTTCCAACTGAAAAGTGGCTTATGAAACAAATAAAACTGTAGCCTCAGTTTTCCCATATCATCTGCAACACGGAAGCTGTCTGCAAGTGTGGTAAGCCAATTAACAATGTGCTCATTGGCATATGTGATCAGTCCTTGACCAAACTGATGCTGGCCATCCAACACAAAGTTCAATATGCCCCTCACACAGTTGTCAGTCAACAATGTTTCTTCATCTAAATGCACAATCCAATCATTTTCGGCAAGTATATTAACATTATCCTCCAAGCAATACTGCAATGCTCTCGATTTAAATAAAGCACCTGATTTAGTCTTATATTCTGCTGGCACAACCACCTCTCTTACTCTTCTGTGCTTTGGTAAATTAATTGCTTTGTCAGTCACAACTTCAATCATGAAATTTTCCATTCCCACATCAACACATGTGTTCATATTTCGTGTTACATTATCTCTTACAAGTTTAGGGAAATCCCCTCTAGTCACAATTCTAATACATATGAAGGGTGCTAGCAAAGGAGATCCTTTGAGTTTTACATTTCCTGGGAATGCATTGAATAATGTCAATCCTGCAAAGTTGCACAAGACTTGAGGTATTGTTAGTAGAGTAAAAAGTCTTAACATATATAAAATTATTGCACCGTAAATTCCATATCTTTCTATAGGATCAATTTTTTCCTTTTCTTTATCATCTAAATTTATTGCTCCAGCAAATACAAGAAAAAGGAATATAAATGATATGAAGAAAGTGCAGTGTAGTAAATGTTTCACTCTTCCTCTTAGCATTCTGCAACAAATAATTTTAATTTAGTTAAGTACTATTTTATTATTTAGTATTAAATTAGGAAGGATTATACATATTTGTTATTCTGGTATAATCATAAATAAATACTTTGAACATGTTTGGCATATAACAAAATTATGCACCAGCTTTCTGATAAATGGTTCTAAAATAGAGAGAAGTGAAAAAAGAATAGCAAGGCCTTTTCCCTGATGTGACCAGAGATTTCTGATAAAAATATTGAACCAAAGATCCAACCTGATCCAACAAAGGAATTCCAAACAATGGTGTTTTTTATCACTAAACTTTCGTAAAAAAAACACTACGTGCTTGACTCATGACTCGGTTATATGTTTGGATGAGAATACACCCATTTTCCTTAATGGAATACCACTGACGAGACGATAAGATTGCGGTTATCACTTCAGAGTACGAAACGGGATTTAAAAAAGGCATCGAATTAAGCGCCCTCAATTCCTTTAGATATATTTTCTGGATATTTTAGTTCACAAATTAAAATTATTGGGATACACATTAAATTGCTTAATATAAAAAAAAAAATGTTACCTTGAATCTTAAGAACACTTGCAATGCAATCCAATGCTGCCAACAAAGTCACAAACTGATAGTTTGGCAAGGCCAAAAGAATAATATTCTATAAATATTATGAACAGTAAAAAAACTACTCGAATAACGTTTTATTTAAAAAACTACAAACACACGCCCCGCGTACACCACTGCTTTTGACAAATACAGTAACATTCATTCATTCATTTTCGTTAATTTTTTTTTTGCTATCTTCAATCGATAATACCTTTTTTACGATTTTGGTATCCTGTACTTTAAGCCATCAAAATTATGTTTTGGTCGGGGATATACCTACATTTGGTTTCCGCACTTACCCCCGATTTTGAATTTAAACACTTAAAACAGCTTAAAACTAAAAAACTTTAAACTGCTACCCTGTCAAAATTTGCATTGAGTTCATTGACATATTCTTAATTCAAAATACTGAATTCAGATTTCAACCTTTTGTCTATGATATGGCACTGAGGTTGATCAAAGACTAAAGGACTTTTCGACTGTTTATTATATTTAGGCCAGGGCCATGTGCACCAAAACAAAAAACATTTATTTCGTAATCAGCCTGTTAACATAATATAAACAATGGATAAACCAGAAGCGGAACTTTCGTGTTGCGTTACTACCAAATAAAATGTAACGAACAATGGCCGATTTGGACTACGGAAAAAAAGTTTTGTTACCGAAATGAAACTGCCATGAAAATATAGCATAATATCACTGGATATTATCACTTTGATTTTTAAATTCAGGAGGAAAACAGGTATTCTACCTATTATTTTTGCTGATTAGAATGTTTGATGATATCTTATTTATGAACGCATCCGTAATGTTGTCATTTTTAGAGAGATCCATCCTTTTTCTAAAATCGATGTCGATTTTTATTAAGTCTGTAATTTTTATTGAATAAAAGAATAGTAATTAATATGTTTTCGCCCTATGATGAGTTCCTTGACAGTTCTTGTCTGACAATTACAGTGAAGTGACCTAACGAAATTTAATCGATTTTTTTATAATATCGATTCAGTTGGCAAAGAAATTGGAATCGGATTGCTAAATATTCGATTTTTTTTCCTACTAATATTCTTATGTTATAAATGTGAAAGTTTGTGGATGGATGTGTATGTGGATGTTTGTTACTCTTCCACGCAAAAACTAGTGTACGGATTTTGATAAAACTGTACAGTAGTATATGTAGATTATAAATCACAATAAGACATAGGCTACATAACATCATGGGAGCAGAGCAAAAACCTGATATAGCTCCGGCGAAACCGCGGGGGACCGCTAGTGATAAATAAAACGCAGTATGTTTAAAATATTAATAATTTATTTACTCTTCACTGTCAGAACTTGATTCTTGATTAGAGCTTATATCCATATCGGAAGGATACAAGGCAGACGCACTCGTACTGACGCGACGCGGTCGCGATTACAAGATGGCCATTCCGATTTATAAATTTTTTATCGATTAGTGTCGATTAGGTAGTGTCAATCTCTATAGTCAGAAGTTCCGTTCAACGCATTACACATTTTCTACACTTATACTTTTTTATTTTATGTACTTAATTTTATGTAACTTAATTATAATCACTATAATTTATTTTGTAATTTACAAAAGGCAGTATTTTTTTTATCATTCAATTTGTAATTATTTTGCCACTGTATTTTTTTTTGTCTAAAGTAGTATGCGTGCCACGGAAAAAAATGAACTGTCAGGGAACTCATCTTAGGGCGAAAAAACATTAATAATGAACTAAACTAAATATTTACACTAGATATTTTTTGAAATATAAATTAAACCCACAGTTTAGTTCAGTTCAGCCAACTATTTCTGTTCAGTCAACTGTTTCTGATCAGCCACTAACAGAATTAAAGTTGTTTTTAAGGTTTTTTTTTTTATTCAGTCATGAATTAAAAAAAAAAGGTTCTTCTAAAACAAAAAATGCCGTACATTACAATGCGTTCCAAATGAGAATAGGATTGATTGCATTGTGACTTCATTATTTAAATGTCAAACCGAGGCAAGATATTTTATAAAATTTAGTTTATTTACGAAAAATTTAATTTATTTACGGACTGTGAACGAAAAAAGTTTAATCAGAATCCAGTTTTAAATTTTACTCATCTCAGAGTTCTTCAATTTTGCAGAAATATCTTACACAGTACTGCGTGACGTCAGATCCTGTCAATCGATCCTATTTTAATTGGAACGCATAGTACATCGATCTAATATAAGCCACCTGGAGCCACCCTATTTTTGCTAAACAAAAAATTTTTTTTTTTTTCTAAATGTACGGGTACTCAGTTCTTTAACTTCTTTAGGACATGTCATCGTATGAATTGGATTTACTGAATGGGTAAACCATTCGGGTACGTAATCAATGCAGATTGTTCGTAGTTTTATTAAGAATAAGATGATTGTATCCAATTTGAGATTTTACATTCATATCCTTAAGATAGAAGATCATATAACATCCTTGGTATCCAAGTATATCTTTCTAATCTGTGGGACGAAAACTGCGCTGTTCAGGGAGGGTCGTATGGAGGGAGGAGGAGAGGAGGAGTATTCGCAATTTGGCAGCTGTCTGACTGATGTGATGGCGTGAATAAAATAGATTTTCGTTTACAATTTTTGTATTTATTTCATTATCACTGAAAATTTTACGCCATAAGAAAACATGTGAGGTGGCTTCACAAATCGATTGCCAATGAGAAGTGCTAGTGTACAATGCTGAGACAAAACCTTCGCTCAGAGACTGGAAGAGAAAGTGTCTCAAATAGTAAATAACGGGTCGATAGAAATATGTCTGTGTCTGATTTATCTGTTGGATGTCGATTTGCCGATTATTTTGCGATATGCGGCCTCGACTTTGACTCTGGATTAGAGCCTGATAGGCTTTGTGGTAAGTAATCGTCTTAACTCACGGGTTTCGAAAAATAAGTGCAAGAATAAGAAACACTATCTTCATTCTAGGTGATAATCTACATGTATCTCCTTTGGATCGCTCTTACAAAGGAAAAATTTTGGCTCACTACCCTGAGAACATAACAAGCAACCCATTTGACGAACATGCAGTATGTATGGTAAGTGTGCTCAATAATAAAGTTCAATTGAAATGTCACATTCGTGAAGTCTTTGTTTCACGTCTAGTAATCACTGTTATTAATGGTTTTTCGTACTTAAATATGAACAAAAAAATATGAGCAGCAATATAATTTTCCACTTGCTGTAATAAAATGTCATGTTGATGATAATATTAGAATTTTTTGTTAAAATTGTAATCATTCTGTTAATTTTTAATCTTACAGCTGTGTCTACCAGCTGGCCTTCAGTTTAGAACACAAAAACATTCTCTAGAACCCAAGTTTCATAGCTTTGTAGTAACCAGAGAAAATGCATCTCGATACTATGGATTCAGTCTTATATTCTATGAGGAAGTTAGGAACAGAAACATCTGCAGTGCCATGCATACATTACAGGTAAACATTTTATAGTTCTAAAAGCATTATTGATTACTAATGCTTTTGGGAGAATTTTTTAAATAACTAGGTATTTGATTCATATTTCATTTATTTTTTAGGCAATGTATATCACAGAATTGTCCAGTGGCCAGACTCCTCCTGGTCACAGAAAAGCATCAGGCAAAGAAAGTTCTAGATCTCTTCCAAGATCCTTCAAGCTCACACCCCACAGTGGTGCGGCACTGACATACTATGATATAGCCAAAGACAAACTATATGTTGCCAAAAGTATAGCACTTATATGTCAGTACCCGTATGTTAGGGTGGCACAGTTGTTTTTAGAAAATTTATTTAGGTAAGTCTTATCATAAATTGAACTAAATGTAAAAATTCATTTGCTTTATCTAACATAACATCTGCAAAGAAATAATCTGATGGTGAAAAAATAAACTCAGTTTTTTTACCATCATAATATTTCTTCTATTACTTATAAAATTTTACTGGTTTGTATATTATAAAGTTGTATTTTTTGAGTTTATAAAAATTTAGGAAGCCTGAAGTTTCAATGCATTGGTACTGCAACTCTTGAAAAATGTTGTATTTTGTCTAAGTTTACTATTTTTGTTTGCTATAAACTTATCACAAATTATTCCCTACATGAAGAATCATGTAGGTAATAATTTGCCAACACATGAGTTATCCTGTTTTTTTACCTGTTGTAGATCTCTCCCTAGGCAGCCCGGCCCAGGCCTCAGTCCTGAGTCTTATGTGTATAATTTACTTTATGAAGTACCAGTGCCACTTCCTGGTCAAGCTTTACGACTCTATGTGCCTCCTTCTGAACCTCATTTGGATCCAATTCCTGTTGTAAGTAAAAATTTTTTTATTGACTACATATATGAGAGTCTTCCGACTTTGCATAGGTTGTTTGCACAAGTGCATATCAGTTACCGTGTGAATTCATTAACAATTTTTATACCTACTTCAAAACTGTTGTCTGAATTTTGCAATTTAATAAGAACTACTCAAACAACTCTGAAAGGACTCAGAGTTTTTAAATGTCAGATCAATAACAGATTTTATCCATTCAATATATAATCAATTCCAGCAAAAAGTCTCTAATTCGTATTTGAGTTGTTTGTTTGAATGATTTTAATTAAAATCCATCTTAAGATTGAATTTAATTTAATTTCTTTAATTCAACAGTATTATAATAGTCTAAAATGTTAAGCTTTCATCAACATTTCTCCCAGGTGATAAGAATGCCAAATCATCCCGAGGAGTTACCTCTTCTGGACTATCCACTTCGAGCCATGTTCTCAACCTTAGGTGTTGAGTGTGTAGTGCAGCTGTTCACTTGTGTTCTTCTGGAACATCAAGTTTTACTCAGGTCCAGTGGTTAGTATCTTTACTTGATAAATTCTACTGTTATAAAAACTTATTTTTGTGTATATTTAAAGTGTTCTATTTTTTTTTTTGTTATTTATACTTGTTGAAAATGTTGCCACTACAATGTGTTCCTAATGAGAATAGGATTGTTTACCATGTTGTGACGTCACATCATACTGTCAAATTGAAGAAATTGGGTAGGGTGAACAAAAAAAAAACATTTTTGAAATTTAATTTATTTACGAATTATAAACAAAAAATAATTAATCAGAATCCAGTTAAATTTTGTTCATATTTGCATCTTTGTGTGAAGAACACAAAACCCTTTATTACGCGAATAAGTTTTTTTTTTCAAATTATGCTTTTCACTCTACATTTAATAGATCGAGGTTGACTTTCCTATGCTTATTTGGAATGCATAGTACTTACTTTTCAGTATTTTATTTTTTTTTACTTGTGAGGGCTTGTAATTGGTAGCGATTTTTTTTTATACGTTTTTGTTTAGCTGTAAGTAATAATCCTATGCCTAAACATAATAATTACATGTTTTTTTTCAGACTTCAATAAACTAATGCTAGTAGCTGAATGCATTGTGTCTCTCCTACTGCCATTTACTTGGGCGCACGTGTATGTGCCAATACTACCGGCCCCGCTATACCACTTCCTCGACGCGCCAGTGCCATTCGTCATGGGTACAGTACAATGCACTTTATAATAGAGGTCAATAGGCCAATGGCTAATTCAATGGTGGTTATCTACTTGAATTAGCACTGCCAATGTCTTAGGCATCTGAAATAACAATTTAATGGACAAATTACAATAGAAAATTTAACAAATTAATTATTATTTTAATGGCTCAGCTGAAGAATAATTATCCTAATAAATAATTTCTTTTTCTACTAACAGGTCTCCATTCAGATAGTGGGGCTATGAGTATGGGTCCAAATGGACCTCGTAGCATCGCGCTCGGATCAGAGGCAGCTCTTTGTTTAGTAGACATTGACAAACCTGATATACAATTGCCGGAAGAATTGCCGATATTCCCGCATCGAACTCCTTTCATTGAAGAACTGAATCATGTTTTAGACAAACATCAGGTAACAAACAAGCCATACCACACAGTCAAATATTTGCCATTATTTATTAATATAATAAGCCATGTATTTTCTTTGAAACAAATACATATTAACTTATGGTTAGGTAATTATAATGAGATAGTTAAAGATTATATTATTATCTTACTCATTTAAGTGGATTCACATATTGATAATACACGTGATATATATTAAGATAGGGGTAATTTTAATTCATAATTCATGTCAACATTTATTTATGAATTTTCCACAGATTCAAAGGCCTGAAACCGAGCCTACAAAACTCGGCGTGCCATTGAATGGGACATCTTACAAACATATGAGTGACAGTATGAGCAGTAGTTGCACTTTACCATCAGGTATGTATATTTGTTTTTAAATAAATTTGATGTAGTTTAAGAAACTGTTGTATAAAAGGTATTTTAAAAGTATCAGACAGGTCTGAATACCCAGCCATGTGCAGGTTCTTACAACACATTATTGTTATAACAATTAATTATAATAAATAAATTAATCAATTAATAAATCAATTAAGTATTAATTTATTAATTATAGAAAATTTTGAATTATGAATTGGAAAGCAGTGAACATCTATAACACATTCTATTCGCGAACGTCTTCATAACAGCTACTTATTTAATTTATTGATCAGATTTCTTAAGTCATGCACGCTTCGCAAACCAGACGATCTTGTAAATAACAAGATTATGTTGGACCGACTTTGTGTGGCGTGCAAGCTAGCGCACGTTTACGTCAACAAACGCGTGACCTAGACATTACCTTATTATATAAATATAGTAAACAAAGAATATATTATAGCAAACAGAATATGTGTGTCGGATCCACCAGATTTCCGGGACCTTCGTCGGGTCACCAATTCATCTAATATTATGGTGATTTTTAGAGGCTTAGGGCGGCTTGCACGACCTGCTCTTAAAACTAGATTTTGTTAAAGTCGCATTAGTCATTAAGCTCGACTTAACTTAAACTGTATTAGTAGCGTCTTGCTAGTGTCGAAATCTACTCGACTTAACTAAACCTAGCTTAACACGTTTCATTCTTTTCGTTCATTCATTTGCGTTCCATTTTTCATAATTGTGCTGGATATTTAACACATTTTTTTTACTTTTTTGGAGGTATGGAACGTTTCAAATATAAAAAACCAAGGATATTATAAAGGAGTGACTGGAAAGCTTACGACAACCTCAAAAAAGTTCTGAAGAGTAAAGTTAAAAAACGGATTTTTTATCTCGATCATCTATTGTGTACACTATCTACGTATTACGGGACAATTTTAGGCTAAACAAGTTCGAGATGTTTTTAATGTAGGTTTTATAAATAGATATATATTGATATAAATATATATCCATTTAATAAAGCAATGGTATTCGCGCCATGTTGCATGTTGTAAAATTCTGAGCTCTGTCCTAAAGAAGTTCAATGTGTTATTAGTACAGTAATTACATAGACTAACTTTTTAATGTTCCCACTGTCGGAATACAGGGCTCCTCTCTAAGAGAAGGAATGGGTAATAATCCACCACTCGGGGCCAGTGCGGATTTGTGGATATCACATGTCTTCGAATTTTTGGTTCTGGGACATGCCGGTTTGTTCACGATGTTTTCCTTCACCGTTTTGAGAGCAGTAGTGGTGACAATATTAAAAATAATGAGAAAATCATAATTTAAAGGAAGAAATGGGGTAGCGAGGTAAAACGGGGTAAGAAATGGGGTAGCGAGGTAAAACGGGGACCGTGTGATATTTAGCAAAAGTTTTTAGTGTCGCAAAAAGTTTGGTCGATAGTGCGTACATTGTAACTTGGCAAGTATTGGCAAAAATTGGCTTAAAAATGGAAAAAAAAGTACTATGAATACAGAGAGTTCTTGAGTGTGACAAACTCTTACAAACTGTTAAACCTTTCCGCGTTGTTAACTGACTTTGACTATACTCCACGTAAGCAAGCTGATAAAGTGCTGATAAATGCTGATAAAGAGTTTGCAATATTGCTTCGTCGTCAATCCAGACTATCCGTAGGATAAAGATACAAGATCCTTGACGCAAACTGACGTTTGCTTTTGTTTATGTCATCTGACAACGAACTGACCTCACTAAATCTAGATTTAGCAATTTAAACCGCCTACCATGCCGGTTTAAATTTGACATTTCTTTAAGTCTAGCTTTACGCTAAACCGATGTCGTGCAATGCGTTAAATTCGATTTAAGCTTAAGTCGAGTTTAAATCACACTAAATCTAGATTTAACTGAGACGTGCAAGCCGCCCTTAGTCTAACTGAACTCTTTTGAAGGAGGGCATTCATTTGTAATTTTGTATTTCTACGAACTTAGCATGGGGCGCCACTGATTAGCTAAAGTGACGATCTTAACCTGTCGAAGGCCGATCGTAAATACGTGTGTACAACTTGGATGACCTTGAAAAAACGCTAATTGTCGTACCGTACACACGAGTGTTAGAAATTCATTTGGTCGAAAATATTAGTTTCTATATCTTATTTTTTTCCCAGAAAAAGTTATTTTAAAGGGGCTCTCTGACTTCCGCATCGATAAGGCCTCTGCCTTCCGCATCGATTCTTCGATCTGATAGTCGATTGTTTGGGAGAGGCCTAAATTTAGTAGTGTACTGATACTCAGAGTTAGTTGACCTCACATTTAATTTTATTATCAGGTGGTCTTCGTCGGAAACACTCGTTCCACGACGTGCTTGAGTGGGATGAAAGCAGGCCGTTGAATGCATCGCCGCCGTCCTCGCCGACGCGACGAGCGCCTCTCCGTATGGACGCACTGCAGCGAATCGTCGACATCGTTAAACGGAGCGGTATGACTTGCTTAGCTATAATAACTGCTGGTTACTCGAAGCTAATATTTTTACTGCTGAGCGCACACTTGTACAGTGGATTTATCTCACGAAAGCTATGTTTATTCAGAAACATTCGTGAAAAAAAATTGAAAAATAAAAAACTGGGCATATGCCAGTCGGACTCTGAGGGTTCTTTACCAATCATCTCATATAAACAATTCGAATATTGAATGAATTGATTTTTCCGAATCGAAAACGGTCGTTTTTTTTTACGTTAATTTAGGGCCCTCGCCCACGGGCGACTTTTTGTAGCGATGCAGTCGCGATGCTCTCGCGCGTAGCAGCGATATAGACGCGAAGCAGTCGCTAGCTGTGTGCCCGCGCTCACGGGACCAGATTCAGTCGCGATGCAAACGCGATTCGATCGGGATGCAAACGCGATTCAGTCGCGATGCAAACGCGATTCGATCGCGATGCAAACGCGATTCGGTCGCGATGCAAACGCGATTCGGTCGCGATGCAGTTGCGATACAAAAATACCTTGGATCAGTACAGTTGCAAGATAGACTCCGTTGAGGCAACATTAGTCACGTTGTCTTTGGTGCTGCTTTTACGTAAGCAGCCGAAGCGTAGGCAACGGAAGCAGCGTCAATATTGGATGCATTCATTTAATACCCAGAGATTACTTTGTGGACATCATATAACAACTCAAAAATTATGATCTTAAATTCAAAAGTTGTTATAGAATGTCATATTCGACGTTTTGTGAATTGTCATTGTAAAACCAGAGTTGACACGCAGAAATACAATGATGAGACAATGTATATCAGGTCGCGCGTTTGTATCGATACAATCGCGATGCAGTAGCGCGTTAGTAGCGCGACGCGGTCGCGCGTTTGTATCGATACAATCGCGATGCAGTAGCTCGTTGCAAATGCGACTGCATCGCTACAAAAAGTCGCCGTGGGCGAGGGCCCTTAGAAGTTTCGTTTTTTTCACAATTTCAAGGGACCGCAGGCCTGAGTTTTCAATTTCAACTCGATACCTGTACGGGTTTCGGAGATAAGGGGACTTGACAGATAGACAGACTGACATCAAAATTATTTTTGATCCTATAAGGGTCCCAGTTTTTCCTTTTGAGGTTCGGAATTGTTGGCTTTATGTAAAGATCTTATACTGTGTTATAAATATTATTATATTTTATACATGGCGATACATAACTATGGCATAGTAATTAATGAAATTAATCATATTAGGTAGTAAATCTCGAATGTCCTTAGTCAGCTTCTTATTAACATTCTTCGTTTTTTCTGATTGCAGGTGTTAACATAGATGACGTAGACGCAGACACAGTTATGCCAACTACAAAGAAAAAAATCCTCAACGACGAGGAACAATATAATGAAGATATAAGGTTCAATGTTGCCATCAGAGAAACATTCCTGAACAGATTTGTGCACATTTTTCTTATGTATGAGAATTTCGTCATCATGCCTGATCAGGTAAAGAAACTAACACTAAATAAGGTGCAAACAGATTGCTCCGACTAAAACGACTATTGTGATAAATCCTGTGGCAAATGGCAGTTGAATTATGATCATCAGTCAATCATCGATTATTATTATTACTTCTAGAATAATAGCTTCTATTTATTCAAATAATTTCTCCAATAGGACCGTGACTCATGGCTGTCATCTCGCGAATCGATGGTAAACTTTGATAAAGCGTCATTCTTATCGGACCAACCACAGCGTCACAGGCCTTTCCTCTCGCGGTTCCTCGAGACACAGATGTTCGCCACACTCATTGACAATAAGATTATGGGCAACTGGGGAGAGTATGATGCCAACCTACAAGTCTTCGAACACCGGATCAAGACTGTAAGGTAACAAAATAATATTTTAAAGGTAGAACCACATTATCAAACGTCAGTAATGTTTATTGATTACTCCGCTTCAAAAAATATAATCTTAGTGTGGTTCTATACTAAATTTTACATGTAACACTACAGCATGTAGATTGGATTTAGCATGAAAACTGGGGAATGGATGGTTTTGAATGAAAAAAATAGGTGCACCAATTGGGCACACGCCACTGCATACTAACGCCATACCATAAAGGATCATTTTATGCAATTATCAATAGCCGTTTGAGTGTTTGACTAACCAGAATCACACCACTGACTAATAAGATTTATAACCTCGCAGTTATCAGACATAACATTTTCAGTAAGAGACTTCAGATTGATCCCTGGACCAAGTGAGTAATTCAGATTTGTGACTGACTTTGATGTCTAGCGAAAATTGTCAGAACAGCCACTCAAAACTTACGGTATTCAACAACAGAAGTAATGGCAATGTAGCTTACTATACAAAAATACTTATTACGTCATTGAGGCTTGGGTTAGTCACGACTCTCAACCGAAATTGTTTCTGATGATTTAAAAGTGTGCAGCGGTGCAGAAGTCGGTGCAAGCCAGCAATAAGGTGAGTTTGTGTTACAGACGGCGGATAGGTGAGGGCGGGCTGGCGACGCGCGGCTACTGCGTGTGGGCGGGCGCGGGCGCGGCGGGGCCGGGCGCCGCGCAGCTGGAGGTGGGCGCGCCGGCCGAGCGCCTGCCGCACCGCGCCGCCTACTACCGCGCCTTCCCCGCGCGCCTGGACGCGCACGCGCTGGCCCGCCCGCCCGCGCCCGACGCCAGGTGCGCCCCCCTCCAGCCCGCTTGCCCGCAAGACGCCTGACTCTCTCAACTTCTCCAACCCGACACGACACGACGTTGACCCCAAACAGTCGTGACGGGGTAGTTGCGTGTACATTTGAATTTAGAATCTTTAATATTTGACAAATGTTGCAGCTTTAAACTCGTCTTACATGACTAAGTTCAAATTCCATTGAAACCGATGACTATTTAAAAAACAACTTAGATTTTAAGATTAGCAAAAAAAAAAACAAATCAGTTTATTTAAAGACAATAAGAATTTAAGATTCTGAATTCAAGTGTAGTCGCGCGTCCCTTCGCTCCCCGTATTGTATTGTCCGAAGTTTAGTTGATGAACCGCGTCCTGGCCGCTTAGTTCAACTAACCGCGAGTGCAGCTTTCGTGATATGATTATTATCGTAGATTTCTCGTGCGTGCGTCATCTGTCAGAGATGTTTGTATTGCTGTCTGAGGCCTGCATGTTACCTCGAACAAGTTAGGCACCGAGATAACCATTTTAATACTTACTGTTTTTTTACACAGTTAATAATATTAATAGGTTAAATTTACAATATTTTGACAATATTATCAAAAGAAGATAGACCTTTAGTTTTTGATATCTTTGAATTAATTTAACTAATTAAAGTAGATAAGTTTTGGTCGCACTTCCTAACACTAGAACTAAAATAAATTATCTCTAAACTAAATTAAAATTGTTAACTTGGTGAATACACGAATTTCGGTCATGATTGAACTTTATTGTTCTAAAGAGTGACCTAAATAAACTTGCTTCATATGGCAGCATGCTACGGTACAAGCCTGGTGTAATGTACCTATGTTATTATATTCATTAGTGAATTAACACTACTGTGTAGTGCGTGTAATATAACTATTGCTTAGAAAAAATAATCATTGCTTCCATATTTCTGCGAAAACTAAAAACCAAACACTATTTGGTAAATTAATGAATCTCATGCAATTACTTATATTGCATAATTATATCAGAAAAAGTATTTGCAAACTGTGATACAATATACTCAGTAGAAGGGTTCACAGAACTATTCAATGTTGTGTTGTGGGTGCAAGCCATTCATAGATAGACAAATATTTATTAGATTACATGTTTTAAAATGTGTAATTTCAGTAAGTATATCTCAAACTAATGTTTAAAATTAATATGTTCTAAAGTATTATTAAATATATATATTTGTATACATTAAAACATAATTTATAGATTTCACTAAAGTGTTTAGAAACAATTACAGAGCCGAGATAAAATACATTTAATTCGTGCCAGCAAATTAATGTTGAAAAATAAAACTTTTGTAGCATAAAACCAGATGCAAATATTTGACGTCCAATATTTGTACTTACATATTCTGAATATTTAATTCATATAATAAAATATACTAACAATGCCATCATATTTCTGAAACAGTAAATTAAATGACGGCTGCATAATAGAGTAATTAGACTATAAAAACTTTTGCGATCACTAATACTTACATTTTCCGACGTTAGAAGGCTTATTACCAAGAAGATAGTTTCTGGCCACAGCAATTTAATAACACTCAATTTATATATATCAAATAAAATATGTTGCAAAATCATCTTTAGTTGTACAAAATTGTGGTAGCATTTTTAACCTAAGAACCTTTATTGACCTAGGGCGACTTAATTCGTCCTGTTTCACTATATTATACTGCGAGTTTTTCAAAAATGTTCAATATGATAAATTAAATAACTTCCTTTTTTCGTTTGACAAAATGAAAACTATGGGGTGACTAGGCAATAGAATGTGATAGGACCGAAAATAGCTGGATATCTGCCGCCTCGCCATAGACATCTTGGGCTATAAGTAAATACGCTGCCGCTTGCCAATATTGACTGGATTAACAGCCGAGATCGACCGGTTGGCCGCCCTAGAACTAGACTATCTACACTCTAAACCGAAGCTAGAGAAATTTGAAGATCCCTAGGTTACAAACTTGGTATTGAGATGCGAAAAATGCAATAACGTTACGATACACACACTCTTTGTTAAGACCAAATAATAGGTAAGTAACGATTAAATTCTTTTTGATTATTCTTTAAGAAGTCAAGGCCAGAAACTTACTTCAGGATAATAGCTTGTTTAGCTCAGTTTACTATAACGAATTATAAATATTATATTATAAGTTTGTATCTTTTAATTAAGATAATAATCCGAATTATTTTAACGTTACTAGTTATTGTAACATTTCATTTAAGCGATCATAGCAAAAGGTCGGCTTTGGAAGGCTTGGGAAACAAATTAATAAAGACCAAAAACTAACTTGAATTACTTGTATGTCAGTTAAGCATAATATGACGTTTTTTCAGTACTTATGTGAAAAGCTTATTGATTATTTTGCAAGCCTTACAAAACCCTACTACATAACGCATCCTTTTTCCAATACTGTCATTACAAAATTAAAAATAAAAAATCCATAATTATACTTAATTGGTACACCAAGAACACACCGTTTCCACTGATCTAAGTAAACTATCCACTTTAATTAAACGCCATTTTAGGTTTACAAAGTAAAGTAGGTTGCGTCCTTTTAAATTTGGTTACTACACTGTTTCTGAGTGCTAACTTAAAATTAAAAATAGAGTATCAATTTAATTAGTTCACAGATCAAATTTTTAAACCATACTCCAGTACAATTTTTATTTAGTGCCGGTATTGCATTAAGGTTGCGATAATTATATTATTTCTGGATGTTGTGATAGTAAGTGTTTTGTACTAAAAGTGCATGATTTTTTTTTTATATTGCATGCAGTATGAAATACTTTCATGTAATAATGATATGTGATTTTATATGTTTATAGTGTTTTATGAACGATATGTTTTTGTTCAACTTTATTTATTCAATTACATTACCTTTGTTTTATTTTTTGTATGACAACTAACTTTATTTTATACCGTTATCAAAGTTATAATTTTATAAAACTATTATGATAGTTAATAATATTGACAGATCTTCCCATACTAAGGTAACTTCTTAATGCAATCTATTGTTTGTTTTAGTCTAGATTTTATGTATGTAAATAAGAATATGATAATAAAAATAAAGTTATTCGTATGTAATACTGCGTATTTTAAATGTTCGTAATCCTGTTCCTTTAAAGTAGGTAGTTGTATGTATTGTTCCAAGTAGTTAAAGTGTGCGCGAGTTTTATGTAATTGTAACGTTTATGCTTCCTATGCCTTTATTTCCTTTTGCATTCTACTAAATTAGCTAAGAAAAATAATTATTAATTATGGTCTTTTACGATTTAAACTCATGCATAGGTACTGCTCGCACATCAAGGAGTATCGTGTTGATTGCATGTAACCCGCGCCTACTAATATAACGCATCAAAAATACACATTCCGACTGAATTGCTTTTTGCTATGCTAGTTTTACTAATCGTTTTCCCATTTCAGTGCTTCATACTGTATATTAATTTGCAACATGAAATTCGCTTTTCAGAACTAACAGCTTAAAACGTATAAAGAACGCAAAATGGCAAGTGAAGGACTGTCCACCGGAACTGTTGCTGGGAGATATCAGTAGGAGACTGTCCACAGAAGTGACTCCAGCAGCCATTGCTCAAAACAATAGGGCGTTTGTTGAGAAACTTCTGAAGGTATGACTCTTATTAATTTTTCTTTCATCTTCCACTATGAATGCAACTTACTAACTTAACCTATATATGTTTTAGGAGTGCAAAAGCAAAACGAAAAGGATGTTGTTAGAGAAGATGGGCACAGAAGAATCAGACTTAGGTTTGGGCAGTGAGGTGTCAATAACAGGTGTAGAAGAAAGCACTATGATTGCATCGCTCTGCGATCTTTTAGAAAGACTGTGGTCGCATGGTCTGCAACACAAAATGGGCAAGTCTGCGCTTTGGATGCACCTCACTAACTACCAAGAGTTGGAGCAATGCAGTAATTCCACTAAACCGATCGACCCGAATTACCTGACCCCTGGTAAGTACAATTTTAATTTTTCTGTGTCTCATATTGTTGTGATCATCAGTACTAACTTGTTTAGTAATATTTAATCAAAGGCTCCGATCTAATCCAGTTGATCCATCATTCAGACACGATATTTACATTATTCATGTTGTATTTATTTGATTTTAACTACTTTTCGTGTCGACTGGTGGGTTAACTCAAAATATATTAAAAAAAACAAATATCTATGTGTTGTTATTCGTATGACGATGTTATGACTACCGAAATGTCTGTGTTATCATTATCATTCTGTTGCTTTGGAACATGCAGCTTTGGCTTGGTGTGTGTTACGCAAAAGACTTGACTGTAAGTACTTTTTGTTATACAAATTTATACACCCTAATTATACATAATATGTAATATGAATATTAAAAAATCTACTACATCGATTTTTCAATACAGATCTCTCATCGGTGGGCGCCGAAGTAGAAGCACACCAAAGTACAAGTTCAGGCAGTCGTTCCCGGGATAGTTCCCGCGGCGGGTCAAGGGATAGCTCGCGGGATCGTCTCAGCAACTCCGGAACTTTGGAAAGAAAATCTGCTCAGCCACCGAATCCTTTACGTCCGCTGCCAGAGAGTTTAACTTTTGATATGAGGTTAGTTTATGAAAAAGAATGTCATTTGTAACATTTAAACTGCCACATAGCCTTGCAGGACCATAAAAAAATACAATCTTTTTTTCTATTCCAGAAACGTGCAAGCTATGACAGACATTAAAACCGAGATTGGTTATGCTCGCGCTTGGGTTCGTTTATCATTAGAAAAAAAGTTACTCTCAAAACATCTACGAGAACTTCTAGCCGACACAACGTTGCTCAGGTCCCAGTACAAACGGACGGCTTTCCTTCGCTCCGAAGAGGAAAGAGAACAATTTCTCTATCACCTGCTCACTTTGAACGCTGTCGACTATTTCTGTTTTACCAATACCTATCCCACCACTAGTGAGTATTTTGAACCTTATTTTGTTATCGACACTAATATCTTAAAGCTGAAACGTTTGTTTGGTTGAACGCGCTCTCTGGAACCAGTAGTTGGAATTGAAAAAATATTTTAGTTTTGGATAGCCCATTTAATTTTGTCGAAAAAGGCTAAACCTAACATCACACTACTACCAACAGGAGCGCAGTAACTAGAGACATGCTAGTCTTAGAATAAAGTAGAGGACTAACCTTTACTGTCCTGTTAATAGTTCTTATTTGTTCTTTCAAAATTGCTCAGAATAGGCAATGTGTCTTCCAGTAATTAAACCTACACTTTCGTTTTACAGAGCTACCATACCGAGTCCTCATCGTACCTTCACGTAAAGCAAGCCAGACGACTGCCAACTGCTGGATTTCAATATCTGGAGCCAATGGCGAGTCTACACCTAAAATACCCATACCGCGTAACACTAACGAATTTGTTTTTCACGTAAGTTGTTTTTTAGTTGCGTTTTGTGTGTATTGGGTGCTTGTGTCTTTTCTTGACAATCATTCATTTTAAAATTCTTGTTATTTTCGTAATGTAGCACAAAAATCTGGGCATTCTATCAACACTGCGCATCGGGCACGACAACTCTGGATTATCACCACGTTGGTTACTCGATCAAGTATTTGTGAGAAATGAAGTGACTGGACATACCTATACGTAAGTGACTCATGTGTTCAAGAAAATAAAAATAGTTCGCGTTATTTCTGTAACATTTCTTAAAAAACAAGTCATCTATAGTAATTTAGGGCAGCGAAGGTTGCAACTTTTGCAATGGACACTAGTTATTATTACAATTCTAACTCTCAATTTGGCTTTGCCGTATTTACGTAAACATTACAAAGACTTACTGGATGCCAGAAGCACTTACGAGCTTGGTCGTTGTGACAATGTTTAGTCAATCAACGGACGTATTTAATTTGAATTATGTGTTTATTATGTGGTATGTGTTTGTATGTAATTTAATTGGTTTTGCGTGTAGGTTCCCGTGCAACCGCTGGCTGGGCACGGGCGTGGACGACGGCTCGACGGAGCGCCTGCTGGTGGCGGCGCGCATGCGCGGCGGCGCCACGCCGCGCTCGCCCGCGCCGCCCGCGCCCGCGCCGCCCACGCCCACCACCACGCACCTGTCCACCTCCACCATCCAGCACATGATCGGTACATTCTACAGCTGCTACACTATCGCAAGACGCGTCTTTGCTAACGCATGAGCGTTACGCCTGCTACGCCAGCGTTTGGTAACCTCTTCTCCTTGCTTGGTACTTCGAGGCCACATGCTACTACTAACATTGCGACGAGTTTTGATACGTATTCTAAAGCTTAAATGTGTCAGACTTCCTCAAGGGATGAAACAACTAACTTGATGTAAAGCAACAGACTGAATCAGGCTTGTCCAGAGATTAGATCGTTTGCGAAGGCCCGATGACATCGAAAAGCCATTTTAATGTCCGCTACTCTGTGCAATAAGTCTAGCTCAGGGGTCATTCAAGTATTATGTGAGCAGTTTTTTTTGTAAATATAACTAAAATATATTATACTGCTGAAGTAATCACCATCCAGTACCCCCACCCCCCTATGTCATCAAAAATAAACAAAGCAAATGCTTGCTTACTGTTGATGCTTACGTTATACTTGAATGGCTCCTCAGATCCAATTCGTCCTACACGGCTGCTTAAATATAACTCAACAATGCACTAAAGACTCATTGCTACTTTGAAAGCTAAGCGCTGCTCACTATTCTTATAAAATAATTAGTTGATTTTCTGATTGATAATATAACTAGTCGAATAACAATATTATAATTCTTTAGGTGACTGTGTAAACGCGATAGTAAAGTGGCACTATCAATCGAAAAGAGAGAAGGACGCTAACTCACTCAGTGTACTGCTTTGTGGAGAAAATGGACTCGTCAAATGCTTGGAGCAAGCTTTCCTGTGTGGATTCAAATCTGTGCGACTGTTTGGAAAGAATCTTTTCATTTGGGATTACTTTGGTAAGTTCCTTGTTGTTAAGTTTTTTTATGTAGGTACAGTCAGGGTCAAAAGTGCAGAGTATGCAGTCAAATTCATTAAGCCCCAAAAAGATACCGGTTTCCGCACACCTATTGTCTTTTAGTTGCGTCTGTAATTACAAGAATCGAAAGGGTAAACTATAAAATAAAAATAAATTAATGTTGAAGAAGTTGAAAAGTCCACACCTGAATTCGATCGAAAAGTACCCCTTGGAAACGTGGAGTATTATAATTTATTATTTTACCACATTGTCTGCTCTCCTTGTTACTTTAGCTAAAGTAAAAGACGAGTTCAAAATGAGCCTGTGCGACGAGCCAACCACTCAGAACAACAAGAGCTGCGGCATGGCGTACAACTGCCGACAGGACCAGGAGCACAGAGCCATCTGGCGGTGCTATTGCCATCTTATGGACGAGATCAACTCCGTGGGTCGCACTCTCGGCAAAGATGGAAAGTTTCAACTTTTCATATGTCTCAGTTTACGGTGAGAATTCCATTTATACGATACTAGCGATCCGCCCCAGCTTCGCAAGGGTACTGATATTGAATATACATATTATGCGCACATAAACCTTCCTCTTCAATCACTCTATCTATTAAAAAAAACCGCATCAAAATCCGTTGCGTACTTTTAAAGATCTAAGCATACATAGGGACTAAGCAACTTTGTTTTATACTATGTAATGATGATGACTATATTTTATCCTTCAAAAAAGAATTTAAAAATAAGAATTGGTTGTATCAATGTAATCTTATTTCACAGCGAACACTGGCTTCATCGGATGCTTGTACCAATGTCAATGACACGCGTTACCATCGAGATGTACGAAGAACAGAGTTTCTTGCGCAAGCGCGGCCTTCTCACATTCCTCAGGCAAATACTCGAACCGCTAGATGAATTCGATATTGTACTCGAAAATTCCCTCACGCAAGGCATTTAAATTTATTATTCTTTTTTAAGTATACTATTTAGTATTCGTGGTTAAACCAATTTTAAATCTTATGATTCAGTAAACCAGCTATTTACCACTTCAAATTATATTTTTATATGTAAATGCAAAATACTCACTAATAAGTTATGTTTATTTGATATTAGCAATCAGGGTCTGATTATTTTGTAGTTTTATTGTTAAGTTTTAAATGTGATTATTATTTCTGTTAACTTGCCAGATGAATCCAAAGATTTTATTTTTATAATAACGGTGCTTATGGATAAGTTCTTATTACTAGAAAATTTATTTTTTATAATTCATAGGGCTCTGACAGAATACTCCTGTTAGCTTTGTAGGTATAATTCAAATGAATTACAATGATGATATTGTAATAATTTGTGATTGACACATGAAATAACAAAATTGTTAAATGATAATAATTTTGTATATTTTCATTTGCTGAAAAGTAGTTTAAAGAGGCTTTCATTTTTATGAAAGAAATTGGGAAGTACCTATGTTACTACTACTATGAATTAATTATGAATTTAACTTTATTCTTCTATATTGAATTGATTTTCAGGTAAATATTACAGCACAGAGTAAACTATCCACCGCATAATTTTAATCTATAATTAAAAGTTTATAATGTGATTAAATTAGGTGTAAGATAAACCGTGTTTTATATTGCGTGGAAATTTCTAAGTCGGATCTACTCAGCTTGAGTGGTAAAACAATAATACATAGTAAGTTACTACATATATCAATTATATCATAGTTGACAGCTAGTAGATTCGACAAAGATCTCAATATTTCTAAAAATTAGCACGTGTTCATATTCATTATTAATTACTTTCAAATAAGCAGTTTTCACAATCATATCATAATGTGTCATGTATTTACGTGATTGGGCTTAATTTTTAATTAAAGCTTTGCATCATAATAAATATATAATTAAAGTGACGCACAAGCTAAAATCGCTATAAAAACAGCTTTGAGAACGTAATTTAAACGCAACTAAAATAAAGTTGGATATAGTATTAGTAAAATATACCATAGGGTCTCTTACTAGCTATCTTAGCTGTATTTTAATTGTGATTTATTTTAATATCAGTGAAAATTGTTTGAGCAACTTGCAAATGTAAACTTTTGGTAAATACCTAAAGCTCTTCAGGACATTAGTCACTTTTCAATTATTATTATGATTGCAATGCTTTTCAGACTTTACGCAAGTTCCATAGTTTCTGCTGCTTATGCATACTGAGTTTTCTCTCACGCACACTTAAATCTATCGATGTATGTGTTAGCATAATTGTGAAAAATGATATTAAAAATATGAAACATTCGTCCGGAATAAGAAAAAAAAACATCTTTTCCATAAAAATCTTGATTAAAATAAAATTATAAATGTTGTGCACTATTAGTAAAAATAATATTTCGAATCAATCATTATAAGTTAAGTTTTGCTCTCTTTTAAATGAATGGTTGTTTGTAGTTCCTACCGTCCTGCATGTTCATAGTTCATTATCAGTGTATTAAATTATGCTTGATAAGTTAACAATTGCGCATTGTAACATAATTATGTGGAATATTCTAAATACTTAAGTTTTAATATACATTTAATAAAATATATAAAACTTAAAGTTTTGTACACAAGAAACGCATGCACGGAATGTTGTGCCAAAATCATAATCGATTAAACTTAATCATTCAGGAAACAAAAATCATTTTCATAAAACTGTGTTTTGTAAAACTGCCAGAGGATCGTGAGTTTTGATCAGAACATGAACCTAAATAATACCTGATTATATTTATGTTGTGAGGTATCTTAGAAATCTTTACAGCATGAAATTTTCAGGGCACTTCAAACAAATAACCAAGTTCTTGGTAATTCATTAATTGGTTTTAATCAAACTTGGTTCACAGAAGCGAAAATGAAAACCACCTCTTTTCCAAAATTCATTTAAAAAAAATGTTCGTAACTAACTTTCTAGAAAAGATGACTTGCGTATAATATATGTGTGAGTTTCAATGAAAACGATTAATTCATTTCCTGAACAACAATCGTTTGTATGAAGATCGTTCTTAAATCGATTAAATTTCGTGTTTCGTGTAAACGAAGCAAAGAATCTTATAGTAGATATTTTGATGTTTCAACAGATGTAGTTCATACAAAACTCACGTTCTTTTCAATTCAACGATAACTAGTAATGTACAAGAATAATAAATGAGTACATAGTTTGTCACATAACAAATAAGAAAATCTCAAATGCATGCAGATAACCTAAACAATATTTTTATATAGTTTCTCAGAAATTAAAAGAACTATGTAAAATATGTATAGAGATTAGAGGTATTTATAGCCATACCGCAACTTGTTCAAAGTAAACCAGTGTGTATGTAACTTGGTTTATTTAGATAAAACCATGGAATCCTAACATTCAAAGATTTATTAGAAATCAAACAAAAACAGTAGCGTTATAGTTTCGCTCTCGCATAATTACAGGTAGATTAGAATTATGAGATTTTGGTCTGCAAGTCTTCCTTAACTGATTTCTGAAAAATTACCAAAGAATTGACAATTTAATTTTGAATAGTCAGCTACTGAAAACGTTATGTCCAATAAATAAAGTTACTGAACTCCAGATGTAGTTTTTTTTTTTTAATTCCCGTAGTACATAGATATAATGTTTCCTAAGAAATGACGAGGCCCCCTTGGGCGGAGAGGGACACAGTATCAGACCTTTACTGACTAAACACCTACCCTGTTCCTTACTTGTCTTGATCGGATTGCCCCGGTAATACGCTTTAGCATCAATCAATCCTTGATCCCAGGAGGCTTCGACCCTGTTCGACCCCTACTTGCTGGCAACTCCTTGAGGCGCGCGGGAACAGTGCGCGCCGTCGACGACTTGGGCTCAGTCCAGACTTACGACGGTACCCATGCTCGCCGTCCGCAAGCTCGCGCCTACGGTGTCCGCAAATTATGATCGGCGACACGGCGGCTGTGGGGTGAACGCCGTTGCCTTTGATGCAGTCGGCCTCCTCTTTTGCTAGCATTACTGCTTCGCAGAAGTAGGCAACCGCCTCCCACTCCTCCTGACTTGGGACCATGGCCTATAAAAGGGCCTGACGCGAGAGATCGCCGCCTCTGATGAGCGCCCCCACGAAAAAACGGAGATGCTCTTCCCAACCTTGTAGGTACTCCACTGTTTTCTCCGGGCGGTAGCTTAGCACTGCACTGGGGAAACCATGTTCAACTAAGTTGTTTTTTTTTCGAGTAGGTAGATAGCGTAGCTAGTGGAGAGCAGAGTGCCTACTAAAGAGGACTACAGAAGTTAAACAGAATCAGAAAAGTATATGTTATTCTTCTACATCAACTAGATAGTGTGTTCAAATAGTAATATGTAGGTAAGTACACCTAATTTATTGTGCTAGGTATAACTTTTATAGATTAAAAACTGGTAATAACCATGCAATCATTGTTTTTCAGATTATTTTACAAGTAGGTAACGTTTAAGGTACGGATACCTACATCGTTTCATTTGCATAATCTAATCTATATTTTATTACGACGGTAAGTTCACTCTTTAAGGAGTGTCTGGAGAGGCTTTACTTTCTGCTTGACACAGGTCCTCAACGGACATGGCCAGTTCGCGAGGTTTCTGATTCAGGTGGACGAAATTCTCGGGTGTCAATTTAGAGTGCATCGCCTGTAGAATACTCCTCGTCTTTGTGGAGACGAACGTCGGCGGTGATAATAATAATAATAATAATATGTCCACAACTATCACACAACGTCTTCTAGTCCCAAGCTAAGCAGAGCTTGTGTTATGGGTACTAGACAACTGATAAACATACTTATATATTTCTAAATACATACATATCATAGATAAATTACACCCAGACACAGAACAAATGATCGTGCTCATCACACAAACATTTGTCCTGGGTGGGAATCGAACCCACGACCTCCCGCATAGCAGTCAGGGTCACTAACTACTAGACTGACAGGCCAGTCAAAGTCAGTCAGGCCAGGTGATAGAAATGGAAAGCAGTCATTGCCTCTCTCCAAATCAATAGGTACGAGCGAGAGAGACTCTCGCTCCCCAACCGCCATCGAAGGATCTATGCGATTTTTGTCCAACGTAGGCGCGGACTTGTGGACGACGAGCAATGAGCAGAGCTCACCATGCGGCCGTCCGTCGGTAAGGACCAAGTCCAACTTAACGGTGCGTAGTGTTGCACGCGCGCTCCAAAGAGATATCGACAAAAGAAGATTTCTACCACGGGAAAGTAACTCTTGACTCTTATTTCGTGGCCCTCACAAAAAGTAACTGAAGGAACAGGTTTGTTTTAGTCAGTCAACTCAACAAAAAAAAATGCCTTGCATAATAGTATCTCGTTTTCCCTTTGATGATCGAAGAAAAAACCGATAATACTCGCTATCGAATGTGGTGTATGTATATCTAAGATTTATATGCATCAAACTGCACTATACTACATCATCCGGAATGGAATGTATCAGGAAGAACTATTTTGTGCCCAAACTAGCAATAATGATATACTTAGATGGAGAAACGAAACGATATTATTTAGTATGTGGTTTCGGCTTTATATTAATACATTCCAGTCCGTGCACTCCATTCTTAGAGCATTTAACCTAGGTTAAATGCTCTAAGACTCTATCGAATCAAGTCTGTCACTCGCCTGCCACACCTTTGCTGAGTTTTAAACGATAGAATTGAAACAATAGTGTAAATTGATACACGTGTATAGGTAAATAATTAACCCGAGCCGTGGCGAGGGTCTTAAGAGACCTAGAACGATAATCATCGATAGTCACCTGTTTACACGATGTTTTTCAACACACATTATTACTTCAACAGTAAAATTAATTTAGTTCAAAAAAACAGTACCTAACATGGCGGTAAAGCAGTAGTGTTTACCGTCGAGGCGGTATTTAATTAGACCCAAGCCGTGGCGAGGGTCTTGAGAAAGCTAATGGTAGGTAATTATTAATTACTCACCTATAACACACGACGTTTTTCAATAAGCTTGATAAGAAAAACTGAATAATTTGTAAAAAAAATTGGCGGTAAAAAATCAAACCTGTGCGCGCGCATCGATTTTTTTTTGTCCCTACGAGATGGCTATGGTCTTTTACTCATATTGTCTAATAGGATTTATGTTTTCTTGTTATAAAAGTTTGTATACCTAGTGTCTTTCGTAGTGACAATGAAATACGCATGTAGCATTTCCGGATGGTTTGATAATATTTATTTCATTTAATTTAGTACAGTACAGTCACAGCTTCATTTGAAAAAACCGCGCGCGTATCTTAAAATGGTGGTCATATACCACAAAGATTTTTTTATTTACTTATATCGATATATTTCTGAATGATATATAATAAATAAATCGTTTGTAAGAATGGATCAAATTGCATAAAATAAGACACTAATAATTACCGAAAGATATAATTCCGAATTAAAACTCTTTTTGGAAACAAAGAAATTTAACAAACGTTCATGATTCAATAAATTAAATTTAAAAAATTATTTATTTTATTCGCCCTACCCAATTTCTTCGATTTGGCAGTATGAGGTGATGTCACAACATAACAATCGAGCCTTTTCTCATTTGGAACGCATTGTACTCTATCGCACTATATAATGTATAATGATAATTAAAATGCTAGTTTGGTAACAAGTGCCTGTATATACCTAAGTGCAGCGTTATTAGCGTCATATTCTGAGCAAGTGTGATGGAAAAAAATTAAAAC
Organism: Mythimna loreyi; assembly: GCA_029852875.1. NCBI lineage: Eukaryota > Metazoa > Arthropoda > Insecta > Lepidoptera > Noctuidae > Mythimna > Mythimna loreyi. The sequence continues at coordinate 14,272,281 of CM056783.1, forward strand.
TGTTTGCTTAAGTATATGCATCTACTTTTTTATTGTTATTTACCTCTAGGTAAACCCATTTAGTCTTATATGGCATGGGGATACGTTACCACAAGATCTGCGTCGTACCAGCGAAAATAAAGGGGCAGTCCCACCCGATCTAAGCGTGACGTATGATTATGATTTTTTAATTGATTTAATCGTTTTATTGAGATTTAATCTCCAATAATGAAAACTTTGTAAATGCAATATTTAAATTTCTTCATGATTCCATTTGGCAAAATAGTCTTAAAAGTAAAAAAAAGCACAAAACCTAATTTGTTCAGCATTTTTGAAATAATAACATTTTTTTATTACAACTTGTCGGAGAATTTCTTAAAATGTGAATCATGGACAAAACGAAACTTATGAACAAAACGTTATTTGCAAACGGAAATTGCGCTAATTTTGTTTTATTTTTTTTTCTAGAATCCACATTTACTACGAAACCTGAATCTAAAAAAATATCTAGTAAGTATTCCAAAGATAATAAGAAAATGTTAGTTATTATGCCCAAACGAAAAAAAAAAGATTCGTGTTTTCAGAAAGGATTGTCTAGATGGCGCTGTACCGCTTGTTTTGTGTGCGGTCGTTCGTTCGTTCGACCGACAGATATTCGACAAGTAAGATGGCGGCGATTAATGTGAAAGGCGAAACGTTGTCGTATTCCCACTTGTAAATAAAGTTATTGGTTTGTTGAAATATTATTGTCAGTATAACGACGGCAGAAGATTTGATATTGTATAGTGTAAAACAAAGTGATCTGTTGTGAGCAACCTATGACTTGAATTGCTTTTCATTTCACAATAGACAAAACCCGTCGCAACGAGCACTCGACCAGTCGAGGCCATATTTATGATGTTATCTGTCGTGTGAGCGTCCTCCGAAACCACATTGATAAATGGTTGTGGAATACCAAGGCGATGGTATGTTTCTTCGTATAAATACTAACTTAATATTACCTGGCAATGTAAAATACGTTTCTGTATTGTTCCGTCACTCTGACGCTTGTGTAGTGAAGCGCCGGATTATTTTTATTCTTAGGGGGTCGATGCTTTATTTTATGTTATTCCCCGATTGTTTGTGAAATTAATATGTTTTAATCGATAATTTACTTAGTTTTTACTATGAATATTCATTCCTCTATTCCTATAGATTAAAGTCTCTTGTTTTACTTATGAAATGTGTTGTTTTGATACTAACATTCTTTTTCTTTATTTTCAGGAGTGTTGTCTCTGTGAAGAGTATGTAAATTAAACATGAGTTCCAGTGTTCCAAAATAGTGCTAGTAACTATACATACAATTGATTGTGTGTTACAAACTATGGATGAAAGTGTGGACTTCTATTGACATATTACATACATTGACATTTGAGCATCACGGAGGTGGTAATGGATCCAGTAGGACCATGGTCAGCATATTCATACAATCGGTTAGCAGGGGTTCAGGCCGGTGCTGCAAGTGGGGATTTTCATCACCACCTAGCAAGTGGTGGCTCTGGATTAGGCAGCCAATCAGTGCCATCAACTACAAGTCAGTTGCTTCTCCAAGCAGCACACACTACAGCATCATTAGCAGGACAACTTGGCTCATCAACTGCTTCACCCTTCAACCCTGCAGGATTTTTATCTCCCCCTGCTGTTGGGTATGACGCAGTATTTTCGCCGCTGTTTCACCATGCAAACCCCAAACCTGCACATTACAGTTCTTCTCTTCAAGCACAGCATCGCCAAGTTATAGCTCAAGCTCAGGCTGCAGCTGCATCAAAACAATCTTCAGTAGAATCAGAACTATCAACCTTAAGAGAAAATTATTCACATCAAACATTGGCAGCACAAGGAACATCATTCTTTGACCAATCTTCAACCCCAGGCAGCACTACTGGATTAAGTTGGCAAGGAAATAACCAACTGCCAAGCCCATTTGGAATTTTACCCCATGAAAGTGTTGTGCCCTCATCTCCAAGCCCAGCTACGACAAAAGCATCAGCAACATATGAGAATTTTAATGCACATTTTGCTGCAGCACAGACTCTAAATAACCATTTGAACTCTCAAATTTCAAGTGCTGGTAAACAAGCAAACAGATCTGGATCACCGGCAACAGCATCTAAACAACCAGCAACCTCAACATCATCATCAACGTTTTTTCAATCTCCGTCATCTTTTGGGAATCAGACTGATAATTCGTATAGTACAAGCAGTGCAAAGAGTGGTCAACTCTCATCGCAGCAGGATTATGCAGGAAGTAAGTCCTATTCAAGTTCTGCAAGTTCAACTGCTCATTCCCAGCAATCGTGTATAGTGTCAACTCCACCGGTCACCACTTCCTCAACTCCACCCAGTAAAGACTACCGGTCGTCTTCCAGTACTACCTCTAGGCCATCAGCATCAATTTACAATTCCCAGTCTCCTAAGAATACAACTAGTGAAAAGCCTTCAAGACAAATCACAAATAGTATAAGTAATTTTGTATCTCCTACAGTTAAAGCACCGCAAGTACAGACAAAAGCTCAAAGTAAAATATATCCTGAAATAAGTAATGAACAAAGAAAAAGTTGTGATTCTAATGAAAAAGTTCAGCCACAGTCATCCCCAATAAGTTATTCTATAATGGATGCACCGGGTAGGTTGAATTATAGTAGCAGTACTGGAAGTTCATCTAAGACAAATAGGATCAATAGTTCACAATACTCCACCACACAAAATTCTAGTTTTAGGCACTATCAAAGTGGAAATAACATTGAATCAGATTACCATGTTAGAGCCAAAAGTAGTTCTAGTACAGACACTGGATACTCCAGTAGTAGTTCTCAAAATGGCCCAGATTGTGGTGTAGTTGTGCCAAGGCGACCAAGTCCCTCCCAAGCAGCCCCACAAACTTCCCCTTTGGACCACGGATCCAGTCCAGCCTATCCAATGTATCATAGTCCTATGAACTCAATCAATTCTCCACAACCTCACAGTGATCACTACAATAAAGTTAATAATACTGCACCTCGATCTCCTTTAGACGCATCAGTGGCACGCTCACCATCTCAAAACAGTCAAGTAGCTTACCCTTCTGTTATAACTCGGGCTTTAGGCCTTGAACAAAATAAAACCTATAGTGAAAGCAGATATGAACGAAATCAAACACAATCTTCTGGTCAAACTTGTTGGGAAGGTGACCGACAAGGTTCTAGAAAATATTCTAGCAATAGCAGTAGTAATAGTTACAATAATGGTATCGCAGAAAGTAATACTCATAATGAAGAATCTGTTCCTCAGAGTCAATCTTCCAGTAGGGTGCTAAGTCTACCAGATAAACAAAACTATTTTGATAGTAATAATGTAGCTTTACAAGATCTTTCTAGTTGCCGGGGTGATCCCATGAGTATAGTCAAAAATTTGCAAAGTTTGCAACAAAGTTGTCAATTACAAGAAGTCAAGACAAGCAAAAGTCAACCACCAGTAACAGTACCAACAGCTACTAACAAAATCCCTTCCAGAAGAAAGAGTGTTGAAAAACCAGTTCCCCACACAAATATGAATGAATTGTCTAATGTTGTGATGGCTGATTATTTGGCAAATAGAATTCCCCCTCCAGCACACAGTTCAACCAGTAATCAGCAGCAAAATGGTAGCTATTTTGATTTTGAAAGGTGGAACCTTCCACCTCCTCCACCAAAAATGTTCCCTGGTACTTCAGCTTTTGGTTCACAGGCCCCATTACATGCTACTAATTTTGCTAACCAACATCAAGCACTCATGCCTCATGGACATGCCTTAACTTACTTTCCACCCTTCCACCTAGGTCCTCATCCCGATTTCCAATCTTCTGTGGAGTTAACACCACTGTCGTCATTTAGTGAAACTCCACCTTCGGCTTCCTCGTCATCTTTTTCGACGCCAGAAACACGTGAAGAGGAACAGCCTAAGGTGGTAGTACCTAATATAGAGGAAGAACTTGGTTTCCTTGCAGAACAACGGGCAAATACTGCATCGTCGGTAGCACCCACTTCACAGCAGCAGAACATTAACAGCACTTCACAAGACGCTACTTCAAAAATTATGGACAAAAAATTTAATGTTCCTGTCACGGGCCCCGGTTCAGGATTCATGGCTTCTTACTTGAAATTTTTACAAGGAGAACGTGATACTTCTCCTCCGCCGGCCGGCAGAGGCGCCAGAAAATCTACGTGGTCGAGAACTAATACTAATAATACGACAAATAATAAGCCTTATACACCGAATGATCATAATAAGTGTGATACAAATTCCACACAGCAAAGTGCCAATGGAGCCATGGCGCCGACAAACGTGATAAACACAGGAATGTCACTGAGTAATCCCGTCATGAGCTCTTCAGCGAGTATGAGTGCGACAGGCTTGTTGGGTGCTAATCAAATACACGGCGCGTCGTCGAGTCTTCTTACCTCTCAAACGAAAGAGATGGACGACCCTCGTTATTACAATTTGAATAAGGATAGAAAACGTAAATATGACGGCAGCGAAGAAGCTACCTATGACGCAGAAGAAGAAGCCAGAAGGCTTAACAAGCCGGTGCTTAATGTGCCTAGTACGCCTTTAAATGACAAAGGAAAGAACAAGGGTCGATCAAGTATGAATAAGCCGACGCCATCGGCGGTAGTGGCGCCTCAGCCGGCCGCGCCTAAGAAGCCACGACCTCCTGCGCCGCCGCCCGTGACGTCGCTGCAGGCAGCGCCACAGCAACAATACTATTATCAACACCAGCCCGACGAAGGTGCGTTCAATTTATTAGATTTCCATTTAAGAAGTAGAGCGCGATGGTGAAGAGCTAGCCCTGAAGCTTGTATGACAGGAGCAAGCTAACTGCCTATTGAGCAGGATATCGTGAAAACTTGTTACATTTTAACTGTGATAATGTAAATTTTTATTAGATGAAATCTATGATTACATATATTATTTGTAAATATTTTCTGTAATAAATGTATAAAAGAAATGTGATGTACCTATCCTAGTAAACGTCGATATTTTTAGGGTTAGCCTGTAACAAGATTTCACCTAAATTGTTGTTAATGACACATTATTAGTGCCATTTTATTGTAAATTGTAGAATTTGTGACTCTTGTCATACTCGCTATTGAAGGGGTGCTACCATTAATAATTCCAAAATTATGGTATATTTTTTTATGGAATTCATACCAGTGGGTGTCTGTTGTACATATGAATAATGTATTGTATTTTACAGTATTTGAGATTAGTTAGTACTTACAATAGTGTATGCATATTCTATATAGCTGAAAGTGATTTTATATTATAAGGGAAATTAATTGCATAATACATTGACAGCTATAAGTAATTACGAGATAATGTATTAGAAGGCCATGCCCTGAACATAAGTTTTTTGTATTTCTATTTAATTGTTATTTGTTTATGCACAACTCTCAATATTTTATGTAAATAATTTTGTATAATAGGAGAAGACATAAAATAAACATGAGTATATTACCGATAATGTGTTAAATAATTTTAATTTGTAATTATTCCTGGTAGCACCCCTCACTTCGCCAAAATAGGGATAACATGTACAACCTTATGAGAATGATGTAGCTACAGAATCATATGAGAATTAAGTAGCTATTTTTAAATCTACTGAGCATTTTAAATGTAGATCAAGTACTATAATGTGTGTACATGTTATCACAATGATGAATCCTTTCATCAATTGGCTATCCTTTATCCTATACCTGTCCTACCTTTTTTTCATTTTATTATGTATATTGCAAGTCGCAACTAGATCATTGATTTTATAGATAAGCATTCATTGAATTTTAAAGAAAAAACACTATTCGAAGGGCACAGTCCACACTACACTGCCTTGATTTTATTTTACCAGTGATGGTTTCCAGATTCTTAAAATAAACAATGAAATAATATCTTTTTAAATACCTTGCACAAAAAAAAAATCGGTCAAATCAATTTTTAAATAAATAACTTCCTAAATCATTGCTAGATTTAAAATCATCCTGAATAGTAGTTTTAAACCAGGACTTCGATTTTATATGACTTCTGTTTTTAGTTATATACGTAAGATTTTCAGAACAAGTACCTATTACTGGGATCAATTGGTGGGTGTTACATATTTTCTTAAGTAATCAGTTAAGATCAGAACACATTCATGCTGAGCTTGATTCATCTTTTCAATATTTTAGTTGCAGCACATGGGGCTAACATGGGTTATGGGGGACTTTATGGTGGGGCAGCAGAAAATGACAGTAAGGCGAACAGAAACATGCAACATAATCTAAAATCGCACCATCAAGTTTCCAGTAGTGGGCAAGTAGACAATTCGAGACCGATAGAAGAAATGCCCTATCAGGTATGAAATCTCTATCACTTTTATTTTCTTCTGTATTTTAAAAAGGTAAATTGTTCGATCCAAATCCGATCTAAGAAAAATCCGATTGATGTGGGTTAGTCCACAGGAGTGAAAGCGCGAGAAGAAGCTTTCACAAAAAGTAAGTTAGTCAAGCAAGTCGTCGCAAATCTAGCTACTAATAGCTACGATAAGTTTCAGACTACCACACCCCATTTACCGCGATCAGGTAGAAGTATGCTGATAATGGTAACAGCACTCAGTTTAGGTCTGCCTCATAGCTGCCTTAAGCGGGCGCATGCGCAGTCCCATACAAAAGTGCTCAATCGTGGGCAGCCGCGCGATACATTAAAGTTCTTCATCGACACGACTACATGCACACTGTTAAATATAGTGTCCGACCGAAGCTTCGGCTTCGGCTTCGGCTTTGGCCACCTTCGGCCAAAAAAGCACCTTCGGCCAAATCTTCGGCTTCGGCCAAAAATTTGCCGAAGGTTTGGCCGAAGCCGAAGGTTTGCTTACTTACTAGCAAGCTTTGCAAAATTTGCACTTTAAGTAAATAAATATTTAACTAACATTCTATATAAACTTTTATTTTAGACAACATTTTATTACCTACTTGTATATGTTGGTCACTCGGCTCGTTATTGGGCTAAATCTCACAATATCTATCTAGTAAATTCAGTTAGAAATTCAGAGATCAAAGTAACTATCGTATTTCTCAAGGTCAATGACACCTTCGGCTTCGGCTTCGGCTTCGGCCGAAGGTTTTGATGAATACCGATTAATCGGCTTCGGCTTCGGCTTCGGCCAGAATTGCACCTTCGGTCGGACACTAGTTAAATACGAGTATAGTCACGCGGTGGTCTCCGAGCGGGCGCCCACTTAACGCAGCGTTGGCCTTCATTTTTTCGAAACTCCATACTGCGATAGGAAAGCATTTAGGCTATTTACCACCAAAGTCGACTACGAACTAGTACTATTACGCACATGTGCGTAATAGTAGATATGTAATGTGCCGATATGTCAGCCAGTCAGTTCTCCTTTTATCAAAGTAGTATAAAACAAAGTCGATTCCCGCTGTCTGTTTCTATGTATGCTTAGATCTTAAAACTACGCAATGGATGTTGATGCATTTTTAGGGTTCCGTAGTCAACAAGGAACCCTTATAGTTTCGCCATGTCTGTCTGTCTGTCCGTCCGCGGATAATCTCAGCGACCGTTAGCACTAGAAAGCTGAAATTTGGTATCAATATGTATATCAACCATGCCGACAAAGTGCACAAACAAAATGTGGTAAAAACTGTTTTATTAGGGTAACTCCCCTAGACGTAAAGTGGAAAGTGATTTTTTTTTTTCATTTCTACCAAAACATTTGATGTATTGTTGGATAGGTATTTAAAAACGATTAAGGGTCCCGTAAAATATTTTTCATTACTCATACTCTGAAAATAGGTGTAAAGTTGTCTGCGGAGAGGATTGGAAGAAATACTTTTACTCCCTAGGGAGTTTTACTTTTCAACTGACAGCTGTCTAAATATTAAAAAAAAAAACTAGTTCTATTTAGACATTTCAATTGAACCGTGACCCGAACTAATATTATATTTGAGAAAAATGTTGACCTGACCCATTTTTACAAATGATAAAATGAAAAATATTGACTGAAAAGCCAGCCGACCACTGAAAAAAAAATGGCGGGTAAATGGTAGTCTCTCTATAATCTGTGGCCGATTTGGTCTTTCTTGATTTTTTTTTCGAGGTGTAGAGTTTTGTTCACGTTTTGCTCTCTGTTATAAGAAATTTGTATTAACACGATAAGTTCATCAGCTTCAGTTATAAATTTAACGCAAGATTCTTGAGAGGAGAAAACCGCTTACCGCCTAAATCAAAAGAAATATACCTACTCGTACCTAAAAGCATACGAAGACCTTTGACGACGCCGCACGTTTTTATTATTTTTATTTTCCTCGTATTCGTAATGAAAAGCACAGTGTTTACCTCGGGTTCAAGAGTCATTTAGTCCCTCGAACTATTTGCGACCTCGCTTTCGCTCGGTCGCCAAGATATTTCTCGGGACTGAATAACTAACTCTCATCCCTCGTATAACAATGTACTATTTTTGATAATGTAAATATTTTCGGAAATACTCGCTCCAAAAGTAAAAAAATCGGCCAAGAGCGTTTCTACCATAACATGTGATATGTTATGGTAGAAATGAATAACTTTTGAACCATAACTTTAAAAATTATGAAAAAAATGTTAAAAATAGAACTTTGAGTAAACTTTCTAGGAAAATTATTTTGATAGGATGAAGAGTTATGAAAAATTAAAAAAAAAAATCTAATTTAACCGTACATGCAAGCATTTTTTTTTCACTTTTTTTATATATTTTATTATCCTGAGCGAATCTTCTTTCAAATAAAAATACAAAAAGAAAAAAAATCGGTTCACGCAATTCAAAATTACCATCGGGTACAGCGCCATCTCTCGGGAAATTGGGTTACTAATTTTTACATGGGCTACGGAGTTCTGTTACATTGTGAGAAAATTGTGGCGGACGGGAAACTACGGAATCCTACACTGAGCGTGGCCCGACACGCTCTTGGCCGATTTATCTTACTAATATTATAAATGCGAAAGTTACGATGTTGGTTACTTAATCACGCCAAAACGGCTGGATGGATCTGGATGAAATTTGGCATAGGCATAGGATACACTCCGGAATAGGACATAGGCTACTTTTTATCCCGGAAACCGCAACCCCAATACCACGCGGGCGAAGCCGCGGGCAAAAGCTAGTTTATAAGAGATAGTTCAAGAGGACGGTTTATTTGCAAAATAATATATTTAATGTCACGATTGCAGCCGTGCGAAGCTGGGGCAGGTCGCTAGTTTATAATAATATAATACTTATTCTATTTTTATTTTATTTATCTAATATAGAATAAATGAATGTTTAGTTTTAAATTAACAATCATTTTTATAGCCGATATGAAAAGTGAATTGAATATCATAAGTAGGTATCTAAAGTTATAAGAATCGAATATCTTCTGAATCATAACCGCATGATCTTTGGCAGTTTGAGCTAGGCTACCCTGCACGTACCATTAGAAATTAGATTTCGAATGAAATTATTCATAAAAAAATTCTTGCGTGTATAACGCCTTTTCTTTCTTTTTCAGTCGGGGGAATTTATAGCACTAAAATCAGAATTGAATGAAATGTGGCCAGCAATTTGGAGAGTCGATGGCAAAACTCTGCTGCAAAAATATGAACCCTTTGATGAAAATGGAAAAGTTTTATATCGTAATATTTCTACAGTAAGTATTCTACTATGCAATTTACTACTATAGTACAAAAGTACCTACTTACAAACAGTGAACCGTAGGGAACCTACAGGGTCGAAGCCTCCCGGAGCTGAGGGTTGGTGCGAAAGCGTTACACCAGGGCTCTGGGAATAAGGCAAGGAAGGCACGGGGTAGGTTCTTTAGTCAGTAAGAGTCTGACACTGTTTCCCGCTCCGCCCAAGAGTGGGATTCGTCATTCGATGATATTTACCTACCATAAAAAAAAACCTACTAACAAACAAATAAGTAGTAGTGGTAGTATCTCTGAAAGGTCACCCGCACATTACACTTTAACTTAAAAAGACAACCCCTATTGCTATGAATTAAGACGAATATCTATTTGTCACGTTTAATGAACCTGTAACAACTGTAACTAACACGTGTTTTTTTTTTACAGTATACTGTATGGAATCCAGAGAATAAAAAGTTATATACGCAAGTCCCAGTTAAAGTAAGGTCACAGACGCATTTGGAAACAATAGTTGAGTTAGTTAGAAGTGAACTTCCAATAGATGATAATTTTATCGAGAAAAGGATGATGGAGACTCAAATGTACCAAGAAAATTTTGAAGTCTATATTCAAACGTTAATATCGCACGCTTTAGATCCTAATTTCCTTACGGAAATTTTCCAGGAACAAGGTAATCGTTGTATTTTACAAGCTTTATTATGACTCTATTTTAATTTTACTAAATGGTTTTATATTATGTACAAAACTATAAAACTGTATCGTATTTTATATATTTATAAAAAAAAATCGTACCTATTACAATAGATGAAAATAATTTTATATTGGGATATCGCAATCAAAACCTAGATTAAATAAACTACATACACAAGCTATTGCGTTGATCGGTGCCGATATTGGTGCTTTCATTTTAAGCAATTGTTGCAGCGAGACAGCAGCGCGACCGCAGCTCGACCGAAGCGCGATTGTCGCATAAAAGTTTCGTTCCATACAATAACCGCAGCGCGCCTGCAGCGCTGCTGTCGCGCGACCGCTCGGCGTCGCATGACGACCGTCAAAACTTGTCGGAATCTATTGTGAGATTTTGCCGCACGACAGCAGCGCTTCAGCAGCGCGGCCAAGAGTCCCTCGGTCGTGCTGCCGTCGCGCTCAGTGAGCCCTACGCCTACCTGCACCGTCACATTTCAGACGAGTACTTTCTATCGAACGTGAAGACGGTGGACGAGGTGACGGAGACGATGCGTGCGCGCGTGTCCGGCACGAGCGGCGCGGCGGGCGGCGCGGGCGGCGCGCGCGCGCTCGACGCGGCCGTGGGCACGTGGCCCGGCCTCAGCGTGGCGGCCGGCCAGGGCACGTGCCGCGCCTGCGCGCGCGCCGCCGTGGCGCGCCTGCTGCTGTACGGCCAACCCTACAACCCCGCCACACTCGAGCCCGTCCAGCCCGACGCGCGCCTCGCCTACGAGAAAGTAAGTATACCACCGACTGCGCTCTGGACACTGGTGTTGACTAAATACGGCTCACCAACAGTCTCTAGTTTGCGCAAGTAAAATGAGGCGGCAGAAAGATAATAGATTGTAGCTTCAAAGCCTAAGAGACCATTGCTGCATTGCCATTCCAACAAGGATGACAAAAAGTAGTCCGAAGATGGCTAATCATCTTTTTAGACATAGCTAAGGCCTTTGATTCAGTGTCGGTTCCAATTCTGCTACGTAAGCTTGAAAACTTCGGTACACGTGGAAATCACTCTTCAAAGATAGGTAATGTTTACTAAACGCACGCAAATTTGTAAACATGTATAACTACTTTAGTGAGACTCTTTCTGTAGCTTTTGGAGTGCCCAAGGGAAGCATCCTTGGGCCCACGTTATTTTTGGTCTATATGAACAATCTCTACAATTTTTCTCTTCAAAATGGACGTTAAAACTAACACTCGTACTTTAAATTCTGGTAAATTCAGCTGCCAGACGGTTTTCGTAGTTTTGACATTCAGCCAGATTAATGGTACGACCGCGTAGTAATACTTATCCGTGGATGCGAGTCAGTTAGGTCTCCCTCGCACTTTACGCATATCTCAAACACTAAGTATGTGAATAAACCTTAAATAATAGATAAATACTTTCTATGAATTGTAATAAAGTCGGTTATTTATAGCGAAATCTGTGAAGCCATATACATAAGAACTATAATTCACTAATATGATGCAAAGGTATTTTGAATCTTAGTTCATTGTTATCAACAGATGATTTGCTACTGGAGAAACATTATTTAAAACAGAATAAACATATAAAAAAATCAGCTTTACTAGTATAACGAAAGTACATTTAATTGAACTGTTACGCTTTCCCACTTAAACCTCTCAAACGATTTTGATGAAATTTGGCACAGACAATCTTTAGACCCTGAGAAAGGACCCTGAGAAGGCTACCTTTTATTGCGAAAAAAGGACGCAGACGAAGTCGCGGGTACCAGCTAGTCTTTTATAATATAAAGAAAACCTAGCAGCCATAGGCACTCTATTACTTGCATCAGTTCACTCAGACTAGATCAGATTTGCGAAACTTTTACCTTGACTTGCAAAATGTTCTTCTGTTAATTCTTAGAAAACTTCGTTTTAAAAACTCGTATTTTATTGTATATCAGGCTGGTATCTGCAACTCCACGATTAGATTTTGCGTACTTTTAAACACTTTGTTACATTTTCAGGAGTTCCTCGTATGTGCGACGTGTTGTAGTCGAGTGCAACTTTATTCGAGGATATCCCATCAAAAGTATTTAATGTACGCGGAATGCAGTAAGCGAGTCGCCGAGAAAAGAATGCAAAACCCCAGTAAAGACACTACTGTGATTCTCAACGAGTTGTTGGCAGACGAAGTATGGCTTTCTCAGGTGGGTTTTATTTTTATGTTATACGCTTCTGATCAGATTATATCCAATTTGGTTGTGTCCAAATGCTACTTGTATCTTAACACTACAAATAGTTGTCAAAACTACTTAGAAACCTGATAAAAAAAAACACAAAAACTTTGGAACACTTTTTTTATTCAGTGTTAAATCCCACCCTTTGGCGGAGCAGGAAATAGTGTCAGACTCTTACTGACTAAACAATCTACTCCGTTTCTACGATGCCTTTATACCAGGGCCAGAACATTCCTTTCAGACACGAATCCTTGGCCCCAGTTTGCTTCGACCCTTCTGCGTGGTCCCTACATAGTATCATGGGGTTAGATTAAAATCTAACCGATGTTCGCATTGAATTATAAAAATGAATCAAGCTTGGATATTTATTAATAGGATTAGCATGAAATTTGTATGAGACCCTATATATGTAAATATAATGTTTGATCTGTTGTGTTGAACCTAGCGAGATAGCGATATAGTAGTGAGTGTGACAGTGCCGTGTGCCCGCAGCTGTTCCGGGACGTGCGCCACTCGTGGGCGGAGGCGGAGGCGTGGGAGCGCAAGCTGCGGCACGCCATGACGCGACAGATGATTTAACGTTGGCGACACCTCGCGCGCTTGTGCAGCCTCTAGTTAATATCTTGTAAGGACAATATTTTCATTTCATTTTTATACAGGTGAAAACGTGATGTATGTATGTAATTGTTTTGTATTTTATTTTGTTTGGCATTTAATTATAATGTTTCAAATTGAATCTTGGCGGGTCATTTCCAGTTTCAAAAAACTTCAAATATAGTTTGTATCTTATTAAATCCATTGGCTGTTACTTAGTATTTATCGAAAATACTCTGGTGCCATTTAATGCTACTTGCTTTTCCTAAATCTGTTGACATTTACTGTGCTGGGAACATAATTTTATTTTCTGTGCTCATGTAAATGATTGTAATAGATATTCATAAACCGAAGGCGGCCTTAGCTTACGAACATATCAATTATGGGTTACCCTGATTGACCTGTAGCAAATTGTAAAACTAAATTATTGTAACCCTCGTTATTCGCTTACGTTACTACACTTACTGGTTTTAGGTTATCGCTAGTATACCCATAAGACTGGGTTATGCGCCTCTTCATTTGAGTATGATATAATCATACAATAGGTGCATAAGTAAGAGTTAAGAAATATTTTCTTGAGCGCTATGAACCTAAGCAGACTGAGACGATTAGGCAAAGGATTTTGCCGCCAATCAGCTCAAACTAGACGTTTAGCCACGGCATGCCGCGTCCATTGAAGTATGCCTCAGCAGCAGCAGCCCGATCCACATTACAGTCATCGCACAGTGTTTTATAAAGCCCGATTTTCGGACATCCCATTTTTATTGCAATACTTGACAGATAACATCATTTAAATACAAGATCTCGTATCCCCATTTAGCTATCAAGTCTAGTTACTGAGTGATAAATTTTTGAAAATCGTAATTTTTCCATCCTAATTTTAACAAAAAAATTAATTACGCTTAAACTAAGCGTGATACGAAATAATGATGTTAGGTGCATTGATGGTGTATCTTATGCTGAGTATTTTAGTCGGCAAATGAACCTCACACCTCACATCATTGGTAGATCGAGATTTATACAGGTTTTTCGGTTTTTGGTGTTTCTCGATTTTCTCGAAAATTCCGCCGTTTCGGGAAAAGTTATTTATACAGAAACAATTCTAATTACTTCCCCAATACACCACATAAATTTCACATCCCGATTCCATGGAACTTGGAAACTACAACCATTTTAAGTTATATCCGGATTTTACCTCGCTAGGGTTGCCAAAATCTCAGACTTTTATTTATATCCGGATTTTATATGACTTTGCTAAAAAAATACATTTACCTTGTAGTAAAATCGATGTTTTGGATTATCTGACGTGAATATACCAGCTTGGTATCTAAATAAAATATTATTCATCAATGTACGTTCAAAGGCATATTCAGACATTTTATGTTATTTGAGTATTTTTATAACACTTTTGCTTGTAAAAGGTCTCTTACTACACCAATTTCAGTATCGTAAATGAATCGAATTAAATCAGTATCGTAAAATTAGGATGAAAAAAATTGACAACCCTAACAAAAATAGTTAAATTGGAATAACTTCTGAGTTCCATAGAATCGGGATGTGAAATTTATGTGGTGTACTGGAGAAGTAATTAGAATTGTTTCTGTATAAATTACTTTTCCCGAAACGGCGGAATTTTCGAGAAAATTAAGAAACACTAAAAACCGAAAAACCTGTATAAATCTCGATCTACCAATGATGCGAGGTTCATTTGCCGACTAAAATACGCAGCATAAGATACACCATCAATGCACCTAACATCATTATTTTGTATCACGCTTAGTTTAAGCGTAATTAATTTTTTTGTTAAAATCCGGATGGAAAAACTACGATTTTCAAAAATTTATCACTCAGTAACTAGACTTGATAGC
Source organism: Mythimna loreyi (assembly GCA_029852875.1). Taxonomy (NCBI): domain Eukaryota; kingdom Metazoa; phylum Arthropoda; class Insecta; order Lepidoptera; family Noctuidae; genus Mythimna; species Mythimna loreyi. Next base: position 14,287,333 of record CM056783.1, read on the forward strand.
TAAATGGGGATACGAGATCTTGTATTTAAATAATGTTATCTGTCAAGTATTGCAATAAAAATGGGATGTCCGAAAAATGGGGTTTATAAAATACTGTGCATCGGTTGCATTGCATAGTGTTGTTATATATAAGTTTCTTATTAAACTTATATATAACAACACGGTCTTTCGGCAACCAGCCGCGTGAGCCTGTGACGCGTCGCACAATGTCGTGCAATATCTCTTTCGATGCCACTAGATCATTTTAAAATTTAGGAACTTGTATTTCTATTGAGATATGTTTGAATGTCCATTGGTAAAAATAAAATCCTTTGCCGTACCGTCCCGGTCTGCGTGGGCTCTATAAGATAACAACAAAGAGTACGGTGTGTTGTACACATCGTAAAGAGAAAGAATTCGCAATAAAACTGTAATAAGTTGTAAGTACATAGTATACTAGTTTCAGAAGTACAGCTGACCTTACTATTGTCAGGCTTGATTAGGGTCGTTAAGGCCGTCAATACAGTAAATTGTATCTTACAGGTGTAATCTAAACATACTACATTTTGAACAAAATTAAAATCTAAATACACATACGAAAACATAGGTTATACTGACTTTTACCTTCCATGAAAGAAATAGACTAGATTAGATGACACAATTAATAATAGCAGATCAAAAATTCATAATCAAAAACATTTTCTTTTTGTGATATTGATTTATTTTAGGGCCTAATTACTGTAACTGCTAAATGTAAAAGGTACGTAAACAGTTTTTTGTATGTATTTTTAATCTAGAAAGATTTTACAAATAAAGAACATGATTTTATATAACTATTACACATAAAAAGATTATATTATATGAACAGAATGTAAAGTTACGCTTTAGTTTACTTCTAAAACTCGATAAAGGTTGTGTATTTGTAGTCGCTTATTTACAACATGTCTAGCGGTGAGTTTTCATGTCATGTCGATTCTTTAATGCACCTACAAAGTTCGGGTACGAGTTCTTGATAATGAATAGAAGCGGACTCTGATAATGAATGCTACGTCAATTGAGTATTTAAAGACCCCTGAATAAAATGTGACCACATTTAAACAATCTTTTAACGCCAGCCTCGTCACGGTTTAAGCTAACTTAATTTCTTTACCTATTCATGTAAAGTCAGGGAAGTTTATGAGTATATGTATTACCTAATGTTTAAAATGAGTCCTGCAAGCACAATCAATACAAACTAAGAACCTTTTGTCAAGGTCAGGTCGATAGGATTCAAACAAATATGACTTCGTACTGCAACATTTCTGTTACAAAAGGATTTTTCAATCACCATCTTTCTCGGCAACAGTTGGTTACCAAATTACAGTTTCGACATGCGTGCAGCTTGACTATGATATAGATCTGACTTCTAAACCGCTACCTTTGTAGGTATGTATCATTTAGATATGGTCAACCCAAAAGCAGCTACACCGTCAACAATTGTTGAATTATTTTAAAGAAATTATTTATTGGTGAAAAAGTATTTGCAATTATAAATTGCGGTGACTACAGTGTCACCTATCACAGTTTTAATGATCTCACCCTATGTTATCTTTAAGGGGCAATTAAGGACAATATATTTCTGGCTTAGTTAAATCTACATTCTGTTGTGATGTTCAAATTCGAAGTTACACATTCCTGGAGATATAAATTGAATTCAATTGTTTGTATAAAATTAGCCCTATACTTTTAAGTGATTACAATTTGGCACGACTGTTGTTATCTGCCCGATAATTTTTATAAATGAACAAAATGTGACGATATTATATTTCTATTTAAAATGTAAGTACACTATGAAAAGATATTTTGTATAATTGCTTTAGGTTGTATAGGTTTTTAATGATATGACTACGTCATGTAGTTTTATTGTAGTTATATTATATAGCATTGTAAAAATAACAGGTTCTGTCTGGTAATTAAAGTTAAAGAGAACTTTATTTATTTTGTTCAGATTGGACAGGTATAGGTCTATTTGTTTTAATACCATTTCTTACTATAAGACATAACGGCAATTTTATCGAATAAAACCTATTACTAGCTAGAAAATTAGTTTTATTATTGGTCCTTTTTATTATTGACTATCACTGTACTAGGTCGATGCCTGCCAGGCTTGCAGGTTTCGTCGAAAGAATTACTGCGGCCCCGGCACACAACAGCCACGTACAGACTGCTGTAACGTAATGGCTAAAGGGCTCCGTCCAGGCTAGCCTCGAGGATACCCGTCGCGGGCACCCGCGCCCCTGCCGATACATGCAGTACTCCATCGATATGACTACATGCACACTGTTATATTTGAACTAGCGACTCTACTCAAGATATATCCGGTTTCCGCTACGGGAACCGCGGCAAACACAAGACGCGAAGACAGGTGGCGGCTTCCTTGAAAGTTTATGTTATGTTCTACACTTGAGAATTTTTTCATATTTTTTAAACTTATGGTTCAAAAGTTAGAGGGGGGGGGACGCCTCATTTTTTACTTTTGGAGCGATTATTTCCGACAATATTTACATTATCAAAAAATTATTTTACGGGACCCTCAATCATTTTTAAATACCTATCCAACAATGTATCACATGTTATAGTAGAAATGAAAAAGAAAATCACTTTCCACTTTACGTGTAGGGGAGGTACCCTAATAAAACATATTTTACCACTTTTTGTTTGTGCACTTTGCCGGCATGGTTGATATACATATTGATACCAAATTTCAGCTTTCTAGTGCTTACGGTCGCTGAGATTATCCGCGGACGGACAGACAGACAGACATGGCGAAACTATAAGGGTTTCTTGTTGACTACGAAACCCTAAAAATGAGGCGTCCCCCCTCCAACTTATAAACTATAAGTTTAGAAAATAGAAAAATCTCCAAAGTAAAACTTAAACTTTTAAGGAAAATTATTTTGAACTTGATAGGATTAACAGTTTTTTTAAAATTAAAAAAAAAAACAAACGTTCTCAACTAATTTTGTAATTTAACCGTACATGCAAGCATTTTTTTTACACATTTCATTATCCTGAACGAATCTTCTTTCAAATAAAAATACAAAAAGATAAAAATCGGTTCACGCAAATTAAAATTACTACCGGGTACAGCGCCATCTGTCGGGGAATTGGGTTACTAATTTTTACATGGGCTACTGGGTTCTGTTACATTGTGAAAAATTTGTGACTGACGGGAAACTTATGGAACCCTACACTGAGCGTGGCCCGACACGCTCTTGGCCAATTTAGGTATTTGAAAATTATTTTCAAAGTAAAACAAAAATACAATATACTTAGTGCAAAATAACTTTAATTTCGGAAGTCGGTGTTTTTATATTAGTTTAGTCTCTTCGTTATTAAACACAGACTTCCAAAATTAAACTTATTTTGCAGTTTTTTAAGTATATTTTTTACATCGAAGTCGGTTTCTTTGTTAATTTTTATTTCCCACTTTTTAGTCGTAATATCCCTCAGCCAAATAGATACCTTCCGCCGAGTTCCAACATTCAGTTCCATCATTCAATCAAAACAAAATCAAAATCTTTCATTTTTTTATGTCGATTAGAATGTTAAAACCTTTATCTTAAACGTGACAAATATTCTTTTGAAAACCTCATCAAAACTTGTTCAGCCAAACGAAATAATCGCGGACAAACATAGGGTAGACCGGGGTCATTAGTACCATTTTTAAAACATCGGTTGATTACACAAAATTGACTTCAATACCTATTTTTGTTTTCAATATTATTATTTAACAGCCTTGGTCTATTTTCTACCAAAGGAAATACATAAAGTTGACCGAGATTGAACTAAACTTGGTCAAAATTGACTTTGAATGAAATGATAGCTCGTGCTACCACCGACCCCCTTTGAGGGTGTCCGGTCCATGGCCCTTTATGGGGCACCAGTGTGGGCGCCGACGCTGCGTAAACGCCCGGCGGCCCAGCTGAACGCCTGCCAGAGGGTCATGGCCATCCGGATGGTGCGGGGATACCGCACGGTGTCCCGCGAGGCGGCGAGCCTCCTTGCTGGCCTACCACCATGGGATCTGGAGGCAACAGTCCTTGCACGCATGCACGACCAGCGCGTGGAGGTGCAACGCCGGGGCGAAGATCCGCTGCCCGAACATGTCGAGGCGTGGCGGAAGGAGCTCCGGCGAGATCTCATGGTGAAGTGGAAACAGCGACTGTCGCAACCCAGCGCTGGGCACACCGTAATCTCAGCGGTAGTGCCCCTCTTTGAGGCGTGGCTGGATAGACCTCACGGCGTCCTCACCTTCCGCATGACGCAGGTTCTCACCGGACATGGGAAGTTCGGGAGATTCCTGCACCGGATTCGTGCGGAAGAGACGTCCGGGTGTCGCCACTGTGAGGCGAGCCCGGAGGACACGGTGGAGCACACGGTGGAGGTGTGCCCTGCTTGGGAAGAGCATCGCCGTGTCCTCGTGGGGGTGATCGGCGGCGGCGACCTCTCGCGCCGGGCCCTGGTTCAGGCCATGGTCCGCAGCGAAGAGGAATGGCAGGCGGTCGCCTCCTTCTGCGAAGCAGTAATGCTCGTAAAGGAGGAGGCCGACCGCATAAGGCAAAGGCAACGGCGTACTCGCCGTAGCCGTCGCCGCCGCGATCCTGCCGATATCCGGCCACCGTAGACACTGGCTCGCGGACGGTGAGCAATGGGTAGCTCGCCGTCCGGTCGTCTGTAAGACCGAGTCCTAGTCGTCAACGGCGCGCACCGTGCGCCTCAAGGAGTTGTCAGCAAACTGCAGGGGCCCTTCAGGGTCGAAGCCTCCTGGAGTCTAGAGGGTGGTGGGAAACTGTTACCTCGACTCCAGGAACAGGGCAAGGAAGGTTCGGGGTAGGTTTTTTAGTCAGTAAGAGTCTGACACTAGTCTCCCGCTCCGCCCAAGAGCGGGTTTCGTCATTGGATGATTTTCACCTACCATAAAAAAAAAAAAAACCCCCTTTGAGGGTTAATTGTACTAAAACTGCCTAGGGTAATAAAAAGCGAATTAAGGTATAAATCATACTTTCTCAGTCATTTATTTGCAGTCTTATGGGTTTATAAGACTGCAAATAAATGACTTTTTGCATTTTTTATCATTCTTAAAAATTTGGAACAAAAAAATCACGAGTTCGGTGTTTTAAATCACCACAAATAAAAATGAAAGTCATAACATTAACTTATCAATTCTTCAGTTAGAACAAAAATAAAATAAGTTTTTATAAACATATGATCATCTTTGGTTCACACGTTGCGTATTTGCTGTTATCTAGCTTTGCAAACAATTAGAAAATTGAAATAATTAACAAAAATATTTTAGTATGGAGGTACGATTGATTCCTGTTACGATTGACCCCCATAGATTATTATCAAAATAATAAAAAAAATATGATATTCGCAATTGTAACAAACATAAATAGACTTCTGAGGTGTATACATTCTTCTTGTGCATATAATGGACATTGAGCGTGTTCGGTGTGTGTCGTGTCGATTGAGAAGTTAATGAATTATAAAGTGCGCGGGGTCCCATATTTGTTTTGTTTCACTGGCCTGTTGGTCTAGTGGTTAGTTACTGCTATGCTGAAGGACGTTGGTTCGATCCCTACTAGGGCTTGCATCCCGGGAGTCTTGGTCTCGAAAAGTACCGGGAGTCCCAACGATTTTTGAGATTTTCGAGACTTATACTTTCAGTCCCGGGAATAACGAGACTTTCGAGACTTGCGTAGATTTTTTAAAATCTACTATGCTAGAAACTGCATACTGCATGGCAAACCAATCCTTAACTGCAGTTACTGTTTTGATTATTTGCCTTCAAAAATTATTATGCCGGAAAAGCTTTTTAACTGTATTAAATTTAGCAAGTAGTTTGCTATATTTACATAATCCTGACCAATTTATTCAGGCGAAGTTGGGTCCTTTTAAACTCTTAATAATATCGCAATTGCATTACCTTTAAAAATATACGCAAAATTAAATAAATCATTGATTGAAAAGTCATCTCTTAGTAATAAATGAGATGAAGCCAATCTGGTGGGATTCAACGCCGCCAAAACACAAGCGTGCTCCAGGGATATATTCCACTTTTCAGAGTATATCCCTGTACACCGACCGCCATCAGCTTTTGGGAATTGAAATTTCCTCAGACCTCAACTTTGGGCCATTAATTGAGTCCAAAGCTAAGGAAGCTGCTAACAAACTCACATTTTTGCAAAGGTCTGGCGGTACTTCACTCCAGGATAGCATTTAATGTTATGCAAAGCACGGGTTTGATCGTGTGTGAAGTACTGTTGCCACATATGGGCTGGTGTTGCAAAATGCCACCTGGCAGCTTTGGACTCGTTGGAAAGACGTGCGAAAAGGCTAATTGGTGATTCAAATTTGGGTAAGTCCAATCTTGAAAGTCTTGAGCACAGGCGCAGGGTAGCCAGCCTTCCGGTGTTTTACAGGTTGCTTTTTGGAGAGTGCGCAGGAATTGCATGGGTTGATTCTTCCAACTCTTTTCTATCATCAGACAACCCGAGCCACGGCGAGTATCCATCCTTACGTTGTTGAAACCTCTACGGTTTAGACTAAGCCTTTCGCTTTATCTTTCATTCCGTGCACATCGAAGCCACCCATCCGATTACAATTTGGGTGTTTTCAAGGCACCATGTCAGGTAGGATCGAAGTCAGGGGCACTAGTTTATAGTATATAAAAAAGCTATAAAGCTTATACGCTATATCGTTTATACAAGTAATCCAAAACATGACGGGATCTTGGCTCAGCTCTCAGAATTTTATTGTCGTTGATAGGCGAGCCTATCAAAAATACTGTTTGAATTATTCTTATTCTCTCTTTATTTAAATACCCAAAAGTTGTAGTGTTTAAACACACTATGCCGAACGTACGCGACCGAAGTTCCGCGGCTGATTTTACGTTCCAACGTATTCGGCTGATATGACACACCATAAGTGCCGAACTTACGCGGCAGAAATTCAGTTGCGCAATTTTGTGTGTATATTCAGTGTTTCGAGCGCTGTCGTGGCGTCGTGTCGTGTTATCTAAACAGCCGGACAGACAAATGCAAAATAAAACTCCGAACTTCGGTCGCGTATAATGTGTGTTCTACAGAATACGTTGCCGCCGAATTTCCGCTGAACTTACGCCCGACTGAAGTTCGGCTGTACGCTATAACGCAACGTAATTTCGGCATAATGTGTCGCCAGTAATTCTAATAGCATTGCAGGCGTAATCATGCCGAACTTCCGTCGCGTATCCTCGGCATAGTGTGTTTAGACACGTAGGTTTAATTGCAAAATAAGGCTTAAAATATAAGTTTAACAGTTTCTTTAAACCTCAATATGATATAATATATATACATGTTAACAAGTAAGATAGTCGTGTTAGCCAATGGTTTAATAACCAAGAGCCTCAACCAACACTTTAGGAGGCTCGTCTTAGGCGGCCGGATCAAAGGCTTGACTTAGAGAGCGGTACTCTTGGACACAGCTTGTACAGTCATGACGCTCCTATATCTGGAGCCTGCCGCTAGCTTGGACCCTGTTTCCGATACTGGTGGGACATATTTTTTAAATATTTCCATATGTTTTATTGAAATATTTAAAGTAACAAGACTCTCCGTTTTACTATATGTATGGCTCACAAACCATGTTGAACGTTTTTCAGTATTTGAAATAGATTTCATGTTCTTAAGTGATTATAACTGCATGGAGAAAGGGCTTTTTCTGACGCAGGTTTATTTTGTAGCAAAATAACAGGTCCTACCGTTCTGAAATCACATTAGATGTTTCATTTTTTTTACGTACTCATTTAAAATAGCAAAATACAATCGTCAATGTTATTTTCGATTTTAACCACGACAGAAGAAAAAACAAATCGAAATAGGTACTGTGTTTAAAAACAGTTCTTTAGTAAGTAGTTTTTTTTTCTTTTTAACCAATCTCGAAAGTCTCGTTTTTCCCGGGAATCCCGGGATTGGGTCGAGTCTCGATTTTTTAGTCCCGGGACTCGAAAATGTATCGAGACTGCAAGCCTTAATCCCTACCCAGGATAATTGTTTGTGTGATGAGCTCAATCATTTGTTCTGTGTAATTTATCATTTTCTACAGGTTGTAGTTTTTTTTGCTACCACAAAATGTGTTTGTTTTTTTTTTCGCCAACGTTTTGCTAATCGACTGTTCGCGACGGCCGTCGCGGAGACGCGGACGCGTTGGCTTTAATAGTATAAAAAAGAAGTCTAGGCCGAGAGTGGTCAACTTTTGTGACATATAACTATTGCTCAAAATGGTTTAAAAAGGCCCTAAAATATATGGAGTCTGAACAAACTCAGTTTGTAGTTCTTTTTATTTCAGTTCTAAAACAAAAACTTCGTCTTTATCCCCGTAGGGCCGAGGGGTTATAGGCTGGGGTATGTTAGTAAAAAAAACTACATTTCGCCAGCTATTAGAATTTATTTTTATGCAATAAGCCTGGGGCGAACTTATCGCAATATTGCTATCAAACAGACACAAAATCAGGGTTTGATTGTTATGAAAAAACTCAATAAAACTTCTGTTGTACTTTCAGTTCTTTTTTACATTGCTACTTGATCGTTACATTACGTGAGATGAAATAAAAGGTGTTTTAATTTTATAGAATACTTTTAATTTGCTTGCACACAGCCTCTATTGAGAACAATGTTAAGGAATATGTAAAAAGCCTGGACAAGACAAACAAAAATAATTCAGGGTGAACCAAATACCACAACACCTTTATCTGATCAATGTTACGATAATAGCTCTATTTGAACGATAAATAATTACAAGCAAAATCAAGTAGAGCTATTCACGAAGAGATCGGACCGTATTCTAGTTACATGCATAATTAATGTGATATGGCCAGTTCATTTTCTTAAATAATAAAATGTCAACAGGTTATAAGATAGGTATTAGGTATCACGTACCTGTTCAATTCCAATATAATTAAAAACAAAACTCAAAAAAGTTGCGCAGGAATAGTAGCAAAATTATAACTACATGTAGTTGAGATGAAAGCTTTATAATAATAATATACTTTGATGTTTTATGAGAAACAAATATGTATAATTATAATATCTTAACACATTTATAATTACTATTTTAAATCAACTGTATTAAAAGTACAAAGATCAATGTGATTTGGAAAAAGGTCCCAGTTGACAGTGTTTAGTCAGTTGTGTGCACATCTCCTGTACTTATATTATCACGAGGACGAGGCACGCACGAGGTACTGAGCGGTGAGCGCGGCCACGAGCGGCCTCTCGTACCGCGTCACTATCATAACTTATACAAGAATCTAGAATTACGTAAGTATTAATAACTGCATATATCATACATCTAAACTCAAGTAACTTATTTTTTATTCAGTTTCATGTTTTATTATTTTACTTTTTTTTTATTCTTTTTTTATTTATTTTTATACCATAATCTCTCGTTTGTTTACCACAGCGCGTTGTTGCCGGTGAAATCTGCCTTTCACGAATGAATTTGTCCGTCATAATAATACATTTATATCGTGGTGATGCCGCTAATGCAAACACACCGTCGAGATCCACATGAACTATTCAACTTTTTCAGGTTTGCGTGTGTACTGCGGGCGAGGAGGCCGCGACGCGCCGCGCGTTCCGCCGCGCGGGCCTCCTCTGCCGCGGCCCTTGAAGCCGCCCTGGTAGCTCTGGTTGTCGTTGTATCTGTCACGACCGCCATTCTCATTCTGCTGGTGACTGTCGCCGGTGTCTCCGTTACCGTAGTATCCATCGCGGTCATCTCCTCCGCGACTTTGGTAGCTGTCTTTCCCGTGTCTGTTTTGATATCCGTCGTACTGTCTGTTTTGGTAGCTATCCTTCCCGGATCTGCCCTGGTAGTCACCTGGATGCCTACCACGGTAGCCGCCCTCTCCTTGTCTGTTCTGGAATGCGCCTCGGCCGCGGTGTCCATTTGGGGCACCTCTACCACCGCCTCCGCCGCCACCGCGACCGAATCGTCGGTACCTTGCTTGGCCGTCACCTTGTCCGTGAATTTTACGTTCACCACCGTCATCACGGTCGGGACTTCCAGCTTCTTTAATCTCATCATCGTTTTTGTCGTCCGAGGGTGAGGGGGCCGGGCGTTCCTCCATAAGCGGTAGCGGCGCGGCGGGCGCTTGCGGCGGCGGCGCCTGCATGGCGGCCATGTGCGCCGGCAGCGGCGCCACGTGCGCGTGCGCGGCCGGCACGCCTGGCAGCGGTACTCCGGGCGGGAACGCGTGCTCGGGGTGCGGCGGGAAGTGCGGCTGCGGGGGCATGGGCAATGTGCCGGGCTCGGCCACTCGCCCTCCTGGTAGCTGGACGAAATGTTGGTTGGTGAAAGTCTGGGTTGGAATCGGTCCCGGCGGCGAAGGCTGATTGGGGATCACTGGCGGCTGTGGAGTGCCAACAGGGCTGTCTATCTCAGACTCTTGAAGAAAGAAGAAATTCTGCGACCCTATGACTTCGGCAATAGGTCGCTGTTGAGGATATTGCTGGGCGAAATACGCGTGCTCTACCTCTTGTAATGTGATGGGCGGTAGTGGCCGCAGCGGATAGGCAGGTGCGGGCACGACAGCCGGTGCAGGCGGCACTGGTAGCCCGGCCGGCGGGTATGCCGCAGTTACCTCTGCTTCCACTTCATTGTCCACTACTTCTACAGACTCCACTTCCGGTGCTAAAACCTGGTTCTCTTCAACCTCTGCTGTCACAATTTCCGTTGAACGGTCAAAGTAACCACATTCATGAACTGCACTCACTATCTCCTTGATATGAGTATAAGTAGTGCCCAATATTTCTTTAGGCCTGCCATCAATTATAGCATACAAATGTTCAGCTGCTTTTGTAGTATGAATATGAAATCCAGGTTGACCTTCCTCATTTACCTCATGCTTGGGTGTCACTTCAGGGTATCTAGAAAAAAAAAAATAAATATTTATTTTAAAATATTGATTTTGATGTTAAATAAAACTTATTTTGGGGGCCATAGTTATTATTTATTACATTATTGAATTAAATTAAAGCCTTTGTATATTAATCTTTCAACTACTACAGAGACAATTAAATGTCTGCACACTTATTGTCTATAAGTGTGCGGACACCATTGTTCTCTTGGGGCTTAATGTACTAATACTAATTAAAATTATACTTACAGATCATCTAAAATTTTCAGATCATCTTCGGTAAGCTTGGCTGCACCATTGGTTCCATTCAGAAAGTCGTTTCTAGCTTCTGTATTTCCCATTTGGTTAAGACAATCCAGAATAAGTAAAACTTCCCGAATTTTGCTGGTTTCTGCTGCATACCGCACCCACGCATCCTAGAATAGCATTAGTGGCATATTATTGTCTTGTTAAAGATATATAGATCAGAATCACAGAGTATCAACTTGTGCAAAATTTAAAAGAATCTTTTATTTCAATAGTTGTTCTTTTAACTTATTTCATGAATGAAGTTGTTACTTATTCTGAGAAAATTAAGAAAATATAGTTCAGACAAATCTGATGAATGGTATAAGGAATATGTATACCATTAAGTAGACCGAATACGGGTCCCAAATAAGTGTTTTGCCTCAAAGTTTATACTGTACAATGAGGGACTAGAACAGTTTACCAGGTGGGGTCTTCCTGTCTGATTATAATTAATCATGATCAAGGTGTCTAATAATCAATCAAGGTGTCTTCAAGGTTAGAGTGAACAGGCTTTTAATAAACAGGTGGGAGCACAGTCAAGCACTAGTTTACATCAATAAAAAGAATTTATTCAAAATAATAAAGTAGTTTATTTACCTTCTTTGCTTGTTTTTTAGCTTCGCGTTCGGCAGACACAGCTATTGATGTGACTTGCTTGGAAAGCTCCCTTGCAAACTCCAGCGTCTGGGCCACCTCATCATATTTAGCAACTGCCACTTTTTGGTCACTATTAAGTTCTTTTCCAGCTTTTTGCAAGTCTCGATATGATGTTAGCTTGCTCTGTAAAAAAAGTGATTTAAGACTTACTACTAAACATAACTTTGCGAATGTATTTTAATTTATAACATGAGGAAATAATAGATTTTTAATTTTATTAAATTCAGATTATAGGCTACTCTTCCCTCAAAACTTTGGGTTCTATCCCTGTGGTATTAATATGGTTCTTTGTATACTCTTGATACCAGGGTATTTATTCACTGTGTACCTGGTTATTATTTATACCACTGTTGAGGAACTATGTATACAGTGATACTCATTTTCATCCGCAGTATATACCACATTGAATGTCTATAAATTACTATAAATTCACTATTTAGCATCCATAACTGATTACATTTTTTCATTTTGATTTCTTTACTTGAACAAAGAGTAACTAAAAATGATTCAATGCTTCAACATACTAATAAAATGTTTACAAGTTTTGAGTGCATTAACATATCTCTAGTTTGCCTGTACTCATACAAACCAAATAAATAATTTGATATATAGGTACCCTACATGTGCCTGTGAGTAAAAAAACTAATGCTATGCTACAGTAGCAATAATGCTATGAGAGGCTGTAAACAGTAAATATAGCCTGATTACTTCTATTGAAATTTCGCATCATGTATAAAAACATTGTTTATCGTGCCGCATAATAGATAACGAAACTGGAAAATGATAATATTAGTTGTGAATTCGAACATTGACCTTTCCTTAACACCGTAGTTTACGTGAATAAATAAAGTGTAAACTTTAGGGCGTCATGGTATATATTGTATCGTCAACATACCATGAGCACATGTGTGAAAATGGCGTCAAGTCTGCGGCAATATTTTACGCTATGAGCAGGCAAAATGTATGCACTATTAGACCGTGTTAACCCAAATTAAGTTTCACATGCATAATAGCTTCGCGAAAAGCAGAGAATCTTTATAATTGAATCGGTTCATTACTGTTGACTAATAGCATAGTACATACCTTTCTTTTCTCCAAATTACGGATTTTGTGTTCAAGAATTGTCATAATTTGTCGTATTGGAGAATTATCCATAGCCTCCGAAGAGGCTGGTTTCTCAGACTTTGCATTCGCAGCTGAAGGCATCCTTCACAGGCAACAACTCTTCCCGGATTGCGTATGGTGGTGGTTGAAGAGATAGAGATAGAATTTTCTATCTATCTTTATAACCACAAAACAACTGTCATTCCGTAATGAACGACGCAAGTCGCAACGCATTTATTTTGGTAGGTTGGTCAAACTGAAGATATTATTTAGTTTGGTAACATTTAGTACCGTTATGCCGGTACTACACACTAGTATGTGTTTCTATATATATATATATTTTAGTTTTAATAAAAAATGAGAGAGAGCGAGAGAGTGTTCTCGGTAGAATTTATGAACATTTAAGTATATATAGCTCCAAGTGCTCGGCCGGGCGATTATCTATACAATTATGAACGAGACAGTAAAATGTTGCTCGACCGAGGCAGTTCTCGCTCGAGCAACATTTTACTGTCTCGTTTGCCCACTCGCTATATAAATGATCATGGCGTATGATTCAGGGCCTTGAATCAATGAACGTGAATCAGGACCTCCGATGACTGAAATAGGAGTTAGGCTAAGAAATTCAGTCGTCGTAGCTCCCGATTACATCGAACACTGAATATCGGATCCGTTATTCAGGGTGGTGTAACGTTAACCTCTTAACCTAGAGTTACTAAACTTAGTAAATATCCGGTTTTACCTGAGTATTTATCACGTAAAAACGGATATTTACTGTGTATTAATAATTTCATTCATTTTGAGTATTTACTCGGTTAAAATTTCAACTCTACCTCCATCACAAACCAGTAGTTGAATAACAAAATACCCTCTAGATTTTTATTTCTATTCTTGCTTATTGTTTTTTTTTTGGTTCAATCTCCATTGTTATCCGATTTTTTTATCGGTTTCGGTTATCTACAAAGAAAGAATACAAAAGCCTTGGTAGATTTTAATCAATAAAAGTCTGACACGCCCTCTTGCACCAGGGTGGCCTAGAGCAGGAGAAGCCATTTGATAATTAATTGATTAATGATTACCCACGTCAAAAAAAAAATGGTTGCAAGCTCACTTCATAGTTCATCATTCATATTCATGCTCATCATCACACCATTCACACCACACCATAAACAAATAAATAACTGTCAAAATAACGTCAAACGAGTGTGCGCCTGTGCGGTTGGCAAAACTGCTTTTTTCATAATTTGTAGGTTACTTTTTCAGCTTTTGAAAACGAAAGTTTGTTGTGGATTTTTTTGTACATTTAACTTCAATTCCTATTGTAAATACGGGACCTCGTCATGTTTCCAGTCCTTAGGGTAAGTAATATCATTTTGTAATTTTACCTGCTACCAAAACATAAACACGTATCTACCGGCCGAACAGTAAACAGATTTTCTTCTAGTCAAAATTGCCATAAATATTTCATTACTCTTCAAAAAAAACATCAATTTGATTACTTAGGTATACTCTGGATCAGTTCCTCAATAATTCTTGCTTTTTTTTTTAAGATTAACTGTCAGTAGAGTTGATCTTTGTTTAGTAAGAAACAAAGCTACATCTAAAACTAAGGTTCTTATGTATTTATTTGGTAGCTAAGACACAATAGCAACATTTTTTACTATTATGCTACATTGACTCCACTGTCAAGGTCACTCGTTAACCTTGGGGTAAATAATAATCATATAAAATAAAAAAATATATGTGTATCGAAAGGTTCTAAGTAAATCTATAAAATTATGTCCGGTAAGTTCATCATAAAGTTTCTATTCCATACAATTTTATATCAATATCCAATGTGAAGATTTTAAGCAAAACGGTGCAATAGTTTTTGTTTTAATTTGCATTGAAGGAAATGGTATGGTCAGTGGGTAGCCTTAGGTATTATAATGTGTCAATATTGAAGATATCTAATAATGTTTTATTTTTATTCAATTTAAAAGTCCATAACCCTTAATTCATTAACCTCAAGAGGACACCAGTATCCACACACCTTTACACACTACTGTAATTAAAAACAAATTAATTTTATCCAATGCTTTCTATTTGCAGATATCACCTATGGTGCGGAAAGTTGTTGGAATTCAACAAGCTGTGATTAGACACAATTCCCAAAAATCTGAAAAAAGTTAGTAATAATACATAATCTAATGCTATTTCTAAATTAATGCAATAAAATTACTAGTTAGTAACAACATAAATGAATAAATTATTTAAAAAATGACAATGTTATTTTTGCGAAAGTAGGAATTGTTAATCATTTATTAATATTTTTAATGTAGTTAAAAAAATCGGTAAATTCTACACATAAATGAAATATTATTTTTGGTATAAATATACTTGTAACATGAAATGGTATGGGGTATGGGCATTCTCTTTTAAGGTACTGTAACACCAGTTACTAGCAAAACTAATAAGTTTAAAATTCAATACTTACATTAGTACAGTTATTTTAATTTGATATTTCTTTTTTACAGCAATAAATCAAGTTACATTATTGGGGAGAGTTGGTGCTGATCCTCAGAAACGGGGTTCTGAGGAACATCCAGTAATAAACTTTCCACTTGCCACTCACTACAGTTACAAATATGAATCAGGTGACATGTTGCAAAGAACCGACTGGCATAGAATAAGTATTTTTAAGCCTGGTCTTAGAGATACTGTTTACAAATACTGTAAGAAAGGCCAAAGAGTGTATATAACTGGTAAACTGTCATATGGAGAAGTCAAAATGGATGATGGTCAAGTTAGAACAGCCTCCACAATAATAGCTGATGATGTCATATTTTTCCAAAATGCTCCACCAGAACAATAGAATGGAAATATGTTTAATCTACTGTTGATTTAAGTTTAATTAGATATTAAGAGCAATTTTGTTGTAGTTTTTAAATAAAAAAGTCCTTCTGTAATGGGTTTTTTTTCTACCTTGAATATTATGCAATGCATTGAATTATGATTCTAGTAAATTGCTGCATTAGCAGGTGCGAAATTAATTCCCCCGGGAATTTTTTGTCAAAATCTGTCTAGCTGTTTCGGAGATTAGCCGCAATAACAGGCCAACTGACACAAGAATTGTTGAAATTGAATTTGTTATAGGTTTTCTACTTTATTGGACGCGGTTAAATTGTTGCCTACAGAATCCACTGACTAATAATTTTGATAAGAAGCATCAAGATTTAGTGGATTTTATAATTATTAAAAACATAAATAATAGGAATCAGTAGATTATGAGAAGTAATTTTCGCATAAGATGGGCCAAGAGCGTGTCGGGCCGCGCTCAGTGTAGGGTTCCGTAGTTTCTCGTCTGTAAAAAATTTCTCACAATGTAACAAAACCCAGTAGCCCATGTAAAAATTAGTAACCCAATTTCCCGAGAGATGGCGCTGTACGCGATGGTGATTTTTTATTGCGTGAACCGATTTCAATCTTTTTGTATTGTATTTCATATTTTTTAAACTTATGGCTCAAAAGTTAGAAGGGGGGGGGGACGCCTTTTTTATTCCTTTTGGGGCGATTATTTCCGAAAAATACACTTCTCATCAAAAAAATCGAAACACCTTGCAAGTTTACGTTTTGTCAGGATTATCAGAAAAATGTGTACATTTAGGAATAAATGTTAAATGTCGTTTAATAGTGAGTAATATGAGCTTATCAAATCTTAATGTTAATGTTCTAAATTTAAATGATTTTTTCATAGGTTTCGTATTTTGTTAAATGAGTCATTTTTATTCCGTATGGAGTATAAAGGAAATGGATAAAACAACACACGTAAATGAAAAAAAAAGCTAAAAAACGTTTATTTAATAACTTGTATTCCCTCCCCGAGCTCTAATTACTGCTTCCATACGGTTCTTCATCGATCGGATGAGAGTCACGATCACATGCTGTGGTATATTGTCCCATTCCTCTTGGATTGCATCTTGCAGCTGGCTAAGTGTTTCTGGGGCAGGATCTCTTGCTCGAATTCGTCTCTTTAATTCATCCCATAGATGTTTAATGGGATTCATGTCCGGGCTTCTTGCTGGCCATTCCATAATAGAGATATCGACTTCGTTAAGATAATCTCGTACGACGCCCGCGGTGTGAGCCCTAGCATTGTCGTGCATGAATATGAAGCCGTTGCCAATAAAATGTGCATAGGGCATCACATGAGGCTCGAGACACTCTTCGACGTACCGATGACAGTTTAGTGCAGGCAGACGTGGCCCAGACACGAAAGCAAGCTCTGTCTTACCGTCGGCGCTGATTCCTCCCCAAACCGTCCACGAACCGCCACCATAGCTGACCTTTTCTTCAATGCAGCATTGTGCATAGCGTTCTCCGTCTCTTCTGTAGACCTTGTTCCTTCCGTCGTTACCATACAGCATAATTTTACACTCATCAGAAAAGAGAACTTTGCTCCACTGTAGGTATGACCAATTTAGGTGCTCACGTGCAAAGTTAAGGCGCGCTCTTCGATGGTCTGCAGTTAATTTCGGCCCATTTGCTGGCTTATGCGGTACCAGTCCACGATCCTTCAACCTTCTTCTAATTGTAGAGTCACTTACAGCCACCCTTCGTACAACACGAAGCCGCTGCTGCAGTTGAAAAGCGTTAAGGCGTCGATTTCTTAAAGAAGTTGTTACAATAAATCGATCATCTCGCTCAGAAGTGACCCGATTCCTGCCAGATCCTGAACGGCGCGTGAACAAACCAGTCTCCCGATAACGTTTATAGACTCTATGAACAGATGACAGGCTTAGATGCAGTCTTGCAGCCACAACACGCTGACTAAGGCCAGAATCCAGCAATGCCACAACTTGGGCGGCTTCTGTGGGCGAAGTATCCATACGTTTTAGAAAAAAAACCTTTTTTCAGAAGTCCCAAAGTCACAGTATTGAAATAAAAAACAAAAAGTTTAAGGATAGGCGCCAATTTTTAGTTTTTAAACGCTAAATGTACTCCAACCCTAAACACACATTTGTCTCAAAACAGTGATTCATTTCGTTTATAAGATAAACAAATGAAATTCTAATTTTGAATTTAGAATTTTCGCTTATTACTGTAATGGCCAAACTGCCAGCTATAATATATGTATTTTTTTTCATCGTATGAATTCTTTTTTGTGTTAAATTCGGACAGAAACAATGAAAACGGAAGTGTTTCGATTTTTTTGATGAGAAGTGTATTTACATTAACAATAAATGATTTTACGGGACCAATAACATATCACACATGGTAGAAATGAAAAAAAAAATATCATTTCCCACTTTAGGGGAGATACATACTTACCATAATAAAACATTGTTTACCACTTTTTGTTTTTACACTTTGTCGGCGTAGTTGATATACCTACATATTGAAACGAAATTTCAGCTTTCTAGTGCTAACGTAACGGTCGCTGACTTGGCGAACTATAAGGGTTCCTTGTTGACTACGGAATCCTAAAAAGTATGAGTTGATAAGGAATTGGATTCTATTTTCATTTAGCACATAGAGTTGGTTCTTCCGTTGATATCTTGAATTTTGTTTAAATAAAAGAATGTGTTTCTTCAAGTCACTAAATTGATAAAACTCCATTCGCGCTAAGCTGCTCCGTCATGTGATGTCGCACGGTGGTTCAAAAATCAGCTTTCATAGGTACGTGGGGTATAGGACAAATTATTTATGTTTTTTTTTTCCCACACCCCATATAACGGTTATAGAGGCTGTTTTTTTATTTAATTTTTTTTTTTATAAGTACACCAAGTAATTGCTAGTAAAAGCAAAAAATCCGGCATTTGGAAATTTTATTGGAAATTCCTCTCTCTCCTCTCGAAAGTCTATGAGAGCCGATTTCCGATTTACTGTGTGTCAAGTCAACGCACTAGGCCACAGGCTAGGAGCTAGGCATCACAGGTTATGAATGGACGCAACTGACAAGGGTGTTCTAGTTTGATATTTCATGGCCTTGATATTAAGTGCATCATCATTGGCGCCCCACAGGAACACCGTATAAAAAAAAATGCTTTTTTACAAATGCGAGGTTTATCCTACTAGACGGGTTTTGGATAACATGTTGCGAATTTTTGCCTACGTTGGGGTTTTGAGTGACCCCGTACCAGATGTGACGTACGTCAAATACGACGTAGCTAGCCTCAGCTGACCTCTGGTCGCCATGGCGGTGACGCTAGTCGAGCTCGCCCTGTTGGGCTTTCGAGTTTATTTTTCCTTTGATATGTCTCGAATTTTGTATTCAAATAAAAAATCTGTTTCAAGGTAAAATAAAAAGCCAACGCCCTCTCGCTAAGCAGCTCCATCACGTCATCTCACTAGACCTCAGAGCACGGTCTAGGCGCTAGGCGTCTGAATGGATGGACCATAACCGGCAAGGCAAGAGTGGTTTGATATCTCGCGCTTGATTAGCGCCTCCACCAGGAGGCGCTAATCTCACACTAAGTGCTTTGTGCATACCTAGTTCCCTAAAACAAGCTCGTAGCTCCATCTATCCTTAAGAGCTTCGAGTTCAACATAGACACCTCTGGCAAAGATTTATGATGCCTACCTGCTCGCTGGGAAAAAAGGCTGGCTGCAGGATTAGCTCGTATGTATTCATTTGTCCCATAAACGCCCCAGATGGCGCTGTTTTTTTTTAAATCTATTTATTATATCTTTTTCTGTAGGTAGTAGTGATAGATACCATGTTTTGGTGATTTGGATGGGATTTACATTTTTGATAGATAGTCAATTAGTTTCTTTTGCATATCACCACAGAAGTTATCTTTCTCTCAACCATTGCATTGTTTATGTTTCCATTGCAATAGGTATGACTAATGAATTGGAATTTCTAGTTAAACTTCAATATGCGTTCCATTGTGAATCGCAAAAACACCGGCTTAAATTATTTTTGGATGAATGCTCCGATTGTTTAGTTGGTGGCTGTAAGCACTGCAGATTATGGGAGTCATGGTTTCGAGTCCCATTCAATGTCAGTAAAGTTGTTTATATCACCAACTTTTTTCGTGAGTTTCAATAAGAGACGGGAGGCGCCGTAGAAATCTTTGCTAGATTGCTGGTAGTGCTAGAACCGGCACTCGATGTTATTTTGTTTCTAGGAATTGGATTTGCGCCCAGGTTATAGCGACTGGCTGGATCCTTCTACCATAAGGGGCTAATAACACATCGACACTGACGCAACGTGTTGCCCAAGACTCTCTTTTACATTAACTTCTAATTCTTCATTGAAAGATGTTAATATCTATATCTCTACTGTTTTGAAAACTTGCCGATACTTTTTCTCTATATTGATTCTAATTAGCGTAATAAAACGTGACAGACACATATGGTTGTAGCCGATTGTAGTTACTTTAATCAATACCCCTTTGTAGTAAGTTTGACTGACCTCAGGATGCAACTAGATAGGTAACCTAAACCTATACTTGCATGTAACTTAATCAAAATCAGTTCAGCTATTTATGTAGCCTTAAAAAAAGTAGATGACACTCAAACGGAATCTCCGGTATAACCAATATAGCTGTGATTTTTATAGTATTTTCAACCGTATTGTATTTTATTGTTTTGGGAAAGTAATAATAAATGACTTTTACACATAACATTATTTCTCATTTATTTTAAGTTATAATAAATCTGACACAATATTTTATTGTGAAACTTCGTGTTTATTGTATTGTGTACATCAAGTTGGAAATGTTGGCATCCATGCCAAATACAAATAAATGTAAAAATACAAACTCAGTTGTAATAGAACTTACTGATATACTAGGTACTTTGATAAAGCTCCACATTTTGTTTTACAAATCATACATACACTCTCTTTACAGTCAGTTTCTTATTTCTAACTAATTCAAAACTATATTAATATTTACAAAGACATTTTTACTCTATAACATCTAACTACCTACCTACATTGATAAAAGAGATCACAGAAAATTGTAGCTGGAAATCTTTGAGTAAAGTCCCTATCGTACTATATGTCTACCACTTTCATTTTTATCACAGTGGGTGTGTTTTTATTGATTTCAAGGCATTATTTTTTCAAAATAGTTGACATTTATTGTCTTTTTAATATTAATAGATTCAATATTATTTCTTTACAAACCAAAACATAATTTTAATTTCAAAGCTGCCTAATACGAGGTAATTTCGCATTTATGTGGTAGATGTCATAGTAACTATATTTCACATGCTACAATTGAAGGTTTGCCAAAAAGAACGAATGGAAGACGTTACATTATTTATGATAATATTCTTTAAATTTTCAACCCTTTTAGTTGTTTCGGATTATATCTTCTCTTTTCAGCAAATCTAAACAAAAATATAAAACACTCATAAAACTAATTAAATTACGCAAATGCATTAATCGAGTGCGAACTACGCACGTAACATATGGATAGATACAGAGTTGTGGCAACAATCTTCTGCAACTGCTAAATCTCAGTCAACAGCTACATGTACAGTTCATTGCACAAATCTTATAATAATTTCTATGACTTTAACACGAATAAACTCTTGTCCCTTTTGCTAACTATTTAGATAGATAATTGACACTATTAGGTATAAAAATCACTTGGCACAAAGGCATCATATAGGTCCATACCCTGTTAAACTCCAATGACCATCCTAAATTCGTCAAAGTACTCTCAGTGATTGTTCATCAAGTACATTAATATTTTTTTTAGAGGAAGACTTAAATATCCTTTCTGAGAGGAATTTGACTAGAATTTTAGTGGGTGGAGCTGATTGCATACTGAATATGCAGAAAATGCGTTTTGCACTGATGAGTGTCCCACGGTTAGAGTCTTTTGTAATCATTGTTCACATTTTTCACTTTTTAGATTGAGTGCGTAATGTTCATTGGCGTAGTCGGATTCCCGTTTGATCATCATGTTGTCCCCAATGAGAGCACTGATGTGGTGTTTGTCGTGCGGCTGCTGGACAGGGCTAGGGTCCGGCCGCGCTCGTTTCCGCCAAGGCTCTGCGGCTGCCATACTCAGATCAGTAGGCATATCTTCGTCAACAGGTTCTTCATCGCAACGTTCTTCTTTCATTTCTGTCTTCACGACTGCTTGAGGCACAACCCTTGTTGGACTCATTTGTTGCCGTAGCAGCGAAATATTTTTGATGTTCTTCAGTTCAGTTGGATTTCTTAAAAATCTGGAATAACAAATTGCGATGAGTATCACACCAATTTTAAAACAAATGTAGCGATCTAATATTTTCGACTGCAATAGATACTTACTGGTAGCAATGTCTTTCGCCTTGAACTTTCCGCAGAATATTCACGCGGTAATAGTATCTTAATGCACGTGACATCTTATCATAATTCATGGAAAGATGATTTTTCTGGATTCCCCATAGTTTTGCTAGTCCAGCTGGGTCCACTATTTTAAACACTCCTGTTTCCCGATTTTTCCATGCAATGTAGTTAGTATATCGCTGCGAAGGATCATTTAGTAGCTGTTGAAGGAAGTCCCAAAGTAATCTTCCGTCTGAAAAGAAAATCATTGTAAGTCTCATGTGGCAAAGTTATACATGTCTCATGTCTGTGTTAATGAAATATTAAAAGTTTACGTTAAATGTTTGTAAATTAAATTACACTTACTTGTATTAGATTCCGGCATATCGTTAGGAAAGAATTCTCTATGTTGAGCTCGGTAATGTGAATGTTGTGGCCCTGGGTGAGGCTGTGGTGCTGGGCTTACTAATGGGGCTTCCTTGGGAGAGCGTGGTTGTGGTGCAAATTGAGCTTCCTCGTCAGAATCTGAATGATTGCTTCCTGAACTGGCAGCCTGTGTTGCAGCTGGCATTGATGGTGCATAATTTGGTGCATAATTAACGGCTTCTCCTCGTTGAGGGCTCCCTGAACTGTCTACTGACGGGGCTGGACTTAAGGTCACGGAATTGGGTTGAGCAGCCGCTGCTGCAGCGCTGTGGAAATGGTGAAAGCTATCGACAGCCCATGTAGGAGTAGGTGGGTGTGAATGTGGGGAAGGTGGGTAGGGAGCGGCTCGCGCTGTGGGTGTCACTGGAGACGAGGGAACTCTTCCCAGCAGTGCGGCATCACGTACTAGCATCTGCAGTACATTATGTAGTACATCGCCAGCACCTGGACAGCGCTCGCCTAAATCAGTTTTCGTTAAAAGGCACAAAGCCTTACCTGAAAAGAACAAGCATTTTTTTAAATAATTTGTTATGGTTTTTTCTTTGTTAACACCATCGACTTATTTATTTCGTATATTTACCATTCATTTGAAAGAGATCCATATCAAAGTTCGGCAAGTCGAATTCCCTTTCGCACCATTTTAGGAATACTGAAACATCTTCTCTTGTCCATAATCTTGGTTCTGGGGGTAGACCTGCTGGCAGTTGGGCCTTGGTATCACCAAGCGGTGAGGGTGGCGGCGGGGCCCACGGTAGAGGATACCGCCATAGTAACTCCGTCGGGCTAAATGGTAGCGGTAACCGCTCCATACTGGGCCCTGACGGCAGTTGAAGACTTACAACTTTCATCACGATTGTCTGTAACAACATGAAATTGATTGTTGTAATGAAGCGCATTACTGTATAAGCAGTACAAAAAGGATGTTGTTACTGGGCATTTGAACTATTCTATAACCGTTAACAAAGAGTTCAGCTATTTGGTAACAGGTGGCGCTAAGGTGTTCGTTTCAATGCGTAATAACTAGGGCTTGAACAGTTTTAGTTTCCTTCTTATCTTTACTGATGGCATCTTCTTATCTTTCATTATTATCGCGTCAATGATACTACTGTCTTTATGTTTTTGAAGGAAGTGTATTTTAAATTTTCATTTCAGAAATAATGGTAAAACTTTTTTCAATAAAAAGGTTTTCAGAGAAGTATGACGAATAATCGAATTACATACGTGGTTATATAAGTAAAACTAAAGCTATTCAAATCAATATTTGTTTCTCGAGTTATTTTTTTATTATATTTTATTGACAGGCATTTCGTAAAATGTTGATAACTTCTAGGTTTGTAGGTATGTATTACATAATTTACTTTAGTAAATGCGACTGGAGGTCTACAATGTATTGTGCATTTCCAAATGCATATCTCAGTCCTATTTATTCGTATAATATAATAATAGATTGAATAGAAATGTAAGAATTAATTTTACATTTCTATTCAATTTAGGGACAAATATTTATACGGCTGAACATAACTCCTCCAAATATAGGCCTTCGTATCCAAATGTAAGCTAATTTACGCGAAGTGTCTACACAGGTTCATACTGAAACTCAAGTGAAAACTTCTTCTTATACAATGTTTGAGCAACATTGACCGATCTCAAGTTGTTTTTGCATTGCTTAATGACACTAGAGAGAAGAGGATAAGGGGAAGTACCTATTGGTATGGGTTTGTGCGTGTTTTGATTGAATTTTTAGACCCAGATATCTTCATAATAATCTTTTTGCAACAGGCCGTAGCATAAGTGGCTATAAAGGATGAACGTTTTGTTTATGGAATCTTCAAACCTCATATTTTCAATGTGAAAACTTTATACTGAGCTTGTACAACAAAGGAACTACATAGAGCATGTAGACTCTTTGTTGTTCAACGTCTGATCTGCTAAATAACTTTATTTTTGTTATTGTTTGTTGTGAAATCAACAAGTTAAAATGATTAACATCTCCGAAAGACCTAACTAAATATAATACTATTCTGTGCTCCTGAAAATTATTGTTTTTTTAGTACTTTGTAACTTCTTCTTTCTTGTAACCAGTAGAGAGACCTACTATTGGAAGTTGCTTTAACTTAAGAATTATGAGCCGTTTAGTAGGAAAATAGGACAGTAATATATTTAAATGTCTAGGAAGTTTAATTTGCTGCCGGATTCAGAGTTCGTATCTGTAGGCACTACAGTCAGTTGCCTTATCGGGCGCGGTCGGAAATGCGTGAGTCCGCGATAGCGTGGTCTGCGATAAGCACCGCTACTTACCGGCTGAGCTGATCCGGAACTGGTTGCGTCGTCAAAATCCTTTAGGTAGACGGTAACTTGTTAAATCAGCACATGTACATTGTCACAACACTAGTAGCACAGAATCCAGTGTTCACAGAGCACCAGGCACACGCGAAGCAGCGGCGGTCCCTCCAAACGTGTCGTGTTACGGCTCGCCGTAAACCAGCAGCGTATCTGAGGGATCGAGCTCGCAGACAAGCGTCGCGGGCAACTCTCCGGCGCGGACTGATGATGCGGTGGAGGCGCGGGCGGACGGACGCGCGCCAACCACTCCCCTCCCGCACGCCCGCTCGCCCCTCGCCACCTCACACATTGAGATAAAACTTCGGGAGCCAGACCAAGTCCCATTTTTAACTAAACGTAAGTACGAGCACTGTTTCCGCAAACCGTTATCGGGGTAGATTGGCGGTGACGGACGACGCCCCGCGACCAGCACTTGTCGCAGCAAATCTTAAGTAATAACATTTATAATATGAAGGAACGTTCAAATGGGATTATTATACGAGTGAGCCTGCTTAGGGCACGCGGAAGTGCTAGTTAGTGTGGTAGAATTACGTCAGCGCGCCAGTTTTTAATAACTCACAATATTTCCTTGTTTGTACAGTAATCGCAGAGCCACGAGTCTTGTTTTTTTGATATGGATTTAATATGTTTAATTTCCGGGGCATTTACGTAGACATTTTTTAATTATCGAAATAATTTTTATAGAACCCGTAGAAAATTCCTTTGAATTGTCTTTTTATTTTGATTTCCTATATGAAGTAGATGTAAATAAATGTCGTTTAATTCACTTAAACTATGGCGTTGATGTTAGAGAAGTTTTGGTTGATTTGAAGTTATATGTACGGGTTTATGTAGCGTACCCAGTTCATCGCCTATCTGTTGGTATAACATAACACTAGGAACTCACGAATGTGATCTATCAACGTGCAGTTCAAGATATCGTGACATTACTGAGACAAAGCACAGGAAACGTCTCAGCAACTGGCCGGCAGTTTCCTGGTGCAGAGTGAGACAATATGAGCGCCAACCGGTTTGAGCTGAGCTCATTCGACTCGGCTACGTGTGCATTATGTTTGTAAGCTCTGCGACACGCATAAAATCATTGATGCCATTGAGCGTTGTCTTTAAACTTTGTGACATATCACCGTCTCAAATATCAATTTTCACAATGATTTTTACTAAGTTTACGACTTCTTTATATGCAAACTAGTCTATCGAATGAAACAGTTTAGTGGAGAATCCGGAGGGTAAAAACCAATGTTGTGTCATTAGATCAGTACCTATATTTTTGGGTATGCGTGTTGGTTGAGATTATCTCGTGTGTGCCCTGGCCGCCGTCCCACTACCGGTTCGAGACAGAAATATTCGGCAGCCAAGACGGAAGTGGCCTCGGAATCTTTACCTGTTGCTCCCTTCGCCCGCCCCGCGCTCCCTGCTCGTGCTGTCTCGCTCTGGCCCGTGGGCCGGTACACGTCGGTGTGCTGGCGGCATGCAGACGTTCGTCGTCGAGTTATGTGCAGTAATTTAGAGAATAAAAGACCATGATGTTCGGTCATATGTGACCGTGACCGTAGAACTTGCTGCTACTTTCTTTGTTAATATTCTAACGTTACAACTTTAGTATTACGTGATTACGTTTTACTTATCAGCATTGTAAGCGTCACAACTATAGTGTTTGTTACCAAACTTATTTATATTCTGAACTTTGTTCCGGACTTCGACTACTGTTGTTATAATGATTTAAGGCACCTACCTGTTTACTTTATCTAACAGGGAGAACATCAATACAATCGCAGGTATTTTTTAAGGTAAAAAAAGAAAGATTTCTAAAGTCGAACAGTAAGACACATTTACATAAAAGTACAGCTGCTGACATTAAATGGGTTATTAATTAATCATACTGGTAAACTCTTGTTTGACTGCGATCCAGGCAGAATGCGCTGAACGACTGGACTCGAATCCGAATACATGCGGAAGTGCCTACCTCCCCGAAATAAGTCAGCGTGAGCGCAACCGCGTGCTTTCAGCGGTCGCCGGAGGTTAGTGTAAGTACCCACCCAGTACGCAAAACTTTCATTGTTTTGCAGCATTCTGGATAAATAAAACACCTTTACTGTATGTCACCTGATCTAATATCCATACTTACTAATATTATAAATGTGAAAGTAACTCTGTCTGTCTGTCTGTTACGCTTTCCCGCTTAAACCTCTCAAACGATTTTAATGACTTTTGGCACAGACAATATTTAGACCCTGAGAAAGGACATAGGCTACCTTTTATTACGAAAAAAAGGGATGAAGAGGTTAAAAATAAAGGACGCAGACGAAGTCGCGGCTGCCAGCTAGTTTCTGATATAACGATTGAAGCAAATTTGAGATTTCAAATTCAGTTCCTAACTAGTGTAGGAACCTATTCCTGTTTAGATTCATGTATTAGAAACAATCAGACGGAAGTAAAAACGGAAATAAAATGAAGGAAACGGAAGCCAAGATGGTGTGTAAAATAAATAAACATAATGTAATTACTGCACGCTAGCTCTACCTACTATGAAATCTTATAAATTATGAATAATTCAAAGCGAAGAAGTTTTCGATATTTCAGAAAAAGATGCCGTTATAGCTGAGACTGATATGATCATTTCTGATAAAGAAAATGTATGAACTTGTTTTCTGTATCGAAAACAATTAAGCGCAACTCTCAATTTTTTCAGTAAAAACTACCTAAGTACTAGTAGGCAGCATAACAAAAATACAACTAGGAAAAGGAAAAATCCATTCTTATTTCCATTGAGTTCGAAATACAAACATCTTTGTACAGCCAAAAAATTTAAGATGGAATTACAAAAATAATTACGAATACTTATTAATAGGAAATGAACGACATGAAATAGTTTAAGCCGGAAATTAATACACGCGGGAAGAGGAAATTGGACAGCGGCGGCCTACGGGCACCGGACGTGTAGAGGCGGACGAGGGTGGGGCGGCGAGGGGGGGACGCGCGAATTTCAGTCCCAACTTCCGATGATGGTCGCACCACGGAAAAGGAACGGCTGAGCGGAAACGTCGTTATACAACTAGCTACACTATGTATCTTTTACGTACGCCTCAATAATTACTATAATCCCTTGAAAATAGGTAGGTATTTTTCGATTCCGTACTTCATTAAACCAACAACAATTTTGCGAATACAATTTTGCCAAAATCCGCTTAATAGATAACGTACTTATTCCTAGTAATCTTTAGTATTATCCAGCGTATGCGAACACGAAACTCTCTGTGCTACCAAGAATGGACATGTAGAAGAAACACTATGATCTTACAGATTGCATGGCAGGCATTACGATACGTGGGAAGTTAAAAAAATCACTGAACTAACCTTGAAATAAATTTATAATTGCTTTGTATTGTTATACTTCGGAATCGGAACGGAATATTCAATTAGTTCCCGTTTGATGTAGTTAGGCGTGTGTACTTAACATATTATTTGGAAACGTTTAAAATGTTTTGGTTGCTTATAGTAAACCAGATGCTGAGTTTCATAATTGCAAAAGAAAATCGACTCAGGGAAAAGCGTTGCAAACGGACCGGAAGTATGTGCCGGATACCGCACCATTTAAATTGCAGTCGTATGGAAATAGCGGCACTTCCTGCGAACTGACCCGGTTCAGATGTATTACTTCCATTCTACAATATTGCTCAAGAATGTCACAATATTCATATTTTTATTAAATGAACAATTTTCGTTTGTGTGTTTTCACACAGCTGTGTTATTCTTCCGGAATAGACGATTCATGTCTGCATAATAGGATATTAATTTTCAGGTAGGTATATACGATCACTCGTCTGCTTCAGGTTATGTAACAGTTCAGCTGAATTTATCAGCCCTCCCCACCTCCAAACATAATTTAGGTATGTCTCCACGATTCTACACAAAGATACAGCACAGATTTCTTTCCTTCTTTATTATGTTTTCTTATAAAGATAGGTAATAAAGAAATCTGTGCTGTTGTCTTTGGCCTGGGTGTGTTACATCTGACCCAAGTTTTACGTTGGCGTCAGAAAAAGGTAGGCACACTAGGCACCCCACATAAAGTAACCTACTTTCTGGCCTAATTTTTGAACAGCTTAGGCGCATGGACTGTGGTAAGGCTCAAAGATATGAGAGCAAAAAATACTTCTGCTGCTAAACTCGAATAAATGGTTGTAAGGGTAGGACGATGATAGTTCTGGTATTTAAGTGGAAACGGGTAATTATAATAATTATGGGAAGACCATAAGCTTCTGTGATTCTGTCGTCATATCTCGGTCTTGTATTCCAAATATTCCTCTGAGATCAGTCGTTACGATTGCTAAATGAATTTCGGCTAGCAATAAATTATATAATTTGCATTAATACACCAAACTGGTTGTGCGTCATCTAGAGCCTGTAATCACGATAGCTGATCAAATGTTGCACCATCTGAAGCATTCATTGAGTCTCAACGCACTTCCGAGCGCTCGCAGAGCGCGACCCCGATTCAACCGTTGTTGTTCTCGCATTACATAATCAGGTGCCACTCAGAACTAGGCAACGATGTCACACCGAAAAATTGCGCCACTTACTGCCTTACGAGTAGACCAGAACTTAACGTTGTAATGTCTTGTTCTCGTTGGGTAATACTTATAAAATTATAAATAAATATAAAAGACTAGTATGGTCCAAGTATTCAAAATAGTGGGGTGTAAATAAACATGATTCTTCGATTTTCCGTGTAGCAATAGCTACGATTGTTGCGGAGAAGCTTTATGTGCATGATTTTAAAATCAACTACTCCCGGAATTCCCAAATTAACAGCTGTTACTCTGCATTAAATGGATATCTTTTTGTGGATAAAAAAAGTGGATGATTATACTGTGATGAACAGGTATCTATGCGATATTCTAATAACATTCTGCAGCAACAAGTGCGAGAATCTGTTGCCAGGTCAGATAATAATTGCATTTAACCGCTTATTAGAATAGTTCATGAGGAGATCAGCGATGTAGTTAGCTGATATGATAGACCTTAGGATTGTAAACAGGCGTTTATCTTGTCTATGATCTATCATCTCGATTACTCACAGCCTGGTAGCTAGCTAGTGTAGGTAGATCTTTTAAATTCATGATTAGATATGGTAATTAACGTCATTACGTGATGTTGATAATAAAGTCGTATTAGAAGTAAATAGCTCATTAGGTAATCATTACAATGAAAAAAAAAAAACAATCTACTGAACGATCTCTGAAGCAGTTTTTATAGCCGCTTTTGACAATCGAAATGGTAATAAGTAAAGTGGATTCAAATGAATAAGATTACTTATTCAGTAAAATATTCTATAATTATATTGAGTGAACCTTTTTTAAAAGAAAACACTTGTACAAATATTGTTTAAAGAATTTAGGCGAGGTGTAAAAAAGCATAGTATTCAATTATATCTTATATACGTTAATGAATGTGCGTTGGCCCTCAGAGGTCCTGCAACTAAAGCAATGTATGTGTAAACTCGCATTATTCAAGTCTTGTATTAAACGAGTTCAAAAATTCAATACATAATAGAAACTTATATATCGTAAATGCTTCTTCCATGACTTACTCGGATAAGGCAACAGCCAACGTTCTAAATTGCCAGGAAATTGTTTCTTCTTATATCTTAAACATAATTATTGCATCGATCAAAAATAATTTATAAATCCAAAGCATCCGTAATCTTAACACGCAGTCCTTTTTCTTGTTTCAAACCTATAAAGATAATTACATGCCGTTAAGAAATCGTCAACTTCCGTTGACCTCAGACGATGGCAACGCGCAACAGTTTATGGTCACGCAACGAATGCTTAAGTTACTTGAGAATTTAAAACGTCTTCTTTCTCGTATTTTGTATACTTACAGTTCTTCATCTATCTATTAAATAGTTTCTGTTCGGTATAGATATTGTATTTTGTTTCTGCGTAAAAGTATTAAACGTTTATAGACTATATAAAGACTAATGGTAAGTAACACAAAAATGAAATGTGCAGTATAATTCGTACACATGGCTTTATTGATCCTGTGGATGTAACAACGGGAACTTGCCCTCAATGGACAATTAATCCCTGATTTTAACGAGTAACCCCCTGGGTGAGTCTCTGTGCGCACAAGTGTCACATGACAAAGCGACCCCTCCGTTCGTTTCGGATCGACGTGATCTAAAAACCGGGTTGGGAATGCATCTGTATGGATGAGGGCACATGACGCGATCGGTATTTTGTTAGTAACGTTCGTTCGAACGCCATCATGTTTTGGTTCTTCTTTTTTAGTTTATCAGACGAAGTTGGGTAATACATTTTCTACTTTTACTAATTTGGAAATGCTGGAATCATTGTTATAATTCTAACACTCTTCCGTTTTCTGTTAAATACATACCTAGAAATTTTATTTTTTTCCATGCAATGTTTAAAACAACCGAAGTCGACATCAAGTAATAACGTGCAATATTTTGTAAACTTCGATAAGTGACGAGTAAAAGCAGGAAGTAAAAATTTCATAGTCTGAAAAATATTAGCTGTGTTTATGCTTTGCTGTTAAAACATACGACGGTTTTGAGAAGGAATCTATAATAGTAATAATAATACCATAATAAATACGTGTCGTAAAAAGTGTATCGTCTGGGGGCTCACTTGGTATGTCCCAATCAGGCCATGTGCGCGCGGTCCCACGCATAGTTGACGCACAAGTGTGCGCCAGCGCCACATAGCGCTCCTACCTATAGCTGATGTAGGCGCTTCCTATGTGTGAGTAAGTGAGCTGCTACTTCCTGGTACAGCCGCGAGACTCTTTATTTAAATTCTTCCTTTGTGTGCGTACGCAATATTATTTATATTCAGCTACTTCTACTCGCGGGATGGTACCTACACGAATATTATTACATTAACCATGCGTGTGTGTAACGAGTCTCTTTAATCTTCATTGTACTTCCTGATTATGCGTCAGTGTGTGTGAGCCACTTGTTTGAATGCTAGGGCGACTTTATCTCAGTGAGGGACAAAGTGCAGAGTCCGATTACTTTAGGGCGGCGGACTAGATTTTATCGACAATTTTGCATTTGTTTGTCACTTATTATGGTCGAACTAGAGTTGTTTTTTTGCATGTGTTTCATGATGATGACACTTTTTGCAACATCAATCCATTTGAGTTTTGTCGTCTAGTGCAAATTAAAAAGCATTACATTTGTGCGCCACATGTAGCCACGCTTAATCCTCGCGTCTTTAGCTAGCTACTTACATCAAACAAAGAGCTGATGTTTATATTCACATTGGAAACAGGAAGCATAAAGTCCGCAATATGTCTCAAGCTTGTACTGTTCTCGGTATGAAACAATACCAGTTCCGCTGTGTTTGCTAAACTGTACTCCTTTCAGGAAGTGACCGTACTTTAATTGAGCTGCTTTAACCGTTGGCTGGGAACTGAACTGTTGCTTAGTTACTGAGCAACATTTCCATTATAAAAGGAAGTAGGTACTTATAGGTGCCTTAACGTTGGCATTGGAACGTTTATATCCTTGTATTTGGAAATTCAAGTGATTGCCTCCTACAGCGTGGTAAATTAAACATTTAGTATGAACTATCGACATTATTTTTGTTTTTGTTGGACGTCACTATAACAGCAAGTGGACAGATGCATCTCATAGCGAGCAGTTTGCACAATTCGGAAGGGTCCGATCACAGTCAGAGAGGGAGGAGATCTATGAATTTTCACCGCTAAACCCCCTGTCGCTCACATCTGTCGCTTCTATGGACTGTAGATTAGATACAACGTCATTAATTGATTTAAGTTTAGGGAAAGGGTTAGGGCTTATTTTTAAATGAAATACGCACATGTTTCGTTTGACATAAGGGCCTTTTAAAAATATATATGTAGATTTCGCGACCCGTTGCGCATTTGTTCTTGATTATTCAATTAAGGGCTTGGAATTGATTTTTAGTTTCCTTTGAAGTCTATTTCCGGATTTTAAATCCTTGATTGTCCATGACAGTGACGGCATTGCAGGCAGTAATGCAATTACACAAGTTATGCATGTTTACGGTCTGGAGGGCCGAGGCCGGGATGCGGTGAGGGACGAACTTGTAAGGCATCGTGCAGTGTTGCTGATTTGACGTAACTGTTCTTGCATTTTATACTATAACTTGGTACTCTACCTGTTGCCAAGAGATTTCTAGGTACAGATATGAATGACAATTCATGTTAACCACTGAAAGCAACAAAGAATTGATATGGAACACCTACAAATCTTGACTGACTGGTGTTTTTATAAGATATTTTTTTTTTACTCAATTGATTTATTTATTACCTACTTAAATCTAATTTTGAACACATCTCAAGAATCTCAACCTAACCAAGGGCTTCATTTGAACGAAAAATTTAATAAATACAATTTAATTTAATTTAGAATTAATTTAGAATTTAATTTAATTTAGAATTGTTCTTCAAAAACTGCGATGATATTTTATGCGACTGATTGCGAATTGCAATAAGATAAAACTGTCAGGGACATAGATATCCGCGATATCCCTGGTCAGGGATATGTTTTGATTGTTCATTTATTTTTTTATTTATGAGATTATTAAGGATCTTCAACAAGTTGGAAAATTGGACCATGTATGAAACTGTCTACCTTTAATATTCATACAGTAATTTTATATAAACAAAATAGAAAGTAATAAAGAAAAGTTTGATACACCTCGTGATTTCGACGATGGCACTTGTAAATCAAACGCGACACCTTGCACCGAACTGAGAGCGTGAGAAGAAGGGCAAGTTCAGCCCCTCGTTAGATACACACACAGGTGTAAACATTGTTCTGATACCGCCCCGCGACCCTTAAACCTTTTCAAAGAGGAAACTGAACTTATAGGTACTACCTGAGAACAAGTTCAATTCAATAAGTTTACCTAAGTAAATATCATTCTTTTTAAACTGAGAGACTCTGTGTCTCGTATTCTTGCACAATTAATCAAAAAATTTTTTCAAGTTCAACCTAATCTTGGCTGAACTTTAGACCGCAAATTTGTGGCCTAAACTTTGTTCGTCCGCATAGTTTCTCAGAACTACCAAAAATTGCGACAATCAACAAGCAATCAACTCATGTCAGCAGACGTATCTAATAAAAATTGTGCAAATATACATCCATGTATGTATGTCTCGTATGTTTGCATGAGTTCATTGGGTAACATTTTTATAATGTTTTCATCTCTGTCTTGCATAGTACTGGCTTCAGATGTCTCTTTTATGACATCGCTTCCTATTACGCGTCGCGCGAGACGTTGCATTCACGCACTCTTTGAAAGAACATAGACTAATCGTTATTTTAATGTAGACGGCTATCGTGTCTAAGCATTGTCTAAGGCTCATATTCCAAGTCTTGTCCTCCAACTGTACTCCGATACAAGTCATCAAATTGACAGAGACGGTTACTGACACTAGAAGCTATTTTTCGTTATCATAGCGACTGATCCGAGTGGAGGTTCTTCAAACGGGCTTGGAATATGAGCCCATTGAAACTGTTGGAAGTATTTATGCTTATTCCTATTTTGAATGTAAGTTCGACTGTAAATATTAATAAATTACAAAAGTCGAAGAAACATATCGACTGGTACCTGTATAGTTCAAAATTGTTTTCTACTTTTCACTGTTTACTTTTCCGTACCTAAAAAGGAAAAAAAACCGAACCCTTCTAGGATTGCTTTGTTGTCAATCTGTCTATCTGTCTGTCTGTTAAGACCATTTATCTTAAGAACGTGTGGAGGTATCAAGTTGAAGTTTAAACTATATATTCAGGTCTGCGGCCACTAGAAGCTGTAAAAAAATCAAACTTCAAAATAACAAAAGATAAGGATGTGGCCGTTTATGTTGCAAAAAAAAGACGAAAAAATCACGAGAATTGAACTGTTTTCAAAGGTAAGTTTCCTCTCTTAGAGTGGAAACCTGAGTCCCATCAGAGGGAAGATTATAAGGCTGACGCTATGCTATGCATAGGTAAGTTCGGTACCCTTAGTACGCGAGTACGACTCGCACTTGACTGGTGTTTCTGTATACTATAGCGAGTCTACGAAAGTAAGGGTGATTTTGATATTGTGCTGATTTCATCACGATTGCTTTGACAAGCCCTTCGCAAATGTCCTTTTCATACAATTATTATAATGCGTTGATTATGCACGTGGGATGCAGAACGTAATATCGGGCAGCAGCCCCGCATGCGTTACCACCTCAAATGACCTTTTCATACAAGTATTTATTGTAAGGGTGTTTTTATATCATGTAGATTTCATTACACGTGCGGATTTGCTCATGAAGAAAATATGCCTTTGGATAGTAGTAGGTAGCGTTACAAATTGATGGCGCGTCTGTTTTTTTTACTATTCTTTTACTTAGATAACTTCGTAGCTTGCGCAGATCGGCTAACAAACATCCTTATTATTACAGCTTTTCGTGATGCAATTATTATGTCAGTTACGTGAAAATAATCCTACAAGTTCTAGTACAATAGTAGAACGTGTAGGATTTTTTTTCATAACTTGTGAAACTCAAATTTTGTCCATGAAGTAACCTAGTTATGATTTTTATATCATCTGATCGTTAAAATATCTAATATTTTGTAACATTTGAATGTTAGCGTTTATTTTTCTTATAAATTTTGTTGTAGTTGGATTTAAATAAAGGCATGTAAATTTCCTTGTAACAATAGCGTCAATAACGCACAATACTTGTATATTTTTTCTTAACGGGTCAATATCCAAGTCATAATCGATAAATATTAAAAACCAATTTCAGTTTAACAAATTGATTGAATCAGTAATGGAGTGTCGTTTAATTATAGTTAGATCACGTAATTGTTTGGTAATTATATTGTTGTTTCCGATCTTGAGAAGTTGTTATAGAGCACGTAGATCAAATTTTCTGTCTTCTTTCATTCAGATTTCCTGAATTACTTGTTTCCTTATCTATTCAAGTTAATTTCTGTTCAATTACTTAGGTATACTTATATTATTAACAAACCATCTTTTTAGATGCTTGTGGCTGGCGTACGCTTTTCGTGGAACACTCATATATTGAACAACTTAATTTATGAGGTAAAAATACCCCATTAAATATGAATGTACTTACATTTAGCAAATAATATGAATATGACTGAGGTTAATTTGAATTATTTGTAAACATCGGAATATAATTTTATTCAAACAAAATCAAATTTTGAATTAAAAAATGTCCATGCAGCGTAATTTTACAATTTCATTCACTTTACCCAAAGAGCAGAATTTCATTTCAGTTGGAATTAACAAAGAACGATGTTATGAATACGTGTCACATCACCCGTGAAACCCCAGCTTTGTCCATAGTGTGAAAGGGTTCACTCATTAGGAAGATTGCAAGGGCGCGGAGCGATGCAAAACACTGTCTATGCGTGGTTGCGGCCGCATTGTCAGCGCCTGGTACTCCACTGTGTCTAACGCTACATCGTAGCTGGTGCTCAGGAAGTTTATATTCTCAGCACAAAAGACGAGGCTGTATTGTACGATAAAAGAAAGTGCATTCGGGGTTACACAGATTCAACGAGTGTAAATGGGATGATATACCTGTATGTCCATTACTGAAATTACTGCTGTCATAAGGATTTAGTGCTAACAACAAAAGCTTGTGATTCTATTTACTGAAAGTTTCTATAGGAAAATAGGTTGGACTTTTATAACTTTCATACTATTTTGTTGTTTCGTAAAATGGGTAAACCTACGAGCTACATGCCTGGATAACATAAAAGAAATCCTCAAAACTAAAAGTGCAAACGTAATCTAACCGTCTCTAATGTCCACGTCTTAATAATAATAGAAGACTTTAGAGAGTACAAATCATTTTGCGATAAATTTATATAAAACAATATAATGGATTACCTTAAATTAAATCCATTTTTTATTCCATTTAATTTAGTACAATTTATTTTAATTCAAAAATCATACAAGACGTCAATGAAATAATTTAGCGAGGTTTTATGTTAATCTGTCTGTTTTCAACAAATACAATAGGAACAAAGAGTAACGTAAGTTCTACCTAGGTACAATTATTTGAGTCCATTCTTGATGTAAATGATAATGTAGGTACGAGTCTGTGTATGGCGCCGGCGTTCGATTCAAACCAAACCAAGATGGCATCGAGCAGGAAGTGAAGTAGGAAAACGTTGTGGCGTCATCCAAGGTCGAGAACGCGACGAGCTACATCCACCACGCTCGCTATTAGCGGCACCTCGCTTGACAAACCGCCATTGTTTTGTAATTAGTTAAGTTTCGGTATATTTCAGAATATACACACAAAAGATTTTGCCTGATTAAAATTGTGTTGACTTCCCAAGAATTTGCATATAGAAGGCTAGTAAATTGCAAGCCTACCGTACTGTAGGTAAGGTTCTATACAATTTTGGAATCTTATGAGTATGTTGGAGTGTTCCTTGTCTTCAATTCTTTTAAATTCTAGAGGCGCGCCTATTTTTTCTGCGATCAATTACATTGCCCATCCCACTTCTGGCAATACATTACTTTACACTCTGGTGTATTATCCGATCTCTTGTGAATATTTGCACTATTTATAACCTTCTCATAATAAGTGTGCAATCCGTACATTTTATTCTTTTGAATGGCAGGTAACGTTTGCGGTACACAATGGCAACGAATTTCGTTCAGCTATAATATTAACTTTCATACAAAGGGATACATTATACTTCCAAGTACGAAGCACTTCTTCACTTCCGAACAATACCTTGAATGGGAAACGAAGTGGTAAACAGTGGATCTTTCCCAGTTCCATCACGTCGTGTGGTGAGGGTGACCATCCGACTTTGTTGTTGTATTCTGTGCAATGCGTATGTTCCCATTGGTGGATATAGCATCTGTAGATAGGTATATTCAATCTTACATCTGTTTAAGTAATATGTGATTGTGAGATTATTCTTAGCAATTTTAACTCTATTAACTCAATTAGTTTGGAAAGTGAAATGCTAAATTAGACTTATTGAACTAGATTATAGTTTTGATTTTTGGGATAAGTATAATAAAAAGTGTACAGGTATAACCGGAATCCAACATCTCAATAGCCATATGATTATATACAGGGTTTACATTCTTCTAACGGATTCAAGTACACAATGCATGGCGCATAATCAGTAATATTCTATTAAATGCCTTTTCGTGGAAAGTGGGCAAACTAAAGCTTTAAATAGGATATTGAGAAGTCTATTCACTTACAAAACCATGGAAGAAGCGAGGAAATAAAAGGTTCGAGAGCTTTACAACCATTTTATTATTTGTATGCATACAAAAGATCCGTTCGAAATGTTAGGAATTCCTCTAAGTTAAAGCACATTGTCTAACAGACGCCGGCGTTAGATTATATGCTCTAAACAATTTTACAGAAGCCTATCGTTTGGCATGAAATAAACCTCAATCTTTATCCTTTTGTCATTTTCCGACACCAAGAGGAGTTTTATGACGAGTTTTTATTATTACAAAATTTTGTTTACCTCGATGTGGTTTTAGGATTTGTGACCCACTGAGAATATTTTTTTGTTATGTTAAATTAATAAGATATCTATTTATTACCTATTCGAAACTAGATTTTAATTCCATAGGTAGTCATGTCAAAACATTTTAATAACTTTTTATCTTCTTATTGCTTGTCCCCGTGTCACGATTTTATTTTGGCTTTATTTTCTAAAAAAAGTTAAGATATATTGAAAATTAACTTAATGTTGAGCATAATAACAAATTTAAAAAAATAATCGATTATAGACATACGAACCACTACCTAAATTCCACTCTATATTTTTTTCTATATCACCTCCAGTAATTATTATGATCCGATCAGATATGAAATGAGATGGGTACAGCTACACTTTATAACGCTTCTTTTGCCGACGCATTGTCTGCTCGCTC
Source organism: Mythimna loreyi (assembly GCA_029852875.1). Taxonomy (NCBI): domain Eukaryota; kingdom Metazoa; phylum Arthropoda; class Insecta; order Lepidoptera; family Noctuidae; genus Mythimna; species Mythimna loreyi. The sequence goes on from CM056783.1 coordinate 14,326,274, forward strand.
CACCACATCCCAAAAGGATTCCTGTTTGTTATAATTCCGGCTAGCATTTCCATAAAAATCGTTGCGATCGTTATCTTCGTGAACAGGTCGGATTCTTTTTTTCTAAGTGCATCATTTATTATCTTTAAGGGCACAAAAAATGTAGGGTCTCTTAAGGCGCCGCGGTGTCCCTTCTAGGAAACGACCTCGGATTTGTTTGACACTCGTCTGTGAGATATAGAACGACCAGTGGACAGGGTTGTTCGATGAATCCGAACGCTTGCGATAGCTGGACATCGGCGGGACAAAGAGGTGTGAATTCACAACTTAACGATTTTGCACGAAGCACTTAAGAATAAGATCATAGATATGGACGTTAAGATTTTGGTGATAGCGCTGCTGAAAATACGTTTGAGGTTGATGATTTCATCTTCCGAAATGTGCTCCGACAGCTAGGATCTATAATCATCAACTAGCATAAAATTTTACAAGCTAAAACATATGTCGCAAATATTTTAAAAAGGTTAGCAAATTTTCTTTTAAAATGCTTTCTTTGTAGAGTACTTCTGTTTTTTGCTTCTAAGCTTTTGCTCGTAATAATTTTATTGTTCTGGTTTTTGCAGGTATAACTGTTAACTAAGATTATCCCTCCAGGTACATAACGAAAGGGTTGTAAATACAAAAAGCCTCTATTTCACGCTTGCTACTCGTCATTATCTGACATGATACTACCTCCAAGATGATGGTTCAAAGGTTTCTTATAACGTTCAACGGTCGTTGCGCAATTTCCCACAGCATCTTAAAAGCAAATACCTTCTATAGAGCCAGGACACAATGGCAGGGCAAGAGTCAGGTAAGGCGGCTCGCGCTGCGGGGTTCCAGCGCAGAAGTTTTATATTTCCGCTTCTTTGTCATGTCTTTGGGCCAATTAATAATTTCTCTGGATGACCGAAGTCATTGTCAAGCCAGCGTGCCGCACCTTCGTCCCATTCAAATGGCGAAGATTGATGAACTCCCCGCAATTGTCACATTTTTACGTTTATAGACTGTTTTTGCTTTACATCCACTGAATGACTTGCTCTCTTGCGTTTGTTGTTTGCGTGGGAGAGAAGATTTTCATTTAAAGTAACGTGTTATAATGTAAATAGTGGAGTAAACTACTAACTAAACAAATGTTTCTTGAGTATGATAAGATAATGTTGATAAATGTAAAAATCCGCTTATTTTCATGCTATGTGTGCTGTTTGACGTCAATCGGAATTCGGCACATGACTATTGTGTTCAAATTAAACTTTTAAGAATAAATAAATAAATAAATTTGCCTAAACGAACGATTGGATACTAATTCCACTATAACGTAGGTAAAGTAAATATTTGTATATTTATTGAACAAAAAATAAGCCCATTTTAAATTATTATCTATCGATGATAGCCTCGTGTTTGGCCACATTTGTTTCAAATTTCATATGCTATGCGTGGTTCCACGGGGCACAGTAAAGTTTCTCCCCACTTTTTAGAATTGTTATTTTCGTCATTATATATGTATGATATCAACTAATACGTAATTAACGAACTACTCGTAGCTGAATAATGAAGAATAATCCCCGTCAACATTCTTGTGTTAATAAAAACTCGTAAAAACGTATTATTTCACCTTTTGTTTTTTTTTGTTCTTTAGTTTGTCTGCTCGTCTCAATATTTCCTGTTCGCAAAATTAAATTCAAATATATGCATACTTTTTGTCGACCAGTTACGACTGGGCAGCGGTGGCTGAGCTCGACGAGACGATGTACACAAGTAAAAAAAACCTTACAAGTTCTTTTAAGACATAGTATTTGCGTGTACTTCCTGGACTCACTGTATGTCCTTATACCTACTACAATATAAATTAATCTTTACGCGGTAACAATAAATAAAACCCAAGTAGGTATTCATTTTAGAAGACTGCATTTTCTTGCGTAAAATTATATGTATACTTAGTCTTTTACAATCTCTATCTCTATATGTATATAAAAACTGAATCCCTTTTTCTTTTGGTCATGCCATCACGCGTGAACGCCTGGACCAATTTCGGTAATTCGGTGTTTGTCAGGAGAAAGTTCTTATAAAAGAAAAAAAAAAGAAAATTAGGATATTGTAGGTAGATAGGTAGGTAGGGTAAGTAGATAGGTAACAAGATATATACGGTAGATAAGGTAGGATAGAGTAGAGAAGAGTAGAATCCGCTGGCAAAAGCGTGTACTAAATAAATATAACTACTTATTATACGAGGAAACGTTTTTTTTTGGTAAAATATTATTATTCACGTGTCTCATTAAAGACAAGCAAGATAAATATAACTAGGAAAATCTACATAGGACCGCAAAATACCGAATCACTGTACTAATAAAGTGTCTTACACACAAAAGTACTTTGTGAAATCGAAGTAGGTACCTTTGTACCTATGTATACTTAGTACATATGTATGTAGGCATGTTACAGATGATTGCTTAATATATAAATGAAAACGCACAACACGTTTAGTACACTATGTAATATTTTATGATTAAATAAAGACACTTTTGACTTATGACAACAAAAAATGTATATTTTCGCATTCGTCTTAACAAATATTACTATTATTATAATTTTAAAACTTTGCATGGCTTCATGAGCCGGTATCACTTCATTAGGACGACGTGACATGTTGCAAACCAATTTTTTGACATGATTATTAAAATGATTTTGTCTTTCTGGTACTACTATTTAACTCCTGCTGCGACAGTTGCAGCTGGGGAGACTTGTCTAACGCTTCTCTTCCGAGTTCGTCCCATGGAATATGGAGACCCTGTAAAACACATGTGATATAGCAATAAAGAATTGAATAAAGGTACCTATGTCTGGGCATTGAGCTGGCCACTCTACGCACGTAGTTCTGAATATGCACATTGGCCTAAACAGCATTAATTGGCCATACATTATCATATGCCGATAGTCTCTAAGACAGAACCAGCATGCCCATTTAAAATCTCCTGTACGTTTCTGAAAGCAGTCCAAGAATCAGTCACTAAATCCGTACGAGCCTCTGAAGATATTTTAGCTCACACCAATGATCCTCCACCGAATGCTTATTGATCGTGATACCCACATGATATCGTTATCCTGGCTGGTCGACTCATCATACAGAATAATTTTCGTCTACCTAAAATTACAACTTGGCAACTCTATGTTCTTTATTGAAAAAATCAGCAGAGAGTTTAATTTCTGAGCTCACATTGTTGTGGTGAATTGCTTGAAAGCTGTTTTGAACATAAAACTGTGAGGTTTCTTTGCATATTGCTCAGGAACGACGTACTTATTTCACTATCGTATATCTTCACAGTAGGCACAAGGTAGGTTACTTTTAAGATCTCCACACAACATGCCTTGTTTTCAGCAGATTCGCTAATAATATCAGAAACGTCTTTGAACTAAAAGAACGAGTTCATATTCACCTACTATTTTATTAGTGGTCTGTTGTTTGGCCGGAATGATAATGAGCAAATCGTTATTCCGGGAAATAGTCATCGATATGTTATTCCGTCAATGTTTTTTTCCTTACAGAATAATTCGTAAGTTTTCCTAGTTGTTTAATGTATGACAAGATAAATAGTTTCGATCAATTATGATTACACTAAGGTGCTTTGGGGTATATTTTATGTAACTAATTTGTTACAGTTTTGATGGTATCTAGATTGACTTGACTGATAAACACGTTACGCAATCTTGGCTTCTGATGCTCTTCAAAAATAGTTTGGTAGTCATTAATTAATTATTATTCATACTTATATTCGCATGGATTAAAATTTATCTTCTGTACAGTTTTTACAAAAGTATTAGATACTGTACGATAAGAATAGTTGCGATAATTAAATATAATTGTTAGATACTTAATATAATTTCGCACATACTTCTAATCAGATAACGACTTGTTGTCAGTTTGTTTTTAATTCGTTGTCTTGATTAAAATAAAGTCGTGTCACCATTACAATATAAAATATGTAACTAAATATTTGTACTGGAAGTAGATAAGAAATATTTCACAGGTCAAATCTTGTTGAAATTATAGGGTACTGTACTATTTTCTATTTTTGTGGTTAAATTTATTTTCTTTGTGTTGGGTTCAGTCTTGTTAATAATTTCTGTTTTTAGACACAATCGAATTATTGATTTAAATCTCGAACGTTTGTAAAGAAATGTTTATCATAGTGTATAGTTCAGCTAGTCAGCAAGTATCCACTTGAAGGCAACAGAACAATGTTGACCATCCCATTAGTCATCGATATCTAATACAGTATAATTGTCTGTCCGGGTGCACGTGCTAGTTACCTAAATAAAATTGAGTGGTCCAACAGGCCGCGTCGGTGGCTGCGGCGCCGTGTCGAGCGCTTCCAGTCCGCTTGACAAGTGTCACCGGGGACGGGAGCTAGCGGTCCACCTTGCACTCTACTTGTGATTTTAATTACTTGCATTTTATTGGCAGTCTACTTGGTATGTCGGTGCGCCACGCACCGCTATGTTGTCACCGTGCTATATGCTCGTCTGCTAAGGGTGTTATTAGATAGAATTCCCGTTGTTGTTCATGAGACAGATACTTTAAATTTATAACTCCTTTTATTTATATTATACGTAACAAAAACTGGTAAATCCATGTTTACATTTTGTCTTTATTTCAATGTATCATGTATATATCTATCTGAATATACATACGAGTATAATAAGGAGAAACCGTATAATTAATTTGATAACCTTTTAATGTGCAATAATAAAAAGAGTCTTATGATTGTGACATTGGTAGTGGTCAATGTCGAGGCGACGCAGTTTCTAAGCCCAAAATATTTGACATCTCGTTCTTGAAACGTTTGCGAATGTTACAAACTATGAATATGAATCAATAAATAATAATTTAACGCTATAAATCGGTGCTGTCATAAAAAAATTAATATAGGTAGACTATGGTAACTAAAATGTGTGTGCTTGTAGCCTAGAACGTTTTTTTTTTTCGAGAACATTATAATTATCTATTAATAATGTCGAAGCAACGATATATTTGCCACAATAATAGACATACAGAACCAGTTCAGCTATTCGTTACAAAACCAATAATTTCATCACTTAGCCCGAAAAAACTACGTTGTTTATTTTATTTGATTCATATAAAACATCTGACCAACATTTACCAAAGTAAGGGCAGTATAGAAGGCTCACGAAAATTTAGATAAAGAAATATTAATTTAATTATCGAGATTCAGTTCATACATTAGATTGCTACTTGAATACAAACTCAACTCAAATTGAAAGCGTTTATTTCGATAAAAACATTAACCGGGGACTTTTAAATTGTAAAGGATCGGTCATTCCATTTATTCCACTGGAAGGTATCTATTCCATCGATTACCGATCAATTAGCGCGCGGTAAGATCGCACAAAGCGGTAACAGTATCGCAAGCATCGCTCGCCATACTGTTATGTATGTAATGTGACAGATTAGTGCATTTTTCCGTGTGGTACGCGTTTACAGCGAGCGCCGTGGATCCGGGTCAACTTCGTCACGTAACGGGCTCGATGATAACGGCCCAGCCTAGCCTAGCCTAGCCTAGGTCGCGCAGCGGGATGAACTACGCGGAAGTAGGATTGCGGACGACGATTAAAGCCTACGTGGCCAAGTGGCTGTATTCAATGTACAAGTACCTTTGCTGCTTTTTCAAATAACAACAACAAACCTACTGGTAATGTTAGGTTCTGACTTTTTTATTCGTAAATGGTGTTCTATATTGTCATGCAATGACGTAATGTGAAAATTACGTTTTTTAGGGAATGGGTGTCGCTTTTCAAATTGTGTCACGTAGTCTGAGCAATTAGGGTCGGTTTTATGCTCGATTGGTTAGATTTATGATTACCGAGTTATTACCAGTTATATATTTTTAGAAACAGAAGGTAATATTTTGAATGCAACTTGTACGGTTTTAAATTTACCTGCTACTCCCCATAAAATTAAAACGGCAGTTAATTTATCGATGAAGTATGCTTTACTCGGAATAATAGGTTATAAAAACTTCATCGTCCGAGTAGTTACATTCAATTAGCTTAAGCATTCCAGATTTATGAGTCCACTTTTGTAATAATAACCCATCAAAGCGTTGCAGAATTTCATTATTTGATAATATCTAATGTGGCACGCACAAACGCCTCAGAAGAGACACGATCGAAATAACGCTTATAAATAATTCAGGCGTGGTAATAATTGCAATAGATTCAGCTCATTTAGTGTGTGCGACAGGTTAGGTTTTATTAACCGAGCACGATTCACGCTTGGTCGCCGGGCGGTCGCAGGCTGCGCGAGCGCAAGCCAAAGAAAGTAAGTTCACTGCCACGGCCGCGCGCGGTACGACAACCTTGCTTCACACAGGGTTGACTGCTTTTTTGTCGAATATGTCCGCAAAGAAACTTAGTGTTAGGTATAAGCAATTATTTGACAAAGCAAAAAAAATGTGGAAAACTAATTTTCTTTCAATTGGGCTGTAGTTCTGCCAGCGTAGGTCGCGTTTCGTTTGCTTAGGTATTATTTTTTACTACAGTAGGTGTTTCTTATGAATTTTCAATCGTGAAAAATGTTTCAAATAAGTAATACATGTTTTATGTAAGTGAATCTGTAATTTATGATGATGTAAAATAGTCGCAACAAGTTAAAGAGTTGACCGAGAAGTCATCCCATAGAATTGCTTTTCATACCTATCTCTATTCCTATGTTTTCTTTAGTAACACAAAATGACAATTTTACTTACACGCGATGGTAGAATCAAAATCAAATTGCGATATCGCCGCATTTACGCAAAATCTTGTAGCACCTACGCAACTGCTACGCCACACACTACGCGATATTGGCGTAGCATGCAGTTTCTACGCGACGTCTACGGCTACGCTAGACAAACGCCCTACGCTACATTTGAATCGTTTTGTATAAAAATTGGCCAATGTACTATTTATTTAAATAAATTCACATTTTTACTAGGCTTGATTGACTGCTTCTATTTTTGAAAGACAAAATTGTGCGATAAAAGCAATTAACATTTTTGTCTTTTGCGTAAATGAATGTAAACAAGTGCAATAGTGTTGAGATGTTTGGCAACCCTAGCCGTGAGACTACGTTCCTCATCGTAACGTAACATTTGTCTACTGCCAAATTACGACTTTTACATTATTTACACATTCAGATAACTGTTATGAAACCAAGGTCTACGAGGGGCAGTTATACAACTGCGGCCTACTTATCTAATGTTAAAGCAAATCGGTTATAGAAGATACTAGCTTTTGTTCGCGGCTTCGCCCGCGTACATAAAATATAGCCTATGTCACTCAGGAGTAAAGCAGCTTTCTATTGTTGCAAAAATTTTTCCAATCGGATCAGTAGTTCCAGAGATTACCTCCTACAAACAAAAAAACAAAAAAATAAAAAAACAAACTTTACCTCTTTATTATATTAGTGTAGATGAACCGAATTATTGACCTGATACATACTTAAAAATAATTCTTGAATGCTTTAATTTATTTAGTCTCGGCATCTGAAGCATTGCATTCGTGAACATTTTAGATTAACTAATCATCATAAAAATGAAATGGGTTCTTCATTCCAATATTTCAAGTAAATATATTGGTGGTATCTATAGAGTGTTAGGCTACAATTATAAGGCTGTAATGCAAGTGATGGCAGCACTCCGCCGGTTGGCGCCAGCCCAGCGCACGCGCACCGGTGCTTTGCGGAATGTCCCTGGATCCGGTTCATACACTCCAACGTACGAACATCAAGTCCCTTATTTATTTTACTGCTATTTGGGATGCGGACACCATTACTTTTCTCTGTCATTTTGTTTAGTAACGTATTTCGACCAGTTAGTAATCATGGTTTTATGTTCCATTTTGTACTTTATGATTTCGTTTGCGTTTCGTTCAACTAAATAACCTTTCCCATCATGTATTTGATGTAGGTACTGTACTGTTAGAAATTGAATATAGGTAAGACCTGGTAAAGATTCTAAAAAAAAAGCGTAATCGTTATCAATTAGGTAAGGTATATAATTTATATAACATTTTCTATATTGTAGGTCATTGAACGGACAGCTTATAAAATAATTACTGTATCTTCTAGAAAAATATTAATTCAAATAATGACGATAGTTAAAACATCTTTACCTTACACATCGGTATGTGTAAGGTTAAAGACGTCGGTACGTCATTCTGAAATGCTTTATTTGACGACCAAGTGAACAAAGTCAACAATTTAAACAATCCTACTGACACAAAAGGACTGGAACAATAATAATCAAATAATAAAAACATCATTCGATTTTCAATTCAACTGATACAGACATGAATCATTCGCTTGATGTACAATTTCAACTTCAATTCGTACACATACTAATAAGAAATTGAAATCACGAGGTTCGATGAGATTCTCAGACGCACTGACGCGGTATTCGATAGTAGACTCATACGTGTTCCGAATGCAAATGTGACAATCAGTGCATCAACTGCATCACTTCACGCACATTAGGTTTATCTACTTTGAACAGCACATTAGTGAGATTGATTTAATCGATCAGTCAGGAAATGTTGATTGTACTAGGAACAAGTATCTTTTAAATTAATTAAGATATCAAACTGAATTATACTCATGTTATTTTCTTATCAATCTGTTATCAATGTTTTAATCCGATTTCGAAAAAAGGAGGTTCTTATTTCAACTGTTTTTTTTTGTGTCTTGTTCAACGATATCTTCGCTGAACGTTAACGGATTCTGTCGATTTCCTTTTTTGACTGAAAATGCTGTTTTTTAAAAGTAAAAGAGAATTTTCAACGGTTGAATGCCATTGAAAAATGACCAAACAAAACAGTAACACCGGTTTCCGAAATTAAAGATAATTTGTCATTTTATCACCTTAATAGTGTCTTGCAAGTGAGTTATATGTTTTATAATTACAGCTAAACAATTATAATTCTGTACATTTTATCAATGTTTACACCTATTGTTTAGTCATGAACAACAAACTCTACACGAGTTTGAATAGGCACATTTATTTATGGATATGTGCTAGACAGCGGATTCCAAAAGACGTTAGTCTGGACACCTACTTGTTGTGTAAGGTTGAATCATAATACAGATATGCAGTGAGCAAGCCAAAGTCAGACGCCATCATATGTGAATCAGCGCGGCCGGAAACTTCGCCATGTTGGCTCGCCGCCGCCATGTTTATCGGCGCTCCGGAAGTTGCGCGCGCGCCGCCCGTCTTTAGATACCATTTTCACAAGTAGTGAGGAATACGAGTCGGAAATATTCAGCATCTATTTTCGGTGGCGACGTTTTTCCGCTTCACGGAGACATTCGCCGGAGTTAATCATATACTTGACGACGGAGCCCGTTGTATTTATAGAGAAAATTGCTTGCTGCGACGCATTTAGATTTAGAGTCTCATACTTCTGTCTGGGTAGATGTTTGTGTGCCACAATGTTTGTTTGGATCACATAATGTGGTAATTAATTGTTAAGTGCATTTTATCTTGAACATAAAGCATTAATGATGAATAATGATGAGCTAAAGTTGTTTCCTGGCTTACGAAAAATACTTTGACATGTATATTTTTACAACACGTGAATCTTGTTGTAAATCACTTTATTTGCATAATTGTATAAATAAATTGTACGAGTTATTTAGGTGTGACGTCAGCGAATATTCGTGGTTAGACCGGTATGTAAAATTTTGTACTATTTTGGCCGAGCTAGGCAGGACGTATTCAGCTTAGTCCACGTGAGTAATTATAAAGTTTAATATTTTATTTATTATTTTATTTTATTTTAATGATGTTATAATTAAACGTTCGGATTCGTTTTCGTGGAATTCAAATAGATTCTATTAAAATATACTTAGCGTAGGCTTATAGCAGTATAATGGTTAATTAGTCATTTAATTGTTATTAGTTATGATCAGTATGATGCCAGTGTGATGTTTGAAGAAAGGGTGCGCCTGCGCACGGAGGCTCTACTTACAGGAATGTGGTCGGACAAGCGGGAGGGAGGGGGGAGCGGCCTGGGGACCGGGAGGTTGTTGAGGGACAAAGCCTCGAGAACTGGTTTTGCTTCCTGTACGTGTCGGATGTCCTGCGGCTTCCTGCCCCTTTCCCCGCCCACCGCAGACCAGAGAAAAAGGTGTGAGTAGGGTTGTGTCCTAAACAAAACATGTAACAAACATTACAAGTAAATATTTATTTTCAGATTTGATAGGAAGGTACTACGCATTTCGAAACAACGTTGGCTTTTCGAATTGTCAAGTACTATTTATTACCAGCCAGAGTCTACTTGTGTTCCACAGAGTCACGGACAGAGTCTCGGTTGTTAATATATTAGGTGTGATAGAATCTCAAACTTACAATAAAAGTGAGATTGATTCGCTACCATCGACTTAGAAACAGCAACTGCTGTAGGTACATCGTGCCTTTTGTAAACACACGTCACCAAAGTTTATACAGACAATTTGTAATGATTGACACATACCGCGTATGTGATACGCCACGTAATATCACCCTTATATAGCACTGAGACTTTTAAATAAAACTTACTAACATAATTAAGTTCGGAGACTGTGGTCTAATGAAATGTTTTTGACACCGTGATAGGTAAATTTTCTAGTTCGTAAGAGGTTAGAGTAAATTGAGCGTGTTGATGAGCGACGTAGGTAATAACATTTTCGTTTGTTGCCTTATTTATGCTATTTGACAACGTATTCTGCATTGTTGATTGTACACGTTTACAACGGTCATTCGTGAAACTCTTCTTAAATTGATGAATTTTTCGAAAATCCTTATCAACAGTTTTGAAGAAAAACATGAATAACTTGCTCCATAATTTTAAAGGCTCCGTAAAGTTGTCATTATTTGTCAGTAGCGGTGACAGTAAGCCCTGCGCGTGAGTGGACGCAGGACACGCACGATTGAGGACATGTTCTCGCATTGTTTTTGTTGTTGCGCCAACGCTGCGGTCACCGTAACACGACACGCAGCCCCTGCCTTCGGGAATAGCTACACACTCCGCTTTACTGTGCACGTATTTTATTTTTCCATTAGGCTACTATAAATTCAAGTTTTTGTTTTGTGAGAGACAAGAGTTCAAGTCACTTTATTTACTTGGTAAGGTGAATTTTACGCATAACTGCACTGCAGTGACTGATGCCGTTTTATTGGTGCAAATTGCATTTAAGTTTTAGTAGATCGAAGTAGCTTTATACATAAGGCCTTGTAAAAAAATATTGCATTAACTTCTTTTAAGGGTTGCTTCCACCGACAGATTTTTATTTTTATTTTACTGCGTTCTCAATTTTATTTTTGATATTTACATATTAGTATAATTGATGTTGTATTTATATAGTTTTATTATTTTGTTTAATTAATATTATTTATGAGGTTCCAAATCTATTTCGAGAGATTGCTCTGTACGATAAAACAGTCCCATTATACACATAATTTGGAATTCTTTCCACGTTATGAGGTTTACAATAAGGATGAAGGAATAAGTTTTCCAAGTTATTAATTAAGTGATAGGATCGGAAATATGGCAACCAGAATCATTTGTGACGTAGGTAACCTAAGCCAGTATCAGAATTGTCGAAGGTGAATTACATTTGATTGAAGTCGTCGATCCCGCTATGATAAATATTTATATCGCGACTCTAACATTCTTTGTGTAGGCTAGAACTTCACGTTTACGTAGTTATGGAAACTAACATATTTTTCTAATGACTTTCCTACTTCCATAAAAGATCATCTGTGTCGTTGCGGTGTGGAAATATTATAAAAAGTACTGAAAAATAAATGACTAACATCTGCCAACGTATGGAGAAACGTATGGATGGGGACGTGGTGGGAAACGTTTGGGGATATATGTAGGTTTCTCCATACAAAGGACTCCCATTTCATTCCTTTAGGGGATACATTTTGGAAAATATTTAGTCATTCGTCATAAAAGAAAACCTGCAAAATTTCACGTTCCTAGTCCCAGTAGTTTTGGCTGTGCGTTGATACGTTTATCTAATCAGTACATTTAAGTTCACCTAACTGGTCAAAATGTAAACTTGCTCATGTCATTTCGCGATTTCAGGTGTAGTCCCTTAGCAAAATTGTGTGTAGTGACACACAATTTTGCTAAGGATACAGGTTAATTACCAGTCACTCTATATGATATAGATGATGTTACATACTGTAGATCTTATGTTTTATTGTATTTTCCAATTAACCTGTATCGACATCGAATATCGACTCGGGATTAGGTTCATTTCAGTTCAAGTGACGCAAACAGCGTTAGGGATGCTGTGATTTGAAGCATTCGAGAGCTCTTATTACAAATGCCAAGTCCACATAATGAAATAAAAATGTTTTTGTAAAGTGATACAAGAATGAATTGTTATAAATTACGTAGCGTAATCTCAATTTCCGTCGATAAATGTTTATTATTGACTTTGTAATTGTATCTTGTTTATGTTTATTAACATTTTGAATTTGTAACTCGATGAAGTTTAGTATTTTTTATTTAATCAAGTGGTTCGCCTTCGAATGTTGATCATAAACCTACTCCATTTTGGTCTGGTAAAATTCCTTCAAATTTTGAAAGTGTAGAAATGTTGAAACCAAAATAAAATGACACTATTTGTAATATCACAGGATATAAAATGATACTTGTTCGTTAAACAGTGACATATTCATTTACCAATACGGTAAACGGGTTTTTAGAAGTGCCATTAACTCGGTAAATACAAGTCGTTAGTCGCATAATGTATCCGTTTCCTCAGCGTCGCCTCCCTCACGTCTCGCCCCTCGCGCCTCCCCCTCCCTCCGCTCCGATCTACGTAATCTACGTTAAAACAATGCGCGGGCGCTTCCGTATCGTCAATCGTTTTCCACGCGCAAGGCTAATGCCAAGGTCTCGACTTTCTACCGTATGCTGGCGAACACAAAAACTTATAAGTACAGTTAAACAGACAGACCAAGTACCTACAGTGTTACGATTATTATTACGCTAAGCGAGACTTCTTTGTATACGTAGATCAGTCGATGTAATGTTATAATAACGTCTATAAGTCTAGACACCCTAGTTTATGATGGTCTATTAAGGACTAGACTATTAAATTTTGGCGTTTAGATGACAGGTTTTTAAAAATAAGTTACAACGTATTCGTAAATACCGAATTTTTGATTGTAAGTACTCGTAAAAAATCTTTTTACTTTACCAAAAAGCTTACCTTTTTGGTGAACTATTATGTGTTTATCAAAAATAATTATGGTTTATCTGTCAGATTATGTAATGTAAAACTAAAATAAGTATGTCGGAACTAAGCTCCTTTCGTATATTTTGATCCAAATGTATGTACCCAAATCCATTGACGTTACATAGTTTTTTATTCGAGAGTTCGAAACACAGATTTATTGTAGAAAACGGAAAAATATTGAAATCTTTTGAATTTCTTGCTGACAAGTAATTTGGACGGTAGAATTATTTAAAATAGAAAATTACGTGTTCGAGACAGCGTTTGACCATTAATGAGGTATCGCAATTATTATGTCAGTACAATAGCCGCTACAAGAGTTAGAACATCCGCGATTGCGTCACGAGACTTGAGAAAAACTGGAGTCCGAGGAAAATGAATGGAATCCAAGCCGGATATCGTTGTTCACACGATTAATTATAATGCAACTTGGCGCTCATGGCTGCTACTGACTTGGCACCTGTTCAACCACTCCTCGAATTTCCTCGAGATTCAGGATACAAACAGGCTCTAATTAATTCTTTATGAACTGCCGTGTCCCGGATGCTCTCTGGTAAAGAGTAATACCTCCTGCTTTATCCTTATACGTTACAGATTACCGGCATTTTCATGAAGTAGGTATGATGACTGTTTGAGTTTCTTAAGACGATAATAAATTATTTAATTGGATGATTACGAACCTCTATTATGATAGGTAGGTGCGTCACAAATATTTAATTAGACATTTATCGTATTGGCCATATCTACATCATCTGCTTGCGTATGTTTATGTGAGATTGTAGGTAAATGATGACTTTGTAAATCAATCCTAATAGTGTAAGTTGGAGGGAAACAGTCGTCTTCGGGGTTATAAAAATACGTAATCATGTTGACAATAGGTAATACGATCCACACAGTGAGTTGTTAGATCTAAATTGAAGACACATGATACCAATTGGTCACGCGCGCTGCGCTTAGAAACCCGGGGGGCGTCGACTGCGGCGCACGCAACCCGCTGTCACTCTCCACTCCGCCGTCCCGAGAGGAAAACAATGTGATTTCTTCGTTAAAAAAACATCATGCGAACCAATCTCGAGATGCTTAACACGTTAATAACTTTTGCTATCGATGATACTTTAGTTATTTCTCAATAGCGTTTGGCTCACGAGAGGTTCTCCCTGTTAGAGATTTTCGCCGCTTATTCATAAACTGTTGTTTTCCTCGATGATTTTATCCTTAATTATTGGCATTAGCTTATCTTGACATTATTATAAATTCATCAATCACGGAGTCAGAGTATGCGTTTTCGTTTTTCGTGTTTTATGAATCTTTAGCTGGGACTAATAATTTCTTTTCAACTAAATTGTGATGTCCGTCAGTTTGACTGAGTCTGATTAGAAGTTTATCAATTTATTTAAATTTACGAGTTGCTTTAGTAGTTTCTTGACAATACTTTCATTTGTAATTATTTGCTTGATCGCTACCAATTAAATCATAAATGTAAATTCACAGCTGACAGGCTCCTGATGTTGGTGATTATAGATATAATTAGTGTATTTGATTAAATATTTTTTAGAAGTCTGATTTTTTAGAAATCTGATTTGTTCAGTTTTATGATATATGCAGAAAAAAAGTCATGTTAAAGGCGCGCATCAATCAAAAAGCCAAGCAAGGGGAGTTTTCATATATTTATTAATTTGAAAATGAGTTTTGACTAATATATATGTTAATATATATATGTATGTGCCTATGTATTTCCCAACGTTGTACACACTCCTGTAATTCGTCTAATCATAAGGTTATCTATTATTCGCATAATGATTAAAAAATAATCTGTCCATTATCAAAAACATTCTTGCTGACCAAAGATACCAAATGAATTGATATATTAAATTCACACTAGGTGCCTGACAATAGTTTCTGTTCTTTAATGTTTCTGGGGCAGTAGGTGTTCAAGATTTATTAAAAAAAGTAAAATGGTACAGTAGAATAACACGCTAGATAAATGAAATGTGTAATGTATGATAAGTAGTGCACTTCCACAAACAGTACGATATATCGATCATCCACCTCGCTTTGCGGCGATAAGCTATCGTCGTCCGCGCCGCCAGCTGTCCCGGAAACTGCGCGAATATCAACACGAGTGACGTCACCGCAGTACCGTACACAACAACCGCCGATTAGCATAGCTAAATAACATCTTCTAACATTAACATAAACAATGACAAGTACCTATTACAAGCAAACTTTTCCGCTATCTTATGTGCTTTAAAAGATATAATTTTAATTAGGCACAGTACTTAAGTCTAGAATTGGTCATCGTGGGTACACCTTACAAAAGCAGCACATATAAACTGAAACAAAAGATTTTATTTTTTGTTGTTCCCAACAGAAAAACTTGCGCAGACTTTGTTGCATCACATGCGGAGGATTGCTGCAATATTTTTTCTATTTCCTGCTCTGCACATAAAATTAATAGATAATTGTAGGAGAATAAATATATCATGTCCATATTAGTCATTTAGAATAATCATCAGCACATCACATTATATGCCAGTCTTATATAATCTATATGACACGTGTACGATGATAACAACACGGAAACGAACGACTATGTTGAATTGTTCAGTATAGGCAACTAGCTACAAAGTAAAGCGGACGTAAACCTTTTACATTTGCACATTACATATTGATTTATTTACAATCAATTTTGAAATAAGAATATTTAAAAATTTAAATACTATTCCATACCATTTACGTATACGTCATGAACAAATTAACCTATGCGTTTCCTCAGAATAATTAATTTACCAACAATAATAGTAAGGAAACAATGTTACTTTATTTGCTTTAACTACGTGCATAAAGAAATTGTACTGTTTATTCAGTAAGTACTTAATGAAGTCTATTTTAATAAGGATTCCTTTATCGTGTCTCTACAGATTTAATAGCAAGTAAATTAAAGTAAATAAAAATTATTTCACGCAGTTTTACAAGCCAAATGTGCGATAACAAGATGTCGAATTGAAGATGTAGTTAATATAAATATCGAACCCCAAGAGTACATATTTAAAGCGGAAGGGTGACTGACAGGGACCAATTGAAGCAATTGTTACGTTTGCGAAAAGAAATCAAATAATCTTTCGCTGTGTGCGTGGCTAGCAATAAACGCTCATGATCATCAGACGAGCTCTAAATTGCTCGAGTGTTACACACATACGATGACCTTAATTCGCTAATTAAAGTCGTGTTAAAAAAACTAATTTACCGCCTAAATTACATACAAAGCTACTTAAATCTGTAGGCTCTCTTTGGCGGAAATCTGCGCCTAATGACCAATGCGTGAATCGCAGACGTTGATGAGTTATGTACCTACTTGTTCTTGTTGGCAAGGAATGCCTCATAGAATTAATACCAATAAAGAAACAGGTATTTATTTACGTAACAGTGTTGCACAACGTAGACTAGTTAGCAGGGCGGCGAGACGATGTAACCGAAGCAAACGTAACTGAAGGACTAGATGAGGGAATTGGGGATCCTTTAGATTTGTCGTCGTTATTGATACTGCAAGCAACATGTATTCAGAGGACAGATGGCAGATGTTTGAACGATGATGCTAGTGGAATAGAAAGCGGAAGGGTGGCAGTGTCGTCAATTGGCACAATTGGCAGTAATTGTAGGCGGCATGTCCGGGCGCGCCGCGACCCCGGCCGGTCGCCGCGCATCGTCACAGACTGGAAAAAGATCATGTGTGTGTAATCTTTATGACAATCTGCTAATAGGTGCGTACATACCTATCTAATCTATGTAGATTGGTAAGAGGAAGTGTCATGTGGAGCTAAGCTTCTGATTTGTGTTTTAAAAATAAACGTAAAATATCACACTGCTGGGCTGCCACTGCCGCCATGGGATGCCTCTTTGAGGAGTCGCTGGAAAGACCTCACGGCGTCCTCACCTTCCGCTCGGTGGTAAAGCTTCTTTAGTCCCGGATTTGATAAGAATTATTTATATGCTGTCGCGCTCTGTTTCTGGTGTAATATGAATTGCGCTTCTCTTTTTATGAAATTATTTCTCCTCATATCCCTCGTCCAACTTCAGTCAAATGTCGTCCTTTCGTGTTTTCTCGTTTTTTAATTAAAACTATGCAAATTAATTATAATATTACAATGAATAAAATTGTTACCACTGATTTTTTTTCACTTTTACGAGGTTTGTAGTAATAATATCAGTTTGCGTCTAGAAAGAAATTTATTTTATTTTCATATTTTAAATTTTAACATTTTTTTTTTAATTAATAGTTACGCCAAGCATACGTGTGGTTGGCAAAATTGTGGTGTCTGGTCCAAAAAGAAGAGTTGAATTGGATGTTTTTGTTTATAGGTTGCGAATCGTAAGTAATTATGTTCTTCCAGAGTTGCGAGATAGTTCGAAAAATTTTCTGTGGCCCTGGAACGCAAAGGAAAATGAGGGAACGCAGCTAGGTTTTAGTCAGCAAAAGCCTGATCTATAGTACCACCCAGAGTGGGAAAATATAAATATGTAGTTCATTTTATCATGATTGATATACAAGTATAGTTATAAAAACAGTGAAGTTGATCTACTGTCTTTATGAGTCTGTGACAATGTTCTGTCTTCTGTTCTACTCGACTGTACTGATACTGTAGATAACTAGGTATGTGGTAGTTAATGTATTAGTCCATGATTCGCTCATTACGGTATGGACTCTCTTCATTTTGAAAAACGGGAGAGGGCAAAGGCTACGGACTACTATTATTTCAGGGCTTTTGTTTATGTTAGTAGTTTTGTTTGTGCGGCGAACGAATGGGCACTTTTATTTATGAACAAGAGTATATCTTACTAATATTATAAATGCGAAAGTTACGATGTTTGGATGTTTGTCACTCAATCACGCCAAAACGGCTGGACGGATCTGGATGAAATTTGGCATAGGCATAGGATACATTCTAGAATAGGACATAGGCTACTTTTTATCCCGGAAACCCCAAGCCCAACTCCAATACCACGCGGGCGAAGCCGTGGGCAAAAGCTAGTCAATAATATAGGAATTGAGTTTTGTTGGGAAAAATCTCACACTATTTCCCGCTGCACCAAAGGGTGGGATTTGTTATTGGATGATTTTTACTCATCATAAAATAAAACCCGTTGCTTCTCGCAAGTTAGTATTTGGTATCATCTAAGTCCCAATACCCATATGATGATGGGATGTTATACTGTTACAAAATTATTTTTAAACTGGTGCTCTGTGAAAACACGCTTTCATGTGGTTTTTGTTTTTATACTGCTCTAATTTTAATAGATTATTTTTATTTCTTGGGTCTAAGCTGCTGTCTAGGATATACCTTATCTGCACTATCTACACTAATATAATAAAGAGGAAAACTTTTAGTTTGTTTTTTTGTTTGTAGGGGGTAATCTCTGGAACTACTGATCCGATTGGAAAAATTTTAGCAACAACAGAAAGCTGCTTTACTCCTGAGTGACATAGGCTATATTTTATGTACGCGGGCGAAGCCGCTGACAAAAGCTAGTATACTATATCTAAGTAGTCTGTGCTTGCTACTTTCCAGGTCCCAAAATAATAGGTAACATACCCTTAAAGATAAATGTCGCATTTTCTAGTTCTATCATTTTTTATATTTTATCACTTTTAACCAATCGCGTGGGTTCTTCCTTTTCAAATTAATTTCATAAATTAATCTTGTAAATCAATGTAGTTATACGATTGTTAAATTAACTTGATAAAGTCATCGATGGATAAAAATGCAGATAAATGGTAAAACAGCAAAGTTAACTATGATGATAATTAGATATACTGTATGTTGTCTGTTTAACATAATTGACGCGATTAAAATTTTAATGTTGACTCAAAAAGTAACAATAATTTTATCGCGGCTGATCATGTTTTATAAAGTGCAATACGTGTGATAAAAACTTTCAGGTAATTTTAATTACTCAGAAAGACAATATTATAACGAACAATCATCTAAAATATATAGTTGATATTTTGAATCATTGCCTGAAGTCCAGGTGGTCCGATTATTAACGGAATAGGTAACATGTGACAGTTAGAAGTGGTTGTGTTGAATCGTAAATTCATAACACGGCAGGGCACCTCTAAGAAAACGCCGTCAGATGTTTACAGATAGAGATATCGTGTTACAACATTTGATAATTGTCTTCCATTTGGATGTCTCATAATTACGTTACGAGCCGGTGGTTAATAATGTATGTAGCAGTCACGAGTGGAGCGCACGCGCAGCGCAGGGCAACGCGGAAGTCGCACACACTTCCGCGTGCCGCCATCTTGGCTAACACCTCGTGAGATTCGCCTGTTTCTTAACGGATTAGGTGCAGATTTAACGCTGTTATTCGAACAATAGTGGTATTTGAAAATGTCATCGGTTTGTGATGTAAATGACCTCAAATCCTAAATTTATAAGATTTCGTATGAGGTCAAAGAGAAGTAGGCAAACAAAATGCTATTTCCACAAACTTTGCATTTTCGTTTGTATGACGCGTGGTTCACACTCATTAGATTTTAATTATTAAACCAATCACCACCTTATTGTGGATGAAATTAAGTAATGATACCCATTCGGAATTCCACAAGCCCATCAATACTTAGTTCACGTGTTCTTGCAATCAAACAGCTACCTAAGCTAATTTACATGCGATATACTCCTGCATAATAATGTGAAATCAGCGTAAGTACCCTCACCCTCTCTTTCTAATTACGGAATAACTTGGTGGAACAAAAAGAGATGACCCACTTTCGGGACCGGTCGTGCGAGATCGGGTGCGCACCGTTGCACACATTACGTGTTAGAAGATGGGGTTATGCACTGAGCGAATTGCGCTGGTGTAACGGAACACAACCGATGTGAATTTTCTCGCCCTAATACCGTTTTTGCGCACTTTTTCCGATTTTGTAACGTTAGCGACGGCACTTGTGCAACGGTTGACATGACTGCAATTCGAATCTCAGTATAAATTTCTCAAAGGAGGTTAGGTTGGTTGTTGAAAAAGTAGGCACGTGTTTGTTTGTTACTCCGACGAGTTTTGTAATTGAGTTATTGCTGTTACAAGATATTATTCGTTTGTTGTATTAACCAAACAAATAAGTAGGTAACGGTAGATCTCTAACATTGTTGAATAAGCAATGTGTTATTGTTTTGTTGCAAATTCACAATGTGTTTCAATGTAACGTCATCTTCAAACTTACCTACATTTGCATTGTGGGGTTAATCACCTTTACATGCCCTGATCAAACTAAGTTGGAGTAAAAAAAATAGATCTTTTGTAAGCTTTAATCATAGGTTGTCGGTATTCAAATGATTACTGAAAATTTCACAAATACTGAGCTTTAATAGTGCAAAATTAGTTCACATTACATCTCTCACATTTCAACTTCCTAAATTATCACAGAAAAACTCATCAATTAACGTTACCTTCTGTCTGGTGGCTCTTTGAAGTTTCCGGGTCTGGGGGTCAAGCAACCAGTTTGACCCCTATTGAACCTTGAAAGACATTACCAACACCGGCAATTACGAAGAGGAACTACATTATTACCTAAATCTTATTAAGATTGTTATTTATAACAGACAAAATTGCATGATTATGATTTAACGACAAAAAAAAACTTAATTGACGAAGTTATTATTTGTAAGTCGGCAGTATTTAGTCGATATTGCTTTGACTAGAGGAAATATTTATTGCCTGAACAAACTACAATTCTGTAAACAGGTAATTAATTAACCTAATGCAAGCATGAAATATAGAAAGAGATTACCAACACCGACAATTACGAAGAGGAATTAAATTGTTATTTAAAATTTGGTTAAGATTATTATTTATAACAAAAAAAAACATGGCATGGTAAATTTAATTGAAGAAGTTATTATTTGTAAATTAGCAGTGTTTTGTCAATATTGCTCTAAGTAGAGGAAATTTTGTTGCTTGCATTAAATATATACCTACCTATCTCTTTCAAATCAAGATATTGTTGAGTTTTCATTAAGTATATTTTTAACTTCTGTATACACATTCTAATTTATGTATGCCTAGGACTTCACACAACCACTAAAGTTATTCAGATAATTTGTTTTCTACATTCGAACACAGAACTTTAACAAATAATTTTATTGTTAAAGAGTTGTTGTCAGAACGACAACAACTACTCGTTGATGTTTCGGTTAAATAGGTATAGCCAATCTGTCAGTCTGGCAATCAGAACAAGAAAAAAGTTGTCTGCTTTCAGTATCACGCATTAAATCCGAAAAACCGTACCAAGTTTTGCAATCATCAAGGTTTATACATTCCGTTTGGTTTTACGGTGTAAGTATAAGAAAGTATAAAAGTACTAGCATCAGCAGCCGAGAGACACATTTTTGCATAAGCTTTTTCTTTTATTTTGTGTTTCATTGTGAGCTAAATAAACATGTTTTTTCTTCTTTCTCTTCTTCTTCTTCTACTAACTCCTGCCTAAGACTTTGAACTTTACTACGAAAGTGTAATTCCATGGCAGTTGGAAAAATCTATCTTATGCATGGCTTGCTCGTATTTCCTCCAGAAATTACCAGTCATTTCCTTTTTAAGTATTTCTCGTAATCTAATCAATCAATTTTCAATTAGTTCCGTTCGATACTTTCGGTGTCAAAGGTCAAGTGGCGACTGACAAACAACGACGTTCCCAGATCGCAATCGCTTATTTGTTGCTCTGCCGGATCCGGTAGGTCCAAAAACACGCCGGATCCGCTGGATTACCGGATCCGCCGGACCGGATTGCAATCCCTAACACTTATCTATTCGCGGTTCTTGCATTGCCTTTTCATTAGGTAACATAGAGACAGGGGTGGCTGTAACAGGATAGATAGGGGTGACTGTAACTAAGACTAAAGAGTTATCGCAAATCACAGTAGATAACGTAATAATATGGTGTGTTCGATATTGGAAGAATCTCAAAGGTTGTCTTGGATTATTACCATTACTGCGCTAATCGATTAAACAGTCGTTTCAAAAATAAACAGTTCTCGATATGATTAAACGAAAACATTGAGTAATTTAATGTTGCAAGTAACAATTTCGTAACAGCTGTAATATCTATAGTACGTTAAGCAAGCCTTAGGCTTAGGTAACTCGCCATAGTTCCGAGAGAGATTATACATCCTGCTTCGCGGACGAAGCCAATAAGATTTGTTTCTTAATAGCTGTAGGCGTTCCCTCGTGTTTTATGCTCTACTAGATATTTATCGCAATATAACGCTTTCTGACGTTGCCCATTTATAAAATGTTTAAATATTGTGCCCCTATCACAAGCAGCTCCTTCACGCAATATGCAAATGTTTCCATGCTCTTAAAATAACGACCTGATGAATGAGTTCTAATTAAATCATAATGTAATTTGGTTTCTGCAATGCCCCTACAACTCTGTTACCAAATATTAATAAAGATAATTGATATATCTAGCAAACCAGAAGTGAGCAATTGTCGTAACAGAGCAATCGTCGGGTGTTATTAGAGAAAGGATGGCAAGCGGCAAGCGGCACTGCTCACTTGGCGTTGCATAGTGTGTGGTAAGACGCGGGTCGCGACCACAGACTCCCGTACGTGTTTCTCAAGCAAGGATAGCGTCCGGGCGCGGTGCGGCGGCAGCGGCGCGGGCAACACGCGGCTACGTAATCCCGCAGCAACGGCACTTCCTGAAGGTGGCGCAAGCGGTACGCGAATGTCGGCCGAGCATTTCGCGCCACTTTCGTAATTCGTTGCGTGGTGCGACCGGCCGCCTTGCCTGGCCCGCAGGAAGTAAAAGTTCGAAGGTAAGAAAGTAGGTCTCCGCTGTAATTGGCAACGCGCCTGCATACTGATGTTTACTATATTTATATAGGTTGTGATATGAGCACCTGTGAATACAACGCCGCCGATCGACAAAAATGTCACATTCGAAATACAGGATTACGATTATTAAGTGAGGTTCATGTTTTGGCCGACTTAAGTATCTAAAATTAAGGACTTTCGATAGGAATTCTGCTCAGTGTTGTCTATTCATTTCACGAAAGATTTCTTTAAATTGTTTGGAAATAGGCTGCCAATGCGTTTTGACTTGATTTATGACAAATGTAACACTATTATTATATACTTTGTAACACTATTAAAGGGTTCGTAGACGGCACGTATGTATGTTACGCACGCTGTCTGTATGACATAACTCGTATGGACAAGGCGCAGGCGCCGCCGCTGACCCAATCCGCTTGCTCTATGACGTAAGGCCGCGGCGAGCAGCACGCGAGCACGCCCGCGCGCGAACTAGGCCGACATTCAAGATGCGCCGAAACTGCGTTTGCGCAACATGCGACCCCGCAAGTGCGCATTTGGGTTTACATGAATTTAATTAACTTGGTAATTAGATAAACATTTGGTAATACAGGGATGTGAAGTGGATTTACCAACCGTAAGAGGACAAAGTTTTACTGGGACATCGAGTTTTGGAAACGTTGATCAACCAAAATATGAGTGGTTGGTTATTTCAAAATGATTAGGAATTTGCATAAGAACCGCAAATCCATTGCATCAGTATGCAGGAAGTCGGCGGCGGCACAGTCAGCGTCCATGGCGGGGGCGATGCGCGTGCACCGCTGAAGAAATTGGGCGGCGCGCGGCGGCGCTGTGCAATGGAGGAAGTGCTGTTATCTGATGAGCTTGCGACAGACCTAGGCGCTCGCTTTGCGAAATCTCAGGTGTTACGAATTCTATGATAATTCTAAAATGAGGTAAACTGTTTTGTTCGAGAAAAATATATGAAACATGATCACACACAACCACGTGAGACAGCAGACGAGTAAAAAAACAGATCTAGACTTAAAAATTAATTTCAATTGTCACATCTAATTGTGGATGTTTTTCACGCCCGTTGAACGTTGTTTGTTTGTTCTAGTGAAGCTTTTAAGGTTATGAAAACCAAACAACGGGTAGCATTGAGACTAAACAAATTTATGCCAACTGTTGAAAGGAGATAGGCACCTAGAGCATTTTTTGTGAGTGAAAATGTTGTACACAAAACGCGTGAGACTAATTAGAGCAGAATCAATAAAGACGGAAAATTAATCTTGAAAGTGTTCCCCATTTTGCCTTGTCGTAAATAAACATTTGTTTAATATTAAATAAGTAATGAATGTGAGGGTGTGAAGGTGGTGCAAATACGATCATTTGTCGGAGTTTCGAACTAGGTAGATTTAAGTAGCTGCTTCAGCGTTGGCGACGCCAATTTCTCTATACTTCCCAGCACAAAACCAATGCTCTTCAAAGCTATGTGAGTAAGTACTCATGAGCAGTAAAGCCTGTCGCTATACGTTTCGTGCAGGCTGTGCGTTACACTGTCATAATGGCTGCTTTATAGTAAGTTTGCATCATGAGAAGCATTTCTGAAACTCACTCACTCCCTTCACGATAGTCTTTCTCTAGATGTCTTCAAAAATAAAGAGCACTTCCTTGTATAGAGATCCTAGATTTAGGCGCAGCGTTTTCTGGATATTTGGTCTCAACGTGGTCAATAAATAAATTGTCATTTTTATTTTTTAAGTGGGAAGTTATCTAATGACTCCTGATGTCTCACTTTTATTTTCTTTTTCTTTCCCTTTTTCTTTTTTTCCCGCTTTAGGACTGAGCCTCTCGCTTCGCGAAGCGTGTCAAATTTTACTGACTAAAACAACACATACTAAGCTCCTACAGTTAATTATTAGGAGGCCATAGCATGCTTTTGTGCTTTTGAGTGTCAAATATTTTGCCAGGCACGACCTCTAAACTTGAAAAGAATAACTTGAAACTTGAGAAGAATAACTAGATGTTTACAAGTATGTGACTAGTGTTATCAGTAGTTAGTTTATGTCTTGTATAATGAACCGGTATCGAGATTTCGTAACATAATTAGATATTGCAACAAAGAGTATGCATAAAGTTATATAGCTATAACTAACGTCTGGTTGTCTATAATAATAACTCACCTATAGTTAAACCTTTCGAGTACCGTAATTAGGGCCGGCATTCAACAATAGGTGTGCGATGCGAATGCCGGCGCTCTTTTGGGGCTAAGATAATGTTTTCTTTACAATACTCACCAATATATTATATGGTATTTTATGATGTACCTATTATTCCTAAGATCTGATGAAATAGTTATGTGGGTATGGTAATTATGTTTGTTAACAGAAAGAAAACTTAATACAACCTAAAACTGCTTTCAGGTCGTGAAAATGAAGTTCTTCTCATATTCAAGAACGAAGTTTTGGCAGCAGTCAAAGGAAGAAAAGGAACCTACGAATATAACATTCTTTAGTCAATTTATTTGTTTGCATCAACAATTTTGCTGAATTGCTTCGCTTACTATGTATTAAATTTGCTATATATATCACTGTTTACATCTTGCTTTAAACTTGTATCATTTACCAGTTGATATTGCTGTTCGGTCTAGCAAAATAATACGCGTTTGTAACATTACAAACTTGTAGACTGTTGCTCTGTAACCGATCGTATCAAGTGTTTACTGTCGTTTTATTTTTCCTGATTGCTAGAATGTGTACTATCATTAATTACTGTCGGATCCGGCTTTTATTTGTAAAGCTTTGACCATTGTTTTGACTAGTAGAAACCTAAAAAACTTTACACTACTATTTCCTATTCCCCAGTCACGTACTGTGCTGAGGAGGCGATAGAGGCAGTCACTGGACTGTTAGGCAGTTTTAGCACTTCGTCTAACGAAGCTGAGTAGCTGACCCAAAAAATGCTGGGAAAATCATCAGGCAACACTATTTAATTGATAATAAATAAAACCTTGTTAATCCTGATTATAAAGCGGTCGTACAAGTACCTACCTGCCAGACGAATTTATAAATGCAAATAACATAGGTCGTCGCCTGTACTTGGCAATGACACTGTGTTGCCAAAATTTTATTCAAAATAGGTAAAGGTTATGAAATTCGCATGAACTTGCTTGAGTATTCTCACATTAATATTATTGACGTAATTATCGTATCTACTGAACCAAAAAGCCTCTTCCACGACAGGGTAGCGAGGAGGAAACTTCGACCGACTTCAAAGGCAGCCGGAAACCGGAACCGCGGTAAGGGTTAGAGCGGAGACGACGCCCGTTTCCGGCGGAAGTGCGGCGCCAGGAAGGTGGGTAGATAGAGAGAAGATAAATAAACCGACGCCATATTGCCGGACTCCAATCGATAAATCCGTTCAGTTTTGCATGTTCCTTACGTACGACTTCCGTCTCCTGTTTACTTTTAACGTTACGGGCGAGGACAAAACACCAACAACGCAATAGAGATGAAAAGGTTTCGGAAAATCTTTCTCTTTAAAACTTTGTATTTTTACATTCACGTTACGAACGAGGTACTATACAATCAGTTTTTGTTTTTCAAATTGCTTATTTTCAAATATTATTGAAATGAAATAAACTTGGTAATGGTATCGTTTAGGGAAAAAATCTGAGACAAGTTGTACCTAATAACCTCACAATAGAGATTGTCATAATATCGGGACAATATGCGGAAATGATCAAACAAATCGAGAGGGATCCTCTGCTTCCTCAATTGAATCTTCCGCATACGATTTCATATCCTACCTACTTTGTTATGTGCTCATTGATTCACGTAGAAACTTTTAGGAAAATGTCACGTTCTATTTTGCTGAATCTTTGGATTCTAGAAGAAATTTTAATCATCAGTGCAAATTCTTCACGACATTATGTATTTGGGTTGACACACAGATATTTCTAATCACAGTGTGAAACACAGAAAGCGCTGCTCTACCAAAATTATTAGATCGTAAAAGATACTACTTTTAACCTTGCTAAGTACTGTAAAAAAAGAGTTATTCATCACTGTCTACGTAGCTGTAGCGTAAAAGAACCATTGACGTATAATATTGTTTAAAATGTAATGTTTACCAACGTCTGTGTAGATAGGTGTTAAGTCACGCCCGCTTCTAGGATGCGGATATAATTTGTCTAAATTGCTTCCAAATTTATTTATATACCCAACAGATAGTCCTGCTTTTATTATGCTTTTAGCATGTTCTGTCTTGTATAATTATACCTATCTAAAGACTACAATATCTGAGAATCTGTTATGGTTTTTAAAATCGTAGGTGTATTTTAGACTCCTACCTAAATTGAAGGCAGATAAGTCCTGTTGTTGTTATGCTATTGGCACCTATGTTATTTCTTGTATAATTATAGGTACCTTATGGCTACAATACCCACAGGAATCTGATATGGTCTCTAGAATGGTATATTTTAAACTGCTGCTGTATGAGTTATCATTAAGATGGTACATGGAAAACTTAGTTATATGTCCGTAGATTTAAATACAAAACGACGAAGCAGCTAATAATGATATACTATGAGGAACATCTACATCTACCTAGTTAGCTATAAAAACATTTGTTTTTTAGTCAGTAGGTACGTGAAATGAAGACTAATTCGTGAATATCAAATCACGCCCGGGAAAATCCACAGCTCAAGTTAAAGAGAATTATACCTAAGTCAATCAATAAATCATTAAATAATTCTAATTCAACAAGTAAAAAAAGGGTGCGATGTAACATACAAATAAACCTGCGTCTCCTCTTAAATTACAGGTATGAATTTAGCCAGAGTTTAAAATATAATTTCGATTAAATTAATTTAAGAAAAAAAAACAAGTTTCTGCGACATAAAAACGAATGAAGTACCAAATTAAATGTTAGGCAGAACCTACCGGGTGTCCGCACGAGGAAGGAAACAAGTTGATATTTGGCGTCGTGCTCTCAACCGGTTTCGCAAGTGTTATTCTGTAAACGAGATGACTCTGGACTTTCCGATCACACATTATTTTTTTACCTACTAATTTTTTTGTGTCGCTCATATGTGGAGGACTCTACAACAGCTTTTTACTGACGGACGAATCGAAGGTCACACGGAACTTGAGTCTAGCCCGACCAGATATTATTTTTGCTTAGCTTACGAAGGAAGTAATAAAAACTGAATGAGAATTGATAGATCATGTAACATTTAGAGACTTTTTTAATTCAATAATTATATTTACATATAAATATTTATGCAGCTCCATTATGCCAATTTATAAAACTGGATCGTACCTTCCTTGTGTATATAAAAAGCCCACTGTATTTTATGTACTTATTCAATCCTCAGTCAGATATTAATTAGTTCCTTTTTAAGTTGATAGACTGAATAGAATACTGTATTTAAAACGTGAGTCTCATAAGTTATATAACCGATCTGCATTTAAATAATTTAACATTCTAATGAGCACTGATGAAATTGCGTTCTGTAAGGCTGCATCGATCTAACAAAAGTTCGTTCGACGTCCATATTAGCTGTCAACTCATATGCTTTTCAGGCATTTAATGTACGGGATATTTAACTGAGTAGATAAACATGTCGTTGTCTTATTCTCATCTCAGGTTCATTAATATGTAGATGAAGTTGTAATGAATATGTATGGCCAATGAGAAGAGGCCTCGACGACCGCTCTAGAGGTCAATGTCAGTTGAAAGATACGACCACTCGAGTGAGAACCTTTGCAGGCAGTTTATTTCCCTTTCTCTTTTAACATTTACGAGGCACTATAGAAAATACGAAGGATCAAAATATGTTGGCCTTAATATAGACTACCGGTTCCGCTTGGTGTTAAGCTACACTTAAACTTATCACATATTGTTAGGTATATACTGCCTGAGATGAGTTTCAGTGGTAAGTATGTTAAGATATTGCTAGTCATGAAACTTCGTTCGAAAACTTCGTTTCAGTGTCGTTTATACATATTTGACCGTAAAACGGTTTGTTTATCCATGCACTAATTACATTCAAAATATTATTATATCTACGTTTTCTATCTACTTACCTATCAAATTTCCCATTTCTATACGTCCTTTATCTAGTAAAATTATTCCTAATAGCTTTATTCCATACTAGTAAAATGAATAGAAAAATCTAATTAGTTACAGTTAACATCGTACGAAAATGTAATAAGTCAGGTGGGATGTAAGAACCATTTACTTGATTAAGACTTTATAACGAAATTTTTTACCTAAAACTAAATTACCGGTACTATTGTCGACAAAAAGGCTTCCTCCTTTCGAAGACCACAAAAACATCTAGGCAATAGAACATTTATTTAATTTTAACCAAACTTTTAACATTGTAACAATGCTCTTAACGCTCAAATAATAAAAAAGACCCCGTATTTAACACACAAAAGGACCAACTCATCTAAACGTATATTTTGATTATTAAACATAAAATAATATAAACATTATGTCGTCGTTGCGACTTTAAGACCTCTTATGTGTCACTTTTGCCAAAATGACTTTTTTTCGCCAGCTTTTTTAACATTTTGAAGCTCTATAGAATGCAAAAACTCTCATGTGTATACGATGATTTAAACGTCATTTATTTAACAATTTCAAAATCAACTATGTGCTTCCTAATAAAATATTTATTTCATATTTAAACTAATTGTCAATGAAAACTGTTTTTTTTTTACTATCGCACATTGAGCACAACACACAATAGCAAAATTAAAAGCAAGGAATTATTTAGCTAATACCTATATTTTTGGTTGTAGTTAGTTTCATTATATTTTTTTCAGTAGGCAGTTTTTATCGATTATCTCACAAAGTTGAATTTTACACATAAGAGGTCAAAAGACAACAAGGCAACGACGATATGTTACTGGCAATCTGTTTATTCTGGTATTCTATACAATACCTAAAACGTGTAACATACCTATTTACTTTTTATTATTTATTTTATACTTTGCCTTGGCATTCTATACATTATCGAATGCGCTGCTGCTAATCTGAGAAAAAGACGAGAGCAAGGAAGGGGTTGAGGTGATTTTAGGGCACCTCGATAGGTTAGGGTAGAAAGCTTGAAACTATACTTTATACTGTTTGATATATCTATGATTATGTCACTTATAGCCAGAAGAATTTTTAATTACACATTTATTTTATTACTCGAGTACTATGTCTGTTCGGGGGGTTTAAAGCAAAGATGCCATTCGAACTTCGGCTGCAGGCAGCACATGCGGCGGTTCCACGATGCCGGTTGGAGCTGCACGACTGGTGCAAGGATACCGCACGGTTTCCGAATATACCCTAGTACAGGGTTGGCGAACCAATGGCACGCGTGCCATTGACGGCACGCGACTTAATATTTTGGGCACGTCGTCAATCATAAAACATTTGCAGCAACAAAAATCACACTAATTTTACAGTAAATTTAATTTATGCGTGTAATAAAAACAATCTAAAATGTACCTCTTTTGTTTATTTTCTTTCATAGAGAGTTTTGATAGTATTAATTATTATTATTTTCCAAATAATCAGTAAGTCAAAATTATTTGCTGGCACCACAATGACCCCAAAACTTTTTTTTGGAAAAAATTGCACGTTGATGCATAAAGGTTCGCCTACCCTGCCCTAGTATATTATATTCGTAATATAACCTGCGCATATTATACTTGCTTTCGCCCGCGTGGTATTGGAGTTGTCTAATAAGAAGTTGTATATTCTGCGGGAACCTTATGTTTTCCGGGATATAAAGTAACACATGTGCTATTTTGGAGTATACTCTATCCCTGGGCCAAATTTCATACAGATTCATCAGGCCGTTTTGGCGTGATTAAGTAACGAAACCAAAATAAGAAGTAGTATCAGGAACCTTACGTTTTACCAGGGATAAAAAGTAGCCTGTGTCCTATTCCGGAGGGTATCCTATGCCTGTGCCAAATTTCATCCAGATTCGTCCAGCCGTTTTGGCGTGATTGAGTAACAAACATCCAAACATCGTAATTTTCGCATTTATAATATTAGTAAGATTCGTCACTTGGGTAGTCAAACCCAATATAATGCACAAAATACCTCTTTTGTTAAAAACCATCTAGGTAGTCTTTATTTCTATAAGTTTAAGCTTCAGGGCGATTTGTAGAAATAAACATACAAACATACATATTCATATTTTCGTGCATTGTGTTGTTTTACTGTATTGGCTGACTATGGTTACCCCCGTGGTGGTATGTCAACCCCGGTTTGTAAACATCGTTTTCTAAGAAAAAAATCTTGTTTTTTATTTTCCAGATCTTATTTGTGGCCGGGTATTATTTTTTATACCTAAGTATTATTTATTTTTTGTACTTATCAAGAACTTATAATGTATGGTACCGCTAATCCATTAAAATCTAATTAGTTTTATAATAGTAATTCGGTTCGCATACGAGTTTATGTGTATGCTAAAGGATACCTTTCTATGGTTCTGCTCCTCGTATCATTTTTGTAGAAATAATGCAAAGAATTATAATTCCTTCAAGATCTAGTGAGTAGTTTACAAATT
The DNA here is from genome assembly GCA_029852875.1 of Mythimna loreyi. Lineage (NCBI taxonomy): Eukaryota > Metazoa > Arthropoda > Insecta > Lepidoptera > Noctuidae > Mythimna > Mythimna loreyi. The sequence continues at coordinate 14,357,971 of CM056783.1, forward strand.
CACCGACATATTTACCTACACATCTACGTTATTTAATAAATACCTTTTTATCTTTTCATGCTATGATTGGATAAATGCATGTAAAGCAGCGAGCAACAGGTAGTAATAAATTTAGCAGACGAACTTACATAATATGTGTGTCATCATCAGCCTTTTAGTGTTCCCATTCCCACTGCTGCGACACAGCCCTTCTCTCTAGGAGAGGGAATGTGCCATAATCTACCGCGCGGGCCCAGTGCGGATTGGTGGATGTCACACGGATGTCTCACATTCGAATTTTTGGTTCTAGGACATGCCGGTTTTAACACGGTGTTTTCCTTCAACGTTTCGAGAGCAATGGTTATAAATTACACAAAGTAATGTATCTTGCTGGGTTTAATTGTACCCACGACCTACAACTCGTAAGTCGGGGCCGTTACCACTCGGCCACCATGCTCTCATGCCATACATGTATATACATAATGTATTAAAATTACATCGACAACGACAAAGACTAAGGGAGGATCCCACGTAATCCATCGTACAAGTCCATCGTATAGGTACTAAGTACCTACCTAGCAAGAGTCGACTCCAAAAGTTTTTGTTAAGTTTAAGTCTAATGTACTAATATGTTTATAATGTGTTAATAAAAACTAGACAGCTAGCTTACTATTCATGATAGTTTTTGTGACACTTTACTGTTACCAAGCTGAATACCAATGCGCATGCGTATCAAAATCTCTATTAGGAATAGATTCAAATAAAAAGCCGATACAAAAACGGCAAGCTATCACAAATCATATAGTACAGGGATAGTAGACCTTTAATGATCATCGTGACTGAAAATGGATTAAAATGCGACCTTGTCGTGACATTTTTTTGTAGCGGGATTCTATGAAATAGCTTCTTCTGGGTGTAGCGGGATTTAGAGTCAGACTTTTACTGATTAAAACCCACTGGTGCTCTTTCAGCTACGCTTTGCGGAACGATAACTCTTTCGAACAAATTTACCATGTAACAAAAATACTTTTGTTATAATGCTTACGTTTGGTGCTAAATCATTACACAGTATAAAAGAAAGTCGCCCTGTCCCTATGTATGTTTAGATCTTTAAAAGTACGCAACGGATTTTGATGCGGTTTTTTTATAGACAGAGTGATTCAAGAGGAAGGTTTATGTGCATAATATCTTCAATATCAGCACCCGTGCGAAGCTGGGGCGGGTCGGTAGTATCCTATAAATGAATTAATTTTGTATCATATTTACCTACGTGTTTTTTTGTTGCGTGCCAGCCCTGGTATATTCAGTACCTACTTAGTCTGAGAAACAGACTGAGTCCTATAATAAAGAACCACTTTTGACCAGTTATGTTCGAATCGGTAGTTATAGTTATTTCACAATAAATCTAACGCGATCCTGTTAATAGTAAAAACTGTTTGAAAAAGTCCGTTAAAAACCGAAAAGTTATGAAATTTTGTAAATTATTTTCCTGTTCACTTAGCTACCGTAACCGTATAGTTAGATAGCTACTTACATTTATATACATACATATGTATAAATAAAATGTGAATATATGTACATGTAACTACTAATAACATAGCTGTCATCAATGGATTTCAGATATTTTTTTTACGGTTTTCTGTTATATTGGCTGATGATGCTGTCATGACTCGTAGACAATTTTTGGTGATGTAAGATTTCGAATAGGTTATGATTTAATGACCACATATGAAATAAAAATTTAAACAAGTTTCTTGCAGCCGAATGTCATTGAATAGATATTTATTTACTACTAGCTTTTGTCAGCGGCTTCGCCCACGTACATAAAATATAGCCTATGTCACTCAGGAGTAAAGCAACTTTCTATTGTTGTTAATTTTTTCCAATCGGACCAGTAGTTCCAAAAATTACCTCCTACAAACAAAAAAACAAACTGTACCTCTTTATTATATTAAGTTTAGATAAACTTTATTGTACACCTCATAATGTGGACAGGATAAACATTTACAAAACTAAGTGTATAATTTGCAGTCTTACAGCACAGGGCAATTTCTTACAGACAACCTTAGGGTGAACTAAAACGAAAGGAGATTGGTTAAGATTGGATTAGATATTGTACTTTATCGTCGTTGCGTACCTATGTATCACCACCAGTCTATTGTTTTACTACATGCCTAATCGCTGCCCGTCTCATGGTCGAGTGCAGTCTAATGAGCGTGGGGTCCTGTTGGTTCGATTCCCAGGTCGGTGAATATTATTCAGTTTTGCCTTTATAGATTTTCCGTATCTACACGAAGTTTGGAAAAAGGTGGTTCAATCTAGTGCTTCAAATATTGTGACCCATGGGTGTTTTTGATTTCTATCCAGTCGGATAGGCCCAACGAACTGTAATGGTTAAGTAACAGAAAGAGCAATCTATACATGCGTAAACTCTAGTCACTAAGCCATTATTCGATCGGGAGGCTAATTGTGAATTTGTAGTTTCAGTAATTGAACCATACTTACTGAAAATGGAATTGGCTTGTTTTTTATAAGAACCGTTATAAAAAAAAACACTATTCATAAGCTTTTATATTGAAGTTTTTTGCCGTGTATCTACTTTAAAAGAACAACATTTAGACTGCTCTTTAATCTTAAATAGTCTCTTCGAATGCAATATGACACCTCAGGCATGGACGTCAAAATTATACTTAGTTTCCACTCCTTATTATGCGTCCGGGCAACCGGGCATAAAAATCAGAGAATTATAAATTAATGTGCATTAATCCTAATGAATCTTCCGAGGTAGACGAAGATACTTTATATCATCTCGTTAATCATCAGTGAATGCTCGGCCTTTAGCATTCTGTATATTACAGCAGCGCCTCATAACGCCAATTAAGATGATGAACAGAAATAGAACAGAGCAGGGCCCTCTCGCCGACCTCCTTCATCTGTCTGGCGTCCTGATACCGAATGTAATGAAAGGCTGCATGCAATATGATTGCAACGATCCTTAGGAATATATGAAATAAAAATAAAGTTTATTCTATTCTGTTCTAATCGCAGGACCTAGATATAGTCTAGACCTAAAGATGTCATACCTGTCTAATATCATGCTTGTTTTGAAATGACGTTTTCAAAATTTTTAGTCATATCAAATCTTGTAGAAATATATTTTCATTCTCATATTTATTTAGTTATCAGAAGTAGGTACATGCGCACGAGTTAGAAATGCGACATAGAGAGCAAGGGGCATGGTCACGCGGCGTGACAAGTCACTCGTCCAATTGGTCGAGATTGCGCGCTTCCGTCCAAGTTTCCGGCCGATAACAGCAAGACCGCTGGTACTTACGAACTTACGAAGTTACAACAACGGTCAACGGACTTGCTCAATGCTCGATACTACCTACTTAGGCGCTCGTTATGCTATTTAGACCGGACAAACGCCACATCGGATGTTTAAATCGAATATTCCGGACTAACAACTATTGCTATGTAAGTGGAATAGGTACGTACACCGCGCACCTACTTTGTTTTACGTACATCGAAAAAGAGGTACTTCATTTTATTTAACTTTGCATAATCATACATAATAACTAATTCTGTATTGATTTTTTTCTCATTTTCTCTATTTTGAGTTTAAAATGTTGAAGGGGTTGTATGCCTTGTACCCCAGCGACCTTGAGCGAACAAAAGGGGAGCTAGCGTCAATTTCCGAGCATCACGATTATTCGAATAATAATTTTTGCTTCATTTATTAAACACAACATAAATAAAACCCGTATATCAAAAGATTTGTAAAAAATTATCTTTTAGTTTATGAAAATTCCATACAAATACAGCTTAAGGTTTTTGCGTGATCTTCGCTTTTTTGTCTGTGTTACACATAACTTTGAAAATGATTGCACTAACTTCAAAAGAAAAAAATAATTAATTATTCGTACTTATATCAATTTATTAGGAAAATAGTCTAGTCTAACACATTTTTTCAAAACGTACCGACTAGCCGATTACACGTGATGTTAGATTTAAAATCATTAAAAGTCGTAGAAAGTCGTACAGGTATCTCCCCCTTATTGTAAGAGATAAAAATCGATCCAAACCCTTGATAGATACTGTCTTTTCTGATCCTCTAATACCTACTTAGTTTGATTGAGAAGCAGTTAGCAACCGCTTGCTATTATAATTCCTTTGTAATGCAATGCGTCGTTGCTATGGATGCACACTATGCTGCACATGCAATAATGTTTTAATAAATACTGCGCAGCCACATTATCTACTTCCTGGGGTCTAAACGTGTACGTACTTAATATCTAGATATTTTTACAGTGTTGATTTTCTAGAATTTTGTGAAAGTAATAATGCAAGTATAGATAACGATGCTACATAATTATTCAGAGTTTCTCACTAATTTTGATACAACTGTCCATTTTTATCGAACATTGCGGAAAGAAGAAAAATAATTAAGTTGTTGAAGATGTTTAAAAAGATAAATTATGACTGTGTAAGAGGACGCATTGTTCGGAAAACTGCTGAAGTAAGAAATGCGTGTCTATAGTGAATATTGCTTCTCACAAGCTACGGTATCTTGTTAGTGGTTGTGTGTCGATGGCTGTTGATAAATATTGCAAAATTTCCAGAGAAACGAACCGGGGACATTGCGACACGGTCCTGTTGTGCAACTGCGACTAAAGACGGTCCGTTAATAAATGTAGTGGAACCAAACGTTTTGCTTGAATGAAACCTGCACGGTGACCAAACTGTTTCACCAGTCTCTGATTGGAATTAATAGGATCATCATCAACATCATGTTCATCTGAATGCTCTTTGTCCAGTTATAAATATGCAACCCTTCTTCGGTGGGGTGCATACAAGTTAGGGTTATAATACCTAGAGGGATCTAATTGATTAGGGTTCATTTTATGCTTAAGGCGGCATGAAAAATCATAGTATTGCTTTCATGAAGCTTCTAGCGATCTAAAAAATAAATACTTAAATGCCAGTTAGACAGATAACGACCAAATTAAATAGTAAGTTTGTGAATGTGTGTACCTATGTACCAACGACCATAATATGGTCTTTGGTGTCCATGTTTATTACTTCTTCAGGATTGAATGGCTGTACGAATTTCGATGAAACTTGCTAAACAGGCAGTCCAAGCCCTGGAATAGCTCATAAGATATTTTTATTATGGAAGTATATTCATTTGGGATATTTTTTTACTAGATTACAGTTGAGGCCATTGGCAGCAGCGAATGTAGACATAAATGTAATAATATAGAACCCAATTAAATAGTTTACTTTAAATTCATAATGATAAAATGATGCCTAACATCGGTTATTCCTTACATCGGTTATTCAACACAAATGTTAGACCAGTCTACATAAGTCTTCGATCCTATTTAAGGTCACCCTACATAAAGGAAATAGCTGAGAGTGCCGAGGCGCGAGCGAGCAGAGCGGAGCGGAAGTGGCGACCGTTCCCACGGACATTCATCCGTTACTTCACCTCGTCGTACATCCCCACCTCCCCCTCGCCGATACCTCGCCGCACCGCCTTAAACCACCCATTACTTTCTTAGAATATCTGGGTTCAACTGAGTTAAACAATGAAGTGTAAACAACGGACATAACCCCAAAAGTCTTCTACTCCCAATAAGGCAACTTTCGCTTCCAATCAGACTTGCTGACCACATAAGGCCACACAATGAATCAGTCAAACAATCAAGTTACAAAGATGAACGAACTTATTTAAAATTTAAATTGAAGCACAGGAAATAATAATAAAATATAAGCTTTATGTGTATAAGGATAGCTGGATGGTGGAATGTCGGTCAAGGGCGCCTCCATCAATCAAGGCGATCAACATTACGGCAGAACAAGGGCAATAACTATGAAAACATTGTCATATAATTTAACTATTCATCCGAACTCGGCAACTTCTAAAAATAAAGGGAAAACTACTTCCCATTAAGCCAGTGTTCCGATTTTTTTGTGTTCTGGAGACACCTAGGAAGTTGGAAAATTGTGGATGAACCACAAATTATTTTTTGGAATTTGAGAACTGGCTAGAGAGGCGCCACGGTGTCTTTCACCTCCGCCTGCCGTGACGCGGAAATATCATTTGGAATAGTTCTTCCTGTTCGTTAATCGGTAGGTTGTAGGATCATGTAGGATGTCCAAAAAGATTCCCGAGAATCCTAGGTTGATTTACATATTTTTGTCTATCTATTAACTCTAAGAGATAGGTAGGTACCTAGTTTTTCTAAGGTACAAACACCAACTTATCACGAGACAGTACCTACTTACAATAGTGTGCAGCGGTACACCCTTTACGGAAAACTGCACTAAGCATTGATGCACTCTATTATCTCATTAACCTTTATCTAATCACTGACAGGAAAATGTGAAAATTATGATGTTATTCATGAAACTTCTTGATAATGTTACACAGAAGTCAGAAGATTCTGCTGCTATCATCGTTTTAATTTAATTTCTTACTTCCTTATGATCACCCTCCGGAAGGTGATCGGTTGACCTACATACACTTTCGCTGTGTCAAAAATCTTCAATTTCACTTAACAAATTTTTCAAGCGAAAACTCTCAAGCCCGAAGGTTTAAATTAAATGAATTTTTGAACAGCGTAGACTTCATAACAATAGTCGGGTATAACGTGAGTCTTGTTTACACACCCGACATGATCCCAGCGGCCGAATAGAATCGATGTCTTTGTCGACTAAATAGCCGCCTAACGCCATACCCGCAATAGGTCCAGCTGATCTCATTGTTTAGTCTACCCGGGAACGCTTTTAATTCCTAACAAAACTGATTACAAAGCTATGTGATTACTCACGACGATATTTATTGGTTATGTGTGTGTTACTAGTGGAAGTGCTGTACGGAATGCGCGGCGAGACTGCTAGTGTGGGTTAGGTTACAAAGTTTAGTGAAATTGTGGGAAGTACGTACCTATATGAAACGACAATTAAGTACCTATTGGTGCGTAGAAATTGTTTGGAACCAACAAGTTAGATTCCGTAGGTAGGTACGTGGTAGTGTGAGCAATTATTTTTTTTTATAATTTGTATCTATGAATATAGTATGATTTTAAATCTGCATCAAATTATGTGTCATTCAAATCTTGAAGAGACTAGGACAACCTAAATAATTAAAACTAAAGATTGAATAAAAGTCAGATTGGTCAACGAGAAGCGATATTGCCGACGCAGTATGGAATTTTCGGAAAGTAGGAATAGTGTTACAAGTTGACAACAGCACAGCAACAAAGCAACAAAAACAAATCAGTATAAATACAAAAAAAATACATAGTAAGTAACGTTCGTTAAACCGTCAGTCGGTGGAACGTCGTGATCGTACAAGTGGACCGGATCTCCGGCGTGTGCGCAGCCGGAAGTGCGCAAGACTTCCGCTCCCTCGGGAGTCGGCGTCACGCGTCGCGGCGACTGCGCAACCGTGTCTTACCAACTGTGGCTTTCACGACAATATATTACACACTGCGCCGCTAATATTAACTAAGTTTATTTGCTCGTATGGAAGATGTAAAATTCAATACACTCTCTAGCGTTCGACTCGTCTAATTGACACGGCTGGCTGTTGATAACTTACAGTCTACAGATCGCAGCTTTTTGACCGAGGACTTTGTTTGAGATCAATGGGCCGTTACATACAGGCATTTGTAATGTTATTTCAGGTCGCACTTCACTAATAAACTGCTTCACAATTTAGCTAACTATTTCCAAGCTGAAACGGTTTTTCAAACTTAATGTAGAGCAGTGGTGGCCGAGTGGTAACGGCCCCGACTTACGAGTTCGAGGTCGCGGGTTCGAACCCAGCCAGGCGCATTACTTTGTGTAATTTATTTCATCACCACTGCTCTCAAAACGGTGAAGGAAAACATCGTGAGGAAACCGGCATGTCCTAGAACCAAAAATTCGAAGACATGTGACATTCACCAATCCGCACTGGGCCCGCGTGGTGGATTATGGCCCATTCCCTCTCCTAGAGAGGAGGTCTGTGTCCCAGCAGTGGGAACATTGAAAGGCCGAAGATGAATGTAGAGCAAATTGTCTTTCACATTTCTCTGTATTCGTCGTCATCTCAGTTGTCATCCAACATAATAGTTATATCTACCTTCTTTCACACAGTCCATCGATCATTTCTTTCGTCTTTCCTTACTGGTACTGCCATGTAGCTGTTAGGGACTTATACTTTTTCAAAACTTTCACGAAATTTTCCTGATTATTTTTCCTCTTTCCTCCATAAGACATATGTAAGTACATACTGAATTTGGAAATTTGAGCTCTCAATAAAATTACATATGAACTTAGTCACAATAACGTGTAAAGATTCTCGCTGTATATATTCTTGTTTATTGCGACAAGGTTCAGCTCGCAACGCCACCGCCGCCACGCAACGCCACTTAAGGGCGCATATTTCCGATTCCAAGTTAACGGAGATTGTTTCTGTCAGTAAAATCTAATTACACTTGCTTATAGGGTCACGTAAAAGCCCTTAATCTCGAGAACGCGTGGAAGTATCGAATTGAAAGTAAGACTATATACTTAAGCTGTGAAAAAATCAAACTACAACTTTAAGTTGCACAAACGTATATTTCGACACTCTCAAGGAAATAAAATTCATAGGGTACTTCCCGTTGACCTAGAATCCTGAAACTTGGCATGAAGTGAGGTCTTATAGCACAAGTATAGGAAAAATCTGAAAATTTTTTAAATCATCTAACAATAAAAAAAAATTGTGTTACGGAAAAATCTTCGACCCTTGATTTGGGTATTGAACTGTTTTCATAAGTCATCATCATCATTTCAGCTGAAAGACGTCCACTGCTGGACATAGGCGTCCCCCAGGTGTCGCCTCAATGAACACCAAGTTGTGTTGGAGGAATTTCACAATTAACTCTTACACAACCCAAGGTGAGAATATTCTTTTTGATATTTATACCTTTGCGTAAGCTATTGACGCATTTATATTATACCTACATAGTTTCTGAAGATTTTTTTGTCTAAAACCTCCAATTATTACTGCTTTAATATACTTGTTTTCACCTTTAAAAAAATCTACTTAAGTAGTAAAATTACAAACAAAATATTTAATAGCTAAGTATTAGATACAAACAACGAAAACGTAGAAATCTATAGGCATTGGTTTCATAATATTTTCTTGTTTTAAACTATGAAATAAAGAAAATTTCATTCGTTCAATCTCAGTCTACAGCTTTTAATTCAACAAGTCGTGAATTTATTGGTGATTCTTTGAGCAATCATGGATTGTATATTAGCCACAATAGATATCCATTTTTATGAATAAACAAAATATCTAATTTAAACATTATGCTAGTCTTAAATACAGAGGTAAAGGCGATAGAGAACGACGTATTCACTATTAAACACATTTTACTGATACTTTCAGTTCACACAATTTATTTCAACGAACGCAATAGACGAACCTACACGAAAAGTCTACTATACTAAACTAGTGAATTTATCTTCACGTTATTTGGCCTTCATTCTCACGTTATTTATTATCGCGGTTTTTTGCTAAAAATATTTTATTTACAATACATGGTTATTTCTGTAGTTGTATCCCAGAAAGCAGTAAAGAGGTTTGCTTGCACATAATTAAATCTATCACGTAAAGATAGTATAGTCTTTAACAGTATTAGCTCTTTATCTATGATTTGGGATTTTAGACGTCATGACATATGATAATATAATTCAATAATCAGTCATGCAATATCAACCTGTAAAAATAAATAATTTGCCAAAGTACAAAAGATACCATGTAATATGTCGTTATCAAAAGCAGGTAGTGAAGAATCTCAGCACACTACTCTGCCACCGATGCTCATCTTCAATCCCCGGGAGAAGATCGAAGCAGAGCAGGTAATCGGACGATCACAACACATAGAAGAAGACACAGAAGAAGCTAAGCTAATAGGGCTGCCGTTTCTTAGTATATTTCGTAGTGCTTGCTTCTTTAGTGCAGCAGCGATGTTAATGTAGCTAGGCATTATTCATGCGCTGTTACATTTAACCAAAGGCGGTTCTGTTATGATTCACAATAATCCACTACATTATCAAGTCCTTTTTTTTTGTATACGTGAGTTGCCGTACACTAGACTTAAACGACGGGTAGTTAACCCTGGAATGAAGGCCAAGATGGAACGTAGGAGTTGATTTTAGTCAGTCAGATAACAGTCTGGCATACCCTCACGTTCCTCCCTAGACCACAAGGAGTCATTGGATGATTTCCAACCAAAAAAAAGCGAGAGGCTAGTCTTAAAGTATTATTATTAAACTTTTTTCGGATACGCAAAAAATATATTAAGTTGAAATTTAAACCAAATACCCAAATCTGCGGTCCCTTGAAGCTGTGGAAAAATCAAGCTGCTACATTAACAAGGAATATAGATACGGCGGTTTATGCACAAAAAAACGTATAGCGTTTATTTTCCACCGCTCAAAGGAATCAAAATTCGTAGGGTAGGTACTTCTCATTGACCTAGCTAGAATCCTGAAATTTTTCATGAAGCAAGGTTTCATGGCACAAATATATGGCAGATGAGATAATAATTCATGGCAGAAAAAAATCTGAAAACTGTAAATTTGTACATCATAAAAAAAACTATTTGGTATTTGGAAAATTCGATTCGGAAATTAAACTGTTTTCATCAGTAATTTTGTACGAACCCTCAGTTTCCGTGTCCGACACGCACTTGCCCGGTTTTTTTATTAGGTGTATTCTAACTGTATATTAAAATGAACACATTTCAGATCCCAGTCGAAGATTTAGCCGCACGAGCAAAAGAAGAGAAGCGGTATGAGACTCAGGTTGTTCCATACCCTGACAAACTGACTCCTCATGAACCCATAGCCAAGTTTCCAGTAGAAATGGCATGGAGTCCAAATGCTTTGTATTTTGTGTTAGATGAGGAACCTATTACAGTCAGAGTTAGGTAAGAAATGTAGTAGTAGTAGTAGTGATGACATATAGCTCCGAAACGTGATTGGCACAGAAGGTTTAAAGTCATTTAAAGGGCAATGGAAAGGGCTATGCTCGGAGTTTCCTTTCGTGATCGTATCAGAAATGAAAATGTCCGCAGGAGAACCGAGGTTATCGACATAGCCCGAAGAATCGCCAAACTTTAGTGACAATGGGCCATTGGTGGCCATTGGAGTCAAAAGCTTCTGAAGTGGCTACCGCATGCCAGAAGAAGCAGCCTACACGGTGGGCTAAGACCTGGCAAGTGGTGTGGAAATCCGTTCATTGTGGCGACACTTGGGGGAGGCCTACGTCCTACAATAGACGTATGTCCGCTGAAATGATGATGATAAAGAAATGTAGATCAGTGAAAAAAAAATTATTAGAGATGGGTTATGTTAACGGTCGATTTTGTAGTTTCTGATAATCCTTATAAGTAAAGTTTTATAATTACTTACATAATATTGTATTTAAAATCAGGATTTGGAACACTTCCAGTCACTGCATGTACTTTCTTTATTGCGGGCTGTGGGGTGACATGGCGCGCCTCGGTGCTAGCTGGTGCTGCCACCCTCGCACGAGGATCTGGCTGCCTCCGGGCCTGAGTTCAGAAATAATTGTCAAAGTCACCCCTCGACAATTAGCTCCGATCCCCTGCGCTACCGCTAGCATGCAGATAGCTGCTGGACATTTGAGAGACAACGTCACTGGCTACTTTGCGATACCTGTTTACGTGAAATTTTTGAAATATATTCCCCCTCCTGTCGCTGAAGGAGAATAATCAGTTGTTAAAATAAAAGTGTTATGTAACTTGTAAATAAATCTTTCAATCATCGTCATTGGTAAAATTGTTAGGTACTCATTACTTGATCGCTAATTTTGTAATCAAAACCAAGAAGTGTTTTTTTTTTCATTTCTACCATAACGTGTGATAGAAATGAAAAAAAAAAAAAAAAAAAAAAAAAAAAAAAAAAAAAAAAAAAAAAAAAAAAAAACCATAACGTGTGATCTGCAGGGGCCCTTCAGGGTCGAAGCCTCCTGGAGCCTAGAGGGTAAATGAAAATTGTAACCTCGACTCCAGAAATAAGGCAAGGAAGGTACGGGGTAGGTTTTTTAGTCAGTAAGAGTCTGACACTGGTCTCCCGCTCCGCCCAAGAGCGGGTTTCGTCATTGGATGATTTTCACCTACCATAAAAAAAAAAAAAAAAAAAAAAAAACCATAACGTGTGATATATTGTTGGATAGGTATTTAAAAATGATTATGGGTCCCCAAAAAAATTTTTTGGATAATGTAAATATTTTCGGAAATAATCGCTCCAAAAGTAAAAAAATGAGGCGTCCCCCCCCCTAACTTTTGAACCATAAGTTTAAAAAATATGAAAAAAATGTCAAAAGTAGAACTTAAAATAAACTTTCAAGGAAAATTATTTTAAACTTGATAGGATGAATAGTTTTTGAAAAATTAAAAAAAAACTTTCTGAACTAATTTTGTGATTTAACCGTACATGCAAGCATTTTTTTAAACTTTTTTACATATTTCATTATCCTGACCGTGTCTTCTTTCAAATAAAAATACAAAAAGATTAAAATCAGTTCACTGAAATTAATATTACCACTGGGTACAGCGCCATCTCTCAGGAAATTGGGTTACTAATTTTTACATGGGCTACTGGGTTCTGTTTCATTGTGAGAAATCTGGACGGGAAACTACGAAACCCTACACTGAGCGTGGCCCGACACGCTCTTGGCCGATTTATTTATTTTCCTTTTCATTCGTTTGCGTAGTAAGTACCTACTACTCTCATTTTTCCTGTTTTTCATTACTCATACTCTGAAAGTAGGTGTAAAGATGCCTGCGGACAGGGTTGGAAGAAGTACTTTTACTCCCTAGGGAGTTTTACTTTACAACTGACAGTTGTTTTTTTAATATTTAGACAGCAAATATTAATAAAAAAACTAATTCTATTTTGACATTTCTATTGAACCGTGACCCGAATTTATATACTGCCAGTACAATTGAAATAACATAAAAATAGAAATAATTTAAGAATACTTTTTTTTAATGACTTTATTTTAATTTACTTTCAACTATTTCATTAAAACTAATATACATTTGAGAAAAACTTTTTACAAAAAAAAAACCGCCTTCAAAAAAAGCCAAACAATAAAAGTTCCTACACTAAAAAGTTGAAAAAAAAAATTTGAATTGCTGTAAAGAAACTTAATTTATAGGTAAACTTATTTGACATTAATATTTTGCAAATATTCAAAATTTATTACTTCTTTTTGGAGTCGGTGCCAGCATATTTATTGTTGAAACTTAATGTTAGGTAGCTTTTTAATATCCGGTGCCATTTTTCATTCATAATGCTTAAACATTTTCAATGTACTTAAAATGTGGCAGGTTTTTGTAAGTAGGTATACCTATATTATTTATTTAAAAAAAATGTGCAAATCGGATGATTTTTTTTAGAGAAGTCTAACATGTATTTGTCTTAATTAAGTATTATATATTTGAGTATGCAAATAGGTACTAAGTAGTTTTATAGTTATGTTAGGGGTATTTTTTCAAGGGATTGTTGCCCATTCGTAATTCCTTGCCTTGGCTGGCACCGACTCCAAAAAGAAGTAATAAATTTTGAATATTTGCAAAATATTAATGTCAAATAAGTTTACCTATAAATTAAGTTTCTTTACAGCAATTCAAATTTTTATTTTCAACTTTTTAGTGTAGGAACTTTTATTGTTTGGCTTTTTTTGAAGGCGGTTTTTTTTTTGTAAAAAGTTTTTTTTATTTGTAGCCGTTTAGTGTTTTTTATTATAATGTGTTATGGCAACGAAGTCAATATCGTTCCTACATTTCTTTTTAAAAAGTTACCAATGTCATATAAGTAGGAATACATATTATAGGTACATTGTTACAGTGTAATCGTTTTGATCTCGTGGAGAGATGATATGATGCATGAAATACTTATGATTCATCTCATGAGTACATCTCATGACAGCTCTCATCATCATCATCATTTCAGCCAGAAAACGTCCACTGTTGGACATAGGCCTCCCCCAAGCGTCGTCACAACGACCGATTCTGTGCGACTCGCATCCATCGCGTTCCCGTGATTCTCACCAGGACGTCGGTCCACCTTGTGGGAGGCCTTCCAAAGCTGCGTCTTTTGGTGCGCGGTCGCCACTCTAGAACCTTTCGGCCCCATCGGCCATCTGTTCTACGAGCAATGTGCCCTGCCCACTGCCACTTAAGTTTGGCGATTCTTCGGGCTATGTCGGTGACCCTGGTACTCCTGCGCATTTCTTCATTTCTGATTCGAACACGCAAGGAAACTCCGAGCATAGCCCTTTCCATTGCTCTTGACAGCATTGCCCATGACAGCTCTAATAAGCTCAAACAATGCTAGGATACATTATTTTATTTTGAAGTTCCCATGCCGACCTTCCACCTTCCAGCTTCATCATCACATCAGTTCAATAGTACCTTACAGCCAAAGTGCATCTTATGACAATTCTAACAAGCCCAAACACGGCTAGGATATATTAATTAGTTACGCAGTTCCAGTGCCTACCTTTCAGCTCCATCATCATCATCAGATCAGTTCGATGATAACATTTTCAACATAATTATTTAAGATCATTGGTTTATAGTGCATTTTCATAGTTGCTTAACTACCTTGATTGTGATATCCATGCGATTGTCAAGTTTCGTTAGCCATTTCTGATCTTCTTCACCAGTTCCACCTCATCAAATGTTACTTTTTGACTGTAAATGCTTGAGTTCTCGATGAAAATATAAAAAAATCTATATAGTTGCCTATAATATTTGAGGAGTTCCCTCGATTTCTCATGGATCCCATCATCACAACTCGATTTTGAAAAAAATGGGACCAATCTGGAAGTATATCCTTTCAAGTACAAAAAAAATTTTGCAAATCCATCCATAAACAACGGAGTTCTGAGGTAACAAACATAAAAAAAAAAAAAAAAAATACAATCGAATTGAGAACCACCTCCTTTTTTTTGAAGTCGGTTAAAAATGTTGACCTGACCCATTTTTACAATGACAAAATGAAAAATATTGACTGAAAAGCCAGGGAGCCGATCACTAAAAAAAAAACTGGCGGGTAAATTGTAGTCTCTCTATAATCTGTGGCCGATTTGATCTTCCTTGTTTTTTTTTTCGAGGTCTAAAGTTTTGTTTACATTTTGCTAAATCTCTGTTACAAGAAATTTTTATTAACACGATAAGTTCATCAGCTTCAGTTATAAATTTAACGCAAGATTCTGAAGAGGAGAAAACCGCTTACCGCCTAAATCAAAAGAAATATATCTACCTATAAACATACGAAGACCTTTGACGGCGACTCAGGTTTTTATTATTTTTATTTTCCTCGTATTCGTAATGAAAAGCACAGTGTTTACCTCGGGTTCAAGAGTTATTTAGTCCCTCGAACTATTAGCGACCTCGCTGTCGCTCGGTCGCCAAGAAATTTCTCGGGACTAAATAACTTTCTTTCATCCCTCGTATAACAATGTACTATTAAATACATTTTACTAATGGCTGTACCAAAATCATTTTATTGCAGCTCCGTGCGAAATTACTATATAATTATATAATTTGTTATTAATGTCGCTCTACCCATATTTTACCTAATCGTCTTAGAATCATCGGATATATGACACACCGTAAATTCTTATTTTTTCCTTCTAATTGATAAATTAAAACATTTAGTGAATGGCGCTATCACTGATAATTTCTGGAAACCAGCTACTTATTATACATTGACTCATTGAGGGTATTTATCTAATCCATCAACAGAATGGGTATTATTTTAGTAAAAATATTACGATAGGGTATCACTGATGTAATTAGACTAATAAATGGGTACACAATATATTCACAATCGTCAATCGCATATTTTAGATAATAAGCCGACTAAAATTTGTTTTTTGTAACTTTTTTTGCACCACTCTCTTGCCACTCTCTATTCCTTCCACTTCTTCCCCCTTTTTCCTCTCTTCCTTTTTGTCTCTTTTCTTG
Source organism: Mythimna loreyi (assembly GCA_029852875.1). Classification (NCBI taxonomy): domain Eukaryota; kingdom Metazoa; phylum Arthropoda; class Insecta; order Lepidoptera; family Noctuidae; genus Mythimna; species Mythimna loreyi. Next base: position 14,374,002 of record CM056783.1, read on the forward strand.
ATCTGCAGCATAAAGGTCTCATTGTCTCAATTAAATTAACAGATCGAGTTAAAAATGCTTTGCTCTAAAAATAAGACAGATAATATTGCTTAAAAGGCTGCGTACAACTTAAATAGGACGGGACAGGCAGGATATGCCTGCCGCATAACGAATAAACTTCGAACCAGAGTGGCCTGAATTGGAGCAGAGCTGATTCCTTGAAACAGTGAGACGACCAAACTGAAAATTCTAAGAAATATAAATTCTCACTTTGTTAGATTTCCCTAAATATCTACACTATCAATATTAATGTTTTCATTTGCCAAATAAAAGAAAAGCCAAACGGTTCGTTAATTTGCAATATCCAACTAGAAATAGACTCTATTCTCTCAACTCTATTATTAACGCAGACTATATTTTTACATAAATGGATATTTATCTAAGAGAAGGATACGTTTAATTAAGCAGTTTTTGCCAGCTTTTGGCAACATTTGTTATGAGTATACAGATAAAAAGATTATGTGAAACTAGCTCCATGATGCAAATTAAGTCAATCTGTTAAGATATAGGCACGGTATTTTAACATAAGCGCCATAGTGGTCCGGTAACATAACAATATAAGTATCTAATATCAAACACATTTGCGTCATCATCACCGTTTTAATGTGTATTATACATTTTAGCGTAAAGAAACCAGAAGTATTTATGTAGAACCTGTTGCTGGGGACAAATTAACGACAAAATTTGATGTTCTATCGATTTAAACATATTTTGTCTTGAAGTCGAATTCTCTCGATTGCTGTTTTTCCGTGTTGTCTTTCATGCAAAGCTTTTTCTGAAATATTCTTTTTATTTGATTTTGAAACAAGGCTTATCTAATATTACAAAATATAAATGTACCTTTATATGTAAGTATGCAACTGAACCGGTTTAGAAGAAATTTGGCACACGGGTAGATTCTATCTTGTTCTGGAATTAGGCACAAGATATTTTTTTATCCTGGAAGTATATTTTCTTAGGATCATTTCTATCTTTCACACAGACGACGCCGCTATGGCAGAATCTGGTGTAATATTTTCAACGATGCGACAACACTGTTTATCCATACACAATTTACGTAGTCGCTATGCTATCATATTGTCGCCGTCGTGCCTTTCTGCAGGTACTTTTACACAATGAGATCTTTTTTGAAGTTCGTTAAAGACCCCAAAACCAAATCTCTGTACCATAACTTTTCGTACAGTTATACTCCGATATAGATATTGTTCCATAAATGAAGTTCAGTAATTTACAGTTTATTTGAATCATTTTATTACTATTATTACTCTAGTCATAACATGGTACCTAAGTAGAAACTATGTAGGTTCTAAGATGATTTGTTGTTATTGGGGAATTCCTTGCAACACTAGGGAGTTTAGAATAAAGTTAAAGAATTTCCTTGTGCGGTTTCCAATAAGCTATTCATACAACTTCCTTAAGAAGTGCGTCAATCGTGTTTATATCCTTAGAATGTCGCATGACTTAGAGATTGGAATATTAATCAGGACGAATCAAGCATTGTCTGCGTGGAGACACGCAGTGTGGTAGAGAGCGCGGCGTGACGCGCGCAGGACTCGCTGTCGTGCACCGTGCACCGCTCGCCCTGCTGCTCGCTGTAATATTAGGCCTAATAATCTCGTCGGTGACTCACTGCCTTTGTCCACAAACCGTAGGCAAAAACTATTACGAGAGACTTTGATAAATAACTCACCTAAAATATTTTCAGCCGTTTCATCAGCGATTTCATGTTGAACAGGCGCCTTATTTTTAAACACTTTGAAAAACGTGGGTGTTGCAGCAATTCTGTTTTTGCTTTGAAACAAGAAAGTTCAGAAACGGATTATAAAAATACCTGCATTAACGCACGAAATTCCTTCTCACAATAAACTTACAGAGGTACATAGGTGGATAGCACTGCCCACAGCTATTTACTTGTAATCATAGGCGGAATAGAGCAGGGATACGACTCTGCGTAATGGAAAATTTAACTGGTTCTGTTTATAAATCAGTTCCAGTGATATTTTTGTTTTAATGTTGATTGTCCTCTGAATAAAATTATTTGTATAGTGCCTACGAGCCGCAATAGCGCGAGAAATAGATTTTACGAGTGCGTGTGGCGCGATATTTACGTGTGTTTACACTTCAGACGATTTTATAGGCGCAACGACACCGTCATGTGCCATATTAACATATAAGGAGCTCTTTAGTACCACGGCGTTATTACGTAACTGCTACACTTAAGTACCGTGCCCGGTTCAGGTATCTTTATGGCTGGAAGTAAATTCTAATTTACGCTTGGTCAAGTTAAGGGGGTGAAAATGTTTTCTTTTGGGACTAAGTGGTACTGAACATAATTTCTGATCAGCAAGGATTAGAGATTCTTTTTTCATTTTCTTTTCCTTTGTTAGCTGTTTTCTTTGTATTCCGTTTGCAAATAGTATCTACCTATAGTAGGTACCCACTGGTTCCCAACAAATTCCTCAAAGACAGGGTCTTCGTAGCAGCTATAAAGTCGTAAAACGAATTACTTGTATTAAATGTGCCGTTAACCGAGCGAACATAATCGATGCCTTGGACGCTGGTGCCGTTTTCAAGGTTCCTAAGAAGTAGATATGAGGCAGGCCTTTGCAGGTACCCAGAAGTAGTACATGAATAATAAGTTACATAAGGAAAGAATTTTCCGACAGTATATTCATGAAGTTTTGTCATACCTATCAATGTCATAGATAAAGTTTTTTCTTTCGTACAAATAAAGAGAGAAAGGCGATCTTCGTAGATAAATAATATTCTGCTAAAGTTGACTTTTCATTGATTTTCATTTCACGACACCACACAATGACAATGACTTATAGCACTGTATTGTAATAGTGACGTTGTTTCTCTTACTACTAGTTTTAATTACTTACTCTTTACAACTGCTAGTACTTACTCTACTCTCGAAGTAGCACAGAATAAGTAATAGCACAAAGTAGTAGGTATATATACTACTGAAGTAGGTACCTATTACTGTTTCAGAATTTCATAATCATACATATGTAGGTAGGTACCTACTAAGGGTAGAATCAAAATAACTGAAAATGTTTATAAGATACCTACATCAATTTATACAGATTTTTTATATAGATGTGTCGTCCTTTTGTTTCGAAGGCCAAAAATCATTGAAGCCAAACACACACAATTAAAATCGTTAAGAGCCGGGAAATTGGATGGTTAGTGAGAATAAACATGTGAATTTGTGGCACGCCTTGTCGCCAGCGAACAATCACAATCAGTTGGTCCAGCTAGCCAGCTACAAGGCTTCCGGGTGCTGATTGATGCTGATTGATATTGATTCGAGCAGCCGGGCCGGTGCTGCGCCCGCCGGACATCTCTCCGCACTCGGCACTTGTATGGTACCCTAGTTCTCGACAACAGTTCTACAGATTATACTCAACCAGATTGGACTACGAATAGATATGTGTTATGTACCTTTGAATGCAAACGTGAAATAAAATCAATACGATTTAATCTATACGTGCTGACTTCAAAAGAGAACAAAGCAGCATATCGGCTGTAACATGGAAGAACATACCCAGCACAGAAACATCGTCTAAATAGACTTGACATTTAATAATGTGTGTCATTCCATAAAAATATACTTATATAAAAGACAATATGATATTGTGTCATTTTCTTTGAGATACCGACATCGACCTGTTCAGTTATGTTCAAAGACATTTTATTATTGTTGAGGACGCTCCTGTTCTTTATTAATACTTAACATAAAACGTTTTCAACAATTTAATTTCACCGTTGCTTGTGATGTTCTATTCGGAACACAAATTATCGACTCGGTTTGATCCCACGCCCAAAATAAAATATCATATTTCCTGTCAGGCGAGCAAGCTTCAGTATTCGAGTGTCTTTTTTTCTTCGATTTTTTTCAGGCCACCAAAGTTTTTTAAGGAACTGCATCGCACATGTTTGTTCAACATACGCGTCTTCTTTACAAGTAGTTTTTGGCGTCTGGCGACGATACTTATTCCTAAAGTTTTTATCGTATTACTTAGATATTTGAGCTTTAAGTGAATTGTGCAATTTTATAGGGACAATATTGTGAGTCACAATTCTTCAAAATCTTTTTTGCTTGTATCTATTGTAGGCTTTACAAATGAAAGGAACTGTAAACATTTTCAAAGTTCCTTTCATTCGAGTCTTTGCTGCTTAGTGTGGTCATCACATCTAGCCCCTTGACACCCAAGCGAGCGCCGGCGCTCGCGGGTACTATAGCGAACGCCGGCGTTCGCGGGTAATAAAGGAAACTATTAACGTACAATATTTGATTTTTTTTTTGTAGGGTATTTTGATATTTATCCAAGAACGTAAAAAAAAGTTTTTATAGATAAATAACTTTCCGTTAATACCCGCGAACGCCGGCGTTCGCTATAGTACCCGCGAACGCCGGCGTTCGCTGTATGGCTGAGGAACTAGACAAGCAAAGCTTTATTCCTTGTTACAAGCTCTTATAACCTTTAAGCATATATTTTGCATGATATGTTATATGCACTTGACGCAACACTACATTTCAAGCCTTTTTGAATTCACCATTGTAATATCGTCACCTCAATTCGCTGGGTGCCGTGGTCTTTGTAGCGGTAAACGCAGCGACAATATGCTGCTAGGAAACTGTTCCTATAAATTGCGTACAGCTCGTAACCCGTAATTAAAGCAATGACGTGATTTCACAATGGCTGATCAGCGCTGGTTATAACGAGGTGTGCTGCTGCCGTTAGGCGACTTGCAAGCGCGCGCATGCGCGTTTAGCGGTGGCGGTGTATTACAGGTGTTGCGCTGCTTCTCACGGCCGGTTCCGCGCCGCTTGCATAACGGCCTGCGCCCGCGCACCACACGTAACGCGCCGTAACACCGCACATTATGCATGTAGGGCGCAAGTCGACGACTCCGACATCGCGTTAGCTTTGTTCGCAATAGACTATTTATTGATTTTATACTGTTATTGCTATTCCTAATAAAATTTTTATGTTGGTAAATCGCAGCATGTATTAGTGAAGTTGTGTTCTGCTATTCGACGCTATTTATGAGATGTGCTCTGTATCGTATCTGATGCCCATATAGGAGATAGATCATATACTCTTTATTGTAGGTACACTATAAATACTTACAATAAATAGGAGAACAAGGAGAACAGATATAAAACATTTTTTTCGTAAAATGCAGCTTCACCTGGCAAATTAATACGTCAGGTAGACAAGATACGGTGGCTGATGAGGATGACAATCACAAATCCGTTTTTATCATAAAATTTTAGGCTCAAGCTGCCTTTTGTATCGCTACCACAAAAGCCTGCCCACTGCGCCCTCGTCTCAGGTTACCGATGAAGATGACATGCGCACGAGACAACTCCGATCGCCCTGTCAGATACATGCAGAAATCTCGCCTCCATCAACAAAAGATCGAATTGCGCGCTCGGAGTCGAATGCACCCATTTTACGGAAGCAGTAGGCGCCAGCTGCCTGCGGAGTATCAAATACCGCACTGATAAAGGCTTCCTTAATAAGAAAAATGTAAGACGAACTCACGACTCAACTTCGAAATGTTTTCACGCTAAATCGAACCGAGACAGTGAAGGCTTGTAACTTACACCGACTACGTGTTCAATGATCGCTTTGAAATCTTCTTTGGTTCTCTTTTCATGCATTACTGCTTGCAGCTCTTAGATACTTATGTTGGAATCAAACATAGTAAGGTTTAGTATAAATACTTATATAGTTTAGTTAGTTATCTAAATTTCCTCCTAAGATAATTTTAATGTCTTGTACAAGATTATCCATATTGCATCACGGGCGTTATTTCGCTTTCGATTTCCGCGACATTTAAGTTGATAAGAACTTATCACAGATATAATGATATAATATTTCGACCTTATTCAAAGAAATTACGTATTATTTATAGCTAAGGTAGGTCTAGCTTATAGGATGATGCGATTAATTGTGTAGATCACCGGGCATCTTGTGAAATAGAGAAAAAAATATATGATTCATGTGTTTTTACAAGTTTCGCAATTATCGTCACTGCTATGAAATGTATACTTTTTGTCTAGCTTTGAAAGTTCAGTTGACGCCTGTCAAACAGTCTGCAGCAAAATTTGGCATCACAGACGATTTTCAAAATGATTGGTGAGAGAAAAACGGGCAAAATGGTTTTAATGAATTTAATCGTGTTCGTTTCGAAGTGAAGTTGATGATGGAGAGCTGTTATATCGTTATATCGGTGTCAATAAATTAATTTCAATTGACTGCATAAACAAAATATGTTATAGTATTTATAATTTATGAGTAATAATCTAAATAAATTATTATGAGTCAGCTACAATAAACACTCAAGTGTATGAGCTACGCTGAAGACATATCGTGCCTATCAGATGCTATCTCTGATTCATGAGCATATCGCTCAATGAAGAGATTATCGAAATACGAATTAAAGTTTTTAGATAATGGGTATTGTTATTTAATTATGGGTAGGCATGTTCAATGTGCACATTCAGTCTATGATGAGTTCCTGATAAATATTAAATAAAACATGCCTTTAGAAGTAAACCAAGCAATCCGACTACACAGATTCGTCCGATCGATTAGGTATATAATATACTATATATTTGAGGGGAAGAACATTTTATGTCAAATTGTTATTGACCAGCCACGAATCAAAACCACAAATCATTACAGGAAGAACCGCACATAATATTGTTTATCGATTAATCAGTAAGTAAATCAAGGAAAAACGTGAATATTTTAATACCTACTACGTTAGTATACATGTGCGTTGCGGTACAATTTTTCCGCATGCAATTTTATTTATGTGTTTTCCGCCTAACGCCAGTTGAAAAGTTGGGTGCGGAAGTCCCGTGACCGGAAGAAGGGGAACATGGTGGGGCGGGGAGGGAGCATCCGGTGACGTCCTTGCCTTTCCGGGCTTTGACATCCGGTTCACTATCTGTACGATTTTCTCCGTTGTGCTATGGTAAGTCAAAATTATATTATGAAAAGACTAGGTAGGTATGTGTGTTGATTTTGTTATCTTGAGAATAGTAACAATGAAATCCAAGCTTGTTCCTCTAAAAGGAACATTCACACATTTCATAGAGGAATCCTCTATAAAGTTCTCTTTGTCTTTCTATTATATTTCTATTTATTATAAACCTGTTGTCTTTCTATTATATCTATAATTACGGTACTCGAAAGGTTAAGCCCAAACAATATTGCTTCTAGTCAGAGCTCATGTGTTCCAGAAATCACAGTTACAATAAGAAAAGAAAAAACAAACCAAATTAAAGACTCTGATGATTACCGAGAAACAATCATCGATCATCTGCGTTTGACTGTGACGTACAATCTGCTTTCACAGTAGCGTGTCATTGGGATATTTTTTGTTTTTGTTCTCATTATAAAGCAACAAGTACCAACACACGCGCAGTGTGTGTATATGAGATTGTAAGAGTTGTATGGGATGGTTGAGTGACGAGACTCCCGGGCAGCATCAGTCGCTGCGTGAGGCCTTCCGTTCAGGAACCACACTCGAAAATATTTATTTAGCTACCAATGAATATTATTTTTAAATTGTTGTTCCAAATGTGGTTAAACAGTTTTCCTGATAGAATTATAAATAAGATGTTTTTTCTCCGAAGGGCTTGCCAATCCTTTGGAATTATATCTTCGTCAATTGATTTTGATTGCTTTCTTTCGGGAGAATTTCAGAATACCTACCCAAATGCCAGATGGAATCCAAAGACAAGGCCTAATTATGCAGTTGGATTACTTACGGATTCATACGTAGATCGTTATGATCATTTCAGCCGAAGACAACTACTACTGTTCATAGTATTCCCTTGGCCTTCCCAAGTGTCTCTTGGCGTCGCAACAACGGCGGCTCAATGTGACTCACATCTCATCAGGTCATCGGTTTACCTGGGCAAGTGTATAGTAAATATATTCCAAATCAATAGTGTAATAATTAGATTCAATATTATGTCCAACAGTAGTCCAATCTACCACGTAGATTAATTCGGAAAACAAATAAGGTAGCTGCCTATTTATGATAAGGAAATATTTAACAATAGCGCCCTTAGGCGTAACATTAGTAATTAACATGAAGTGCTTAATCATGATTCATTATAAAAACCAGAAGTGTCTGCTGTCAGCCCACCACATGTGTTTACTTTGTAGTTTTTTAGAGCAGTCGGCCAAAATGATATCTACCATGTTGACCGTAGTTGCATTTCGTAATACAATATGTGGCAGTCGGCTACACCGTTACCTAAACGCATACCTATTAAGTAATATTTTATTGATAGACTTATTTTATCTAGAAATTAACATATTAACAATATAAATGTAACTTAACATAATTGTATGCTAATGAGAAATTCATTTATTAAAACTTTATAAACACATTATTATTTATTAGCCACTTAATCCATTTAACATAATTTATAGTATATTGAGGTTTAAACTACATAGTTATAAGTAGAGTAGAGTCTACTCGTAAAGATATAAGCATTGGAATCTTTGGTACATTTTATATTAATGGCTACTCCATTTTGCTAATAAAATCTCAATTTTACGACTAGTTTATGTAAACCAAAGCGGTAACATTAAGTAGGAGGACTCCAGCTTGGTTGCAGTGTGCGAGTTCTCTTTGTACAGCAAGAACTTGGCAAGGCCCAAGTTTCATAAGGAACTCGGCGGGAGAGCGAACAGCTACCTATAATAACAATATGACACATAACCGCGGCGTAACCGAATGAGCTGTTACGTGATTCTTTTACTATTTATGTTATGGTTATTTAGTCAGTAGCAACTAGGCAATACGTGGATGCTAGGGTCATTACACTGCGAACTAAATGTGAGATTTAATCAATATCGGCTCAGTATGCAACAAGTACTCGTAGGTATCTCTGTTGCGTAATGACTTGTACGAACTGGACACAATATTCAATTGAGGAAGAAGATATGAAATACAGATATGATGTAATCAATTCGCGTATAGGGAGTCAACATGATAGGCGTTGGCCATAATAAGGACATTACTTGTTTGTAGTAAAATGGATTTTAGTACAGAAGCTCTATCTTATATATAAAAATGAAACGCAAAATGTGTTGGTAAGCGCAAAACTCGAGAATGGCTGAACCGATTTCGTTAATTCTTTTTTTGTTGTGTTTGTTACAGTCAGGAGAAGGTTCTTATGAAAAAAAAAATAGGGTGTAGTTGGGTAAAGTAGGGTAGAGTGGAGTAGAGTAGAATAATTTGTTGCCGGGAGCGAAGCCGCGGGCAAAAGCTAGTTATCTATATTTTACAGTCTAGGCTTTTTAACGTTACTACGGTGTTTCATGACAAACAATAGAAGTTATACAAAGAACTAGGCTATGAAGTAAACGCAGCGGTATCGTTAGATGTTGGTGCCAATTCGATGGGTTCTTATAATACAATATAAAGCTCTTCCTACCGTAGCTTCTCTACGTCTCTTGATCTTTACCAGATGTAACCTTCGTTAACTATCTTGGTCTCTACAATTATGTACCTATTAAGATTACTTTGTAGAGACCAAGAGAACAATTATGAATTATTTTTTTAAATTGTGATTTACTTATCAATGACAAATTATTAATTCAAGCTGCATTTATCATCACATGAATAATCAGAATTGATTCTTTTAGAAAATTACGTCGTGATTAATCGTTGATATTATCAATTTGTTACTTATTATAGAGTTATCATTATTCCTGAAACCATTTCGTAGCAAAACCCGGAACATTTCGTAACATAACGAATCCATGTACTCATGTACATTGTCCACACGTGCGCCGATCAAGACAAGTGCACTGACATACAACGGTTCAATTCTCAGAATCGGGTTAATTCGGTGCGTGACGTCACCGCGTCTGCGCCCGCGCCGCTTCCTTGTCCGACGGAATAACGACTCGACGGTAATTAATAGTTAAATTCATTTAGTTCCTGACTTACAAGTTGACGCTTTGAAAGTGAATAATTGTCGTATGAACTGGAATTGTACGCAAGTGTGCGCTATTCCCGCTGGTGCGGTAACGCTATCCTTATTACTGCTTTATGTAATGTTAATGCTGTACAGGCCAAGTTTCGCTTTCCTGTCTAAGTCAGTTTTAAATGAAGATAGGTGTCACATTTAGTAGAGATAGTGAAGTCTCCGAAATATTTAACTGATCTTTTTCTAATCTTGCTGGTTTCAGTATCATCAGCAGTGAATCTACTTTACTATGCCAATATTCATTGATTGTTCCCGTGTGTTTGCAAATGTATGTCCCTGGTAAGCCTACTAACTCTATTTATTATTTTCGTCTTTCCGTGTCGATAAAATTAAATTAAATTTAATCAGACCCGTATTCGACTACTTAGTACCTATCTATATTAGCTCTATCATTCAGGTAATCTCTAAATCAACTGCGAACCTAAGTTGTTCGTGGCACTAATGTTCTGACAAATTAGGGTTTACATTACACGATCCACCTCAAACACAGAGTCAGTGTGGAGCTTCACAGAACATGCTGTGCTGCATGTTCTGCACAATCACTTGCACCTTCGAGGATTTATATCAGGCCAATGACACTTGCTATAAAACAACCCAATGACCAGTCTTTACATTACGAAAAAACAAGTAGGTATATAAAAAGTGTATTAGTTGTATTAAAAACAAATTACAAATACAATTTATTCACAAAGCAGCAGAGCATACGTCGTATTATATTTTAAAACATAATGACGAACAAAATGAAGACTGAACCCACTAAGTCATCGATAATCGATTAGAAAAAAATGAAGACCCCAACGGTCTTTGATTGGAACCACATGACGTCGCCGAACGACAAAATAAATTAAAAAACAATCACCAGATCATTTAAGTAAACAGAAAAAAGCTTTAAGCCTCGCTGCAACCGAGACATTTGCTCCCGAAAACAAACCTATTAGTCTCTAAGGAACGAAAACGCGTCCTCAGTTCAAAGTAAGTTTGTTGGAAGATGTTACCCGAGCTTTAACGTTAACGAAGGCGTTTATGTTTCAAGGACTTGTTGCGTCGCAGCGTGGGAAAGCTCAGAGAGGTCAGGTGGCACATGTGGTGCACTCCTGTTTAGGATGTTTAAAAATAATATTTAACAAAATACAGACGAAGGTGCAGAGATTATGACGATCCTTCGCGGGGGAGATGCGTAACACACCTACACATCGCCCTTGCCTGGTGGTCTCTAAACAATAACAGAGCCGAGCATTATAGGTATATATCTTAGTTATGACGAGACTTTACGATACGAGCGGGGAATCCACCTACATATGGTGTTAATCGTGTTACCACAGAATGAAATTACATCATTATACTTCACTTTCTGAGTAGAAGAGTCGGTTTTTGTGGTGGTACAGTTTTATCGCAAGTAATCTATAAAATATCCCGAAATTCATACTACTTCAGATATAATAATCTTTATGATTAATTTTATGGCCTGTTAGATTGAAGCTTCTCTTACCATACAACTGTTATGGTCTACTACCCGTTGTGTTATTTACGTGTTTGTCAGCGTATTGTCCATGCACTATCTGCCTTCAAGGCATTACAATTCGCATCCCCGTTGTGAATACTTTTTCGCGTGATCTGCTGGGAAGAATGTCTTCGATCACAAAAAGTAAATCTCTGCATTGGCACCGCCCAGCTTTGGCTTCTGTACGTCACATGAGCCCGTGGGATTGAAGCGATAATGGACGGGAATTCGCGACGTGGGTGTCCGGCTCGCGCTCGCATTATGCAGCACTTTTTATGCCTCCTTGTAGATAGAACGTTTTCTGTGCATCAATGCGCAATAACGTAGGCTTTGTGAATGAACAAACATGGTCCGTAAACACGCCCAGTGACGCGTTGCTTCATTGGCTCTTGGTAAACGCCTGCTTCCACAATTTCCAAACTTAAATTCAGTTGATACGCTTACATTTATTTTGACACACAAATGAACGTGAAATCAATACACCCAAAATAAGAAAGGTTTTTGGTTGAGGTGGCAAAAACAGTGAGCTCTATGAAAAACAATATCTCATTCGATTTTCAGTTGCTTGATACTTCTCTGAATTAAGAACGATATACAAATGTATGCGAGATTATACGGTCATTACCAATTCAAATAATACTTTACTTCCGTATTTTTAGAGCAAAACTCAAGTTTTTGCGTGTATGTATTATGTACCTAGTACTGCCGTATTTAATTTTTTATACATCCGTGGGTTCCTATATTCTGAATAAATATTTTAGGTACAATTTAAGTTTTTTAAATACATGAAGAACCGTAACGACCTCTACATATTTTAAACTCTGATAAAGTTTTTGCTGCGAAGTCTTAGCAACTAACCAGAAAAGACTGCTGAAATCTGCATAATTAGTTAGAATTACGAGATTGAATTGAATAAAAGAAGTCTTACCGGTCGCGGATCGCATAACCGACGGATGTCATAAATTAGCAAGTTTGAAGTAGTGGTGGGTGCGAGACTTAGCAACGAGAGGCACATTACTTGACAGACTGACACGGAAGCTGACTGCGCGGACTGTGCCTACTAACGCCCACAGCGACCGTCCGCTTGCGTCAGAATCGAATCTCAGCCTAACTATTACTTCCTATTACACTGTACTTGTAGGGTTGCCCCCGAGGTGACGTACTAGCACTAGCTACACACGACACTATATAGTAGCCGGGGGTATTTTTTTTTTCGATAGACTCGTTCTTGACACGTATTTAACTGATGTAAAGCGAGGATGTGGTCGAAGATAAATCATGCTTGCTAAAATTAATATGCCACGTGTTTAGCAATAAATGATTGATGTCAGCGATTCCATTTCTGCTGTATTTGAAATGAGTTGTGGACAGCCATTTATTAGGTCTCATTAAACAAATGGCGACATCGCAGTTGACTAAGATTATAGTTCAGAAATGAACTGAAAGGTCTAGCCCCCTAATGACTGCAAATGGACGCGTGGGGAAAAGGGACACTTAGACCCTCGCCCAGCAGTGGGACATAAAGGGCTAACTAGATAGATTAGAGTATCAATATCACACTGCCAATTTGATTTCTGATTTGAAAACCGATATTAGACTTCAGAAGAACAATAAAACTAGTACGTAAAAATACCACCAATAAATAGGGTTCGCCAATCCCGTTTCATCTTAAAAATCAGTGACTATTTTAGTAAAATCTAGTGGTGTGTAAGTAGATATGTATATACGTAGATATAAGATAATACGAGTATAAGTAGATATGTATCATTATTATATTTAACTTATAATATTTTTTATATGACTCTTTCACCTTTATATATAACTTTATATAGTATTTTAAAGTATATTATAGTATTATCTACTACTCTGGAAAAATAGTAACTTATTTCTAAAGAGAAGAGAAGAGAAGAGAAGAGATGTCTTCAGAAATAAGCATAACCTTTGTCCCTACTTTTCAAGTGTTCATTGATAGATAAATACCGGTTAAAACGATTTGAGTTAATTAAAAGTGAGGGACAGAATTGAGACTGCTCAAGATGTTGAAATATGATAAATACATTTCTATCAAATGGACTTAACGTCTGTTAGGTGTGCCTGAACAGGTTGCATGCAAAGGGTAACAGGTCAAATCTAAGTGAATCCTTTCAATCACATATTCGCAAGAGCTCCACTTCTAAAATGGTATCAAATGTAATATAACGTTTAATGCAACGAGCGTCACTGTGTCCTGCAAGTCTGGAATATCTATTGTGATAGTACAAGTCGAGTTGTCAGACACTTCCCGGTTCAACGCTCGTCAATGAGATCGCATACCAAACTATGACTTAACGCCTACTGACTGTGGAAGTGCTGTATCTAATTAGGTAGATTACGTGCACGGGAGATCAGTTATGCCATGTAGGAAGTTGGTCTCTTTCAGCCATATTAACACAGATATTTCTGAACGTGGGGAAATCCTACGCTTGATAAGGAAGAGCGCTGAACTGTTGTCATATTGGCTCTAAGTATGATAATTTTACATTCGGTACATATAAAAACCCATTTGGCAAATTGAGTCTCTTTCCGCTAAATCATATATCGTATCCATTTCTTGGATACGTCAATTAATCATCATCTCTTAGCGTTTGAGCGCATCTTTTATCTATTCTGTGATTGTGAGGTCCGCATTTGGATAAACCTGGACATCGGTCTTTCCCTGGTTTCTTGACAACTTTTGAATATTCCTACCAATTTAGAACGTTTGACCTTTCACGTTTCTAGTTTCAATATTTCTAGAATACTTCAGGCTTTGCCTAACTATATAATTTTACCCAAGAATCTTTCTGGAAGCCTTTGTCTGCCTTGACTACAATTTGAAAACGAATTGTTAAAAAAAGTTGCCTGAAATTTTCCTAATTTCCTCTATTTAATATGGGGAATGGTAGTCACACGTGAGTAACTGTCGACGAATCGAATCATTTATTTTTTTCACCTCCTCAATTTGTGCAAGTTAAATGATTTTGTTACGTATTAACCTTGAGTTTGTTCTGACAACCTCTGGTTTCCGGTATACACAGTCCCGTCTAGAAACACACTGTGGATTTCAAATTACATAAATCAGTTGGTCGGAGAATCGTCTAGTCATTTGAACACATATTCTGTGTCAACAACGTACGTACTTTTCTGTGACGTCGTGTTTGGTTCCTTTTGAGAACTTCTTCATTATACATAACTGGTTTTTTCCTCATAGAACACGATACTGTCTAATAAAAATGTAGATATTTGCATAAAGTTATTTATGTCTATCTATTTAAGCACAACATTTCGGGTCTTTAATCGCTTTTTGATGAATTTTGTGAGATATGGTAAAAATGTTTGCTACGGTTTAGGTACGGTATACCTATTTATTTATGATCCGGATATGTGTTATGTTACCTACTATTCAATCCTCGTTCTCTTCGATTGCACGAAACTATGAGAGATAGAGGAGGATGAATTGGTCATTCCACGATTCTGAGCATATTGTTCCGCGTTGTTTACCTACTTGACCGGACCATCAGTGACATGGTGACGCGGAAACGCACTGGTACTCAGTGACATCGAGAGATTAGGTCAAGAACAACGAGCAATCATCATTTATCAGTCCAAATGATTACGACGGAAATACCATTTAATGGTGGCACACAATTATACACGATAACGCTTTTAATGTAATGAATTATTAGCATCCATCGTAAAATGCTAACATTGTTCAATTACAATAACAATAAGCGGTGTTTGAGGTCGTGTCCTATCGTGATAGTGTAATTTACTACACGCTGTCAGTCTTTCATAATTCCGTTTATCGGTAGCAAAGCATAACAAATTCCAATTACATCACATTATACAAGCGGTCCCGAGTGCCACGTAATAGCTCGTAGATCGTGGAGAAAGCACACCGGCCTTGGCAATGAAGCGCGCGCAACCGGGCGCGTCGCCGCGCAACGACCGCCGGCGCAGCGCGCCAGCTCCGCCGCACCCGCCCGCGCTTATAATTGGCGCGAGTTTTCACGCATGCGCAACACTTTCGTTGTCAATGAACTTGGAAAGCGGGGATGCTCTGTCATTGTCATTAGATAGCTGGGAATGCACTCTCGCTGCTTTGCACGCGCTTCAATGGTTGCTGCTTGCACGCAAGTGACGCAAGCCACACAATCGCGGATTCTTTATAAAAACATCATCTAATTTATTTTAATTTCACCGTCTCAATCATTGCAGAAAGTTTCTGAAACATTGCTCCCTCCTATTTGAACGTTTTTTAGATAACCATTTCTAATCGAAAGTAGGTAATCATAGTAAAAGAAAAGTGGTATCATCAGACACTGATGTACAACTAGTGTGTTAGTACCCTTAGATCAGATTTAAGTAGAAAATTGAAACACCACGTGGCACACTCCTATGACCTTATATAGGTTCATAAAAGGTTAATTATGTAAATCGGTACGATTAAGCAGTGATCGTGCGGTCAATTTGGCATTTTTCGACAAGCACCTCAGATCGAGAACGTACATACATATTTAGATGTGACAGAAACAATCACGTTGTAACGGCCTGACATTAGCATGTGCCTGTTTTTTGGTTATTTTCCTAACAGATTTCTAACGTATCTGTTGCGTGACTTAATTAGTTCGTAATAAGGCTTCGGGTGACGGGGTGCGGGATCGTCCCGGTGGGAAAATTGTAGGCGTTTGGACTCACTTGACGCTCCAACGACCACGAAAACTGCCTTGCTTGTATCCAGAGCATTAAAACATGGAGTAGTTGTGTTGTAGACTTATTATTGTTTTGGCCCATATTGATGGGTGAGGTATTAGAACATAATATGATATATTACCATGATACAAGGAATCGGACTTAATATCTCAAATAAACATAACCACTTGCACACTTTATATTAAGAAGCGGTCAGCTTCCTCCTTTGCTAGCATTACTACTTCGCAGAAGGACGCGACCGCCTGCCACTCCTTGCTCCAGACCATGGCCTGTACCAAGGCCCGGCGCGAGAGATCGCCGCCGCCGATCGCCCAAACTAGGTTACAGAGATGCTCTTCCCAAGTGAGGCACATCTCTACCCTATGCCTCACCGTGTCCTCCGGGCGGTCCACACAATGGCGACTGGGCGTCTCTTCCACACGGATCAGGTGCAAGAACCTCCCGAACTTGCCATGTCAGATGAGGACCGTCAACATACGAAAGGTAAGGATACCGTGAGGTCTGTCCAGCCACTCCTCAAGGAGGGGAGTTATCGCCGTGTTTAAAGCTGATGCAAATGATTTTTCCCGCTCTAGAATGGAGTGAGAGGGCGTTTCAGACTGTTAATTAATAAAAACTTACTCGTTTCTTTCACTCGCCCTTTGCGCTCCACGTGGACAATATCTGTTTTAAAAGCGGCCCTTCAGCTCTAGGTTTGGTAGTAGCTTCAGGATTTTAGTCACTAAGCACACCCTACAGACATTAGATAACTCAACCAGTTTAGTCACACTGAACAATTTAATTTTAGGCATCATTTGCTTTAAAACTCATTATGAAGAGCTGATTAGGTAATCTTCTTTAGAAATCAATTTAATAAAGCTTTTCCGCTTATGGCCGGATCTTTAAGATATTATATTGCATGTTTCCGCCATTTTAGTATTAATTAAATTATCAATTAGTCTTTTAATTTCTGTATATTTTCAAATTAAGGATGACATAACTATCAAGAGTATCTTACTTCCTATGATACCTACCTAATAATGATATTTCACAAAAGCGTTTTAATTTTTGTAATACGAATGCGGCTCCACGGGTGTATTGTTTTAAATCACAGTACCTACATAATAAGAAAGGCTTGGGGGAATCGCGCTCCATTGGCGCCGTCGTTACGCCAGGCCCTTCGACACGACTGCCATCTGACGACTTAGGCCGACCTTATTGTTTTGTTATGTTACGTGATAAATAAAAAGTGCATATTAGCAAAGACGTATGACACTACTGAAAAGTGAAAAGCTCAAAGCATTTTTTTTAATAAACCATTTAAAGGCACTTTTGAATTATCAAGAAGCCTGTCAGTCAGTCGTATGTTACGAATTTAAAAAATCTAGACTAGGTACATATTTCTTGTCGCACCTATTTGAGAACAATTTAAAAAAGAAATAAAAAAAAAGAAAGAGTTTTAGAATTTATTTATTTGTTTACTAAAACTTTACGCACATAACATTGTGCAAAGGCAGACTTGATGTTGAATTTCTATACTTTTTACGAATTGTTATTTTTACCTTCCTTCAAAAATTTAACTACATACCCTGTTTTCACAATTCGATGGAGTTTAACACATTGCCACCGACAGACGCATTGGTTCCATAGTCAAAACCTAGTTTTTTGTAAATTCCTATAGTAAATTTTGGTCAAACAAAATTACAAACCTATAACCTCTTTTTTAAAAAATCCCTCCATTCCCTTTTTTTTGCTCCTCTTTCGAAAATCCCAGTCAGTAAAACTCAAAATTTTTCATTTTTTAGATATCTCGCAAGGCTCAATTTTGGGACCAATGTAGACTGTATTGACACATGTGCAGTAGTACTGACACGTACTACATATACTCACTATACTGCCAAAATACATCCTGTTGGTTTCATTTTCAATACTTACTAAGAATCATATTCGTATCTTCGCCACATGCAATTGAAATTCTGCACCACAGACTCAGTTAGATTTATAAATCAAGTGGCTACAACTGTCGGTATTGCCAGCGCGGCTCCATCCGTGCACGACAAAACTTCCTTATTCATAAGAATATTTAGCATATTAGGGAGAGGCACTTTGACTACGAAAGAAGAAGTAAATAGGTGCACAGTTTCAGTTTTAGTCACATCTAAGAATCTTTCAGTATCTAAGCACACTCTCATATCAGTGATATTATCAACATTCGACAAACAAAGTATCAGAATAAAAAAATGTTAATATTTAATATAATGTAGCTGTTGGTACATACCGTATCAAGTATTCAAGCAACGTAAAAACAACATATTTACGGAAATCTTTTGCTGGAAGCAAAAGCTCTTAAAAATGGCAGAAGTAGCATTCGATTTGGTTCTGTATACAAAGTGCAAGCATTTTACTTGGGACAATATACAAACCTGTGTACAGGCTAGAAGGGAGGGTGGTGAGGTGGCGGCGCGAGTATCGTAGGCTCGCGGAGGCTCGGAGGCTCGGCGGTGAGGAAGTGAACGGGCGCGACCTTGACATTTCCCTCGTTGCGAATGTTGTTATAGCCGTCCGCCACGCTAGGAAGTAGGAACACGGTACTGACTCCCACGGTACTGAAGTTCCAAGCATTACTCACACTAGTTTTTCTTTAATACCTAAACTACTTGTAATTGTTAACAATTTACGTATTGAATTTTAAATAAATTCAATACAAAATTTTATTTTATTTTTAATTTCACATAGGCCTCTATGGGCACTTATAAAATTTCAGAAGCTAGTGTATGGATCGAAATTGGTTATTTGCTATGGATAAGAACCGGCAAAAAACTCCATGGTTACGTTTTTTTTTTAAATAGTTTATATTACAATATTTCCATATTACTTACAGTATTGTTTGATAAATTATGTAAGGACAGTGTAGACCCAGTCAATAATGCACCTAAGAGCAAAACTAAAACATTTAATAAGTAATCTAAGAATTTGTGGGGACTGGGGTCTACAGCGATCTCACATATACGAGTACGTTACAAAAAGTGACTAAAAGCAAGAAAATAATAATAATTACAACTATCACCAAAACAATTACATTATCAGATGGTCTAAATAAGATAAAAAGTATTGCAAAAGCAGTGTGTCAAAATGAAAAAATAAATATATGTCGTAATTATATTAAAACTAAAGATAGAGTAGTTACCAGACACATTTACGCAATATTAATGAGTTACCAGGGGGCCACATGTGCAGAAAAAGGTAAAGAGATTGCATGGCAACTGAACGTCTTATTGGGTATCTTCGACATGACGACAAGGATAAAGTGAGAGACATGATAACGTCGCTACTTTACCCTATTTAAGCTCAACAAGTTGTTGTCATGGTGACTAACTGTTACCACCCAATACTCGCTCGGTGCTTTTATATTCCTCTTCAAAATGAGAACGTCAAGGGGTTAATAATGCTTAATATCTCTGAAGTGAGCAGGTGTTTGAAGTAACATCGCAATAGTTCGAAAAATAAACTGATGAAACCAATAAAGAACACGCTCCTGGCGATGCTGTAAATAGAATAATCAAACAAAGCTCCCGATGTCTCAATGAGCAAACAAAAAGTCAATAAGATGTCTCTGAGCAGTCCCTTAGAAAGTGCATTCAAGCGCAGCGCGTACAATGTGCCCGTAGACCAAAACCACTTCAATCATGAAGCTCCGGGGAAATAAAACGTGTACAAAATGTGATGACGTTCAAAAAACCCTTTATGCCTCACCACTCAGCAGCCAGTTATTGAGAAGATTGAATTTGTAAGCCACACAGTCCATGTCCAATTAAGATGAAAGTTAGTCGTTAGCTGCTCGACATTTTCTCGATAAATAAGGATTTTTAATTGCTGGCGTTGACCATACGAAATAGGTCAACAAGAATTTTGGTCAATTGTTGTTAATAATATTAATGACAGAAGAAATGTTACAAATCCATATTGTTCTACAAGTAAGGTTGACTTAGGTAGGTATATCGTTATGCCTTCTATAGGGTAAGTTGTGCTTCCTGGCGTCTACCATTTTAGCCATAAGCCCATCAGCGTTTCTTCCATCTTTTTACACAAGAGTAGAATTCGTAACGTCTATTAGGCCTATCTACCTAGGTTTTTTTGAGGGAAGAGGGAGGGGAATGACAACTAACTTAACTGATTTTGGTATGAAGTTCTAGACCAGATTGGGGTGGGTAAGGCGCACTTGAACATTCGGCCTCCCTCCCTATACCTACACGCCCATGGCAACGCCAACGTGTAATACTTAATTACTGAATAATAAATATTGCAGGTTAATTCTACATCTATTTAATAGGTACACCTTAATTGCAGAACGAGTGCGGATGTTTGAAACGCCGATACATTGTAGTCTAGATTACGGCAGTAGACTGCTTTTTTCCTAATAGTGGATCATTTTCAACTTTAATAGGCACTGTCTAAGGAAGTTAGCATTAACTATTTATGCACCTATATAAGTTTGGAGAACAACTATTAGGCATTCCATTTCCATTTGAAATTGGTACATGCATAGATAGATAGATAGATATGTACTCTTTATTGTAGGTACACCATAAACACAACTTAGTACATTAGGACACTTAAAATTACTACGATGTTACAATGGGCGGTCTTATCGCTGAAAGCGATTTTTTAAAGACAATCTTTGGATGGATTTGACAGAGGAGAAAGATACTTTTACCAGAGACAGTCGGTAAATGTTGATTTTGAGAATCGTTATAGTAAACATTCCGATTCAGAGCAATCCAAATCGGTTCAACTTTTTAGTAAGTAAATCTTGAGATTTACCAAATGAATGTTGGTAAATACTGATAGTAAACGAAAATCACTGAACTTTTCGGAATCTTACCATATCTAGTTTGTAAATCTTATGTTTTACAATTAAATCTTAGGAATTACCGTGCTTTGGGCTTTTGCCGCAGCATATTATCTAAGGAATTAAAACCTCATTTACATTTTACCCATTCTCATAAGAAAAACTTCAGTGTTAATAGGAAGTATAGATAGTTCCTATAGATAGGCACGCTATGGTTGATCGTATTTGTAATACTCACTGCTAACGTAAGCTTTGATGCCTTGCATAACAATAGGAACTGTTTGTAACTTATGATATCTCAACACTGACTGGAATAATTGAACGAGTTTTGGTGTTAGTTTATATTATAGTACAGCAGCCAATATATCAGCCAGTGCAATATCAGTCGTGTTGACATAATTTTACTGATCATAAATTACTTAATCATCAGTCAGTAAGGTTCCATTTAAGGCCACACATTATTTGCGAGGAGTATTGCGTCAGGGATTTCACACGGTGACCTAATCAGCTTACTAATTTCAATGCACTTTAAAAATAAATTGAAACTCCTAATATTACGTAGCATCATCGTATTCTATTCTATTAATTTATCCTACCAAAGCTCAAACTGTATGTACAATAAAAACTTTATGCGTTTAATGTTGGTAGCGCCCTCTTGTGGCAAATAGAAGACACACTTTACAAAGGCTTCCTCTATTCTACGGCAGATGTCAGTGATATATATTTTTTTAAAGACAATCAAATGTTTTTTAAATGTTTATTATAAGGTCATAAGGCATCCATCATCCATTAGTGTTCAACTCTTTTGTTGCAGCGCAAAAGTAGCAATCGCGAAGAGTTAATTTTTCGGATTGGGTCCGACCCCTGACATCATCGCATGCCTGGTTTTGATTATACTATCGAATGTTACTTATTATAACTCGGAGGACACGGTGGAACATACGGTCAAGGTGTGCTTCGCTTGGGCAGAGTATCGCCGAGTTCTCGTGGCAATCGGCAGCGGCGATCTCTCACACCGCCGGGCGCCGGGCCTTGGTAGAAACCATGGTGCGGAGCGAGGAGGAGTGGTAGGCGGTCGCCTCCTTCGGCCAATTAGTAATACTAGCAAAGGAGGAGGCCGGCCGCATAAGGCAACGGCGCTACCCCCCCCCAATACGCCGCTGGGATTCTTATCTCGATTTCCGGCCACCATAGGCACGAGCTTGCGGACGGCGAGCAATGGTTTGCCGTCCGTTTGTCTGGCACCGTCCGGACCAAGCCTGGTCGTCGACGGCGCGTACTGTTCCCGCGCGCCCTAAGGGGCTGTCTCCACGAGCGAGAGAATCGCGACGAGTCCGTCCTTATATCGTCGGATAATCTCCACGAACGAGCGATAATTCCGCTGCGTATCGTCGCGAGTCGTTACGGAATCGCGGCGATTCCGCGGCGACTCGTAACGGTATCGCCGCGTTTCCTTGACGTCACGTTGCGACAGAAGGAATCAAACATTGTACTTAAAAAGCTTCTAGAAACGTTTTTGCTTAACGAGAGGCAATGCTGAAATGGCGCTGCGTTTGACAGCGCGCCCGCCGCGCGCTCGTCACGAGAGCGCCGCGAGCGCGCGGCGGGCGCGTTGCTAGTCGCTGCGGGCTAGCAACGATGTAATGACGTTTTGCGCGCTCGTTGCCACTCGTCGCATCGCGGCGATAATATCGCCGTGTGGAGACGGTTCCATAGAGAGTGTATAGAAAAACGTGGCACGGCGATAATATCGCCGCGATTCTCTCGCTCGTGGAGACAGCGCCTAAGGAGTTGTCAGCAAACCGTAGGGACCCTAGGGGTCGAATCCAACTGGAGTCAAGGGTTCGTGTCCGGAAGAGAGAGCCCTGGTATATGTATATGGCAAAGTAGGAAGGGGGTAGGTTGTTTAGTCAGTGAGAGTCTGACACTGTATCCCGGGAATTCGTTACTGGATGATTTTTACCTACTATACAAGAAACCTATTATAACTCAGCAAGTGTAGCGGTTTGAGTGGGCGGTTATAGGGGAATACCAAATAAACGATGGTTGGATTGTGTGAAAGATGATATGACTAAAAAAGGAGGTGAATACAGATAAGTAGGAAGATAATTATGGAGCGCCGATTTGTTTGTAGGTAGGTAAATTACCGCTGTAAACCAATATCCATAGTTTGAAACTTGTTTTAAATAGGTACGTTTAAAATCGCTATCAATCAATCGTCCACTTGAAATCATTCATCATTTTTATCAATAGGTACTAATACGATTCTTTATAGGATAAGACAGTCTATTTAATTTTAGATAAACTTATCTATTAGTATGTATTTACTTTACAATTATGTAATGTCAAACTTTGTCATTGCAGCCGAGATGGAATAAAACCTCGAACCCAAGCAAAAAGTGATAATTTTGGAGGGCAGAATCTGCAAGAACAATTATTATTACTTGTTACCGGTCGGATATTCAATATGAGTACTAACAGTGCTGTTCAAGACATGAGGCTCTCGTTGCCCATTGGGGTGTCCCAATTGTCCTTACACCTGCACTTTGTCGGATTTAATGAGTACCTACCACTGATGCTGCAGTTAACGTAGCCATCTAACAAACGTCGTCGTCGTGAAAACGTCGTTTTTCAACATACTAAGTAATATTATATAGGAAACTAAGTAATATTATATAGTAGTATTATATAGAAAACTAATAACATAAGAAATAACACGTCATAAACAACAATATTGCGACAAATTGAGCACGGATTTATTTTTTATGTATGGACTGTAACCACCGCCGTTTTCCGCATTGTGTCTATCTAGAATTAAAAAAAAATGTGCGAAATACCTACGCAAAAGCTGTAAAAGCAAAAACAGTTATTTTTCAATAGTCAGATAAAGGACTGTTATTTAAAGAATACAAGGTGTCATTGACATGTTTACGCAAACGAATACCATAGATCCAGTACATGATTCTGGACACCCTAGTGGTGGAAATTTCATGCATCAAAATACATATAAATAAAGTCGTTATTCTAATCAAAGCCGATGTCATTATTAATTTGGAATGTAATTCACTCATTTTTTAATGTTAATATGACGTTTTTATACAGTTTAATTTAAAAAACATAAAAAATATATAAAAAAAAAAGAAAAAACCGACAAAAAATTCCACCACTGGGGAATCATGTACTGGATTTATGATATTCGTTTGCGTAAACATGTCGATGACACCCTGTATATATGGCGGATTAGCATATTCTGTATACAAAACCTATGAAACGGCCATTTATACCTATTCATAACTTAAAAAATATCGGACTAATTAAACATCCACCCTTAATTGCTTCTATCGGCTTGACCAGCTTGACAGCCGTTTAAGAGCAGTCAACCCGACGTACATTCTCATACAACCGCTCTTACGCGATTATGACGTTATTACACATCTTTCTTCAAATATTTTGGATACATAGATATCTTGTGAATATTATTTAGGCTTCTATAGAAACCAAAGCGTAAATTTGTGCAAGAGTAATTCAGTAAAGACTTCTGAAAATCTGCTATTTTACGTGAACTTTGACTCTCCACAATGTACTCCTATATTAAAAATTAAAAAAAACTACTTCTATAGAAGCCTAGCGCATTTAATCAAGATTCTATATGTATTCATTTGTTTTCCAAAATCCTTAAGAGTTTCATAAAAACACGTATATTCTGGAACAAGTTTTGTGAAATATTCGAGTAAAACGTATTCTATATGCTGAATGCCAACAGAGTTTTCAGATGCAATCTCTGTTTTTTGGCATTCCTTTTTCATCAAGCATCACATTGGATTCCTTTAAATGAAGCAACAAGCTTTTAAACCATGCTCGACATAGACGATAAGCGAGTCGGGAAGACCTACCTTAAAGAGAAGCAAATAAGCAGTAGTTCAAAGAACTTTATACCCTACGGATATAGAAATTCCTTGATAATCACAATCTTCTTTTCAAAACTGGAATTAATGTTTGTTTTTAATTTATTATGTGCCATTAGTTCTTAAACCTCTCAACTAAAGAGGTCTTGATAAAAGAGGCTATCTAAAGTATCAATAAAAAATAGTCTGATTAGGATTTTACTCAGCTAATTCATAATTTTAGAATGTAAAATATTTTCTTGTAAATATGCTTGCAAATAGATCAAATAACCCTTTAGCAACCTCTGACAGATTAGTCCAACGAGTGTTTTCGAGGTTCAGGGTACTCTATCCCGTATAGTTCTTCAATCCCATAGGTATCAGAAGAACTGAGGACATAGGGTCGTAGATATGGACCCTGGCAGAAACGCGAGTATTTGTCGGACATATCCAGCTGTAGGCGGTAAGAAAAATTTGAGCAACTAGCGACTAGAATCATAACCGCCGTACGGTTCGATCTCCAAGAAAAACCAACGTTTTCCAACATCGATCTGCAGATAGGAGACCATTTTAACATACTAAGACTCCTCCAAGCTGTCCTTTATTAGAAGTTACAAGTACCTGATTAAAGGCTGGAAAGAAATCTGACTTAAATTTTTCCAAATTAGCTTCGTGTATTACAGGTTGTGGTTGCGGAGGTCAGATAGTCGCTCCATGCAAAATGCTGCATCTAGCATTTAATTGAAAGCATTTTTGAGAGGTCGATAAGCCAGGCTGACAGAAAAATTATGCTAATTGTACGTCTCAAAGCGTAGATTTCTGTGGAGAAGAATGTGGCTCCGACCCCAACATAATTGAGAAAGACTAGTCAGATTGGTATGTAAGTACACAGACCAAGTAGCACTACGCCGGCGATATCGATCGCGAGAATATTTCCATAAAAACCTTGAACAGAAGGTGTTCAAGGTTTGAAGAAGAGACCGTATTTTGAGGATAGTTTTGAAAAATCGAAGAAAGACAATCTTTATTATTAATTTTGAGTACATTTTTTTTTCAAAATTCAGTTTTTAAAAACCTTTTCTTAGGCTCCTCCTGCACGGTGAATTTTTGTAACCAAAATCATCGCTACTAACGCACGTTAATCGCATTTGCAACGCGCTACAGCATCGCTACAAAAAGTCGCCGTGGGCGAGGGGCTTTAATATTTGCCGACATGCATCACAAGGAAACTTTGCAAAATTTGACATTTCTAGACAAAAATGTTTAAAATTGTATTTGTGTTCTATAAATCTTAGGTGAGATAGAAAAATATAGAGAGAAAAAATAATTTTGTCTTCGCTATATTAAAATATCTATCGCTATATCGTATTAAGGTGTTTACAGATTAGATAAAGAAAAGGGAGACCAATGTGCGGATCTGCCTATAGACGACTAGGAATATGATCGTTTAGAATTGAATAAATCAAAAGAGGCCTTGGCAGTTAGCAGTTGGCTTAGGACGTAGATAAACAATTTGACAACCAACTTAGGACCTAGAACACTGGTAGACCGATACAGGTAACACTTAGATCTAAGATACATCAATGCTTTACGAGCAGGTGGTGTGTGGTGTGGCAGAGTCTATCCCATAGGTCTATCCAATAGTACACAATTGAAATATTTCCTGATAAAAACCTTCCAGTATTTTGTTGACTTGCTCGATAATGCTGTACGACCTGGTGGTGTCAAACAGAGTCTATCCCATAGGTCTATCCAATAGAACACAATTGAAATATTTCCTGATAAAAACCTTCCAGTAATTTGTTGACTTGCTCGACAATGCTGTACGAGCTGGTGGTGTCAAACAGTCTATCCCATAGGTCTATCCAATAGAACACAATTGAAATATTTACTGATAAAAACCTTCCAGTAATTTGTTGACTTGCTCGATAATGCTGTACGACCTGGTGGTGTCAAACAGAGTCTATCCCATAGGTCTATCCAATAGAACACAATTGAAATATTTCCTGATAAAAACCTTCCAGTAATTTGTTGACTTGCTCGACAATGCTGTACGAGCTGGTGGTGTCAAACAGAGTCTATCCCATAGGTCTATCCAATAGAACACAATTGAAAAATTTCCTGATGAAAACCTTTCAGTATTTTGTTGACTTGACCGACGTTCACACATGTTGTGTAAGTAATGGGTAATTTAATTTCCAAGAAAATAACTAACTATGTATGTGACCGGAAGCAATTACGACAACATTCCAAGTATCAATAGTAATAAACTGATTTTCACATGCCGGCTACGTGATGATACGTAGGTGTAATGTTACCGCGTACACATCACTAATAAATTTACTTCAGTATGTGCCCGCTTTGACCGCCAAATATCGTCATTTGTATTCAACACAGGACCCTCAAGTGCGCATCGAAGGCACTACTTGAGTTTACCTACATGAGCAGGTTTTTCAAACACTATCCTAGAGTTCATAACAATAATCATATCCAGGATACTTGTACAAGAATATTTTTCCTTTATCTACCTGATTACGCATTTAATAAAGAATTTACCTTGACCACGACGAGATGGTCTGTGGGAACTCACACGTAAAAGGAAAACATCGCGGTATTCGGATATGATTCAAACGGTAGCCGTTGTCTACGCCCTGTTTACCAATAAGTTATTTAAGCGAATAAAGAGGAACAAAGGTCGTTGAACTCATGTCGTATCACAATATAACATATTAATCAACTAGGTTTATAGTCAAATAAATAGTTCAGATAGTTCATGCAAATGTTCATCATAAAAGGCTCGCAAAATTTTTTGTTCGTCTATTATAACATAATAATATTTAAATAAACAATATTAATTCTCCCAATATGTACTTGTGCCTTATAGAATTGTGAGCACCCTATTGTTTTATAACTTGTAATACAAACGGACTAAACAAGGATGTACATTCTAAACATTCCAGCTGAATTAATTTGAATGCTTGAATTTTCTTCATGGTCGATTTATTGGTGTGTTTTAATAAAACATAAGGCACAAGTGGTTTATGGCTGCCTACTTACATACGTCTATTGTTTTATGTTCTTTGAAATGAACCTGCCAGCTGGTGGTTAGGTGGGACCGTTAGGTAATTATATGAATCAAACAATAAGTGCTTTGGGCGCCAGAATGTCATGTCTTATCGTACGAATTGCACTCAGATTTCGAATGACTAAACATGCATGAGTAGGTATAAGTATCAGTAATACATGCTCTGATCAATATCGCAACACATTTGAATTCTGCTGTCAAACAAGGATCTGAATACAATTTGGTGTTTCTAACACGTGTGGGTCGTCAGTAGATAGTTATTATTCACATTTGGCACAAAGCCGACTTGGCCCGCGGTGTCAACGCCCTTGCATCATGCAGGGGAGATCACGTAAGAGAATAAGGAGGAAACTCATGCATGTGACAGCATAGTTGAGGACGTAAATTGCACTGTCTAACATAATAATTATCCTTAAAAAGACGTCTATAATTTGATACAACAAACACATGAAGACCTTTTTCGGTGTTCCGTGTTCGACACACGGGACTCGAACCCACGAATTAAATCTACGGAACCGTACCGTAATGACTTAGACCGTTAACCACTGAGTAACCGCATCTCTATTCGTGAACCTATTGGAAATAAGCACAGGTAAATTCCAACCACTAATTTCCCTTCTTCAATGCATTAACCTTCAAGTGCCTTCAACATTCTTGACATTTGTATCATCAGTCATCGGTGGGTACTAGCTAGAACCGATATGATGAGTCAGCAAGTGTCAGGACGTTTGTTTGCGGTGCCATCATGCCAAAACACTCGTCATGTTTATTTCGAGGAACTCGTTTTAGGTGGTCAAGCTGCGCCCGCGGTTACGGATGCGGGGAACCGGAATTGCATAAATAATGTATCTTTAGTCTAAGAAATATTAACATCAATAGGACTCTTCTTTGATGTCATCCTTTTAAACCTAAAAACCTATAGTTTAGGTTTTTTATGGCAAAATATTCAATTGCAAATTGTAATAAGGCAGGGGTGACCAACTTAATTCAACCTTTGATCTACTGATTACTAATTAGACTCTGTGAGCACAATCAGCTTTACAAAGTCAATTTAACAATAGTTATATGTAATAAATCAATTAAAACTCTTCAAAAAGGTGACAATTATGTTAAACTTTCATTTTTTCATCTACACTAATATAATAAAGAGGTAAAGTTTGTTTTTTTGTTTCTTTGTTTTTTTGTTTGTAGGAGGTAATCTCTGGAACTACTGGTCCGATTGGAAAAATTTTAGCAACAATGGAAAGCTGCTTTACTCCTGAGTGACATAGGCATTTTATGTGCGCGGGCAAAGCCGCTGACAAAAGCTAGTATCAAATAAAAAAGAGTCGATAACTATCCAAAAAAATAAAGTAGTCAAAGATGAAAGAACGAGCGAAGTGAGCTCCAAAAATTTAGCAGTCTGCCTTGAATTTCAATTTTCTTTTGTCAAACAAGAAATAACTGGGTGACAAAATTATATATTTTAATAGGTCACTCACACCACAGTCCTTTTGGTCCTAAAGTAAATATTATTCTGCTTAACGAGATCGACAGAATTAAGAGCCAAGGTTGACTAATCGATCCCGAACGACGTGTTGGCCCCCCGGTAATAATAGAGACAATTTTAGAAAACCTCAGGTTTTGTTCAGAAAAATAATTCATATTATCTTTTAAATCAAAAACCATATTCAACATTAGATCTAAATGCCTTTTAGCCATTGGGTTCCATTCAAAAAGCTTAGGACCTACATTTACTACGTTTTTTAAATGCGCCGGCGCCGTGCGTTTGAGAAACGCGCGTCTACGGCGCGCTTTTATCCTAATAAAAGTCAAGGCTGCGTTGGGCTCGCGTGCATATCACATAAACTTGCGTCGATGGCGAGTTTAAGAAACGCGGTGTGCATAGGCCTTAGGCAAAGATGATTTTAGATTCTAGATTGAGATATGTGAAAAAGCAGATAAACTCATGATGTTGTATCGAGTTTAGTGTTTAGGTTTCCTGCAGGGTTCTCCGTCGATGGTGGCATCACTAATTGCAATTACACAGGGGAACTTCCGAAGGCTGAATATAACTATCTATTGTCCTGACACCTGACTAATCAGAATAGTTCCATTTAATAAACATTCCCTTAAGGAGTACGAATAGCCGATATTTATCATACGAGTACCTTATCCTCGATAAATGTTGTTGGCTAAACCCAAAGAGAATTAAACCAAACCCCAGAGCGTACGTAGTCAAATCGAATTACTCAGCAAGTCGGGAACAATACAGTCGGTTTTCCCCCATTACTCCGAAGTTACTATGTCGGAGGCACCTAATCCATTCCGCTGTCGTATTGTACAATTAAATTACCATAGCGGTTGCGGGAACCCGGCCAGCAGGAAGCGGCTGTCCCCGCTGCATACTGATGCAGCGCTTTGTCTCTGTAATCGTAAGCGCAGACATTATCCTTACGAGTATAAACATGATAAATCTTAAGCGCCATCTATGCCAGTGGTATATCAAATAACTAGTACTTATTGTGTTATTCAAAAAGTCCAGAAAAAATATTATATTTTCAATACTTTGCTGTCCATTAACCATGAATTAATCAGTTATGAAAAATCACATTAAAATCAGAAAACTTAGTAGAATGTAATTTTTAACTGTTGGAATCCCATGTATATACATGGTAATTATAGATACGTAACAAGACTACTACAATAAAATTTTCAGCACCATTTTACCGAGATCGCGCCTGATTCAATTATTCCACATAGGTATTGTCCAGTTGCGCAGCCACTTGAGTTACAAAACTACATCAATTTTACATCACAATAACGACTAGGAATCAATTTGTGAATAATTATTTACCAGTCACTGAACTTCATTCGAAGAAATTCCGCTAAAAACATCTTCGCTTATTTGAATGAACTTTATTCAGCAAACTTTTTATTTTCTGTGATTATTTTATTAACTGGCCATTTGAAGCAAAAAATTAAGGATGCCATTTACTATAACTGTTTTTTCTGTAGAAAATGGCGTTTAGGATTTTTTTTCAACTAAAATTACCAGTAAGAAAATGTTTGATACTGAATTCAACCTTTTTTGAAGAATTTCGGTAGACTTTTTAAAAAGTTTTTATCCTAAGTATCTAACCTAAATTTGTATCAGCGTCTCTATATTGTTGTTGTGTTTTTTTGTTTCAGTTGTGAAACCGTGAGAACAATTAATATCTAAACCTATACAAATATAGTTAGGTAATGCTACTTGCATTACCTAACTATATTTGTAAATATTTACATTACCCAAATATTTATTAAAACTTTAATACCCAGGCATTTCCCAGTCGATTATACATAGAGTGGTACAGAAACATACCTAACACGGCAATGCAACTTTATAAATATACAAACAGAAAAGAATTACGTAAGTAAAATATTAAATACTTACATATAAACAATATTGTACCTACTTATTGCTTTTCTGCATGCTAAGGACCGAGACACACCGGAATGGCAGCGCTCGGCAGCGACGCGGGGAGTACTTTCAGTGTGAAATAATTTTTTCAATACACTCACTTGAAAACTGTCTCTTACTATACTCTTATCGCACTATGATTAGGTTCAATATGGCATGTATATCACCCGCGTGGTTTTCTTTCATTTTTTACAAGGGCTTTTTACATTCTTATTTCGTCACAGTCAAGGTGATTTTTTTTTAAGCAAAGAGTCGGATATTTTTAAAGTTTTAATATTTAATGAAAGTTTTTATTAATTTTTGAACAGAATAAATAAACATTTATCTATGTGTCGTAGTTTTCAAAGAGAGTATTTCTTCGTAATTGTGTTGAAAAACGTCGTTTGATACACGTGCGAATTTGTTACTGCAGCCTTCGTTCCGCCTCCGCGAATTCCGCCTTGGTCACAAGTCACAATGACAAACTTTCTGCACTTACATCAAAATGTACTTATATCAACTATCCTTAAAGAACCAATATCGCCTGGATAGCTTGAAAAGCCGGCGGAGCAGCTGGACTAGATACACGCGACTATGGTATTTTTTATGTCTAGAGATAAAGTTTAAAATTGTGTTAAAAATATTTCATGCTGAAAGTGCTCGCCGCATCGCTGCTGGCCGCTGTATACCGCTGCCATTCCAGTGGGACCCGGCCCTTGGATAATACCATATTGTTTCATATATAAAGTGGCGTTTCCTGGCAAATATCATTTCGTTGGCTTGATAATACTCCCTCATATCAAAAACAAAATAAAAAGGAATGTTAATTTCAGCGCCATCTTGCAAGACCTGTCAGACGTACCAATACTCAATCATTCTAATTTTAAAATTCGAATTAGGTATTGTTGATTTCTTTTAACCCCTTGACACCCAATGCCAATATTCTAAACCAGTCCTTAGTAGGAGGTTTTCTACTATAATAATAAAATATAATAGATAAATAGGATCTACTTAATTGGCACGTTGCGGTATTTGTAGTTTTGAGTCTTCCGATTCAAGAATGTCATGAAAACTCGGAGCGAGGAATCAATTAATCATGCTTTCTTTATTCTAAAGGTCAAAATAACGGATTAAGTATTATAAGTAGTGTTATGTCATCCAGTTCAAGATATTATCAATCACGAGTCGTCTGAAAAAAAGTTTTACATGACTTCACGGCCATAGTCCCATTTGTAATTCTCTTTAGTGCATGAAATAAGTTTATTACACTCGAAGTAGCAGGGATTACACAATTTATTTTTATTATCTTCGTCAATATACAAATAAAGACAAATAATGGTTATCTGCTTGATACAGAAAATAACTGCTTTAGATAAAAGCAATAAATGAATAAAGGTATCTACCATATCAAAATGCAATAAGCAGATACATAAGCCTGAATGAATTTCATTTATTTCCTTCCCATGTTTTGGTTAAATGTATATTTAGTTATATAGGTAGATCGGCATTGGCAAAAAACACCAAACAATAAAGCACTGGACAAATGGCGCGAAACCACCTTATGTTAGGTTGTAAATATATTATTATGCACTGCTTTCATGGAACAGCGCTGTACGTTACTCATCAATATGACAATGACAAAAAAATGACAATTGTTAACAGGTACTTGAGAAGTGTCAACATGAATAGTTTTGCACCATTCTCGCTAGTTGGGGAGTCCGCGACCTTACCGGAATACAAAGACAGGCGGCTCCTTATGCACGACGACGCATGTGCGGTCAGCGACTCCAGACGAGGCCTCCCCTCCTCCCTGCCCCCTCCCCCCCGTACAACTCGCCCCGCTGCCTCCAGGCCACGTGCGCCAGCGCATACTTACCGTGAAAATGAGCATTTCCACGAACATACCGGAACTTTGAACATTCACCAAATTATTTTGTCGATATTGATGAGTTATTGCTCGTCAAGCCGCAATTTAAGTGGATATTTTACATGCACTTCTCGGTGTTTTCTGGTCTGGTCCTTATGTGGCAATTATGTTAAGTGTCCTACTCAGTAATACGTGGTAATACAGACATTATTTAATAACAAAAGCTACCATGATTAATGAAACTATTTTTGTTTACAAATTAACTAGATTCTCTTTAAATCACAGCAGTAGGGTACATGTAAGGACCGCAACTTGCCTCCGGATCCGTATTAAGTAACAATCGGGCGCCGACGCAATAGGCACTTGATGTAACCGTACCGCAACCTTTCCGCTGACGCAATAACCAGCTGTTCCTGCACTGACGCTCCATCTAAACAGTGTCAGTCGAGCCGACGCGGAAATAATTAGAATAATTTACGTCACTCATTATGATTACACTCCTAAATGAAATAAAGTTTATATTACTAGAATTGCGCATGCGTACTTACCTATGCTTGGCCGGGTGGTCTTCTGCTAGACAGCTAAACAAGGTGGCCTGTACGATATCATCAGATGTCTGTCTGACAGTGAAAGATGTTTTAATAAGTAGAGCAATATCTACTAACTGAACTGGTATATACCTAAGTAATAACTCAATGTGGTTACTAATTCCTAGTGTTTAATATTTAGAACAAACTGTGTTTGTCTTAGTCGGCCACATCTTCGCTTACCATCAAGTGATATAGTGGTCAAATGAAAAAAGTTTTTTTTTATTATATTATTTTACATGCTCGGTATAATAATAAAAAAAAAACTTACCCAAATGGCAGGACAAATTGCTTCAAAGTAGTACTTATAGGACTGAAAAGTTTAAGAATAACGACTATTTACAAAAAACGTGTCTTTTGAAGGCCTTTCTAAAATGAATTTACGAAATCATAAGACTACGAAATCTACTGGATGCGCAAAGTATAGGACTGGCCGATATAGCTGAGCCTATATCCACCAGACCAGTAAATATCTGCCAATTATCATGATGCTGGTAGCTGGTACTATCTGACAGAGTCAAATGTCAGCCTCTCTGCATAGTGTCAAGATGTGGACTGGCAGTCTTTAGGAGAGTCCTATCATGTTCGGCATTGTAGCACAAGTTTCTTTTAATTTAAGAACTTCATAATTTTAAACAGTTATTGTGATTAGCAGATATGTTAATGCAAACTTGAATGCACCTGCTGTTTCTTCAGATAACCCGTATTCTTCCGTAAATTAAAAATTGCTTTCGTCGACTCTATAATGCGATAAAGTTTGTCAGAAGGAACGAAAGGATTCTAAGCATATTTCCATTAGCTTCTTGCATGCAAACAGGTTGCCTAATAGTCCTTAGTATAGAATGCTAGGGTAAGAGGTCAGAAACTAACTGCGCGAAAATTCTGCACTTGTATTTTTAGACATATTTACAATATTTTTTTAGCTGAGGGACATAGATAGAAGACCTGATAGTTTTACATCTTGTAAGATTTCAGTTGTCTTTTTTTTAAAAGAAAGTTACAAGGTATGGTACACCTTTAATTTGCTTTTATCTTTAGAGTAATACAAGATCCTTCGTTTGCTTATAAACATTTAAATCTACCTCTTTATTCGTTGCTGTAGGTACTCTTCCTCCTTATATCCTTCCTATGTAAATTACCTGTATTACATCGAATGACGTTTGTCCGAATAACAAAAGCTTGTATGTTTGATCGATTACCTATATCTATGTAAGCATATGTAAGTGCTCGAAATTGACAGCAATGAGCCAGCGTTCTGGAGCTTTATTTATTCTAACAAACACTTGAATCTATTTCGCGTAGAGAACCTTCCCGAGTAGGAAAGTTCCCATTACTACCAAAGAGACCGTGAGACATAGAAGGCCTTTGTCACAACTCATGTTTTGTTGTAACAGGAGCCGAATGCTGATGAAGCACTCACGCTTACTGAATCGTCTTCATTTCAGATCATTCAAATCCTCAATCAGCGATCACCATCACATCAATTAACTTATCAGCATGACACATTCAGACATTAATTTGCTCCATAGTATTGAAGAGAGGGAGAGTCATAAACATCACAATCGTAAGACTAGGAACCGAAAAGATTTCTGTTTCAGCCTCGCCATAGTTAAAGTAATTATTACCACTAACCAACTTAGTCACCAGACACATCAAACTCTAGACTAGATAATTTTGAATTTCTTTATTTTGTCGGTTATTTTTTTTTAAATAGACTAAGAAGTAAGATCCACTCATTCATTTAACAAGTAGGTATCAATGACGTAGCTGATGACTTAGCTAGATTGCCCTTTGTGTTCTTGGGCCTCAGAAACTATGTCAAATAATCCCGCAGCGCTAGTAACTGGTGGTCTATCCTAACCTGACCCTAACTGCGACTGGACAGAGGCAGCCTGCGTCTGGTGACGGGAACTACCACCGGACAATTTTTATTAAATAAACACTTCCACACAGTCACGCATCACATTTATCACGGAGAATCACCCACCAGTGCACAGCTTGCATAAAGTCCAAGAAGGGACGAATAGGAGAACAGTCATGAGGCGGGGCGGAGGGAGCGTCCCCGGTAGAGGTAGGTACGCATGCGAACCCTAGGATCATCTTCTCGTGTCACCGAATTCCCTCATGAAACCAATTGGCTACTACTGACACTAAATTGACTACTAAATTAACTGAGAGCTCTATTACAATCTGTTTCTAAAAATGTGGACTGATTAGAATAAAGGCCGCTACATTGGTCCAGCTTGGAGTAACTTGTGCGGAAAAACTAAAATAAATAGGTATTGCATGTCATTCCTCAATAGGACTCTTACTACAGCATACCTGAATCTGAAATTTTCCAGAGCCAAAATAAAGCCGTGTGTGCCCACTCGTAAACTCGTAAACGTGATCATTAAATTAACAGTAGTAAGTACCTACCTTCTTTCTTCAAAACTTTTATTACCATGTTTAATATTTAAATCACTATCATTTCGAATTTAAAATGCCGATAGCATGTACCCCGCGGCTATTTCTGATGCCTGCGATGTAACGTTCGTCATTATTTAAAAACAGAACACACCCGTTGACATAATCGCGCCTCCTTATTCGGCAAAAATACATTGTTCGGTGAGTCCATGAACAATAGAGTTAACAGTAAAGCTGCTTCTTATTCCGCTCGGATACGGACACGGGCCGGCCGCGTCGACCGGTTGAAGTCTGTAAATTCCGTACATTGTAATTCAGATTGAATGTCGAAACGCACGAGTCGGCAGCATGCAGCTATGCCGGCTATGCGGATGCTTCGTCGCTCGAACTTTGACTTACTCTATGCTTACCATGCCTGAATGTCCACTCAAGATATTAAAGATCCATGCATAACGTTCAAATAGCTATTCCAAACAATCATAAAATTCAAGCTAAGTATAGCAATAAAATCGTATCATATGCTGCTCAACACATAAATTAATATTGCAACTACCTGCTGACTTACTTATTTTAAAATAAAAACATATAATAATTGACTCTGATCCAGTGCGTCGTTTCTAGGAAGCAGCGTCGTTAGCATCTTCCGCGTCTCCACCCACTTTATTAATCAGTAAACGTCTCGCGGCCAATAAAAGTGCGGCATTTATAGACTGGTTGTATAAAATACATAAATCCAAGCCAAAAGAATGGCGTACCCTGTCCAACATCACAGAAACAGATTTCAAAGGCACGTCGTTTTTCATTGGGCCTATAAACTCAGGTGTTTATGGGGTTTGTCACTTTCGCATTTTTTTACCGACCCTTTTATTGGTGGAAATATTTATAGCTGTAAAACTAGGGCTAGGATTGAGTCCGAATAGCTGTCGAAATTACTACTTTTATTTTAAAATATTTGTCACTGTCAGTGATCTTAGAGTAGATCTAAGATCCTTCAAATAAAAAGCTATAACGAGACTCAAAAACAGGTGTGATGCTTTAAATATCGACGATTCAAGCAATTTGAGATATCAGAAACTTGAAAAGAAACATAGTCGGCAACCTTTATTTTGCCAACACATATCATATTATCCATTATTCTCAATCGAAACCATTTGGATCATGAATCGGCAGTATTATACACAAGTGCCGATTCTTTAGTTTTGCTATCAAAAAATCAAAACAGAATGCGTTCTTTTGTCATTCTACGTTCGCCGAACTTTTGTCAAAGCTTTTGTGACGTGCCGCCCTACGAGTGAAAAAATTTTACGCCTATGACACACAACATTTACTAAGGAGCCGGTTTTTTAACATCGTTTCCCAGTGGATTGTTTGTTTTTTGTATAAATCGGATTACGTCGTGTTTCCCATAAACGGAATTATTATGACCT
The DNA here is from genome assembly GCA_029852875.1 of Mythimna loreyi. Classification (NCBI taxonomy): domain Eukaryota; kingdom Metazoa; phylum Arthropoda; class Insecta; order Lepidoptera; family Noctuidae; genus Mythimna; species Mythimna loreyi. The sequence goes on from CM056783.1 coordinate 14,411,817, forward strand.
TTTTGTAGTAAACAGACATACATGCCAGTAATCTTAACTGCCACAAAATAATAATTGTGAAGTGATGAAAATCGAAATAAAAACAAACCGTACATTGAAAAACGCCTGAACATTTAGCGTTAGCAATCAATGTCGGGTAGTAAATTTGTAAGTAGGTATATAATTAACGACTTAGTGACGAAAGTTATTGGACAGCTGCCAAGCTGGAATTTATGAATAAATTAAACTAGTATCCATCCATATCCTAGTATAACACATACATACCTACATATTCCACAACTACCGCACAACGCTGTTTAGAAGAAGAACCATGAAGAAGTAAGGATAATAGCAAACCCTTATTCATCAGTTATTATTTCGTTATTGTTTTTTGACACACTGGAACAAAAGACTCATAAGAGGTCTTACTGTAACGTTAAAACGTTAGTCATGCCAGGAGCAAGAAAGAGGGATAGCTATAACTATACACTAGATATAACTATACACTCAATAAAGCTCTTTAGGGCACTTTAACAGTTTTGTTTCGGTTGTCAAAAGGACGCAGGGCCTAATCCAACGATAATTCCCAAGGGTTAAAAATAACGTGTTAAAATAACAGGTACCTACCTACATAATTAGGTATGCGAGCGAGTAAGAGCGATGAAGCTACTGTGGTATCTCCTAAGGAGATCACATGTGCCCGGGATTAGCATACTGGCTTGCAACATATTCGCAGACTATTCGTAATTTAAGTTTGAATTTGATTCTAAACAAAATAAATTATGTTGTTTTAATTCATTGTATGTCGAGCCGTGAGAGAGTAAAGATACAGTAAAAGTTCAACGTGGTTTGATTTGTGCTGCTGCCCTGATCCTGGTACCGGAGCCGCCCCGTAGAAGAGTCCACGGTCTCGACACTACACACCTTAAACAGCACCATCCCTTTACCTAACGATTCGGTTCACGTCGTCAAATGGCGTTAAAAGCTGGTATGGCGAATTGGTAAGAGGTGTTATCAGAGGCCTTAACATATTAAGGCCTCTGATAACACCTCTTACCATTTCGATTAGACTGCTGGCATTTGTTTCATGATTTTGTACTTTAACTTTATTCTTAGAGTTCCAAAAACGTCTCTATATAAAACTAGATTTTATCAGCGGCTTCGCCCGCATACGTAAAATGTAGCCTATGTCACTCAGGAGTAAAGCAGCTTTCTATTGTTGCTAAAATTTTTCCAATCGAACCAGTAGTTCCAGAGAATACCTCCTACAAACACAAAAACAAACTTTACTTCTTTATTATATTAGTTTACATCACTTTTTTGGCTGTAGCGCCATCTATGGTGCCACTGAGGATCGAAATAATTTATAATAATATATAGATAAGTGTTAGGTACGTAACCACATAATTAGATTTTTGTTATTCGGAAAAGTCTTAACTCGTTTCGGGAACCAAACAATTTTTTGTAAGTTTGTACGAAATCCTTGGAGCGCGAGTGGGACTCGCACTTGACCGGTTATTTGATTTACCCTACTTCATATGACTATAATCACCCTCCAGAGTGTTTGGCTGCGATTGACCCAGGTCATGGTATGGTGTGGTATGGACATCTGAAAAGGAGGATTATATTACTTACAACTATTTACAATACTTTACCAAAGGTGCCACTTTAGGAATGGCAAAGGAGGGCACAATAAAAATTGATGATTTTTTTATTTATTTAACAATTCATGTACACATTAGATAGTAAGAGATATTATATGTTATGTTATAGTATCTAGATATTTTATGTCACGAAAGGAAACAAGTCAGTGATGACTTGACGGAATGGTAGAAGAATTCGTGTGGAACCGACATAAAGAATAAACTTTATTGTTCACCGAATTGGTAATACGCACTGATTTGTAAAGTTATCATTGAATCCCTTTTATTTTTGATTGTGTTTGCAACAACCTACATAGAAACAATGGTAGTTGATTAGATGACAACAAAACCCAGGCACGCCATCTAGTGGCAACTTGAAGAACTAGAAGCGGTGCGCCGTACCAATGTCAGCCGTTTCCGCTTTGCTACGAGCTTGGAGAAAACAAGCGGAGACGGTGGACAACGACAGTACTATACCGACATGACACTCTCAGCCAAACCGTCGCAGTAAACGTAGTCCTTATATTCTATTTGCGTCGCAGAGCTTGAAGACGCACTGGAACTGTCCAGCATTTTGTTGTTTGAGAGAGAGAAGTAAACCGATAAGTAGGTCCACCTGGTAGAAGATGATCAGAACTCGAAGCATCCTAGACGAGCCACTACCTATATATTTAGTGTCTTTCCCTGGTTTGAGACTCCGTGCTCCCTCAGTTACCCTTTAAGTTCCAGAACCGCATTAACAGATCCAAAGAATTTTTCACTGTATGTATCGCCGGTAGAGAACACGGTGGAGGTGTGCACCGCTTGGGCAGAACTCCATCGTGACCTCTTGGGGCGATCGCCGGCAGCGATCTATCGCGCTGGGTTTTGTTTCAGACCACAAACCGTAGCAAGGACTTCTCCTTCCACTTCTAGCAGGCGGTAGCCTCCTTTTGCGAAGAGAAATGCTAGTTAAGGTGGAGGCCGTACGCGTGAGACAACGGCCCTCACGCTAAAGCCGCCGCCAGGATTCCAATTTCTGCCCACACGCCTCAAGAAGTTTTCAACAAGTTGTAGGAGCCCGACAGGGTCGTGGCGCGGTAAGCTTTTACTGGGTCCATGGACCGGATTCTGAAAGGAAAGTCCAGCCCCGTATGAATTGCAAAGAAGGAACAGAGTGGTTTTTTTTTTTCACTAAAAGTCTGACACTATCTCCCGCCTCTGCCACAGATTACCAATATGTAGCGCCATCTCCCGCCCAATGGCGCGAAGTGTCAATAGACGATTTCCCCCTCAAAAAAAAGATTTCTCGGGTGTCTGTAACATGGTCCTTGGAAATGAGCTAATTTTGTGAAAAATTGCAGAAATTTTATGGCCGGCAAGTTGCTGTTCAACACAAAACAACGATTGCAGCAATTTAGCAGCGTAGCCCGGCGATATAGCCCAGATATTAAAAAAAAAACGAAAGAACAAAATTCATCAGCAATTCAATTGCAACATCTTGCTAAGCTATATTCGGCAATATATTTCATATTTTGCTATTTAAATTACTATGCAATGTTTATAGCCCATTTATTTTTCATACGCTCACGAATGAGTTGATAACTTTATTATATCCAGTACCAAACATAGTTTCTGAAATCTAGCGACTATGTCAATACATGTGAACCGGGCAGTAGTCATTCAGGTTCTCATTCATCTTTTAAAAAACTCTGTGTTTTTGTTTGTGGTAACATCCCTAAACCTTGCTACCAACCTTAAGGCATTATGTCAAATCAACTGTCAAATTGAATTCAACACAAATGAATGAAGCTTTTACAGATTTTTAAAATATTTTACTGATAAATGTTACAAAACTGGATATTTCCTCATGATAAAATGCAAGGCACCATCAAGGAACTTCTTGACGCGCTAGGGTTAGCTAGGAGTTTGATTACATAAAGAACTTTGGACGTGACTCTTGTGTTGAAAATAAGCATTTGTAATTGACGATAATGTCTTTTTTATTGAATTTACAGATGTAGTTTGGAAGCAGACACAGTTTTAGATTACATTCAGAACGACCCCAACTATGGCAACAGTAATTTATCGTCTAAGCAAGTAAACGAATACGCACAGAGATTGGCGCTAAAAGCTTCGAACGCCAAGTCGTTTTTGAAAAAGTACGAGGAGCTCAGAAACAGAAAGTATGTTGTTCTTTTATCAAATTATAAATCTATAGAGTTTTAATCATCATAACATTGTCATAATCATTTCTAAAAAAATATAGTATAATATTTGCCATTTACATATAATTAAAGCTTAATGATGCGTGAAACACGGGAGCGCCTTGAAATCATATTGTAGTGCTATATATGCTTGCAGTACCATCATCTAATTTAAGATATTGAATATTGATTGTTGTATTCTTTCTCCAGTACTGATAACTTAGCGGACATCATAGCCCTGTTCTACAAATTAGTGTGTGATGAGAAAAAGTCAAAGATATACAAACCTAAAGTGGCTCCAAAACCTGTGCTGGGTGACAACAAACATCAAATTACTAAGGACGATCTTCCACAGGTACATTATTATGGTATTTTTATATGATTTGTCAAAAAGAGATATTTTTTCACTAATTAACCCAAAACAGTCAATCAAAAAGATTAGAAACATCAAGAATTTGATTTAGCCAGTGTATGAAACACTGGCTAAATTAATTCATTGAATGCCATCATTAGAGACACAATAGATAAACATTAGGTGTCTGAATTTCAGTTTGCATGGGTCTCGAGAGTTATTTAAAAGTTTATTTTTCCTTATATGATAAGGAACTTTAACAATTTTGTTGGCTATAAAGTTATTTATAAATAAAAAAAACATGAATGTGGACTTAGTGCTTTATGTGTTTTGTAGTCAACCTTAGGGTTGTGTAGAAACATAACTTGGCAGATATGTTGTAACTTTATAGATTGACAAACAGAAAAGTAGTAAATTTAATATAAATAAATACTGGTGAATAAATAATTACATAATAATATATACATATAATTAAACACTGCTGTAATGCACTGCAAATGTGTTCACATGCAAGATGAAATCATTTATTTATTAATTTATTTATTTATTAAAACTTTATGCACATAACAATGTACAAAGGCGGACTTAATGCCTTAGGCATTTTCTACCAGTCAGAAATCATGCATAGGAAAACCAACTAATTATTAATAATAATTAAAATTTGTACTTCACATTACTTCAATGTGTAGTTTTACAATAAGGCTTTTAAATATTTTACTTAGATTATATATCTAAATTATTGATTGAAATATGTTTCTTTTTAACTTTAGCTAGTAAACATACAGTTTCTTATCATTTCTCATTAATATCATACAAGTTGCTATGACAACACAATTAACTATGTTTACATTGTGCAGAGATTATATTTTATCAATGGTTTCCATGGTAAATAGTTACAACGTTACTGATTTACTACAGGCTAGTTGGTGTCAATTAATTGAGGATTTGAAATGGCACATGTCTGGCACATGGTGAAAATAATTTTATGTCTTACATCATTCATTTTATTACCCAATGTTTAACTACAGACTCTTCACCATTACGAACCAGCCCTTCAACAAAATCTCTTCTAGAAAACTTTTTATATGGGACTCGAAATTTTTGGATACAACCTGTTTATCTAGTTATGTATTACAATTCCAAGCAGAATACAAAAGTAATATTAATAGTTTATTATTACAATGGCAATTTATTTCAGATCAAGGATAAACTCCTAAAAGCAGTTGATGAGAGCAAAAAACTTGTCATGAAGTCCTTTGAAGAGAAAGAAATAAAGCTTAGACCAAACTGGTACAGCAGTTTGGACTTGCCTAGCTGGCAAAAGGACCATCCTGCCATGTCCTGGGACTTTCCAAAAGACCCTCTTCCAATTGTTTCATCTCTTAGTAAGTATAATATAATAGGTGATGTTAGGCTCATTATTCACATAGGCTGGAAGCCTACTGGGTCCTAGGGTCTGCTTCTAAAAGGAAGGCTTAATTCTGGTATGAAAAGCAACAAAGGAACATGGTGGGTTTTTGTCAGTAAATATCTGAAAATATTTCCAGCTCTCCCCAACGGCGGGAGATGTCATTGGACGATGATGATGATGTTTCTCCCAAAAAAAAGTCATTACTCAATAAATAAATGCCCACACATTGATTAGATGTCATGAATTTCCAAATCCATGATGCTACTTTTATTATTAAGTATGTAAATAATCAGCTGGGCAATTTCCCAAATAAAATATTTCAACAACTGAAAACACCACTGCAAAATTTCGTATTAACTTAAGATGCCATGCTTAATAATTTTGACCATCCTGTTCTTATAGAATCTAGTGGTTAGTGGTTGTGACTGGTATACCAGAGGTCATGGGTTTGGATCCCACTTAAGACAAATGTGTTTATGATCACAATTATTTGTTCTGTCTGTACTCTCATCTGTATTTATATACAATATTAAATAGTATTATTAATATAGTATTGTCTAGTACTTCAAAAAATTCATAACTTCTTCTTCATAACAATAAACTTTTCAAGTGACTCCTTAAATAAATATCACAAATCTTAACATTAAAACATCTATTTCAGCTGGTGTTCCAATAGCTTCTCAGGAAAACATTATCATAGATGACTTGCTGTATGTCTTCTCTGGTGTTCCCGGCAACTATATAGTCCACCAACCAGTTAAAGATACCTTCGACCCTCGAACATTCCTAATATCTGATGATGTAGATGATGCACTGAAACAAATTGTCCAACAAATGCTTCCATTGGCTTCCAATTATTCTATAGTGAGAAGATTTATTGAACACTGTGATATGTGGTCTGGGCAGGTCTTACATGCTCTGGTTGCTGCCATTGAAATACTTTTAAAGGATTATTATGTAAGTGTAGTATCTTATATTATTATTTATACAAAAAATCTAATATATTGTGTAAAAATTATCTTGCCAAACAAACTGTAAATACAACAAAAATATCTTGTCTTTATATAAAACTAGCTGTCCCTTGCGATTTTACTTGCGTGTTTGGTTTCTACTCCGAAGTGGGATATTTGTCATAAAACTGGTTAATTCCATAAAGATAATGTGACTAGGTGGTAAAGCAGTGTCATGTCATGTCATGATGAATTTGTTAAGTTTAATCCCGAATGCAGAGAGGGATTGACATAAATAACTCCTGAGTACTATGAGGGAGTTAATATATTCTAGGCTTCTGCCTGAGTGAAGTAAGGAATTCAAGCTGCCCAATCCAAAAACATCTTTATCCTATTATTCCCTAGAGAATGCCCATACTACATTAGATCCCTAAGGACAGAGACTTGCTAGGTGAGGGTTGTATGACATATAAAAAGGAATTAGCAAGCAAGTGGTGTAAAATGTTTTTTTTAATATCTGAATCGCATATCCGAAATATAATTATTAACTTTTGATGATATTCTCTTTTCAGACTATGATAGCTCAGTTGGAGACGGAGCACTTGTCTGCAAGCCTCACATTACAAAAGCTGTGGTACTTTGTCTTGCCTACTATGCATACCATGCAAGTCCTTGCCGCTATTGTCACTAACATCGGAAAGGTTAGTAAACTTTTTATGATTTAGCTTACAAACATATTAATCAGCCTTTTAATATTCCCACTGTTGGGAATCAGGCCTCCTCTCTAGGAGAGGGAATATGCCAAAGACATAATTCACCACGCAAGCCCAATGCACAAACATAATATTTGTTCTAGTTCTTAGGATTGAAAAAAGAGCCTTTTTTGGGTTGTCTGTCTGTGTGTCCGTCCGTATTTCACAACCACTTTTTTTCCAAAACTCTGTTTAAAAAAAATAACACCAATAACAGCAATAACAACTGCAAATTGCATTTATTTGTTTACACAATCTATTTTTTTACGAGTTATGAAGCGCTAAAATTCAAAGAGCCTAACTTCAGACTCATGAAGACCTGACGGCCATACTGTACCAATATTAATTTTCGAATTTCAGAGTGAGTTACGCGGTGGCGCTGTGTTAACAGTTCTACACGACAAAACTAACACGTTGATGGGCGACGCCAGGGCCCAGGAGATATCTTTGTTCCTCACCGAGCGAGCTTGCCGACCTTACCTCTGTATTCTCGACCAGTGGATACATAAAGGCACCATTGTTGATCCTTTTCAGGTAAATATTAGAGGTTCATAATATTTGATGTGTTATGAATTCTAAAGCTAGCCTGTATTAAAGATACGAAACAAATAATGTACGCACAGTTTTATTGTTATATTACCTGGTTGTCCACACAAACACATGGTCACTGGGCCATCCGCACCACTAAGGGATTGTTTTGCTCTCGCACTTTAGCTGTGCTGTGCGCTGGTGTCTAACGTTCGATATGACCTGATTATTACTTTTTTAAATAGCTTATAGAAAAAAAAAAGTGGTGTAAAAATTACCATCGTATTACTGACCATTTTTTTAGGCGATGTCATCTAGTCTAGACTATAACTATATCACATAGTCTCTCAATATGATCCCTTATGGTTTTCGATAATTTTACACCTTCGTGTGTTTCAGGAGTTTATGATAGAAGATAATGAGCTGATCAACAAAGAAGAGCTGCCGGTAGACTACTCTGCCGACTACTGGGAGAAACGCTACAGTGTCCAGAGAGATAGGGTGCCAAAGTTCCTAGATAAGTTCACTGACATCATCCTTAGAACTGGGAAATATTTGAATGTTATAAGTCAGTGTGGTAAGTTATTTTAATCTTGTCTTTTTAAATTTACCTTTGATCATAAGCTTGGCATATCATATTTGTTGCCCTCTTATGCCAATATTCGGGGCTGTCAAACTTCACACTGTAGGCATAGAAATGAACCTACGCCGCGCGGCCTATCTTGGAGAAAGGAAGTCTGCGCGGTTGAACATGCGCCTGACTAAGCTGTTATAATCCTCGTCACACAACTTGAATCTTCATGACGGTCGATCTCGAATGCGCAAAAATCGATTCGGGTCTTAATCGAAGTGGTGGCTGCGTGTAACTGTTGCAAATTATTCAGCTTATTTGCAGTACATTAATACAAAATTTATATAATAACTGTTATTTCAAGACTATCTGGAGTCCTAAAATAATGCCGTCAAAACAGTATCTCTCCTTTTTAGAATCTGTTAAATATTTCAAAAATATATTTTATAAATCCTCATAAGTCCTTCCTTCATTTTTAACAGGTAAACCAATCACAAAAACGAACACAGAAGAAATAAAATATTCCCTAAGAGAACAGAACTATGGTGCTATCATCCAAAAAGCGTATGCATACGCTAGCAAGTCGTTGTTAGAACTCCTACTAAAGGAGTATGATCTCATGGGAAGACTGAAGTCGGTAAAGAATTACTTTTTAATGAGCCAAGGAGACTTCATTGTACAGTTCATGGATGCTACTGAACAGGAACTGTCTAAGAAGATTGATGACATCATACCTTCGAAACTCGAATCCCTTTTGGGATTGTGTTTGAGGTACGTTCATATTGTTAGCACAGTAAACGTCAAACGCGCGTCTTCGCTGCATGTCCCTCAAACCCGTGTTATGTAAAGATACTGTAAAGCGACGTTTCGTTTTCCGAACCGCCGGTTTTCAGACCCTCATGATGACGTTATTCAGATGCCTCACTCACCGTTCACGACTTCGTTCTTAACGGCGAGCGGGGCAGTTGATTGGTCGAGCGCGCGCCCCTATGAGCGGCGTCGACCAATCGCCTACCGATCCCGCCCGGCTCTCCACTGAAACAGTCGTGGATAGGCTCTTAAGTTCAAATTGTACTATACCCCTTTGTATTGCGACACATTTTCAGTACGTAATCTGATACATCTTTATTTCAGGCTCTCTGCAGCAAGTCACGACCCGTACAATGAGGATATGAAGATTGAATTACTTCCCTACGACTTGCAATTCCAAATGTTTAAAATTCTATCTATTGAGACTGAAGATGAAAAAGGTAATCTTTGTTTTGATTCATAAAAAACATTCATGGAACGACGTAAGAACGTTCAAAGAATATCTTGTATATTTTTCTGTAGAGAAATCTATGCTTTGGAATGTGCAATTAATTAGCTTTATCGTTTTGACCTTCGACTTCTATCGTAGCGATAGAAAAGCACGCACATCGAAACTTTGTCAAAATATTGAAAAGTTAATACAATAGTCCGCTGCAGCGCTTCATTGGCATTATGTCGTCCTACAAAACTTAAAACTTATAGCGCTCTCACGCTCTTATGCAGTTTTGACGTCCTGCGTGGACGTCATATTAATTTCATCAATGTAAAGGAAAATAGCCTCCAGATCATCTAACTCAAGTAAAGTTACTGTACGGTACGCCTAATTTAGTGCGCAGTACATACATATAGTTCGATGGTTCTGATTTCTTGACAACTCAATTATAAGTAAATGTTTTAATTGAAGTAAATTCTTTGAGTTTGATCAGAGTTAGTCCGAACTCTGTTCTAAACTACACCACTAAATTTCGCGGGTCGGAACTCGCGAACATTAATTTGTTAGTCGACACCCTGGCCCTTGAGTTAGCTATAACTTGAGTTGGTTTGTTTTCAAAACAAATTGAAAACCTGTACTTGCATTTCAGAATACAAGCAGAATAAAGACTGTCCACCTCTGACTGGCATCGAGACATTCTCCTTCGGCATGGAGGTGAAGTGGCCCGTCTCACTCATACTCAACCATAAGGCCATCGCTTGCTACCAGATGATATTCAGGCACCTGTTTTACTGTAAACATGTTGAGAGACTACTTTGCAGGTTAGTAGTTAATAATATAAGTTTATTTTCAAAAAAACCTTGATACCGACAGCATAAAACAAATGATAATATCATTAGCAAAATCAAAAACGATTGAAACAAATGATAATCATATGTTTCAATTGTTTTTGATTTTTTTGCCTTCAGGCAGACAACGTCGCGGGCAGCAGCTAGTAATAAATATGTATATAGATTTTTTGAATAAATGTTGCCTCACTACGAATTATGGTGCTGCTGATAAGTACACTGAACATTTACATAGCATTCTTACGAATGTTACTTTACAGAAAAATAACGAGGGCGCTTCGGCGAGTATTCTATCTAGCGTTCTGACGAACATTCTGTCAATCATTCTGGCGAGCATTCTAGAGGCAATGTTGGCTCTTTGTTTGGCTCTGCTCGGCTGGTCGTTCAATTCGACCAATTTAAAAACGGTGGATGCTCAATGTCCTGTTACAAGTAAATGCTCAGGTTTATCAGCACCAAATAAAAAAAAGCAAATAAGTTGAACCCGTTGCTATGAATACGCGCAACCACCTCGATTGGGGCCCTAAAAATCTTTTCGCAATAACAAAATTTTAGGCCTCAATTCAAGGTCGATCGTTATTTTTGGTTCAACTTATATTTCGCTTATTGTACTTCTGTAGGATAGGCGCGTTCACAAAAATGTAAACTTTCATATGAGAGGCTACATACATTTATACTAACTAGCTTTTGATCAGCGGTTTTGCCCGCATGAAAGTCGAAAAAAAAAACCCGTGAAGTGAAGATGTTTCAGACTGTCATAGTCTGATCTGGGTGTCTTGTGACACCCACACCCAAATAAAGTTAGATCTAGATTAGACTGGAATGGGGTGGATTTTTAGTCAGTAAAAGTCTGACACTATCTCTCGCTCCATCCAAGGGCGGGATAATATGTCATTGGATGATTTTAGCCCATCAAACCGTATCCCTAACACATAGCGCAGTAACCAATCTCTCAACCACTGTGGTTATACTTGCCTTGTTTTCCTGATTGGGCAATGTCATTTGGTTTTCTATCTACACTAATATAATAAAGAGGTAAAGTTTGTTTTTTTGTTTTTATGTTTTTTTGTTTGTAGGGGGTAATCTCTGGAACTACTAGTCCGATTGGAAAATTTTTAGCAACAATAGAAAGCTGCTTTACTCCTGAGTGACATAGGCTATATTTTATGTACGCGGGCGAAGCCGCTGGAAAAAGCTAGTTATGACATAAAGTAACAGCAGTGTTTTGATTCAGAGTGTGGCTGTACAACAAGGTGGTGAAGCGTTTCTCCGAGGCGCGGCTGTACGCGGACGCGTTCGCGCTGCGCCAGCGCATGCTGAGCTGTATACAGCACCTGCAGTACTACATGTGCGTCGAGGTCATCGAGCCGTCCTGGTGCCAGCTCATACACAGCCTCGATAAGGTTAGTGGAGCCTAAACTATACACTGTACATAGATATATTCTTTACTAGCTTTTGCCCGCGGCTTCGCTCCACTCTAGCCTACTATACCTTAATTTTTGAGAATCTTCTCCTGACAATAACAAACACAACAAAAAAACAATTAGCGAAATCGGTTCAGCTATTCTCGAGTTTTGCGTTAACCATTTTGCTATAAATTTTTATACACACATATAAGATTACACAGATAGATATATTCTTTCTAGCGACCCGCCTCAGCTTCGCACGGTTACTGATATTGAATATATTATACATGTATTATACACATAAACCTTTCTCTTGAATCACTATCTATTAAAAAAATCGCATCAAAATCCGTTGCGTAATTTTAAAGATGAAGAGACAGTGGTAAGCAAATTTTTTTTATACTAAGTAATGATTGGAACTTAAAATGAATAAGGTGTCACAATGGACGGTGTTATCGCTAAAAGCGATTTTTTTAAAGACAACCTGTATGACTGCTAGCGACTTGCTAATATAGTAATCCCTATAAGATTTGCGAGATTGTTTGAAACCGTTAACGCCCCCCAGAGTTTCTATACTCCATCTGTTTAGGTACTTAAACGTAAACAATCTAGTTGTCTTTTTTTTATCGTATAGAAGGCTTAGCTCGGTTAATTGTAAACAATTGTAGATAAAAGACATGTAAAGATTGTTTACATTTTAAGTAATTTAAGTCACTAAACAGGTAGGGTGTAGTGTGATTTTGTTTTAAGTTAACGCGATCTACAAATGATTATTCAAGAAAAATAAACTTTTTAGGGTTCCATAGTCAAGAAGGAATTCTTCTAGTTTCGCCAAGTCTGTCTGTCTGTCTGTACGCGGTTAATCTCAGCGACTGTTACTACTAGAAAGCCGAAATTTGGTATTAATAATGTTTATCAAACACGCCGACCAAGTAGTGAAATAAAAATTAGTAAAAAATGTTTTATTAGGGTACCACCCTGTTGGGACGTGTTTTTATTTTTCATTTCTACCCTAGTGTGTGACATATTTTTGGATAGGTATTTAAAAATGATTAATGGTCCCATAAAATATTTTTTTGATAATACAGGATGTTTGGTGCATCGTTTGCCAAATTGATTTGGCCGACAGGATAGATCATTTGCTATATCTTCAGCCCCAATAATTCATTCCTTGCCACACCGTTTTTTTTAAAACATGTTTTTAATTTTTATTCTGAAAAACACGGGATTTCAGCAGAGATAAACAAACTTGAAGAACTAGATTCTGATAAACTTTTTTGTTCATGATTTGTAAATAAATTAAAAAAGGCTAGTTTATTCACCCTACCCAATTTCTTCGATTTGTCAATACAGTCACAACATGGCAATCGAAACCTATTCGCATTTGGAACGCATTGTAAGCACGTCGAGTGTGGGCATCATAAGTTTATTCACGAGTCCTGATCTTTTTACCTGATAACTTGAGGACCTTTGTTGATTATTCGGTTTTCCTTCAACTCAGTCCCACGAGTCATCGCCACAACTTTTTTTTATACAGCGATTTGAAAGACGACTCAACAGTAGCTGGGGCATTAAACCATTGACCCGCCCCAACTTTGTAAGAGCGTAACATATTTTTGAAATTCTCGTCTTTTCTTCACTAAAATATATGCATGTAAACCATATTCATGAATTAGCCTGTGTATTGGTGAAAACTGCATCAAAAAATCAGCTCAGCAGTTTTTGAGTTTATAGCAAACCGATAGACTACATAGGTACGCGGCCGATTACTTTGTTTTATCAATCAATATATCTATATATATAAAAGAAAGTCGTGTTAGTTACACCACTTATAACTCAAGAACGGCTGAACCGATTTAGCTGAAAATTGGCAGGGAGGTAGTTTAGAGCCAGGAGAAGGACATAAGATACTTTTTTTTATGTAGTAAATTTTCTAATGCCAGGTTCCGTATGATTGTATTTATGTTTAGTCCTTTGTGTAATATTTTTTGTGATTGAACTTGGGTCATTAAAAAAAAAACTTTACATAGATTTAAAAAGGATTTATTGGAATATTTTTTAATTATAAAAATGAGATTCACATGAACAAAATATTGGACGCGATAAAATAACAATTTCGTTCTTTACTCTTACTCAACATAAATGCCTCCAGGGTTAAAACTGTAATTAACGACTACGTTAACATAAAATAAATAAAATAACACAACACTGCGTCTGTATCCCTGTAGGGTTAAGCAGAAATGTAACCTTTAGTACACCTTCGTTTCTACAGTTATATAAAAGTAAATATTCATACATACAACAAAGCAGACATAGACATTATTTGTTAAAAGCTTTAATATAAAATGTTATAAAATATCACTTAAAATTAGTTATTTACGATATTCCAAAGCCTGTAAAACTTTCCTCATCGTGCTTTCGAGACTTTCTATTTTCATTTCATATTTCGTTAACTGTTTCTTTATTTCGTCAAATTCGGTTACGTTTGTCTTCTTGCTAACAACAATTTTAGCATTCTTTACAATTTTACGATCTAATCTGTAGTTTTGACAGCGTTCGAAACAACAAGTACCTGTGCCACCTTCTATGTCTTCATAGTCATCCCCGAATTTACCCAACGGCTCTGCGTGAGGGATTTCGATCTTGTTATCCTGATTTGGTTTCACAATGATCCTATATTTTGGCAGAAAGTGTGGGAACAGACTTATACGCTTTGCAAAAGGTTTAATACAAAACATTTTAGGCTTTATGATATTCAATTTTTCAAAACTGGAAGGCAGCCATGACCAGCAAGTGCTCGGTCGGGAGTAAGATCTAGCGTTACCGATCAGCACGCTCTCGAAGTATGATATTAGCTTTACTCTAGATATGTGCCCTACAAGCTCTGCATCAGCTCGGATTTCTTGTGTGTCACTTACAGCTAAACCGTTAAGTAAATTAAATAATACGATTGGAATCATAAAAACAAATACAATAAATATTAAATGACTCGTTACTGGGAATGTACTGAACTTAATTGATCCGGCGTCAAATTCTCCTGTCAACATAACTATCGTTTTAAATAATGATCCGCCTGGATTCTCGAAGAAATCTTCTTCGTCATCCCCTTCTTTTTCTGGATTATTAGGGTTTGGTGGTTTCTGTTCTTCATCTGGTTCTTCTTGCCGAAACAATGTATAAAAACTCAAAGCAAACGCTATTATTAAGATACAATACCAGAGCAAGAACTTAAAGAAATTCCACGAGACAGTTTTCAACATAACAATATTTGTTGATAGAGTTGGGAACTGACCAATGAGTAGAACTAATTCAGCGGATGATAGTAATATGGCGACTGCGGACAATTGTTGTTTAGTAGACTCTTCCGCTGAGTCATTACTTACTATCAGCGCGGTAACAAATATCAATACTATTTCCATCCAATTCTCCAAGCTTTGTAAATATCGTGTCGGCGAGACGAGTAATTGAAACAATTCTCGAAATATTAATAGGATTAACCCAATTACTGCCCCAGTATGAGTAACAACATTTAACGCTTCTATCGAGCCTGGAGGCTTCTTTTCCTCTACGTAACCCAAAATTATGTAAAGGATCAAGCACAGCCAAAGGAGTGAATAAAATGTTATGTTTGCGTAGAAAAGACAGCTTATTCTTTGCCACTTTAAATACAAGAAACTTGTTATGACTGGATGTTTTAAAAGCGGCCGCAATTCTTCGTTTCTTGTCATGTATAGTAAAGCATCAGTTTCAGGCGCTAAAAGGGAATCTAATTCCTTTTCTCTGTTAATAGAATTATCCATTAGAGGCACCTTACACAGCTCGTTTTCAAGCGAATTGTTTGGATAAACAAGAAAGCTATATTTCATGTGAATTTCGTAATCGTCGTCACTTGGTCGTTCACCATTAGTCGTTACACATTCGTCTAAATATGTTTCCAATGTTTTAGCATTTATATCTGCTAAAGGAGGTTCATTAAACTTATTACGAAGACCCACACAAGCTCCGTTTCTTAACAACTCCAAAACGGTTTCTTGATCACCATTCCTAGCAGCGTAGTGCAGAGCAGTGTTGTCTTTAACATCAGGATGGTTAACATTGATGTTAATTTTGGGATGTTTTAGCAAAATTTCTAAACATTCATTGAAATTTTCTTTTGGTGTTTTGGAATAAGAACGCATACCTTTCACAGTTATTTGGAGAAGAGATTCACAATTAACTGTGTCAAATAGAGTAGATTCGTTGTCCACAAACATTTTAAGTATTTTAGGGTATCCATTTTGGCAAGCGATAGCAATAGGCCTGCTAGTATTACCTGAACACGTAGCGTTTGGATCTGCCCCAGAGCGCAGTAAAGTTGCAACTACTCTTTGTAATCCCTTTTCAGTAGCCATCTGCAGCATAGTATGCATGCCATTGTTAGCTGCTAAAGCTGGACGATGGTCATTTTTTTGAACAAGTTTAGTGTAATCGCGGATAAAATTATCTTCCTCATGTCGACTAAGATACGAAAATAATTTATCGACGTCAATTATTTCTGGTTCTAACTCTTCAGTTTCGAATTTAGCCAATAGATGGGGAAATGCTTCTTTAAGATAGTCACGTGCCGTTTTTCCTCGTCTGTCTGTGTATGTGTCTAAATGAATAGGTTCCTTAGCGTAGTCTAACATCAAAGTTACAATTCTTTCCAAGCCTTGTTTAGCAGCAGAATAAGTAGGTGTAATGCCCTTTAAATCGGGACTATTAGCATTGCAACCCGCTTTTAGGAGCATTTCAACCATGTCCTCATAAGTGGCCAAATCTCGCTCTCGGTCGTCATCCAAGTCTTCTATTTTCTTGATGGCCATCAATAATGCGGTGTTACCTTTGCTTTTGATATTCACGTCAATTCTGTCGTCCTCCAGTAGTGCTGCTAATGCTTCGATGTTTCCATTTTCAACAGCGAAGTGTATTGGAGCCGCGGCATGAGTTTCATTCATTTTATTGACTTCCACTTCATGTTGTAGTAAAAGCTTCACGAATTCTTGTTTATTTGGCTCGGACACTGCTAGTTCCAAACATGTCTTGTAATCTGGATATTGATACACATGCTCAAGATTCACTGAACCATAGCTGACGAGTTTTTTAAATGTGGCGAAGTCGTTGGTTTGTAGCGCCGTCCTCAGCTGGACTTGAGGGTCCGTACCGAAGAGGGAGCTCCCGCGCGACAGCCGGTTGGGCTTCATCTCGTAAGTGTCCCGCGTCATGTCGCGCACAGCACTGGCATCTGGAACGTGAAATGATTGTTTTTATTACAAACAACAATTTTCTCATTGAAGTAAATTGTTATGAAACTCATGTGTAGTACTCCAAAACTAGTGGTTAAGAACAATTGGATCAATTGAAATGGATAGGCTATTGAACATCTGGCGGACTTTCACGTGTTTGTTTACAAACCTAAACCTTTACCAAAGATATGGATGTGTAAATGAATGGAGATACCCTAAATTCGCGCGTTTATTTGATTAACTACGCTAAGTGCATCCATAAACTCTTTTGTGAAAACGTGATAATCGTTGCCTCGTATGTTCCGTTAACTACAAATCAATCCATTTAAGTGAGTCGTGCCCTATTTTGAGAGTTCTTATTGATCTAAGATAAAACGTAACAGATACTTTTTAAATGCTGTAGTCTGTAGCTGTAAACGGCTATTGTTTACTGTATTAAAAAATATTATCTTTTATGTCTGATCCCTAATTTCGATTCGAAACCGTACTCTAACAGTGAATTGCCTGTCATAGTTTTAAATGAGCTACTTTGTACGAAAATCAGTCCAGTTTACTTAAATGGCCACTATAATGAAGGGGCAATTATTCCGAATTTCTCTCACTGCCATAAAATTAATGCTGCGCGCGTGCTGTATGCCCATGCCTCTACAATCAAGTAATTGGATTGATTTGCACTGTCTGTTATGTTATACTTGATTGTAAAACTTGGCACCAGAGTTCTCTAAAAAGCACCTTATGTAGAAAGCAGAGGTGGTAAATTTGAAATACGTATCTGAATGCCGTAATTTCCCAATTTGTGACTTTTTATTGCTGTATAATTGATTTTTGGAGCATTAATAAACTAATGAAGTTCGAGTACAATACTTTGTTTGCTTTGTTGTTTCACAATTTACATACTGAGCACCCGCATGTTAGGTTATTTACTCTTCCTATACACGCTATTGATTCGGTTGTTTGACTATCGTGATTCGTACATTTTTATTGGAGACTTAATCCACTTACCATTTTTCTATTAAATCTTTAAATCGTGAATAAAGCCGCTAAGTACGTCTGTATTTGTTACGCTCGTCTGACTGCTTGGGACAATATTTATCTTCGGATTTGCTCTGAATACACCATGACTAAATCACGCCTTGGGCATTGCTCATATTATAATCCTATTAGAGAACGTGGCTTCTGTATACTTAAAAAAAACGATATTAAGTAGTTGACTCCACAAATTCTAAGCTGTTTCATAATGCAACATTGTAAATACAATGGAACGCAATGTTTTGAGTATGATTTATGTTATAATTTTCAAGCGCTGTTTTGTAGCAAAAGTGGAAAACAACGTAAACATTCTCAGTGTAAACTTACAACTGAGACTTCGTGAAATCTTGCTATTTAAGTAATACGTTTTAACGGAATCATTTGCCACATCGTACGTCCAAAATAAAGATGAAACTAACAAAGCGTTTTCACCAAACAATAGATTGTGTGCGTCCATCGGAACGACTATGAGATACTCCACATGTTCACCGGCTATATTGTACAACACTGTGCTATACAATATATCACGGCTTTCATGCCCGGCGCTTTTGGGCACAAACGAGGTTTGCTATTGTGTTCCACATCGGGATCACCTGTTCAGAGGCGAATAACCGATGGCTCAGTGCGCTATTGATTGATCGATAAATGTGCCAGCACTACCAGAGCCGCTCGTTAAACTATTTTGTTTAGATGTTTTAAACTGTATTGTATTCTTGTTTCTCGACAGACCTACTGTTTTATAGTCTAGATGTTTTTAGATTACTGACCATTGCGAAATGTAATTGCTGATTAGCACGA
The DNA here is from genome assembly GCA_029852875.1 of Mythimna loreyi. Taxonomy (NCBI): domain Eukaryota; kingdom Metazoa; phylum Arthropoda; class Insecta; order Lepidoptera; family Noctuidae; genus Mythimna; species Mythimna loreyi. Next base: position 14,430,777 of record CM056783.1, read on the forward strand.
ACAAATATGAACAGAATAGGTGATGTTATCTTTGGATTAAAAGCTACCCAATTTGATAAGCCAACTTCTCTTGGGCTCATATAGGTAAGCCGTGAGCTCAGCCAGAGACCAGAGATAACAATCTCCTTGCTGTGCCCTTTACCTTTTTATTTGTCAAAATTAAAGCACACACCCTTCGAAAATCCTTGGCATTTAATATACATGAAAAAGAAATAGCCACGGGCGTGTCCCGTGACATTAAGCACTGATGACCTTTCTTATTGTTTAAACTTTAATGGCGTTTGTCTTGCACTGTGTATTTACGATTAAAATAAATATTGTAATTACAAATAGGTAGGTACTTATTGACATCTCTATAGTTGTCTGACTAAATGGTTATGACGTCATGAGTTACATTTGTCTATTGAATGCCTAATCATATAAATATGTTACAGAATAAGATTGTTCGGGGTTTTACAGTGTATTTGCTTGGCCCTTACAAAAAAAGTATCTATATTTAGGACATAATCGATGCTGACTGTACCAGAAAACTGTATCATTTGCAATAAGTATATTCTAAAGAAAACAAAAACGTATAATGGGTCATCTTTATAAATAGTATAAAGTGTATATTTATTAACATACATATTACGCCTAATACCTGTACATGTTGTTGTTTCGACAGATTTTAATTAATTTTAGTTGGCTTTGTAGTTCGCTAACCGCAATAACATACCTACTGTTTATCATCCGTAATGTTGTTGAAGAAAACACTGCCTACTCCTATTATTGTTTTAACTAACCAAAGCTACTATAAGTAGTCATCGATACATATAATCATCATTACATAATATAAAACAAAGTCGCTCTGTCCCTATGTATGCTTATATCTTTAAAACTACGCAACGGGTTTTGATGCGGTTTTTTTTAATAGGTATAGTGATTCAAGAGGAAGGTTTATGTGTATAATACATGCATAATATATTCAATATCTTCAGTAGCCGTGCGAAGCTGGGGCGGTTAGCTAGTATAATATAATTATGAGTAGCCAAGTATTACCTTTGTTAACAGATCGTCTCGTTACATATTGTTTATTTTATAAATAAGATGGTACGCTTCTTAGCTCCTACTTATTCATTGTCTGAGGCTACTGTTTACGGAAAACTGGACGATTGTTATTGGAAAAAGATTTGTAGGTACATAGCTACAGCTCTAAAAAAAAAGGTTGTCTTCTGTATATCCCTCTGAAGTCCTAGTCATACAAATTAATGATTTTTTGTGCAACTGTGAGAAATGAGAATACAGGGTTCTTGTCCTCTGGTTGACATAACATAGTATAAAGCATAATATCAGCCTTATAATATTCCCACTACTGGGACTCGGGTCCCCTCCTGTCGAATGGGCCTGTAATTTTTAGTTCTAGGACATGCCGGTTTCTTCACGATGTTTTCTTTCACCGTTTTGAGAGCAATAGATTTGCAATAAATTACATAAAGTAATGCGCTTGGCTGGGTTTGAACCCGCAACCTCGCAAGTCGGGGCCCTTACCACTCAGCCACCACTACTCTCAAATATTACAAAGATAAATCTTGGTTGATATAATTCACACTAATGTTATAGAGGTGAAAATCTGTGTATGTACCTATATGTTTGTTGAAACTGGCGAAGGATCCTGGAATAGCACATTGGAAACTTTTGATCCCAGGACTATGTACCCTTGATATAACCTTGTATTTTCTCGCAAGCAATAAATAGCAAATTCACTGACAAAAGCTCGTCAAAGATATAGAGTATATTATTTGGTTCTCAAAGCTCCCTGGATATAGCAAATCGACAAATTACATTAGCAATATCTTTATTTCGTAATTAATTTCGCGTAATATTTTCGATAACTCTACTAGTATTCAACGTTACTTCAATACGTAGACCTTGAGTCAGTACGTAACGTCAATAATCACTTACTCACATTTATTTATCAGTAACCCCCATCGGACGCTTTGCATATGGAGATCGGAGAGTATTTGTGTTAAATGTCAGTGTGGTTCTTGTGCTAATGCAAGCGTACTGTTGAGGTCATACGTACACGAATATTGTTCCATTACAAATTTAAATATGAGAATACGATTACCTATACCCTGTGTATATTTTGTAATCCACAAACTTTGCATTCGATATTTCTGTGAAAATTGCTCAAACACAACTCGGTACCGAATGCACACGGGTTGATGGTTTTGCCAACTCTACGCTACGGTTTGCGGTGGTCGCATCGGTTAACGAGGCATAGGCGATTTTCCCACGATATAAGTCAGTAAAACATGTAGGTACACCCTGATGTGGTAGGTAGATCATCATTACATAGTATAAAACAAAGTTGCTTATCGCTGTCCCTATGTATTCTTAGATTTTTAATAGTAGGTACGCAACGGATTTTGATGGGCAGGTCGCTAGTATATTGTAAACTTGACCATTAATACATTTATCATGGAAAACTGAATTATTAGGGCCAACTTTCCATTGTATAAAATGTGAGGTGAATCATTCGTATGAAATAGTTACGTTCTTTTCTTTTTTTTATCAAAAGGTCTGGCATTTATCCGTCAAAAAGTTAATATCAAAAGAAAAGCAGTTTTTTTTTCAAAAAAACTGCTTGGCCAAATTAATTTGTCTTAAAATATTTAAAAAAACGAAACAGACTAAGCTGTTTTTAATTGACAGCCGTGATCGTGTTACGTTTACATTTTCTACGAATATAAAGACAATTTACGTAGGAATATTATAAAAAGGTCAATGTATGAAATTTATCTGGCGCCTACCATAACTTTAAGTTATACCTACCTAAAGTACCAAAATTGAACTCGTAAGAAAGTTATTCTAAACTACAAAAGTCCACTCTAATGGTGTTGGCAATTAGCCGTATCCGCTGTTTCTCAATAATATAGCTATAGTTATATATTTTATCTGCACGCTACCGGTGCGCGGTGGCGAGCGCTTCGGTCTAATTGTCGGGCACGCCTTAGTTTATGGAGAAAATTACTGCTTTATAAAAAAAACTATTGCGATTAAACGCGCACGCGTTTCTGGATTTATTCATTTAGATTGGGTTCCGCTTGCTTTAATATCTAGTAACAAAAAATATAAATAAATAAAATTGAGATAGAATGCTTTTCCTTATGTACTAATCACTACACAGTATAAAACAAAGTCGCTTTCCGCTGCTGTCTGTCCTTATGAATGCTTATATCTTTGAAAAGACGCAACGGATTTTGATACAGCTTTTTTAATAAATAGAGTGACTAAAAAGGAAGGTTCATGTTTATATGTATTGTATTATACGTGCATAATATATTTAATATTAGCATTGCAGGTCGCTAGTGTATAATAAGTTATACAATGTACAACTACCGAAAACAAGACCTTTCAGATACAGTTTTTATAGCCCGAATCAACATAGTATTATTTTTAAAGGCGATAGTCAGTAGGTATGTTCATTATGATTGTTAAATCTTTATGTCCAAATTTGGACATAGTATTTTTAACGTGTAGACAATGTCCTAAAACAGCACACAAACCTTGTTATCGTACTATTTTCTCTTGGATTATTTTCTACTATTACGCGGGCGAAACCGATTGTAGAACCTAGTAAATTAATAAATAAAATATCGATATGTGGAACATACAACAATAGAGATATTCTCATCCAATCAAACGTCAAAAACGCCACAACTTATCCTTAAAATTATGTTTCATAAATAATTTTGCACATGACTGTATCACAAAAGTCAGATCTTCGGTCACTCCTGTATACAATGTATCAGTATGAAAAGTTAAAAATTTAAATTATGTAAGTAGGTACTCACAGAGGAAATCACTAGCATTGGATTAAATAAAACTTGAAATTGAATGGCGTCACTAAATCGAATACGTGATCCAATATTAAACAGTTTAAGAGATCTAATAGTATTATAGTCAAATCGTATACATTTATACTGTGGTTAGTGTTGAGTCAGTGATGCAAGCAATACATCTACATATATAATATATGAACTCATTTACACCTACGAATCTACTTATTATGCATTGAAAAATGTAAAATAATTTCCAAACCCTATGGAATAAATACAGACTGAGTGTTATTATAATTTATTACTTTAATAAAATTAATAAAAGTATTCAATATTAAATTATAAAGTTGCGGTTTCAATCAACTAGAAAATTTCTCTGCAATTTTTAATAAAGCCATGTTGATTGATTGATGATATACTTTTTATTGGACCACCATAAAAAAATATAGTAGGAGATTAAAATTAATAAAGTGTCACAGTAGGCGGTCTAATAGCTTAAAAGTGATTTAAGCGTAAAAGTAAGTAAGAAGAAAAAGATACGTTAGTAGTTCATCGCAATCACACTATAACATATCTGCTATTTATTTATGAACTAGCTTATGCCAGCGATTGAACGCGTGTGAAAATAAGTTCGTCCATACTAACTGTAGACCCCCTTTTGTCCCCTTAGAGAGTGAACTTTGAACAATCCTTTCCAGGCGCATGCCTACGTCATAACAATTTAAGCATGCCAAATTTCAGCCTAATTCGTTCAGTGGTTTGAGCTGTATGTTGGTAGATCATTCAGTAACGGTTGCCTATTCAATATATAGATAGAGAGTAAACCATTCGGCATACACTAAAGTATACAATAGGTACGTAGGAGTACACACGAAAGCTATGTGCAGTGCCGCCTGCAACCAGTCTGCCTTGGACGTGACATAATCGCCCTGACCCACCATAATAGCAGTCTGTAACTCCATCGCCATCGCTCCTTTCATCCTTTTTATTGATCAAGCTTATTTTTAGAAATTACGAATGGTCCTAAAGCTTGCTATGCTGTTAATTTGTCATACAATTTATCTTATTAAGTCGTCGTCATGAGTCTATGACTTAATAACTTCATACCCACATTCTAATCAGTTAATTCCTTATTCATAAGAATTAATTTTATTCCCTTATATGGTTTTACATAACAAATTAAACATTAACCCAACTATCTAAACAGGTTTCTGTAAAATACCAGATTACTCTCCTCATCGCGGTAACGGTTCCTTGGGCTCTTATGAATTTTAACTAGTCTCATCAAGAACTTGTTTACTTTTATTACAAACTCCAACTGAGATTTGACGATCAAATATAAACACGCAGATGTACGCATAGCTACAAACATAGAATATCAAATTGTGTTCCACGTACAATGTTCAAGTATGCATCACCATAAAGATTGCTTACGTACGAACGTGACCAATTCTCTCATGAGAGGAAGATGATGCGTATCGTAATGTCGATGCACCCACAGATATGTGGTCAAAATAAGTGAGGAGAATTGGCAGTAATCTCAGGCAGTATTACCACACATCCGGTACTTGACCAACTAAACATTGAAAAGTCTTCCGTTCCGCACATAACATTTCGATTTGGACGCGCGTTCCAACTCACAACAGCGAGTCGGTCGGTTGAACGAGGCTTTTTGTCAACTTTGTGCCTAATTTGCTTCGCCCTAAAAACAAGACGCGTTTCTTTTCGCCTCGCTTTCTTCAGAATTTATGCAAGTACATTGTAGATGTAAATCTACAATGTACTTGCATAAATTCTTAAGCAACAGGCATGACGAAGGGTTCCTAACTACATCTTAAAGGCGTTCAAGAGTTAGCTATAAAACAACCGACTGGATTTATTTTGAGATAAGTACGCATAAAATTGGCAATATGGACGTGGTCGCAAGGAGGCTATGAACTCTGTATCAAGTGCTTAATGACTACTAAAGATTAAATCAACATCGATCATTTACGACACCCTGATGTACTTGGAATGATCATTTCGTGCTTCTATTTCAGTTCGGTGGAGCGATGCGACCCGCGTCCGCCGATTAACAGTTTTTACGAAGATCTCCGCAGCCACAGCTTCGCACTTGGCTTCAATAATTTCCGCTTGTTGCGCTTAGTTATATCTGATAGATTTGTTCTCATCATGGTCTTGTTTTTAAAACAGTTTCGTTTCCTCTCATTTCCTCTTTTTGCAGTTACGCTTTGCAGTCAACTTTCTTTGCACTGAGATGAATCAAGGTGGTCATTCATCCGTTTTTCAGTACGACATTGAAACTTTCTTCAATAGTAAATACATACACACCTATGTTTGTACATATTTTTTTATCTATGATAAGCCTATAGCCACAGGTCCTTCTGCGTTCTAGAGTTCGATAACTTGTGTGACAATATTGAACAGGGACACACGTCCAAGTGTGATGTTTGTTTCGTAATGCAAAAATGCAAATAATTATAAATAATGAAATTGAAATATTTTGAATCGCCTAAAGCATTTGCATTGTTTTAACATGTTTCAACCCAAATAATACAAGTAGTGTTTCTAATTTCCCTGTTTTTTCCTGCCAGCTAGTTACGTAGACAGTTTTTCTTTCACTCTAATGAAGTGTAGGCTACATTCTTATGTTGGAGTATTATGCAAAGTAATGAGAGTTTTTATACCTGCTCAAATTACATTTTATTGTGTCAATTGTGGTTAAGAAATGAATAATGTAGAGCCTTAATGGTGTGCTTCCTATTTTATTTACTGTGTACTTTTGGCCCTTCTATTTATTTTTCATAGAGCAAAAAAACATGTATAATTAAATTTTAATGTTACGTACCTGAATCAAAATCTTGTAGTTCACGTATTGGATCCTAATTCATCGCGAGCAGACACTGGCAAGTGTACCTAACTATTAACGCTTCCATATATTAGAACCTATGTTTGGCCATAACAAATAGTGTCACTTGCCATATAAATTAATTTCTATTGTAAATAGTTTTCTTATATGGAAGTACCGTTTGTTGACTTGTGTGTCGAACTCGGAAGCGCTTTACTGAATCAATATGTATTTGATTATGCTGATGGTCTGACGGAGACCAGTGTATGTTCTGTATTTGGTAACAAGCTAGTTATGTAGGCGAACTGCCGTCATCATTAGTCAATGATTGCATCAACGTTTAAGCCCGATGACCGGTCAAGTTCGTCAATATTATAATTTATTTAGGTCGAGTTGTGTCGCCAATGTTAAAATATCTGTTTGAAAATACCGCACCCACGACTATGTTTTGAAGTTCAAAGCTGTTGCGATTCAAAAGCTCATCTTTTTCGACCAAACAACCTAAGCAATTGGTTGAAATCTCGGTTCCGCAAATAAAAATCAAAATGTTAAAAATGTTTAAGCTAACAAATAAAACTTTACCGTGCGCTTCTAGTGAGTTTTAACACGCACGGTTTGTAGTATTCGTCATACGAAATATCTATTCATTTGCTGTGACGTCTAATTTACAAAAGTAACTGGATTTTGTCCATAGAATTTGATACATCAAATTCTGTAGAATTTAAGATCTTGCAATCAAATAGCTTTTTGATAAGATACTCAAGTAAATGTGTAGAGTGATTTAAGTACTAAACTTGAGTGTTTATTTCCTAAAGAACTTATAAAACTTATCAGTAGACCCTCCGCTAAGTAAATGAGTACCTACCTACTTGGCAACTCTTTAGTTGAGGTCCAGTAAGAGGTCGGTGGGAGGTCACAGCTTGTCTTTCAAGTCATTAGTCTTGTCTTCACATCAAATCATCTTTTGTAATTTTGCCTACTTAATGTAATCATCACTGACTTTCTTCTTCGGTTCTGCTCAAACAAGTGCCGAGAAATATTTATAACTAGCAGTTGCTACTTGAGTTGGCTTCGCCTGCGTAAAAGTTGAAAATTGTCCTATATTAGTGGAATTAAAAATATTACGTGCTATTCCAGGACATGGTATACATGTTCAGCCATTTATGTATAGCCATTACATTATTTTGTCGTCGTATATTTATATGCCTCAACCGATATTTGCCTGATTATTATTCATTGGTAACCTGTCTCCTGTCTTATAAGGACTCTTGCCCTACTTTAATGAGTCACTAAAACGTACCCAATATACGGGCTGTTTGCTGCATACATAATTAGGACGTTTAAATTTGCAGAAGTCTTAATTTTACAATTCCGCTTCAAAGCACAATGCACAAGAATTTATATATCTAAGTCAGCCATCGATACACCGGATAGCTAACCTGGACTAACTCGTTTTCCGAAGTACTTATCGGCAGTTCGTAAACCTTCACGTCTCAGTACGATGCAGTTTGCAATTTAACGGGCTCATTGTCTTGCTTTTTCAACTCGCTGGACAAAATCATCCCTATTCCTTCCACTTAGTCTCGACCGACACCCAGAGTTACTGGCAAAATCTACCCATTTGTGATGCTAAAAGGGTTTGATTTGTCTTGGCAAAAAGTTTTGTACACAGTGCCTATTTGTTTCACATGTATGCTTAAAAATATATTTTTACACTATCACCGGATGGCGGCTACGTCCGTTTCACTGTCATTACTCTGGTGCGCTCGTCGCCTGCATTTGTCTACCACTTAATCAATTACGGGCGACATGGCACAACTCCCCGCACGCTGTATAGGCTCACCGACCCACATGTCCCGCGTCATCATAATAATAATGACGTCACCCCTGCCGACCTTGTCGAGGGCTTGGACTACCAGTATGTGATGATCTCTTTCCTATGTTTACACCCACATATGTTTTGTACAGTTCATAAAACTTTGTGTCACGGCTATCAACAAATTATTGCATGTAGGCTGAAGATGGCAAATGGTCCAAACGATTGTTTGGACCATTTGCCATCTTATAGACTCAAACGGATCAAATCAAATCGACGATAGTGATTTTGATCCCTTGAAGGATAGAGAAACTTGACTAACGTCTGCTGCTTTTCTTATATATCGTCCCTAATGTTGGTTAATTGCCCAGATAACGAAGTTAAACTTTAACTGTTTCTAGCCACAGATATGTGCTTTAAATGCCAAACTACAATTTGTAACTTAAAAACGCTCTTTAAGGAATGACGTAGATGTTCCCTTCTATTTGCCTATCGTTTGCACTTGATGAGAACTTTCATTGTTGACATTTATTGTGTTTTTACTGGACTTATAGGCTTCCCTACTTACTTGAGCAAGAATTATAATGCACTTATTGCAATTTTGAAGTATCTGATTGCACCACACACCACAGTCCGATACTACCGGAACTCCTCGAAAACATGGATATGAAATACGAGGATCTCAAATTGCGACTTATTAATTTGATACGTATTGATAATCTTGATGCACTTAGCAATTATTATGAGAGTGTATAAATAAGAATGGGCTGTTTCCCAAACCAACCTGAATATCACAATAGCACAACTGAAAGTTCACACTTCACAAGCACTTCACTGACTATTGGTTGTTGTTCGCATGTCGGCTGACGGCCGCGCCACTCGGCCCTGTGATCGGAGTGAGGCGTTGCGCGCGCGCCGCTCGTGTGGGAGGCGATAGTTGCTCGCTTATCCTGCAACGCTGCTGACCAAACGCAATTACTGACCATACAGATCGTACTGATGTGTATAAACGTTTTTAATTGCTCACATTACAGATCACGTAATAAACTTAAACTGTTGAATATTGGTTTTACGAGAGAATCGAAGGTTGCGGTTATATACTATACATTCTTGTTTGAAGATCGAAGGGTCAAATATCCGAGTCGCTTAGAGATATTTTATCTTTTAGATATTCTACTTATATGACTCATTGGCATCTACCTGCTTTACTATAGTGGAAGCTTGTAAAATAATCATGAATCATGTCCTCTTATGTCCTTATTAAAGTAACATCCTCAAGCATACTAGGTGTAACGTTACAAGATAAATTAACTAATAAGTAGTGAATAGGTCGCAAGGTAAAAAGCTTGGTCAGCCATATTGTTATAGTTTTTTCACAAAGCCTCAGTTTTTCTGTGGGCGGAGCGGATTCGCGATAATTTGTAGGCGTTACTCCTTACCAGTGGTCGCGTCACAACACAAGGTTGTATTACTCACTGTTTTGGTTCGACGCCGTTTATGTAAGCTGTAAAAAATCAAGCCTTTAGAACAGAGTATTTGGGGTGGAACATTCCAATGTCTCGAGAGTTAAGTTTACATCCAATATGAATGTAGCATCAAACTTAGTTATAATGTTACTTTTGCTGGGAGTTAGGCCTCCTCCCTACAGGGAATGGGTCGTATCGTATACGCGAGCCCAGTGCGGGTTAGTGGATGTCACATGTCTTCGAATTGTTGGTTCTAGGACATGCCGTATTTCCTCACGAGGTTTTCCTTCACTGATTTGAGAGCAGTGGTGATGAAATAAATTACACAAAGTACCTGAGACGTACTACCTACTCATAAGTCGGGATCTTTACCACTCGGCCACCACTGCTCCAATATGTCTTGTAATCCGTTTATCAAGTTTTAAAGGCTCAACTCATACAAATTAACAACGCGGTTGAGTTAAATCCTTTGGGTTATTTTATTTTCAATCGCTCCGAAGATTTCTTTACGACTTCTGAAAATATTATTCTCTCCGAATGCACCACTTTATTTAGCAATTTCTTAAAACACAGTACTATTAGGGCTTTCAATCCGGAGTTCCGGAGTTTCGTAACTCCGGAGTTTCGGAGCGATTTTAAGCATTTTTCAAATCCGGAGTTGAAATAAAACACCGGAGTTGAAACCGGTTTTCAAAAATCATGTAAACATTATTTACAAAACGAAAAAACGCATCTTAATTCTTGAACGTAACGTAACCCGGTGTTTGATTCCTTCCTTAAGTCCTTAGTACAACACTTCGGTATTATTTGGTAGCGCTCGGCTTACGTTGGCCTGTCGAAAAATTTAAGAAAACGAATAAAAGCGAGAAGACTTGCAAAAATAATCGGAACTCTACACTACCTTCACGACTGCGAAGATTTTTTTTCATCAGAAGCAGATGATACTTTTAGAAAACCAACTAATGAACAAATATCTGAGACAATTGTTGACGTTTTGAAAAGATTAAAATATCGCGTAAACTTGACATCTATATCATATCAACAGAATCACACAATGGAAACGTATGAACCAGAATTGCACATAAATGTTGCAGAACAACTGGGGCAGGAGTTAAGCAAATAAAAATTAAAAAACAAAGCACCTCATCTGCTAATTTGTATCTGGATGTATTTGTAAAAGTAGAAAAACCATAAATTGCTTTTTCATTACTCATACTCTGAAAGTAGGTGTAAAGTTGCCTGCGGACAGGGCTGGAAGAAGTACTTTTACTCCCTAGGGAGTTTTACTTCACAACTGACATTTGTTTTTTTAATATTTAGACAGCAAATATAAAAAAAAATAAGTAGTTCTATTTTGACATTTCTATTGAACCGTGACCCGAATTTTTATACTGCCAGTACAATTAAAATGACATAGAGATAGAAATAATTTAAGAATACTTTTTTTTTAATGACTTTATTTTAATTTACTTTCAATTATTTCATTAAAACTAATATATATTTGAGAAAAATGTTGACCAGACCCATTTTTACAATGACAAAATGAAAAATATTGACTGAAAAGCCAGGGAGCCGAACACTGAAAAAAAGAATTGGCGGGTAAATGGTAGACTCTCTATAATCTGTGGCCGATTTGACCTTCCTTTTTTTTTCGAGGTGTAGAGTTTTGTTTACATTTTGCTAAATCTCTGTTACAAGACATTTTTATTAACACGTAAGTTCATCAGCTTCAGTTATAAATTTAACGCAAGATTCTTTAGAGGAGAAAACCGCTTACCGTCTAAATCAAAAGAAATATACCTACCTAAAAACGACGACTCAGGCCTTTGACGACGACTCAGGTTTTTATTATTTTTATTTTCCTCGTATTCGTAATGAAAAGCACAATGTTTACCTCGGGTTCAAGAGTTATTTAGTCCCTCGAACTATTAGCGACCTCGCTCTCGCTCGGTCGCCAAGAAATTTCTCGGGACTAAATAACTTTCTTTCATCCCTCGTATAACAATGTACTATTTCATTACTCATACTCTGAAAGTAGGTGTAAAGTTGCCTGCGGACAGGGTTGGAAGAAGTGCTTTTACTCCCTAGGGAGTTTTACTTTACAACTGACAGTTGTTTTTTTAATATTTAGACAGCAAATATTAAAAAAAAACTAGTTCTATTTTGACATTTCTATTGAACCGTGACCCGGATTTTTATACTGCCAGTACAATTAAAATGACATAGAGATAGAAATAATTTAAGAATACTTTTTTTTAATGACTTTATTTTAATTTACTTTCAACTATTTCATTAAAACTAATATTATATTTGAGAAAAATGTTGACCTGACCCATTTTTACAATGATAAAATGAAAAATATTGACTGAATAGCCAGACGACGACTGAAAAAATAATGGCGGGTAAAGTCTCTCTATAATCTGTGGCCGGTTTGGACTTTCTTGATTTTTTTTTCGAGGTGTAGAGTTTTGTTTACATTTTGCTAAATCTCTTTTATAAGAAATTTGTATTAACACGATAAGTTCATCAGCTTCAGTTATAAATTTTCACACTTTTTCCAAAAATGTACCACTATCTGCTTTGTGTCTTGCCGTCGAGCGTGGAGTCAGAACGAGCATTCTCGGCAGCAGGCTTTTTCTGCACGAAACTTAGAAGTTCTCTTTCTGACTCAACTTTAAAAGCCTTATCGTTTCTCAAAACTTATTACCAAAAACTTCGATCTCAAAAAAAGAAGATTTTTTAGGTTACCTACTAATAAGTTCATGATTATTATTAAATTTTAATATTTTGTACTTAATGCGTATTAGTTAGACTTTTATAACTTCTATCTGGCAGACAGTAAATTTTTAAACAAAAACATTGATTCTTTAACAAATAAAACTTCTATTGATTAAAATAAAAGGCCTTTTTATTAATTTCTAAAAAAGTTGTCAACTCCGGAGCCAACTCCGGAGTTCCGGATTTGATTGCTCAACATCGTAACTAGCTCCGGAGTTGAAAACTATCCGAGTTTGAATGCCCTAAGTACTATCAATGATACTATTCCATTGTGTAAGAAATCAAACTTAAAATTTCTGAAATTGTAATCTTGTCCAGGTGCACAATGTGGATGAGGTGCTGGAGCGTCACAACGACTTCTTGGAGTCGTGCCTCGGCGACTGCATGCTCACCAGTCCGCAGCTGCTGAAGGCGGTGACCACGCTGTGCCTCGTCTGCGTACAGTTCTGTACATTCATACAGGTGACATGCTAATATATGCTTTTTCTCAAGACTTTTATTGATCACAATGTTTAGTATTTACAGGTAGACACAACCGAAGCGATTTGCTTCTTTTACAGTCAAGCAACTTAGTAGAAAAATATACAGAGTTTTGTCGTCATCCGCACGTCTATGATATGAGTGTTTTACTTTAGAGCAGTAAGGGAGGGCAGTTTTCGCACTTCTGGACTTGCGGTTGACTGAAGGGAGAGATGGGAGTCAAAGTGCCTTTCCACGTAGAACTGCACTCGCAGGCTATTTGTAATTTTAGTCTCAGTATTTTGCCTTGTAATATTGATGTAGTGGTCGCAGCCGTATCGTATAACAGGCTGAAATGAAGAAAGTAACGTTGCTGTAACATATACGAAATGGCTTCGACTTAGTTATTCCAAATGATATAAAGTAATTAAATATGTATCCGATATTATGTACGTATCAAAATCTGGTGAAGGTTCCTACATTTTATTCCTGCAAAAAAAAGAACTATACTTACATAATATTTCGTTATATATTTTCTTCCGCTGCAATTATCTATGTTTTATATAATTTGTTATTGATGTTTAGCAAGGCTTTCCAGTGGTTAGTATATCTGTATGATTTCTAACATTAATTTATTATTGTATTTTCTTTTAACGCTACCAAATCACGTTAATTGGCAAAAGGAGATGCACAAGTACTTCGTGGACGCAGAGCTTAACAGTATGCTTGGATCGACGTATGACAATACAGACTATAGCGAGGTATATACAGACTAGATCAACCGTAACACTAGTGCACTGATGCAAAGTAAATAATATCACGAGTATCATAGAATTTCACTCTGAACTGACCTTTGGCAACATGGCGACCCACCAAACGTCAAATTTTCAGCCAACCACAAATCGCGCTCACTAAATCGTGTAATATGATTGGGTAAATACATTCCATATCGCTTCTAAACGGTAAAAACGTATACATAATGTTGTACTAAAAACTAATTAATTTGATGAGACACCTTGCTTCCATGTAGTATTTGTGATATATCAAAATCATTAACCTATATTTTCTTATCATTCTTTCATGACTTTTCTGTTTTAGACTTTTACAGTAAGTATATTATGTATTATTACAGTATCTGCTTTATATTTAGAATTCTTTACTTTCATACTAACCCAACACGCACTACCGTAAAGTTGGGTTAATTTGACCTCAGGATATAACTTTGACCCAAGCACGTTAACCAATTATAGTAACACAGTATCCCGTGTTCTTGTTAGTAAAACGACGCTTAGGTAAAAGTCGTACCCCAGGACCAAAGCAGTCCGATTTTACCGTAACTATAAAACAAGACACTGATAATTAAATATATTGAAGCTTTGTATATTCATTTCTCCATGTCTTCTTAGGCATAGACCTTCTATTTATTTAGAACCTAGGAGACTATCATAGTTATATGTATGCTAACAGCTTATATTGAATCTGCTACCAATTCCGAATCTTTGATTTTCACTTTTCATTTGTATTGTTATATTTAATGCTAGCTTTTGTCAGCAGCTTCGCCCGCGTACATAAAATATAGCCTATGTCACTCAGGAGTAAAGCAGCTTTCTATTGTTGCTTTTTTGCAATCGGACCAGTAGTTCCAGAGATTACCCCTTACAAACAAAAAAACAAACTTTACCTCTTTATTATATTAGTGTAGATGGCCACCTGACCACGGACGCATAGCTTCTTAGACGCGTATTCGTCATTATAGCGACAACTACACTACGGCACGAACGTTACCGTTTCGTCAACGACAAAGTGCAATGACGATTACGTGTATGAAGTTACGCGTCTGTGGACAGTAGGCCTTAGGGTGATTTTATATAGTGCGGTTATCTCGCGTGCAGGGCACAATCCTGCACGCGTATTCATCTCAAGAATCCTTTTCATACAAGTCAATAAACACGCGGTACGCGGGGCGTCATCGTAGAAAACTAGAGAGTGTCTCACGCTGCGTAAAACTTTCTGCGTGCGGTGCAAACCCGCATGCGTGATGAAATCCGCACGATATTAAAAACACCCGAAGAGCGCCTACAAATGTGTTGCTGTCGCGCGCCACGTTGCGGCCAATTGACGGCGCCCTTAGTCTTAAATTGATTGAGCTACTATTCAAAATAAAAATGCTTTGTACTAGGTATTATAATAGTATAAAGCCTAAACACACACTATAACAAACATTCATTTATTTTTCATATACTACCTACATAATAATCACTTTGGTTCATTTGAAATGTCGTATAACACAGAGTTTTTGGTTTCAAAAGTCGAAAATCATAAGATTCTGAATTCAAGTCAAAACAATATTGAATGTAATACATTTATTTGTAAAACGTGTCATTGACTGTATAGGACGCGGGGTGCGGCGGCGGGACTGCGACGAGCGGGTCGGCGGATTCGTTCTCCCGCTCGGTGTCGCGCTACGGCCTGCGCTTCACTGCGGCGCTGCTCTCGGTCCTCGCCATCATCGACAGGATGGCCAGGGACAACAATACCAACAAGCTGCTGAATATATCGGCCAGGTAATTGATATTTCTTTATTTGTTTTGTATTTTATTATTTTATTGTAGGTATCTTAGTCTAGATTCCTGCAACCCCAGCCAGGGTTGCAGCCATGTTCGACAGAATAACCGTGGCCTTAGATTAATTTTACTTAGTAAAAATCTGCCTCGCTCTCTGGCTTTATCCAGAGCAGAAATTAGATGCTTTACCACCTCAAAACAAAGACACCTTAAGTTCTTATTTATTAGATTTCTTATCAAATACCTCCCTTTCCTTTACCAGATCTCACTATCTTTTCAATTTTTGCCTATATCTGCCCTGCAAATGTCCAGTTTATTACCGTACGCAATCTTCACACCTGTGAATAGAACTCCGATTCATTAAGTCGACGTAAAAACGCGCATGAGCATGTCGACTTATTGAGTCGTGAGTTATACGAAGTGTAGAAAGAAAAATAGGAGAGGCATTCGTGGTCATTCCTTTTCTATACTAATTTAAAATTTAATACTTGTTAGAACATTATAAGCTCATTTTTCAATATAAACGTTTGTTAGAATTAAGCTAAAAACTTTCCTTTATTTCTACAAGACTGACATACTGACATTTTATAAACAATTTCAGATTAAACTTCAACACTTACTACGTAAAGCAGTTGGAGAAGTTCTGTTCGGATGACAAGCTGCTGGAAGGCGACAGGAAGCAGCCCGTGTCCTAGCGCAGGAGCGCGCGCAGGCGCACCAACCTCGTCACCTCCGTGTGAACGTCCGCATAGCAACACTAACTACACGCCATACATCAAGTACACTAACTGTAACCAGAATAATGGATTGTCGTTACATAATAAAACGTTAATATAAGTAACTAGCTGCTGCCAGCGGCTACACCCACGTGAAAGTAGGTTTAACTTTAGACCCCTAGTTCATACCCTTAGGAACAAAATTTTTAAAAATCCTTTCTTAGTACTCGCCCATATCATAAAAGAAATCCTTGTGTAAAATTTCACGCTCCTAAGCTTTGTAGTTTTGTCAGTGCATTGATATGTCAGTCAGTTAATTCCTTTCTATATTTTGTAAAAATTAGCACTGTCCATTTAGAATTGAAAAATAAATTACTTATCTAAGTGGGAAACTCACCCACTCAGAAATTGGGTCTAATTAGTTAAATAGCAATTACGCCGTCGCTACTAAAAATGTCTAAAACGATGCTATCCTGCCACACTTCTCAAAGTACAATGCAAATCTCAAAGACATGTATTTTTACTACTCGAGTATAAAAGTCTCTAATAATCTCAAAATTAAATTAATTTTAGTAATATTATACTGATATTCTTAGAAAATAGGCAATTGTTATAGACTCCTTGGTATGATGTATGTATTAGGTAATATTAATCTTTGTTTTTCAAAATTACGAATAAGAAGTACAAACAAATTGAATGCATTTTTAGCAATGTAACAGTATTTAGATAGAATAAAATCGAAGTTGTTCCGTGTTTAGATCCTAGGTAAAAGTTAATCAGTCAAAACAAAATATATAGGCTCTAAAATAGTAGATAGCGGGAAATTACAGATTTTAGGTATGTGAAATATTAGTAGGCTCGTTACGATAGGAATTCGGCTGACTCATTGAAGCGGAGGTATAGGAGTTATTTTGCGCAATGTGTTTGCAATATAACAGATAATAAAATCGTAATTAAAAGTAACATTACCGTAGTTTCGTTACAATACCGTGTATACAAGGTCGCAAAAGTATTTTTGATAGAAGTTCTCATTATTATAGCAATAATTTATATAATTCTACTAACCGAATGTCACAAAGTTTCTGATTCCTTGCCATAAGTGATAAAATTAAGCCATGACAAATAGTATTTACATTAGCCGTAGACTAACTCTGTGTAAATAAAACGAACAATCACAAAAAATACTCGTAGTCGTCTTGTATTGTCCTATCTATGCATCATTAAAGTTTTAATTACATGTCGATATAACAAAAAGTATATTTATAGTAAGAATTTTACATTTGTTGTTGTTATTGGCTTGTCATTCGAAACTCCTAATTGTTACATTTATATAAATAATTCGATTTCTGTTGTTTAATAGAGCGTGCCATTGCTTTTGTTTAACAGCTTTGTTAATCACTTGTTGAATTCATTTTTGATTAATGTTTACACATTTTTTTTTAATAAATGCAATTTCAATATACTATGTCAATGTTAAATAGTGATAATAACTGAAATATGTTGGTCATTCTAAAGTGGGCACTGCACATCTATGTTAATAACGACATTTTAAAACTCATAATTATATAAAAAAATCTCAGTACGTTACATGTAAATACCATCGTTAATAATATCATTCAATAAACGCAATAACTCAATTTGTTTTTTATTTTTTCATTTTAAACCCGACATTAATTATTTGTATCTTTTTGTCTCAAGCCAGCACCAGCACGGGCAAAAACTTAGGGCCAACAATGCGTTAAGCGGGCGCACGCCCGGACCCATACAAAAATGTACCGCCATGGCACGCCGCGCGAGCTCCCGTCGCGGGCAGCCTCGCCATGTGTCCCTTTTACTACGAAATAGTATACTAAAGTTCGCTATCGATACGATTACATGCACACCGTTATAGCTGTACTAGCAACATTGTTTTTTTTTTTTTAAAACCATCCCACAACGCCGTCTAGTCTCAAGCTAAGCAGAGCTTGTGTCATGAGTACTAGACAACTGATAAACATACTTATATATTTCTAAATAAATACATATTATAGATAAATTACACCCAGACACAGACCAAATGATCGTGCTCATCACACAAACATTTGTCCTGAGTGGGAATCGAACCCACGACCTCTGGCATAGCAGTCAGGGTCACTAACTACTAGGCTGACAGGATTGTGCAATAATCAGATTTCTGCTACTGGACCGCCGCACACGATACGCGCGCATAGTTACCGGGTACCCGCGCAATGAACCCAGACGGAGCGCTTTTGTGTGTGGGGGGACCGCTCAGGCTTTGGGGACAACGCTCCGTAAAGCGGGAGCTCGCGCCCGCACTCCGGTGCTCAATCGACACGACTGTACATGCACACTGTTAAAGTTGAACTTGCAACACTGCGTCCGCGACGGAATCCGTTGCGTTTGGTTGGGGCCCAACGGAAACCGTACGTGCGTCCGGGCGTGACCCTGTTTTACAGGTTTTTTTTCGACGGTAAGTAAATAGGCGCAAGAAGGAGAAAGGCAGCTGTCGGACGGAACGACCAACTTGTATTATAACGTCCATTTGTCACCGTGAGTAAAATCTCCCAATCAATCCTGGCGTTGAGGCTGCAGTTTCATTGAGTCGGAGTGGAGTGGGACTGAGCTGTAAAAAATTGTAATGAAGCGGAGCGGAGTGGGGCGAAGCTGGGTAGAGCGGGGCTGTTGATGAGGTCAAGACGCCAAGTAAAATGAATGATTGTTCGCGTTAGTGAGTTACCCCGCTCCGCATTGCCCCGCCGCGCCCCTCTCGAATGGAGCCTGTTTTCTTGATATTTTAAACTATTCCGCTCCTCTGAATGTTTCCTTTGAAGCGGAGTGGAGAAATGGAAATCGAGCCATGTGATTGGTGAATCGCGGCACAGTTCGTCTCCGCTCCGCCTTACTGGAAACCGCAGCCTGATGGAATTATTTTCAGGATATAGAAATCAAAGACATGGTGACCATGACAATTAATCTATTTTAATATTTAACAGACTTTTAAATACAATCTTATTTATGTAACATTCAATTGGTTTCGTTTGATACATAAAGCAAACCACTTTTTGGACTTCAACAATAAATACATCATGTAACATTGGAATACTCACTATGCTAGTTCTTGATAAAAACAAATAAATTATTTTAGCGTGGACATGACACAAAATGACTTGAAATCGTGAATGAATTGTATAACACAGCATGCGAATTATATCTAATGAACAAGGAACTATTTTAAAAATATACTGAAAGCAATGTATTGCTCTATATAGACTTACGACATAAACAATGATAAAAGCCTTGTTATTGGTCACAGAAATCTAATAAAAAAAATATCCAACCAACCCTGTAAATAGGGGATAAACAGAATATACAACTAATCAATTCATATTACCTGACTAATACACCATTCATAATACGAGCAAAACAATATCATTTATAAGGTACAGTAAAACTACTAAGGACAGCCAACTTTTATGGAAATGTCTATTATAGCAGACATTACAAGTAATATCACTGCATTAATAACTACAATGTTTTTAAGAATACACTTTAATGTTACGTCTACCATATGTGCATGTTTCACATTTAACAATAGTGAATGGTAACTGAAGTTAACAGCATAAAGTTTGTGCAAAATTTAATAAAGTACAACACAGCATTGAATTTAAACCACCGGCGCACCATTGTATAAAATTTATTGGCACAATTTTCGTAACCAAAATACAAAAATAATAATTTATATTATGTATCAACTACTAATTATATCACCATGCATAAGGTCCTTGAGTAGTTTCCGTATTAAAGCATACATTGCATTTCTTAGTTCACAGTCGCGTGCCGCTAGATTAGCAGTGGCTAAGACATCTCTGTTACAGTTTTGTACTAGGAGATGTCAGTTAAAAGGTGCTCAGTAACAACAGTGAGAACCAACCTCAAGCAGATTTAGAAAATAAACAAAACTTATTCCTAAGTGATCTTTTGAAGTTTTAAAACACTCATGCTCCACTTTGTGTACTAAATATATAGATAAAAAGAGCATTTATACACGTATAATAAGGTTCAAAAGTGAACAGTCTGATAAATAACACAGATCTGAGCTCGAGTAATTAAAACAATGAATGCATAATGATACAAATAGAATTTGCTACATGAAATTGATGTTAATGAAAATAATGACAATCATCAAAGACAACAATAAGTACTTTCTACAATAAACCTTGCAAAATGACTGAATACTTAATTTAACACAGTTTTACCTGTATGCGGTGCCATTTTAAAAATGTCCTTCTATAGCTAACATGCATTTGCTTCTACATTTTCTGCTTTTACTCTGAATTTTTGGTTTACGACAAAATGTCATGAATAAATACATCTAATTTATAGCAAAGAGAGCTGCAGAGTTAAAATGATAAAAGCAAATGTATGTGAATCGTAAGTAAAAAGCCTAATGCACATAATTTACCTACGTAAGAGCAGTATGTACAGAGCTCTCGGCTCAAATTAACTAATTCACAGACTAGAGTCTTCGCCGTCGAACGCGCATCACCACATGTGCGTTTCTCGTATTTCACCGATGATCTGCCCGGCGCGCTGCAGAGCCTGGAATTGAACGAAAACGATGAATTAACGTAATAGCTCAGAAATGCGCTCTATTCCCCAAGTTGAAAACATCAACCTAATAAGAGCCATATTTTTAGAGTCTTGCGTTTTATCTGTTTTATTATTAAACATTTATGGATCTAATGTTTACCAAAAGTACTATCCTATATTTATCTGCGTAAACTTGCATAGGATCGCGGCATAATAGTTAAATTTTAAACAAAAACGACCTCAACAATAATACGAATTCTTAACAAAAACTCAACGTAAACAAAGGATATTTTACTACACGCAAATGTATTAACGGACTGACCAACTAATCGCAAGCTCGGAACGAGGGCAGGGCACTTCGTTCCTCGTGGCTGCTGACACCAAAGAGACCTAAGAAATGATTTCTGTGCATCTGACTACGCTTGCCTTGTTTCGTACCGCCGTCAGTAACAAACAGGCTTATTTCGCATTTATAATATAAGTAAAGATTAAAATAAGTTTTCAAACGTATAGCACTTGAACTCGCTTCAGCCGCGTTCAAATGAATATTAATTAATTAGCTTTTGTTCTAAAAAAACCGTAATAACATTGAGACGCTAACCTTGAGCATGTCAGCGGCCTCCTTCCTCCGCTGCGCGATGTGTTCCGACTCGTTGAGTAAGCTCTCGGCCTGATCCGACTTGTACAGGTGCGTCACCAGCTCGGACTGCAGGTTGTCCTGAACGTAGTTCACTAGGAAATGCATCACCGCCTTCGGCACCGAATCCTGGATCGACTTGCGCACTATGTAGAAGTAGGATTTGATCAACCGTTCTGTAAATAAAAAAAAAACTCGATTAGTTCTCCCCACAGAATATTGGTTTCTAAAAGGAAATGATCGTCAATAGACTAAAATCCTTTTAAAAACCAACTGTGTTTCTATTGTTAGTAAAAAGTGCAAAAATTTTGTTTTCAAAATGCAATGCTAATGACTTGTGATGTATGTAATGTTAGTAGAAAATAATGCTATTAATTCATAGAACATGTAACATATGCACTAATGAAACATCCCCACATCAAATATACCACTATCAGGTCATAACAGACTGAAGATACACGCTAAAAACTAAATAAATATCTACACATGAATAAATACGACTATAAAATAAACTTATTTAAAATTAAAACATTGATTAGGGGTTAGTAAAAAGATGGTACAATTTAATGACAGTAAATTCAACGTAAAGAAGCAGCAAGCAAAATAGTTCGATGGTAGGTGGTCGGAAGTTTAACAGTGAGCAAAATGAGTAAAGCATTCTGTACACCGCTCAGCTATCCTCACCCACTAAGTCACCCATTTGATTCAATTGCATCACGTTGATGCCGTCTACGGTCTCAGAGTTAGGTAATACGATTGATGGCTCATCGCTCCGCCCACCTAGCATCACAAGAAAATACTGTTGAATGATACAATGTTGAGTTAAAACAAATAAAGTATTAATTGTGATATAGTGAAGCTTTTAACTGAAGTTATGAGTATATTGATTTAAATTGTTATGAAACCACTAGGTGTTATTTGCAATCAACTCCAAACCAAACTTATTATAGGTTAATATGGGTATATGTATTGTATTATCAAATTCCCATTGATGTATATAAGATATACATAATAAGATAAAGTTGGCTACAGCGCACTTACCGATGACGTCACAGTCATGTTGTTCCCGATCGGAAAGCTTGCGTGAGGTCTGGCTCGGCACTTCAGGAAGCAGATTCACTGGCTTTTGTGGGGTCAGTACTTTGTTCTCTGGTGTGCCATTCATCTGAAATTGACGAAATTGGGGCATTGTTTACCTTTGAAGTAAAACAATAAATCGTGCAAGGATGTTGGAGGAAGACACTACGTCCGGG
The DNA here is from genome assembly GCA_029852875.1 of Mythimna loreyi. NCBI lineage: Eukaryota > Metazoa > Arthropoda > Insecta > Lepidoptera > Noctuidae > Mythimna > Mythimna loreyi. Next base: position 14,453,725 of record CM056783.1, read on the forward strand.
GTTTGGGACGATTTTTAAAGTAGGAGTCTATTATTTTGAGGACCGATAGGAGCAAGGTTTACGTAAATTTAGGGCGATGATCCAATATAAGGAGTTGCTAGTTGTGCAGTGCATAATTTATTAATTTATATTACGGGATATTTGTAGAATTCAAATGATAGTGCAGAATATTCACATAATATTACCATACATTCTTATTGTATATACCGTTTAGAAACCATTTCTGTTACCTGCGGAGTAGCTGGAGATTCACTGTTATTGCTGGCTGGAGACCTGTTTTCCTGACCATCTGTGATCGCTGGCACATGCTAAAAAGAGAATATTGAATGTTTTAGGCAAACTTCAGCGTTCAGTAAAGTCTGCATGAATGTGCCCGAAACAGAATCACTTTAAATTTAAACTAGATTAACATGCATTCATTAAAGTTTTGTACAAAAACAACTAGCTGAAATATTGGTATTAGTTAACATATTTTGTCATTGTTACCAAAATATGTTAATTTTGGCAATATTTTTATGTGAAAAGTAAAATTCATTGTTATTGTACAAGAGGCCAGACTTCATTGGTCCATTTTATATTAAAATTAGTTTATTAGTGAAAATGTTTACTAATGATAAAAAATTAGTCAGCAACAATAAAGCTAAGTTCATATGACAATACCTTGACAAAACCCAGTGAAAACATGCACAAACGAGATTTTTACCCATAGGTGCATTTTCAATAGTATCTTTTTTTAATGTGCTTTAAGAACTTGTCATCTAAACTTTCAACATATAAGAGTGTACACAGAGCCTTTGTCCAAGCAGACTTCACTTTGAAGATTTAATCGAAAACATGAGATACTCAATCAAAACGCTGAATGCATTACTTGAATAGCCTGCAAGGTCAGTCTTTGTGTGCACTCATTCTGAGAGAGAGCCCACATAGTATTCAAAGCTTCACCAACATGACGCCGTCACATGATTTAGTAGGACAATGTGGCTAACATGAGACTGTGGTATTACGGCACTAGCCCTCACTATGGTGCGAGTTGTATTTTACCTTATTGTGCTCTTCCCAAACACTTGCCAAGAATACTAGGGTGGACCCCCTTTCACCCATTTGTTGAAGGAATAGCTATAAAATAATCGGTTATAGTTATTTTTATCACAAAAGAAAATTAGGAATACCAATAGTCAATTTAGGTACACACAGCCAGAGTTACAACATGCAGGCATTTAGTAGTGGATTGTTCGAGTAATGGCAATGAGTTGCCACATTCATTAAATGAAACAACAAATGCTTGCATACTGTATGCATCTTTTGCTATTAAAAAAAGAACAAAACAGTTAATCAGTTATTGACTTAATATGCTAACATTTTTTTTAGTTTCTAAATACTAACATAGTATAAAAAGTTCAACTAAAACTAAAATTATTTGTACAGCACAAGCAACAAAAGTCTGACAAACAACTACTGCACTACATCAGTACTATCTACTCCATACAGTGGTTCATCGCCTAAAGAAAAAAAAGAAATTTTCGATGTATTGAAATAACATCTCAACATGATAAATATAAGGCGCCGCGGCGGTCGAACTAGCAGATAGTCAGTATCTATTAAGTTCATTATGAAAATTTATAGCATTTTACTGAAATAAAAAAATAAAATTAAATAAAATCTCCACAGCACTGTCCACGATCCTTTCGAGGTGCGAAGTTTCCGTTAACCAATAAATGTCACTAGTATGTAAGGCTGGACGAGACTTTAACCTACTCTCAACTAAAGCGTCTTCAATTTAGTCGCAGTACCTTTGTAGCTGCTAATTTGAGGGCGTCCTTAAGCCTTAGTAATTTGCAATGTACCCCCAATGGCCAACTGTAAGGAGTTAGACGACAACACTACTTACCTCGTGTTAGTGTCATTAGTTCCCACAGACACGCGACATAATAACTTAAGCTTATATATACTTTGAACATGGCGAATACCGGTGAGGAAGCGGGTCGCTGCGACTTCTGGCGGTACACGGGGCTGTGCTCGTCCATGAGGCTGTCCGTGCTCTTCAGGAGACCGGACACCAGAGCAGCCTCGCGGTGGAAGTCAGGGTGTTTCGTGTTGATGTACGCTAGTTCGATTTGGACTAGGTTCTCCACCTGAAGATAATGAAACTTACTGTAGAATGTGAAACTAAGTTGGAGCATTTATTACACATTGTGCTTATGAATCGATTATTTTATGTAAGTCGCGTAGGCTTCTTCCAAGTGTGCGAATTTTAACACATACAATACAAGTCGCACAACTGAAGAAATGGTTGATAAATTACTTTATTATCACAAGTTTCTCACATGGGCATTTTCATTGATAAAGTCATAGTTCTATCGGGTGCTGCATGATATGTGATTACCTAATCAATATACGATACAGAGGAAAGCCCAGTTTTGTTATCAAAATATAAATATAATTAGGACAAAACATAACCTTCCATAATCCATCCTGTGGAATAAAATAAAATGTTTCGTTTCCTGCAAATAGACCGCAGTACAATGACCGAGTCAAGGTCACTCGCGGTGAGCGCATATTGAATTATGATGATAATACATGTCCCCGCATATCACAAAACAATTTTCTCACTTATCAGTGTGTAGGCTTATCTCGATAACTTTCGGCGGTATTTGATATCATTCTTACTCATGATATTTGGACGATTACATTCGTCCGTCTACCATGAGTAAGAGTATAGATTTTAATAGTATAATAAATATTTAATCATATAGTATAGTATATAATAAATGAATATTTGACGACATGGTTGATGCAACGATTGAGCGATTGGTTGCGTTGCGTGTTCGATGCCCGCACGGAACAAAATTTTGTATGACCTACAGATAGGTGTTCCGGGTCTGAGTGTCTTTTGTATTTGAGTATCTATATATGTTTGTCAATGCACTCACGATACAGTTGTCATTTCTAGTGTGAGACAACGAACATAAAAAAAATCTCCACTTTAGTTGAAATAAACTCACACACAACATAAGGATGAAAATGTTTCAACTATAATATTTCCCACAGGATATTTAATAAATGATACTGACGCTGATGTGACTAGATTATTACTTTACAAAATTGATCACTAAAGGACGTTAACAAGGTGAAAGAAAATACGACAGGATTTACACAGAACTTCGCAGCTGTACTTACCATAGCGTTTGTAGCTGGAAGTCGCGTACGCAGCAACTGAGTGACCACATCGACAATGCGTTGGTGCAACCGCGGGAAACGAAGCATTTCTTGTTGCACCTCCGTGCCGCAGTGTTGCACTATACGCTGCATCTCTTCGTGCACCTAAATACAAACATTACGTGAACAAACATTATCTGTCAGGATCAATATCGTGATGACATTCGAAATATTATGCTCCAGTGATCAAACTAAAAATACAGAAATATTTTCCAGAATTTACAAGTTTGTCTGGTTGATTTTTCAACTTATCCAATCAACTAAGATTAACATTATATTTATTTTTATAATCCATTTGAATAAGCTTTTACCAGTTCAACACAGCGAAGAGATGGATCTTCGAGCCTTCTGATCTGCCGCTTTACTAAGAGCTCAAACGATACTTCGGGTACAAACAGAGCTGGCCTTGGACCCGTCGCGTTACGAATCGCGGTCAAAATATCCATGCGCGTCAAACCTGATGGAGAATAAATTACAATGTAATGTGTATATTTTATAACGTTATTGCGAGACGGAAGTTTCTCGGGTTCTAAGCTGCTCAATAGTATCCTCCGCGAAATGATCAGTAAAAAACCAAGGTGCTGCAACGCATATTATAGTTATATATTATAGTTTTCTGGCTACAAACATTACAGCGTTATAGGCGGTTTTAGAAGTTCCTACTAAGTATTGAATTAATCTAGATAATGGCCTTTTGATCAACGACTTATCATTAGATTTTTTACGACGTGATTGGCTATAAAACTAACGTTCTATTTTTACCAGACAGCAAGTTATGTATGTTTTTAAATAGTGAGTTCGTGTCGACTACCGGTACATCACGTCATTTACATGTACCGGCTATGTTACTTATAATCGCATCTTTTACCTAAAATGACTCATTAAAACTATTCATTCATAGTCAAAATGTGACGTAAGGGAACTCCCGCATCACTTTAAAGATAATGCTACAAAACAAAGGCATTTTCTATCAAATCCTTGCATTCCACGATGATACAATACATGACTTTAATGACAATGACAAGAAGTACATATTACAATGATCATGCAACTATAACAAAATCTTGCAATACATTTTTCAGATGAGTCACGATCGTAGACACTGATTACGAGTGTCTAATCTTGACTGTCATACTCTTACTTAAACTGTTATCAAGAATACTAAAAGAGAAAATTTATCCAAGTACCTACTTATACAAAGAAAGACGCTACGCGGAACTAAAACGACATTATTTCCGCAGTTTTATGGAATGCATCTTATACACACATTGATATTGAAAAATAACTTACCGACTAAAGGATGTATGGAATCCAAAGTGCGTCCGAACGTCTCATGGAATATGTAGCATATTCTAGCACCTCCACAGAGTTCCGTAGTTTCTATATTCCTTGCGGTACCCTCTATGGTGGAGCAGTATGCGCTCGCAAACTTTGTGATAATCTGCAGCAGTGTCTGCGACTTATCCGACACATCTTCCCCATAAGAGTTGAGAAGAGATTGGAATTGTGAGATCATTACGTTGACGCGAACCTGTCATGATGAAGAGGAAAATTCAGCAAGTCATAGATTCAAGTAGTATTTCATCAAAAATTTTCTAAAATTCACATGAAGTAATTAATAATAATCTTAGGCTTAGAATTATCTTGACCATAGCAGTTTTTAGATAATGCGAAATTGAATCAGATTATTCAGATATCCCACATACCCACATTTTTGTCTGCAGTCTGCACTATCAGTCAGATTACAAGCCAATATGTTGGTCAAAGTTTATTAATTTGGCAAACATTATTGATGTCGCAGTTTATGTACATTTAACGAGTATGCTTCCTCTGACTTTTATGAACACAAATTAATAGTTCATTTTAAAATAATGCATGTGCTCTCATTTATTGCACGTGTTTTCTTTCGTTCCAAGGACTATTCAAAGATTATATTCATGTCCATAATAGAAGTTGTTTCTGTTATTTAATAATAGATATGTATTTATTCAATGCAATCACGATAATTACCTTTAATTCCGGAAGACAATCCCTAATATGGTGCATCAGTAGTCTGTTCAAGGTTTTTGCCAAGTGCGGCGTGCCATTGCGTGTAGCGATTGTTGGATATTTCCTCTGGAGATACGTTGCTTCATCTTTGAGCGCGTCCTGATTATAATACAATACAATCAACCAATGAAATATTGCTTTTATTAAATACTTCGATCAGTAGGCGACAATAAAACTATCATATAGTTAGTAAACATATTATGTACAGTAAAAATGAATGTATGATCAAGAAATTTTTTAAAAATACTTGATAAAGCGCCAAAAGTACACGTTTCATCGTGATGCAATACATTATTAAATAATGCAATGTCACTTAGTTTGTTGGTCAAGTACAATGTAAATGTAGCCAAACTCACTGAATACCACATAAATATAAATCAAATGATTTTGACTTTTTTATTAAAAAGTATGTAAGTGACTATTGTCAAATCATAAAATATTGCAAGAAACATTGTTATTTCATAACAATAATGTAGATAATTTACCCCAATCGACTTCTTATCAATAATATCTTGTTGCGATCTGTTTACTACTCCGATTATGCCAAGTTTTACGGGAATGACGCGCCCGCATAGGATGTCTATGGCATCAGTTCCTGAAATAAATCACTATTTTAGTAACTATCTTTGCTCCGAGGAAGATTGACTAATTTTATCTTGAAACTTAAGCCAAATTGTCTTCCTACATTATTTTTATCAAAACTTATCATGTAATCTAATTCAGGAGATAAGTTAAAATTGGAACAAATGTTATAGATAGCTGGTCAAACATTACTATAGCCATATCCATTTTGTAAGCAGTTATGTTACTTATAAAGCACTAGCTTCTGACGTTTTATAAGTGCCCATGTAGGCCTATATGAAATAAAAACCATTTTGATTTTTTGATTTTGATTTTGATTGAAGCAGAGACAATTTTCAAAGGGTATTTATTTGGCACATACATGCAATAAGTTGAGCAAGAAGACCTGCCAAAATGTTTTATGAACTTGAATGTTTGTATGTAATTAAAAACTGGTGAGTTAGATTACCTGCATCCATGAGGTCCAGTTTAGTTACCACAGCTAATGTCCTCCTGCCATCTGGATCTACCTCTTTAGACATTTTGATAGCTTCACTGGTAGCCATGTCTGTATTAGCAGCTGTCACTGCCAGAATTATTGAGTTTGGGTTGGAAATGTACTTTATAATAAGATTCCTAATTTGGTTTTCAATATCTTCAGGCTGATCACCTATTGGTACCTAATTAAAAATATAAACTGAATAAACATTATGCCAAAATGATAATAGCAGTTTAACTTGTAAACAAACTGTTGAGTGAATTTTAAATCAAAACAATAGACAGTGCCAATTATATTGTTTACCTTCGTGATACCAGGGAGATCCACCAATGTGAGATTTACAACTCTTGTTGAAAATATCTTGAGGCTGATGGGTTCGGGGCAGATACCTTTGTTGTTGCCTGCCATCCGATCTGTTTCTCGCTCGATCTCTTGCCTCATCTGGTCGAAATCTGAGTAGATCTTGTCTTTGGTGTGCAGAAATTTGCCCCATTCGTCTAAATTTACAGTACCTGTAACAATAGAGAGGTATTGTTTATGCATGGTAAGTCTGGTTTTATTTAATAATCGACTATTTAGATAATTACTCAAGATCAGAAGGTAATAATGTACACATTCAATAACATAAAGAAGTCATGCTACATGCCTAAGATTGTTTGGCATGCTACACACATTCTTTGATTTATAGAAAAATATATGGCAAATCTAATGAAAGTAAAACACAATATGGATAATTAGTGATTTCTGTTAAATTACTGAAACTTGTACAATAACAAAGCTCTAAGCAGTCATAATTAAATTGGACACTTATTTAGTTAAACAAGATGTTTAAAAGTTAAAGTGGTGGGGGTCTAAAGTTAAAACAGAGACATGCCCATTCTAACAAATACAGTTAATAACAAACCTGTATTTAGTTTTTGGGAAAGTTGAACTAATGGATTCCACGATGTCTCTGTGTTCTGGACTCTTAGTGCTAGCAATACATTCAAATAAAAAATCTAATTAGACTACCAAATACAGTGCCACATTCACATAGACATTTACAATTGCACATATTGCATAAACAAAGTAAGAATATTCTTATAATAGATCTAGATTTATACCACAGAACTAACAATAATAAGTTTACTTATTTTGTTCATTTTTATGCCTTTAGAAAAGAAGGTTCAAGAAACTTTTATTCAGCTTATAGTACCAGTCAACACCCATAAATCGATTAATTGGTATACAGAATCAAATCAAAGTTGGCACAGTGGTTGAGCTACATAATTATTTTTGGTTTGAAACCTGCACGGAACCATTTTTGTGTAGCCTTCAAATAGTTATTCTCTCTCTGGGTGTCTTGTGTATGTGTGAGTTTACATGTTTGAGAATGCACCTATACAGAAGTCATTCCTAGTGTGGGGGCAACATTTATAAAAAAAGTATATATCAAAGTGACATTGTTGGAAGCAGTGCAATTATCAATTGTATGTGCTCTAGCTAGTCAATATAAATAGCAATAAGAATAGTTTATAAGATCAATGCTCTATTATACTTATTTGACATTGACAACTAACAACAGACTTGATACAATTCCTAGACTGCTTTATCATGATGATTTAAACAATAGTAGGTACATTATGAATTGAAGCCAGTTGAACACAAGGAAATAATTTATATTATTGGAATTTACAAGGTTTTTTTAGCATGCCTATAACATTGTTTTAGAATAATTAAATTTTTCTACAAAGTGTCAACAACAAATTACCTTAATAAGCCAAATTAAACAAAAAGCTTTTAAATAAAATGTTGTACTTTTATGACAAATTATATAGACTCACCTTCTTCAGCTGAACGATGCTCCTTACTGTCCTTAGGGCTGTAAACTAATTGTAAAACCAGGGGACGCCTGGTCACTATCCCTGGGCCTCGAGGCAAAAATGAACGCCCCACTAAACTTTCAATAACAGAACTTTTTCCAGAGCTCTGTTAAAAAAGAACAAAAAAAATGTTTTGATAATTGTTAGATAAAATATGATTCAAAGATAAAATGAAACACAAATCACAAAATCAATAGATACAGGTTTGATTTCCAAGATGATATGATCTTTTCGTTCTTGATTTACAATCAAATTTAATGTAAAACTGTAGGTCAATGATGCTGGTGGTGTTTTTATTGATTGTAAATTAGAAGCATGACAGCGCAAGTTTTATCATTATAATATACCACCGAACCTTAAGACTTCAGCAACTATGAATCGGGAATTCGGAAGTGAATTCGGTCTTGGTCAATGACAGCGTAGTCCAATTGAATAGAATGGGGACAAAGAACTCCACTGACACCTTTACATAACCATTACAGATATATATCAACAGGAAATACACCATGTGTATCATCTATTCTACTCTTGCCCTGTAGTCTTAAATTATTTAATATTCAAAGAACATGGTTACCTGATTTCCTAAAACTACTATTTGAGGTAATTGGATGGCATCAGCTCCGACTGTGTTAAAAACGTCTTGCAACTTATTAATAACTGGTATAAGCGCTTCCATAGTTAGTTACAGGATCTACCGTACACACAAATTATAGTTCAATAATCCACAACAGTTTTATGTAATACGAAAAGATTATTTCTATAAAATATCAAAACAGACGAACCAACCGGTGAAAGTCGGCCATATTGATTTGACCGCCCGCGCCCCGCCACCGGCCGTTAATATAATAGGGATGTAAGAGTCTAATTAGTCTTTTTCCATATTTTAGTCGATTGTAAGTATCCTTAGTCATCTTATTGGAAAAACAAAGTAAAGAAAGCTGGAAACAATTATAAAACGCATGGCGTGCGTGGTTCAAACATTTTCATACTTTTGATTTTACAGCTCACCGCTTTGCGCTTAGACCGCGTTCATGACTTCGGTCTTAGAGACGAGCCATAAGACGAGCGGCGCAGTGAGGAGGGGGTATCGGTAGGCGATTGTTCGAACTAACGAGAAATGTCGAGGGTTATCGCGATAACTTTCGTTTTGGTCACTACTTAACGCGATAATTTGACAGCGACATTAACATTGCCGTTTGGTGATAACTCAAGCAAATTTCAAGTATAGCCACCCACTTTAACCCGTTAATACTATAATATAATATCGCAATACTGGGCGAACTTTGACGTTAGACGTTAGTGTGGCCCCAACATAAGTGGGGCCACACTAACGTAGCACACCGCTACTACGCACTAGCGCGCACCGTTAGAGCGGTGTCGACAATAACGGTGCGCGCTCGACAAATCGTTCGCCTCGCTGGCCGTTAAGGCGCCCATAACACGATAGGTTTTGCTGTCAGTTTTGCTACGGATTATACTGTACACATTATAAAATATTGATTGAAAAAAAGCATAATTTTCCGTAATTCATAATTGATGGAAATGATGCTTGCATGATCATGTAATGGCCGCCTATGACCTAAGTCTTGAATGCACTGTTAAGAGCTTATTACACCTTCCTAAATTCAGGATCCGATATTTGGTCCTGAATTTAAGAATACATCTTAAATTCAGGGAAGTTTAATTGCATTTAGGATGGCGTCCGATAAAGGAAAATAATAGTTTCCTGAGAATCAATTTGTAAAGGATCCTAACTAGGAAAGGTGTAATTGTATTTAAGACAGCAGTAAGGCAGTATGAGGTCTCTAACCACTAGACCAGCAACTCCATTAAAATTTAATAAAAAATCTTGAATGGAATGTCTCCTTTTCTTTCTATTTTTTTTATTTATTTAATAAAATATTCCCTTTTTTGAATTAATAAAAACATTTTCCTTTCTTTTTTTTATGATATGCGTGCTAATGGGCTTAAGGCAGAGGACGCAAAAGACCGAGCGAAGTGGAGACGACTAGGCAGGAAAGCGGACCCCGGGCACCGAGGTGAAAGCCAAGGTAGCAACCGGGACTTACGCTAGGCTGATGATGATGATGATGATTTTCCTTTCTTTTTTTTCTCTTTTTCATTTCTAACTTTCTACAATACTGATTCGAGTTAGTCAAGTCAGTCGATTAACTTGACTAACTCGACTGACTTGACTAACTCGAATCAGTGGACGTATAATCAGGAGCTCGAACTACTGACTTTATTTCCCTAAATCGGCTCCTGAATATCGAATCCTAAAAGGTAGGTGTAATAAGCTTTTTACCTGCCTCTCCCAGCGGAAAGTTTGGCGGTTAGGCGATATGGATGTCAGACTACGCGATATGGTTAAAAGACTATAGCCTTCTTTAAAGTGGTAAAAAAAACTACGTCAGACTTGGCGATATGTTCAATAGATTATAGCCTAAATAAAAAAAAAATCATAAATGTCAAAGCTGACCGTCATTCAGTCACCGTCAATCAAACTACTTGAATTTAGGGATGGCCATTCGTCTTATTGAACATTGATTTACGTATGAATTTGATTTTAAATGTATGAATCGATACAATTGTAAATCAAGTTTTAAAAAATGAGTTTTCAAGAAATCATTTCTTTTTTAAACTTTTGAACCATTGGATACCGTGTCTACATAACTATCTAATGCGTCCTAAAAAGCATGGTACAGATGATACTACAACGTTCATTGTGTTTCGTGACTGGTGAAAGCAATAAATTGGCTTGAGGAAATAGGCTTTTGAAAGTTTCTAAATAATAATATAGAATTCCGATAAAAAAATCCCGAACCTCAATTTTATGGATCTGAGATTGATTTACAGAATCGATTCATTTTTTGGTTTAATTTTAAATCGATTTCTTGTCCCATAAACTCGATCCAACAATTAATTGATTTCAATTGGCCATCCCTAGTTCGTTTTATTTTGTCGGGGGTTGGGGATTTAATTACAATTACATTTAATTTCGATTTTTCCGAGAGTTTATGTATAAATCGCGGCTGAGATTCACAATTATTAATCTTAGATATATTAAAACATGTTCAGCGCTGAGGTAATTAAAATATTGTAGGCGTAACCTTACAAAATGCCGGGAGACGCTTTACGACGCTTTGAAGATTCAATGTTATATATTTACAGATAAACAGTGTGGATGCCGGAAGGTACGCGAGTAATTCGAAATCTATACAGTTTGGGCCGTGGAATATATCATTCGACGTGAGCTGCATACTGCCTAGCGTGTGTTCTACAAAGGTCGTCTGTGAGCGTGACGATGATCAGTTTTGCCAGTTTTGTATGTGAGTATTAGCTTTTCAGTTAATGCATGATTAAATTTGAAAATTTCCTATTGTATTCTATAATCATATATCTACATCCAATCTCTTATTAGTTCACTATTGACAGTTCATCTTGCTTTTTATTGTATTTTTTATTAAAATTTTACTTCAAACTAATTTCCAGATACTGCAGAGAGCTGAAAATACCACATTTCCCAGATATGGTGTTTCCTAAAAATATTTTGAAGTTGACTCATGACACTGGTGCAAGTATTTGCTTTAATCCTCTTGATTCTCTGCGATGTGTGGCAAGCAGAATGGAGGCCATTGAAGTAGCATGTGCAGAGGCTTGGCAGGAAGCTCGGTAATTATGTTTATAGTTTGTACGCTGTCATGACTAAAATAGACGACTTGAAAACTGAGTTAGACTTAAATTTGATTAAAACTTAAATTGCTAAGAAAAAAAAGAAAGTTAGACTTAAATTTGATTAAAACTGGAATGACTAAGAGAGAAAAAAAAATTCCCTTTTATTATTTTTAGACCTGGTGCAGCAAAACCAAAACGACCATTTGATTGGACATTTTCAACAGATTACAAAGGCACACTCTCAGATAACATTGTCATAGAGCCAACAGAAGAAGCAATTGATTTCAATTTACTAAAACAAAAAGAACAAATTCTCTTCTATCATGATTTGACTCTATTTGAGGATGAACTGCACGATCATGGTGTGTCTAAGTTGTCTGTGAAAATAGTAAGTAAACTGTATTGTTCATTTTAAATTATATAGCCATTTGCGAATTAAGAAAATTATTAAGTCTTAAAAGCCTAAGCATTTGATTGTTTTAGTTTTCTATTGGATACAATTATATTCTAGACCAATGAAGACATCTAATTAACTTAACCAACCAGTATATGGCATTTTGTGTATGGCATACCAAACACAATTATAATTATCTTGTAGTAAGTTTTCAGGCTTGTCTTCAGGTTTACAAAGTAATGCACAGTCAAAAATGACAGACAACATTCCTTATGCTGTTCTTTTAGTCATACAATAAGTAATCTTTTTCAGAGAGTTATGCCTTCATACTGGTATGTGCTGCTAAGATACTTCCTCAGAGTGGATGATGTGCTGGTGAGATCTAATGAAACTAGGATGTTCCACATGCTCAACTCTGACTATGTTCTCAGAGAGTACACAGTGAAGGAAGCGCAAGCAAAAGATTTAAATGTAAGTACTCATACCTAGACTTGCTATATTGGACAGCTTCTTCTTCTTCTCCTTGAATCAATGAATTCCATTTCCCTCAAAGTTTTTGGGCACGGTAGATTGCCACGTCTGTGGCGGCGTCAGGGGCAGCTTTAAGTCCTCCAGGGTGCGTTTCTTGGACAGCTAAATGTAATTGTAATATGTCAATTGTGAGTGTGAGTAGTGATGGTGAGTGGAATTGGAGAAGACTTAGTCATCTAGACAGTTCTGTTTAATATATTTATTTGAATTTCTCAATCAATTTTTTTTTGCTGCTTTGTATAAGAATTTAAGTTTTTGTAATTAATTTTGTTGGTTTTTCTTTTACAGATGCCTACGTCACATATGAAAGATGCAGATGATGTGATACCAATCCTGCCAGTGAAAGAAAAAACATTGCACAAACTGTTTGTGAATATACCACCAAAATAGGTTGTAGTGCTTTGATCTCCAATAATTATGAAATAAAATAATATAATTAAGAATTATAAATGTTGTAATAAAGTGCAAGTCCCGTTGGGTAGTATACAAATATTTTAATTAACAGCCCAATAAGAAAAGAGTGGTGCTATTTTAGCAAAAGAATTAAAGTGGAATGAGAAACATGTTCCTGAAAATATCTGTAAAAATAAGATGCTCAAATAATGTTAATACAATTCCACATTATTTTATGGAAGTTCTAATACCTGGGGAACATCGGAAAATAACAAAACAAAAAAAATCATATTAAAATGAAATTATGAATTAAAAATATAAAGGTCAGGTGAATGAAAATCATTTAACATAGATAAAGCTTTTCTTAATTAAAAGACAAGAAAAGTATGAAATGGATGTGAAGTGTAAGTTTTTAAGCCTGTGATGAAAGACACCTGATGCTATATTTGCTTAGATGCCTTCAGACTTTTTAAATGATTTTATTCTCAGGAGATTTTGGTAAATCTCTTCCAATTCCAGATTAACTTTCGAAAGCTTAGTCAATTACTTTTTTACTGTAACTGCATTACTGCCAATCAGGATTCATGTTGTATGCTTACATGATGCGGTAATAAATAATATATTTATTTCAAAGTGTTTGTTATTAAACACCAATCCGCCTAGTCTTTTCCTAACTACAAATGTTGCGGTTAGGTCAAAGGTACATAATTAACTGTTTTCCGCACAAGTGCGGAACTTGTTTTTTTTGCAGAAACCTTCGATTCTTTCGACGAGTCTTGTGTGTAGGTAGCTACTGAGTTAACCATACCTAACATTGCATACCTAGCTCCTTTTATTCCTTTCTTTTCTTAATGTGAATATGTGTGCTCCATCAGGTGAGATAGCGGCCAAGCGCAACCCTAATAACAAGAAAGAAAGAAATATTTTCAGCTGAACTTAGGCAATCGTTACCGGATCAGGCGCTAATCCAATTCCTCCAAAAGAAAACTGATGACGCAGATGATCGTTCTGGGCTCATCGAGCTTTTCTTACCCTTTCAACCTTCTTGAATTATTTCTATTTATTTCGGCTCGGCGCAACATATCCTCTATTAAATACCTATCATATTTACTTCTTTGTTTAGTAGTCAACCCCTTTTTAGGGTTCCGTAGTCAACAAGGAACCCTATAGTTTCGCCATGTCTGTCTGTCTGCCCGTCCGCGGATAAACTCAGCGACCGTTAGCTGAAATTTGGTATTAATATGTACATCAACCATGCCGACAAAGTGCACAAACAAAAAGTGGTAAAAAATGTTTTATTAGGGTACCTCCCCTACAAGTAAAGTGGGAAGTGTTTTTTTTTTCATTTCTTCAATAACGTGTGATATATTGTTGGATAGGTATTTAAAAATGATTCGGGGTCTCGTGAAATAATTTTTTGATAATGTAAATATTTTCGGAAATAATCGTTCCATAAGTAAAAAATGAGGCGTCCCCCCTCTAACTTTTGGACCATAAATTTCAAAAATACCTATGACAAAAATCTCAAAAGTAGAACTTAAAATAAACTTTCAAGGAAAATTATTTTGAACGGATGAACAGTTTTTTAAAAATTAAAAAAAACTTTCTGAACTGATTTTGTAATTTAACCGTACATGCAAGCAGTTTTTTTTAACTTTTTTACATATTTCATTATCCTGAGCGAATCTTCTTTCAAATAAAAATACAAAAAGATTAAAATAGGTTCACGCAAATTAAAATTGCCAATAGGTACAGCGCCATCTCTCGGGGAATTGGGATACTAATTTTTACATGGGCTACTGGGTTCTGTTACATTGTGAGAAATTTCTGACGGATGGGAAACTACGGAACCCTATGTGCCTACACTGAGCGTGGCACGACACGCTCTTGGCCGTTTTTTTAGTCATATGTTTTGTGAATTACCTATACATAGCAGCCTTATAATGTTTCCATTGTTGGGACTCTGGCCTCCTCTTAGGAGCACGATTGGGCCTGTAATAACCTTTTGTATGCCGTAATTACAGACACAATTAAAAAGCGATTGTGTCTCGCGTAGATCTGCGCATACGAGAGGATAAACCACCGGATCCAGTGTGCGTTGGTGGATGTAATGTAATGATGTAATACAGATGGTAAAAGACCCAAAAGTCGTCCTTTGTTTGAAATGGCCTCCCCCAGGCGTCGTCACCTCACAACGACCGGTTTTGTGCGTATTGCAACCATCGTATTCCCGTGATTCTCACCCTTAGAGCATTTAACCTATGCTCTAAGTTCTCACCACGTCATTGATACACATTGTGGGAGGCTTTCATCCCCATCGACGATTGATAGAAGTGACGTAACGGACTAATATAGCAATTCTTTCTTTTTATCTTTTTTCAGTCCTAATTGTAGTCTCAAAAAGCTAAGCAGAGAGGCAGATTGGGCTTATTATACTCTTCGGGCTTCTGTATGATGTACCGCAGCGTATGTATGTGGTCCACGGTGTTAATGTCTTTTCGGAATTCCGCTTGTTTGAGAGGCTGGAAGTCGTCGAACTTGCGCGCGAGACGGTTTGTGATGACTCTGGAAAACAGCTTGTAGAAATGGCTTAGAAGTAACAAGGGCCTGTAATCCTTAAACAGGATATTGTCGCCCTTTTTAAAGAAGAATTCCACCGCAAACCTCTGCTCCATGTCCGTGACGGCTTTCTCTCGAGTGTGACGGAATCAAAAGATTATAAGAATCATCTCACGCCTCGTCTTAATTTCAGAACCTTTACCTAGGTAGGTATTTATTGCAGTGTTCCATAGTCGTATCTTCAATAGTCTTCACCTTTCAATGGGAACAATACCTACAAAAGAAAAACCTCAGATGACGTGAGAATATTTTCTTTTTTTCTTAAAGTGTGTTTTGGATTTTAAAAAGCCAATTTTTCGAATCTTGTAAATCGAAAAATCATTCACTGCTTTAGCTGGTTTTAGCTAAATCATGATCATTTCAAAAACTTTCTTACACGAGACTTCAAGCGCGAGGTCGTATCTACGTCGCTACTTGACGACACAACTGTCTGGCGTAGATATCTTTATTAGACAGTACGTAATGTCTAATTGTCAGACAGCGTTAGTAGCCATATTTTTTATCGTTTTCTAATTAATCAGAATTAATCATTTCTTTACATGTTACGATTATATTCGTGATTATCAGAATATTGATGGCTGATACCTAAGGCTTCATTTTAGCTAACCTTTGATTTGATCTTGATAGGTTAGTTCTTGTGACCCTTGCTAGCTTATCGTATTTAATTCATGACCGATAGGTCCTTTTTTTTGTACCTACATAGGTACTACAGTTAGTTCAGAAATGGACGAACACTGTCGCTATATGGATCTAAAGGCAAAGAGTCAGATCATTGGAGAGTCTGGAGAGATGGGACGAGCAAATAAAAGAACTCTGGGAAGCGTCTGGATGACTATTTGAGGTATGCGGAACAGAGAGTAAAATCTTACATACCACCGTCGAAAAGGGAAGAAACTCCGACCACACGGGTGTTGTTTTCTGGTGGGCTACGGACGCTAGTTGATTTCGTGTTGTTGTATTTGTTCAAACTATGATTACGCGATGCAGGTTTCTTGTAGTTCTTATGTGGCTCCATAGATGTCACTACATCACTCCACTCCAGAGATCGAAGATCGATGGTTTTTGATGCTTCTTGATGCTTGCCAGGCCAGTGGTAGGTTGGTTCCAGAGGGTTGAAACCAGATTCCGCATAGTTCTCGGTGAGTCAGAACTGTTTGCGGTGATGCCCCATTGAGTCAGGGTGGTGTTATCCCAGTGGGTCGGGATAATTGCTGCAGACTCTAGTTAGTCAGAACGGTGCTGTGCAACGTAGGGCTTGACTGCCTGCGTCGCCCAGGAGAGTTTCTTCAAGGCTCTTCACGTGAGTGGCCGAATGTGCAGGTGTTTAGCCAAGGTGATGGCTAGGTATGTGCAGGTAGGCACCAGCATGCCTAGTAATCACACAGTTCAGGATACCCTTTATAGCCGTGATGCTGGCTGTATGGCACACTGCTCGAAAGCTCGTGGAAGTGATGACGACGTCATTAAGTAGTAGGCAGGCTGTGCTGACCTTCCTTGTGTCACCAGCTTGGGGGTAACGGAACACAGAGTAAACTCCCACATACCCCCGTTAAAAAGGGATCCTCTGATCTGATGGGTGTTGTTGTCTGGTGGGCTACTGCCCGCTAGTTGACTTCGGGCTGTCGTATATGTTCGAATCGCGCAGAGAACTTTGATTGCGCGATGCAGGATTCTTGTAGTTTTTATTTAGTGCCAGTGCCATAGATGTCACTACAACTACATGGATGGAACATCTTGGGAGAGGCCTTTACTCAAAGATAGTAATTTAATAATGTATTTAAAACAAAAAAAATACCTATTCATATAATATTAAATGTGCTCTGCCCAATCGGGGCACACCAATACCGTATACTCCACCGTAGCCTCCGGGCGGGGGCAGTCCATATAATGGTAGAACCCGGGCGTTTCTCCCGCCTGAATCAGGTGCAGGAAGCTCTCGAACAAGCTTTCAATGTCCGGTAAGGACTTAGGTCATGTTTAAAGTAAGGATGCCGTGAGGTTTTTTAATTATGGCGTGCCATTGCCATGAACCCTGAGGATTTCATGCTCACACAACACAACTAGGTATAGGTTTCATGCTAATTGTATATTTAAATGTGCTTAGGTGCTGCAGGATGGGTGTGAAGTGGTTACCACCCAGTGCCATAAATCATAAAGTAGATATAAACACGTCACAGGCTTTCTCACATTCTGCATGATGCAGGTCCTCACTGGATTAGGTTCACTTCTGAAAAGAAAACAAGGTAACTAAGAAAATACAATGTTTCCTATCAACAAAATTTTCGATTTCGCCGAAAATTTAGTTAGCATATTTATGCTGTCTTGGAATAGAGATTTCTATTAACTCTGGTTTCTGTATGCAGCCGTATCCTCGTGTGCCCCTCTAAAGCGCGAAAACTTGACGCCGATATTGTAATCGGCGCACGTCTTAGGAGTGGTCTATCCAGGCGCAATAGCTAGAATTAAATGCACACATGCCGCTTATGTTATGCGCGTACTAACGTATTTCGCATTATAACTGTAACATATACAGTAATATAATCTAACTTAGGTAAATACTTATACTTAAAGCTATGATACGCTAAAAAAATGGGTACTTACCTACCCAACTGATGCAGCTTTAAAAGTGTCAATGTTAACGGATGACGACGGTAGATGAAATGCGCCCTGCAGACATTGCCACCTCAAAATCAGTAGATATAGGTACCTATCATGGCCAGGATGCCGGATCTTAGAAATTGATCACTTCATGATTTGGCCAACTAAAACTGGCCAAATAATATAAAAGTTAAATTTGTCAATTCTCGTTTGGCCATATCATTAATGTAGGTTTTCCATGGTATTAAAAGGTCTAAAGAAAGTAGGCCAAACGGGGATTGAAGTATCACGGATAAATCGACCTAGCCAGTTTTACTTGGCCATATCATCATAAAATTCTATGATCTAGCCACGGCAGATATATAATATATAGAATTTGAAGTTGAATGATTTTTATTTTTATCTCAATAATTACATTAATTAAACATATAACTACAGTAGGTAATAATAATTGATGCCTGAAGCAGATACAGCAAAATTTTATCTGCAACTGAAATAATGTGATTGCAGTTCATTTTGACGAG
The DNA here is from genome assembly GCA_029852875.1 of Mythimna loreyi. NCBI lineage: Eukaryota > Metazoa > Arthropoda > Insecta > Lepidoptera > Noctuidae > Mythimna > Mythimna loreyi. The sequence goes on from CM056783.1 coordinate 14,472,646, forward strand.
TGTCTCGAGAGTGTCTAGAGTTGTAGACTTAATTATTTTTAAGAAGCATTAATTTTTTTAAGTGGAATGTCAGCAAAATATTTGTCATGGCTGGGAAACTTATTAGGTTTGTAGTAACTGTAGTCCTTTAATTATATTTTTTTATAATTTACCTTTCGTATACCGTAATCACAGACGCAATTTAAAGACAATAGGTGTGTGTGGACAAAGGTGTCCTCTTGGGGCTTAAACTCTTGAGCCAAAGCGAACGCCGGCATTTGACTTTCCATTATGTCTCTAATTACGGTACTCGCAAGGTTAATGAATTAAAGGCATAATTGTTTTGACATAGAACATTATCCAGGAGGTAACTACAATTGATGTTATTTTATTCTTTTATTTTTAATTGCAGTGCTAATTTGCTTGCATAATGGACGTACACAGATAGCCACGTTCGATGTGCAGTTAGAAAATCTTCTTCACATGCAGCAAGGCATTGGATGGCCGCTGCACCTTTACGTGACAGAAGGCCATGAAGCCTTGATGAAGCTGTCTGAACGCTTGGAAAACCAACAGACTTGTGAGGTGACCACTCCCAGTGGAGTCACTTTTAACGTCCACAGTCCACCTGGTAACAGGTTAGTCACTAAAACTTCGGTTAGGTACCTTCTTTCTGGCAAGTTGGGGAACAATAAAGTGGCTTAGAACGTAATTAGCATACGAGAGCAGTGTTCTGAAAATAGTGAAGCTCTCGAGGAATTTACTTAGGTAATACTAAAGTAACAGGTGTTCCCAACGGTACTTTAACTCAAGTCTCTACTTTAGTTCACCCCTTTAGGAATGGCATGATTTAAATGCTTTTAATTAAGCATGCATTGTAGCTTCTCTATTACACTGTAAATAATACCACCAGATGTGAGTTTGTTATTTTTACTAGGCACATACTATTTATTTACTACTTGTGTAAAATTTATCCTAAATATAGACCTAGGTATGTAACTAGGTATGTATTTATTATTTTGTGGCAGAGGCGAAGTAAAGAAAAATGAAATACTGATTAAATGATGGTTATGCATTTAATCAGTATTTCATTTATCAGCCTTTTTTTAATGTTCCCACAGTAGGGTAATATTTTTCACAGTCATAGAGAAGAGGCCACTCAGGCCTCTTCTCTATGACTATGAAAAATATTATTTTTATCAAAACTTTCGATTTTTTCGCTAACTAAGCCAGAGTCATCGAGGAAGCGTAGGGTTCCACGCCACGTAAGGGGATGCCAGCAAAACTGTAGGGGCCCAGCAGGGTCGAAGTCATGGGTTATGTGTAAGGGAACTGTGTAACCACAGTGCAGCGTTTAAAAAAAAAAGGAACCAACAGAGGAATTCTCTGCCGGAGTCCGTGTTCCCTGACGATTTCAATCTTGGAGTATTTATGTTAGTTTATAAAATTGTGTATATATTATATAATTTCATATATCTTTTTATATTCATATTTTTTATCTTTCTTTTATTGCATCTGCCACTTTTTTTTCCGCTTCACCCAAAGGTTTACTGGTAGAAAATGCCTAAGGTGTTAAGTCCGTCTTTGTACCTTTATGTACATGAAGTGTATACACCGTGAAATTTTAATGGTTGTTTTCCCTCAGCGAAATGGTTGTGTCTTGGTTAATACAAACGTTTGATAAAAAAATAAAATGTTAAAAACAAAAAATGGACCTGTAGAGTGCAAGCTAATTATGACGTATCACAACGTGCGAGAGCTTATTTTGGTTTAAATATTTAATGAATCGGTTTCCTTTGACGGCGTGCTGCGCATGCGACTCTAGTAGTACCTACAAATTACGTTTAATGTTAGGTACTATTGTTTTCGCTTTTTTGAGTTGATCAATATATTTTTAATAATTATTTATAAAAATAAACTTTTTATTTTTTTATTTTTACTGTATGCTTCAAAAGTACTCCTTATGGCAAGTCATTCTGCCGCGGGAAAACAACCATTTAAATTTCACGGTGTATAAATAATAAATAATTTACTTCTATGCAAGAGTACTAAGTTTACCGCAATATCGTTTATCGTCAGTTGAGATAGTGGTCACACGAGAGACTATGAATAATAATAAAAAAGTTAACGAATATCACAAGTTCGAGTCGTGATTGTAGGTAGATGGATGAGTGTCGCATGAATTACGGTACAATCAATTATATTATCGATGCAAATGATAGATAAGATGTAGATATAACTTTGACGCAACCAAATTGGAATACGGGAAGATAATTCCCTGTGACACTGGGACCTGTGGTGGTGATGTATGTATTCATCGTAGCAGTGAAGGCGATATTGAACATGCATAATATGCATAAGGAAATTGTTTGGAATCGCTTGTCTTAGTACCCACAGAGACAAGATGACATAAAAAGGATGTAACGAATGTTACTAAAAGAGCCATGTGGATGAATGGGGAGGGGCTACAGCAAAGATGCTTTCTATTGTGTCAAAAGCGATGTAAAAGAAAAAAGATTCAGTAACAGCTTGACTTAGGACAAGGATAAGAAGATAATGATGCAGGGCAATTCGTTTATGGCTCTGTAGGTGCAGCTTGTTGATAATTAAAAGTTTCAGATCATATGAGTTCAGCGGCTTATTTACCCAAAGGCAACAAATTTTTCGCCCTGCATGCTAATGCAAACTTTTTTTTTTTATAAAACTTCTTTTCAGCTTCCCACATTAATTGCCATTTAATTAAAAGAAGTGTTTGTGTGAAGATACGAGCCTTGGAGTGACGGCTGCGGCGTTAGAGTCAAGAACGTGGTCTCTTTGGACGTGGGGCGGTGGCGCATGACGGCTACCAGAGGAAACCACTCCATCACTGGTTGGTCAGAAGTACATGTCACAGGTATGAAAGTTGTTTTGATTGAATTTAAGTATGGTAAAGGTTATGGTTATAGGCTACATCAATGCCGATTGTATACTAGACTACAGCTGTAGATCGAAAAATAGTAATTTTTAAAATAATTGCTGTCAACAGTCGCAGTGTCAATTGAGCACTGCAGTAAGACCAATTTTGTTTGTATAAAATAATCTGTTGCCGCAGTCAGTAGACGAAATCGGCAGATTTTTGAACGGTTGTACTGTACTGCGAAATTTTTTGTATATTTTCGCAGTATAGTACAGCCCTTCTAACTTGGCGAGATTTTTTTACGACTGCACATGAAGTTCAGACTCGCCAAGAAGAACGGCTGTATTTTACATTTTTTTTTATTGACAACCCTATTTTTTTTTCTAGAATAATATAAAATAGACGTGAATGTAACTATAATTGCGTCAGTAAGGTGCTATCTGCCCACTGATTAATCATAATGATCTTTCTACCTAGCTAATACTGGCTTTGGGCTTTAATTTAATAGAATTCTACAGAAATAAGATTTAAAAAAGCATTTTTCAAATAACAATATTCATAAAATTCTCCATGCTGTCCCTCCTTATTGGATTTATTTTAACGTAGATTTGTTTTTCGTGATCTTCTTAACAAATTCTTTTAATATGGAGTTGCATAAAAAATGATTAGTCAGTAGGAGATATAATTTCCTTGGTAGTCAGTCATGTTCACAAGTCCGCCATTTAGAATTTAGAATTTTAGAATGACGTCAATTAGCCGAGCAAATGATGACAATGCATGCCCCTTAAGCATTGCATGTATAATGCATTGTCATTCAAACTGAATAGGTATTCTACAAAATTTTAGTTTAATCAGTCAGGAGTAACGGTTTTAAAATTCATTTCCAAAATTTGCCATAAGCAAAAGGACTGTTTTTACCACATGGTCTTCGCTACGCCTCATTATACCTACTCATTACATGACCACACCATCTGAGGCGGAACAAAGAACAGATATTTTGTCAGACGAGCGATAAAAATAAATACAATAGGTACAGAGAATTATTACTTAATGGTAGTAGGTAAGTATAAGCATGGTAGATAATATACAAATATCACCACAATCATTAATTGGATCTTGTCGCAGTAGTTAATTGATTAAATACGTCGACAATATCAATTGCAATATCTGAATGTGCATTGCATACATTGTAGTCTTGAGATAGTGGTTTATGATTATTTTATCACTACCTAATGCACGTGACTTCATCCGTGCCAGACTCGAAAAACAGCACAATGACCTAATATGTATTGTTACAATTCTAAGTTCATTTTTGGAACTCTATTTTTTTTTCTAAAATGAAACTAACCTAAGTTACACTACACTACATCTGATTTTGGGGATTAGCCGGATCAAATTGACAGACAATAAATAAAAAAAATGCATTTTTAATATCTACATATACAGTCCATACGTATCGAAAATACTTTTATATCCATTTAATAAAAATAAATGTGAAAAATATACTACAGACACTTCAATTTTATTTATATGTTTATACTGTGTTGTAGGTACCTAAGGATTTTAATATAAAACGTATAATTATATCATTCATATCAGTTGTGGTTTGATCTGGTTCAGGATTTCCTCAAGCAGTGGCACTTTGTCTTAAGGCTAACTAGGCCCTAGCCTAGGGTGACCAGACGTTAGAGGTCGCGCAATTCGATCTATATCAGCTCGGCAACAGTGCCGTACAAATGATGCGGGCGCGATAAGCGAAAAACTACTTGATATTAGTATTATTTTATGGCTCAACTAAATAATACATTTATTTAATTATATACTTCACGCCACTGATTGTTATTTATTAAAGTCGCCAGGTACTAAATGGCATAGGGCGACTCCAATGGTCGGCCTATGCCATTTAGTACCCGCCCGAATCTCTAATATAAAATGTAAGGATTATAATTTCGTGTACATAAGCACCCGCTGTCGTGTATGTGTCTAAATATAAAGTTATTTAAATAAATCAAGGGTAAGTGATTTGAACAAGGAGCAGTAGCAATCAGAGCAGTATGTTAGAAATATGAATACCTTTGTAAGATTTGAAAGTTTGAAACGGAACCTCCAGTGGAATTCCTACATAGCTCTAAGATGGTTGATTGCCATCACATGAGCGAGTAATCATTTTGATTGGGAATGCGAATGTTAGCATTAGTAAAGCTTATGCGAAAGGTACTTATTTGAAAGCCTGAAACCTATGCAAAGCTCATGCGATTGATGATATTTAGTGCCGTGAATTCACGCGTGAATCCACGCCCGTTTACGGAGGTTCACGGCACTAACAAAGCACTAATCTAGAGCCGCCATTAGTTGCGAGTCGAAAATTATCTGTCCATAAAAGTAGGAGTCGAGCACGACCCGAGCTCAAATTCTTGGCGTGTCATTCTTACACACTCCACGAGTTTGAACTCGGTTCGTGCTTCGGTCGTGGTCGACTCCTCTAGCGTATACTCACCTTTAAGTATTTGGTTGTTGTTGAACGTCATATCAGTTATTTGTCATACCTTTATTTCAGAGGAGGTAAAAAGTTACACACCCGATACCATATCCCTGATAGACGGTCAGAAGAAGACGCTGGTAGACCTGACATCTTTGAACAACTCCTACTGTCTGGTCACTCAGCCGTTTACCGAGAGCTCTTTAGTAGCGGGCCACTGTCAAGTGACTCTGGACCGAACGACCAGGGCAGTGCAAGGGACGTGGAGTGTCTGGCTTGGTATTCCTGGGCGAGTGACTGAGTTGCACGTGGATACAACAGTTGTTGTAGAAGGTGAGTATTGCAGTGATTATTTTTTTGTTTGCATTATGCTACAGCTACAGTAATATTTTTAGGCCGGTAGGTATATCAGGCTAGCTCGCCGCCCGCTCGGCTGTTTGGTAAAAATTTTGTTAGAAAAACTGAAGGTCAAAAGGGGGTAAAGGCTACTAGGATTGTGAATGTTCGAAAGAGTTAGCAAAGCCCTGCAAGTTAAGGACGACTGAAGGAAAACAGGTGAGTTATAGTCAGAAAAACCTGATACCTTCTCTCGCTTTGTTGGACGGAGAAGGTCGTCCAACAAAGCTAGAGAAGTTATGTGATGATTTCCTACCTCAAAAAAAATATATATTTTTTGCTTCTGTCTCCTACTGAATATATAACTACTGTGGTATAAATAATATTGTAGGCAATCATATATACCATGATACCAACCATCGTTTACGTGTCAATTTAGGACTAAATTCAGTCTCTTACCAGTCACCTTAGAAGGAGTAATACATATCTCGTATATGTTTAGTTTAGTACACTATCGATCAAGGCACTCGGCTAACGCTTCTGTTGAATATATTCACAATACTGTGCAAACAATACAGTTACACACACAAAATACATCAAGTGTTAGTGTCACAAACACGCGGCCAGTCGGACAGCGGACAGCTAACATTCGGATTCAAAGCGCGATTTACGATGTAACTGCAATCGGATCCCGGAAGGTATTTCAGGATTTAACTGCCAGAGAAATTCCTACATGGTTTGTGAAATAGAATCCTACGGGAGCATTTTGCATTGCACAGAGAATGAAGAATGCTTCAACGTTCTACTGATGTAATCCTCTTTTACAATAGACTAGCTTTTCGCCCGCGGCTTCGCTCCCGGCAACAGAAAAATGTCATAATTGAAGAACCACTCGACCGATTTCGTGCAAACTTCACATTCAAATAGTGCAAACAAAGTCTAAACATTTGATTTGGATAGGTAAGCCCGTTCTTGAGTTATAAAATTGCAACGAAAAGTGGCATAGATTTTTATACGTATAAATTGTTGATTGATTATACAGCTCTTAATGAATTGGGGCACGTGATAATTATGGATTTCAGTCCCCTCTTTGAGAAGTGGCTGTACCGGATTCAATGGATGATTTCTGATCGCCTTTTCATACATTTTTCTGTCGTTTCAAACTCCGTACCTACATATACACTTTTTGTTCAAACGAATCACTCTATTACTTTTCTAGAAGAAGATGGGAGAAAAAATCAGCAAAGTACAATAAAAACAATATAGGTACATAATAGCATGAATCATAATGATACCTAAAGTGAAGTGCATTGATAATGTCGTTATTTTAAGGTGTGGTCGTAATGTAATCGGTTGGTGATTGCTCCTGATCGTATCAGCAGCGACGCCTGCACTTGTCTGCGATGTCCGATAAAGGACAGCGCTGCATGTAGGCACATAATACCTGTTTCCCTACTAGGTCGTGTCCTCGACATTGCCTATATGTGGAAAGTGATCTTGACATTAGTGTCGTGATTCGCATCGGTATATTTTGGAGACCGAGCCTCTTTGATGTCTAGACACAAAGGCTTTTGGCGACATCAATCTGTCGCAGTTCGATAGCCATGACATATGGACATGCGACGTTACTTTGTTTTGTTTTTTCGTATTTTTTTAAATTCTTAATCTTCTTATTCTTTTTTTTTATATATGTAGTACGAAAGTCGTTTTTCGCAGTTGTTCATACGCAAGTTATGCGTGCAATTAGCATAATTTTTTTGTTATTTACTGATTTGTTGAAAATTCAAAAATGTCGGTAAAATTGTTTATTCAAATGAAATTAGCGTCAATCAAAGCCATAAAAGCTTTGATTTATTGACGCTGATTCCTCCTAAACCGCGCAAAAAAAATTGATTTGTGATTCACTAATTGAGTGAGAGAGCAATGAACGAGGAATATATTGACATAGGATCTTAATAAATTATAATTGCAATGTCGCCAGTGTTTTGGGTAGTGTATAGATATTACCTACCACACACACCACAGCAATGCAGATGAGATTTATGACGCCATATTTTATATTCCTTTTAGTTAGTTCATTATTATATTTTTAAAATTCAGTGTTTATATACAACGTGTTTTTAGATAGGTATCGCATAAATTTAGAGCATACATGAGATCATATTAAAAAATCAACTGAATTATTTGTCAATTGTTATTTTTTGTTTCTGTTTTCCTTACAAAATGATTCGATAAATTCAAGATTATTTAAGCCAACATGAAATATGACAGCGCAAATTATGTTATTTTGTTTGTTCGTTTATAAAATACTTTAGATGTCATCGATGCGACGTCGAGGTTGAAAAAGTTTATCATATGAGCGACAATTTCTAATTTTAATTAAATACTTATAAGGCCGTATACAGAAAGAAAGCTATACAGATAGGCAGCTTGCATCGATCGCCGATTGTAAGTATAGAAATTTGGCGTCTATTAGAGTAACTATTTAGTAATCTGTGCTATTAGCTGCTCAGATTACCCGCACCATTCGGTTCCGATAGGCGCTGTTAGATCGGCGTAGGCTGTCAGTTTGTTTCTTTTTGTATAAGGCTTTAGATATTATTTGTAAGTGGATGTATAAAATAAAGCTGTTAAGTAGATAAGATTTTTCAATCAAAAGGAAGTTAAATCTATCGTCATGATGGTTTACATGCATCTATATCATTTTTTAACCTACTTATGCATTTCTTTCAGCCGAGCGTCTCGACGTGGGCTACGTTCGTGAAGCCGACACCAATAAGCTTCACTTGTACTGTAACATTCTACACACGACAAAGAATATTACTTTTTGTCGATTCCAAAAGTCTTCGGAAGAATCTGGTTTTAATGTTATGGACGGTTTGAGTGATGGTCGTTACAGGTTGGTAGCTAAGTCGAATTTCTATTTGTTTGAAACGTGCTTACCTTACCTTAATTTTCTCCATTTACCTAAAATATAGATGAGCAGAACCTAAAGGGGATGGACTGATGACTTTGGTGTCTGCCTGAGGAATAGTCTAGAAGGAATGGAGGGAATTCTTTACCTAGCTGTGGGACAGTATAGGCTAGATATAATCTCTACATTATATAAAAGGAAAAACTAACTTTTATATAATTTACGCACAGCCGAACATACCAGTAGATTCGGTTATTGTTTTTTTTATTCCACGCTCCTAGCCCCAGGGCTTTTGGCATTTTGCATAGTTTCTTTTTATGGTGAAGGAGTGTACTACGAGAGGATTTTAGAGAAATTCACCCCTCAAGGGGATCAAACGGGGCTTTAAAGTTTGTTTGTGTCTCCTAATGTACTAAATATTATATCTATCTATCGTTTTATCTGGTAGAGCCTCAGTGTTCAGATTTCGCATCTATCAAGGCAAGAAGTTAGTATAGTATAAATTTATTATTTCAGTTACTACGGCCGTGGTTTCTCCAAAAGACATTGTGGGTTGACAATAGAGTCGGTGACTGACGAAGACTATGGAACTTGGAGATGCACACTAGGAGTTGTTGAAAGAGTCGGTCATACCATCCATCAGTTGACGCCAATGCAAGCTCTTGTTACTGTTCCTGTAGGTGGAGGTGAAGTATTTAACTGTAGATTAAATTTTAAGTACCCACATATATTTTTAAGATCATTTTTACACATGTATTTTGTAGGATGACAGAAGGGCAACTTTAAGATGAGAAAAACAGGACATAGTATGAATTTGACAGTTGTAGCCTGCAATATCTTATTTTGCAATTGTAGTAAATCAACAAGCTCTTATGTCTTACTTCATCACCATCATCTTCCTGCTCTTGTTCCGTTTTATATGAGGTTGACGCAATACGTTTTTTTCTCACATTCTGTCATGTCATCCGACAAACTGGTTCAAACCCAGCCAGGCGCATTACTTTGTGTAATTTATTTCATCACCACTGCTCTCAAAACGGTGAAGGAAAAGATCGTGAGGAGATCCTAGAAAAAAAAAAATTGAAGACATGTGACATCCACCAATCCGCACTGGGCCCGCCTGATGAATTATGGCCCGTTCCCTCTCCTAGAAAGGAGGCCTGTGTCCCAGCAGTGGGAACTTTAAAAAGGCTGATGATGATGATGATGATCCGACACGATATCACTAAATCCTCTTTTTCTCATATCTCTTCTCACATAATCCATTCATATTTTCTTTGGTCTCCCTCTCCATCAATTCATATTTTTATACTCATAGCTCTTTTAGTAACATACGTTCATCCCATTACATCCAACTTGCTAGAATAAATATGTTCACCAGTCTTGTAAAAAATCAACTCTACAATCAAATATTAAATGTCACATGTTTCTTAATTTTAATTACCCAGGTAAAAAGATACCGCGCGAGATCCAAAGATCAGTGGAAGAACACGAAATCAGAAGGATTTTTGTAGAGAAGGATTCCAACCTGACGATAATGTTTCGCGCAGAGGTGTCTCTCCTGTATTGTTGGTTCCAGCATCCTAACGGCACTCAGTTCACCCCAGTGCCGCGGCAACTTGACAATGGGCAGCCTTTCTGGTACCTAACCTCCTTAGTCCGCAAACCCAATTTGAATGCAATTATTTTAGTCAAAAACATATAATGTATACACATCATTGCAGTGTTAATTTTCTTACAGGTACACAGGCGAAAGTCTCCAATTCGGTGACTGTGGCATTACCTTTGCAAATGTTTCCATTGAAGATGCAGGCATATGGACTTGCCACATGGGCCATAAGTACAAACTGGGCGTAGAAATCATGGAGCAAGTAGACGTTCGAGTTAGTGGACCCTTGGCCGCCAATAAACAAGAAGTTGGTGCTGAGGTTGGTGGTACAGCCACTTTGTACTGTCACTCCTCGAACGGTGCTAGGCCGCTCGATTATTGTCGATTCTTACCTCCTAGTAAAATTGGTTTTAGTCTGGATTCCTCGGTGAATGAGCAGAAGTGAGTAAAACATTTTAATTGATTATAAAAATAAGTCTATTAAATAAGTTATCTTTCATGTGCTTTTGCTTCTAAGTGGAACTTTTATACATCAATTCCTTTTCAAAACAACACATGTACTAATATATAGAAATAAGTGATATTAACACATAAGTAATGTGGACTAAAAGTTGTCTTTCAATAATTAAATAATTATTATAATACTTTCCCGAAATTTTTACTTTTTAGAAGTCTTTTAACATTCTAAATCGTTTTTCAGTGTTATTCTAGATCGGTTTTACTTCACTCCTGGGAGGAGCATAAACTACGGCGACTGTTCACTGACCATAAGTGCAGTTTCAAGTGAAGATTTTGGAGAATGGACGTGCGCTGCTCTGTTGCACGATCATCTGTTTGAATCAAGTGACACAATTCGCCTATACGCCAGTAAGCATCCTTAATATTGATTACACATTTGTGATAAAGCCTGCTCTACACTACTCGCGAAGTTGGTCGAAGTTCAACGAATACCTACATTAGTGTAGAAGGGTACTTCGCTTCGCTTCGTGCAAGCTCGCCTCGCTTCGGGCGACTTCCAGCATTCCAGTCGTCATTTTTTTTGCGCCCGAGTCAAAGGACTCGAAGTGCTCCTCACGAGGTTGCACGAGTGTGTAGTTACTTTCTTCGGACTTCGATCAACTTCGATGACTACTTCGTCAAGGCAACTTTGCTAGTAGTGTAGAGCAGGCTTGATTTACTAAAAAATAACCCGAAGTTAGTGATTTTTTTACAAACAAGTTTGGATCACACCAATCAATTTAATGATAATAGATAATAATAATAATTAAACAAATATTGAGATCTTATCATATATAACATTAAATTTTGAATCGTAATTGTATATTAATGTGATAAACTGGTTAATTAATAATTTTGTCAAGGCTTTGACGAAATATATTGAATTAAGTCTTTTTTTTCGGTAATAAAAAATACATAGAGATAACTTATAGAACCCGGTTTGTTCTTAATTTTTATTGCCAAGGTCTTGAGAGCTATTTATTGTGATATCTTTATGTTTATTTTTAGGTGTGGAGCGGGTACCTCACCTCCAGGCCGGTTTGGTTGGGGCAGGCTTAGGTATTGTATTCTTAGCGTTGGTGTTAGGTGTCGTTATCTGGTACAAGAAAGGAAGGCCCGTACCCACGTTACCCTGGACTTGGTCTAATCCTTTGCAACGGTTTAGCCATACCCGAAGTGATAACGATTCCTTGGGTATGAGCGTCCGTGTCGGCGAGGAAGAGCGAAGATCTAGTGACAGTACGACTAGTAGCAACGAACTAGAAGTACGACCAAGATTCGTCCGGTTTAGCCATACCCGAAGTGATAACGATTCCTTGGGTATGAGCGTCCGTATCGGCGAGAAAGAACGAAGATCTAGTGACAGTACGACTAGTAGCAACGAACTAGAAGTACGACCAAGAGTCGTCGAGACTGAACAAGACTGTAATATTGGAAATAGAAATTTAATGGGCCAAGTGTGATACTTAGATATTATTTACAACATAAGAACTTATTTTATGAATAATGTAAAACATTACAGTAGGTATTAAACGTTAAAAATTTAAGTCTTGTTTTATTTTAATTTGGTTTGCCTTATACGTATCTACTCTTCTGTCGTTTTTAGGATTACACGTAACTTCCCGCTGTGACGCACTTGGATTGAGATCCGACAATCTGTTACTATTTTGGTTCAACTTATATGCCACGTATTGTAGTACTTTTAGTTCTGAGTTTTCCGTCTTCGATGTTTTGTATAGGTAATTTGTTATAATTTTTACACCAAACGACTTCGGCAATTGCATTTATTTTGCACTGTTAAGTTTTTTCAGGCTTTTATATCTCACTAGCGATCCGCCCCAGCTTTACACGGGTGCAATGCTGATATTAATATATACCTATATTATAGGTACATATAATTTTCAAAATTCGTTGCGTACTTTTAAAGATCTAAGCATACATAGGTACAGACAGCAGGAAGCGACTTTGTTTTATACTACTTTATGTAAATCTTTGACACTCAATTTTAGAATCGAACTATTTTCATATGGTATCTAGTAGATAGCTTGTACGGAATCCGCAGTGAACGAGTCCGGGTCATATTTTATCGTTTTTTTTTCTTAGACCTCGGTTATATATTTTTTTGGTTTTTTACTATTTTTTATTGTGAACACGTTGATATATTGTATGGGAAGATACGTTATACGCTAAAATCGCAATTCAAAAAACTCGGTGCTCGTGCACAGAGTTTTAGTAGTCGTCTACAGGCACCGAAACTCACTCATCTATGAACAGTGTCATCACAGTCGTAGACCTACAGTTATAGATAGACAAGGACTGCCCTTGTCCAGATAGAGACGGCACTCTTGGGCAAGCGAAAAAGAAGAAATACAATATTTTTTGTGACTATTTTTCTTTGTTTATGTCATTCACCAATTCCCATAAAGGCCTGAATGTCTGATTTCAGCGTGACGCGCTAGAGGCATGTCCTATCTTCCGTTGTTTTGATTTAATCGATTACGGTCCACTTCTTCTCCTAAAGAGGAGACATGAGTCCCAGCAGTGGGAACATTATCAGGCTGAACCTGCTATGCTTGCTTCCGCATGCGGAGCAAAACCGCATGCGTGATGATCTATGATGAGATGTTCCGTTTCATATCTTCAAAGTTCATAATCAAATCATGACAATATTTTTATGGGACCAATTTCAAAACACACTATTTCAAAATAATATCTAAAAAAAAAAGAAATAGGTCCAAAATTGATAGAGAAATAAATTAAAAATACAAAAAATGTAGGTTAGCTAAATATAGAACTTATTTCCTTTTTTTAATGTCAGTTAAAAAATAAAACATCGTTTGTTAAAAAAAATATTTATTATTTTATAAAAACATATAGGTACCTATTTACACATTAACATCACCGTTTAAAACACTAAACTTCTCATAAATTAAGAGTTGGTATAAATAATTCCGTCGTTTTATGTATCAAGCGTTTGTTCCGTGGATCTTAAATAATAATACAAGAAGTGACAAGACAAAACATTGTAACAGGAATCCTGTTTATAGAAGACGTTATAAAAAAGGTAGGTAACATTAACATGAAATACATTTAAATAATAACGAACTAGATTAGAAACTGGTCATTCATCACATCACGTTTATCTTGTCATGGTTTTTTGATTACTCCAAGTCGCTATCTTAATCGCTAATTGATAAATGACGAGCTTAACACCTCTTTAATTCTAAAATCACAGCTTATACCTACTTGAATTTATAATTCGAGTTTATATCAATCCATCGCGGAGTTGTGTAATAAAAAGGTCTTCAAATATTATGAGTTGCAATAGAATTTGAACTTTGTGACGTACGACGTAGATTTTGTTCTTCTGAAAGAAGAGCAGTCTCGAATTCTAAATTCAAATATAGTTTAGTCATCACCGTATCCTTTGATCATCTGTTTGATGGTAACTTTGGAGAAGAACTTATTGATGGCTTTGACGACGGTGCGCACGATTTGTTTGATGGCCGGGGGAGACAACTCGTCCATCAGTTGTTGCCAGTTCTCATTGGCGAACTGAAGCGTGGTGTCCGCTGAAGAAAAGTATAAAAACCATTATTAATCAAGATACAATATGAGTCTGACCTGAAAAGAATTTGGCGGGCTACCTGTGAGCGCTCCTTTCGCCTAAGTTAATAGTATTATTTGTTGTATTATTATTGTAAGTTACTGACAAAAGTTTTTTTACTTAGTTTTATTATGATAAAAGATGATGATGAAGACTGATTGACTGGATAGTAAGTCTAGAAAATATGAGCAGTGTTATCCAATTTACAGGTTTGTGCAGGTTAGGTCTACCCTTGGACCTTACAAGAAGTTTACAGACTTTCTTTTTCGTTTTTCTTTATTACTTTCTCCTTGTAAAATACTTATATTCAGCTGCACCAGGTTTGACTGAAAGCCAACCCTTAACCCCTTTACCCTCAGTTTGGAGACAGCTGAACAGATTAATTGGCAAGTTAGCTTGCACCAGACATTCCAATGATAATAACTACATAAAAAGTGGGATAAAATGCATGACCCAATTTTCCAGGCCAAGAATTTCATTTTAATAAAATATACAAGTACCCAATGCGGTTTCTTTACACACATACTGGGAAGCTGCAGACTAACCTATATTTTTTGTGCTTATTTTTCCTTTTGGTACAAAAGGTCCCTCCTATAAAATTTGGAGCGTAGCTATTGCTAGTGTAATACATGCATAATTTAGTGCGCGGAGGGTACATAATCATACTAAATTATTTACTTTATCGTTTGCTGCATTTCTGCTGTGTCGCTGGTTACGTGCCTATAAACTGATAGGAACGATATCATTATTTATTTATTTGTTTTTCGTAAGCTTTTGTTCTTAACCCTCGTTTCAAAACGAAGTGGGCAATAAGTTAGAACCGACGGCAATATCTTTCAGTTGTATCCTATCTTGGGATTCAATAATTCAGCCTGTCCTTACGAAGGGTTCCATGCCTCCATATTCTTGCTTTCAGTCTGGTTGGAATCGTAATTCTCAAATCAAAATATGACCAACTTAATAAAGTAGTACTAACTGGGGCATAAAAACAAGTATTGCCTTCAGGACCGGTCCAAGCGGTTAGACTCGTATTTTTTTATTATTAAAATTAATTGTCACTTACCAAGTTGCTTGTTCCCGTTGAACAAGTTCTTCAGATCGAATGTGGTGCGTTCAATAGTATACTTGTACTTCGGTGTTGCCAACTTGAAGTGGTCGCCATTACTGTCCTTGTCATGGACCAGTTTACTGTCTATGCGCACCTCAACACCCTCTGTGGATAGCGGCAGTTACATAATATATAATTTACAGTCTACAATTGAATAAAAGTCGATTTAAATGAAGCAAGCTGAGAAGCAAGTACAAATTCCGGAATTATTTACTGAAAATGATGAGACGGCAGTTAAGCTAACCTCTACTGCATTATAAGTACGTGTCTTAAACGAAAAAAGTATTAAATACTAACTATAAGATACTGAAATGAATAATAATTACAATGCATTGCACGGAATGGATGAAACCAAATATGCAATATTCAAAAGAATTTTATATGACGTGGGTACTTACGTGCTTCAACGAGTGCGTCTCCACTTCCTTTGATTGGAAGAATTAGGATTCTGCCGTCGGCGACGTATTGAGCGGTTAAACTCAAGTTGCCTTTGAATGACAATGAAAATGACCCCTCGGTTTTACTGAACTCTGCTCTGAAACGGAGAAAAATATATAAAAAACCAGACGCAGAGATTTACTTGTTCAGACAAAGACTATTGTCTGATTCTTGCTGAAATTACGTATTATTGTTATGCCCTATGTTTACGAATCCAACATAGTGGGAGACGATATACTAAGAAATATTTAAAAGCTGGTTACTATTTGATATGATTATATAATGAAGTCAATTTCTTAGTATCAACAACTTATAGACAGAAAATTAATACTCTCTAGTCGTCACAAAAAATGTCAGTAACGTATAATTATACCAGTAAGATGATATAAGTATACTAATCGCTACTTAAGCAGGGCAAAAGTCGATGTCCATGTTTATTATTATAGGTACAACAACAAATTATCCATAATTATTAGAAAAACGCAGTCTTCGACAAATTATCGAAGTAAAATATCGCGGAACCCGTTTAAAAGCAATTACATATACACGTGGATGATTTGTGACTTGGAATTCTTACATTGTGCCTATTGTATTGATTCTGCGTTACTCATAACTAGACAATCACCTCAGTTTAGTCCACAGGTATCGAGGAGTTCAAAAATTTGCATACAATGTGAAGCGTGGTCTCGGTGTTTGTTGTTTATCGATTAAATGGTACAGGATAGAAAAATACTTCCGTACTTGGCCCTTCGGCTTACAAGGTCTTGTATGTGGAAATAAGTACGTGAACAGAAATGAAAATGGCTATGTAGGATGAATCGAAGAAAAGCGAAAAAAGAACACTATAATACTGGGACGTGAACCGTAATGGGTCTCTTTATGTCTTAAGTTCCTGAAAGTCTTGGTGCAGAAGATTAAGGGCCACAAAAACAACAATAGCGTTAAATTATGGGTTAGTTAAATATATAGTTCAAATTACTTCAACTCTGTCAATTTGCTTTGGCTGAGTCCATGCATAGCAGCTTCGGAGAAGGTGAGATTCAGTCCGTTGCCCAGTATTTCGATGTTTTTTAAGTGCACAGGATCTATCGATGGCACGCCCAACTCAGGGATGCCGTTCGTGAATTTCGGGAGAGCGACCTCAATTTGTTGTTTGACACAATCAATGAATTTATCACTCTTGAAGTCACACGGCGTGATGTAGGAAGCTGAAATAGAAAATAAATGTTTTATTCGTCTGTTTTTTTTTGTGTAAACTGCAGCGTGAGTTCGGGTGAGTTATTAAAAAACTGGAGTTTCGATTTGTGGTTAGCTAGATAAGTCGGTAATGTATGTTTACACTTGAGTTCTTTTACACAAAATGGCAAAATTAAATATCTAACATGTAACACACACACACAAAACACTACTTTCAGATGTGTGTTTGTTAGCACATCTGAAAGTAGTGTTTTGTGTGAGTATTCAGAATGATTTCTGCTATTTTTAAATAGGTTTTTTTTTATCCTAAAATGATTATAATTTTTTTTTGGGCTAAAAAACACCTATTTCTTTAGGTAAATAAATCTTCATTGCTTCACTAGAGTATATATGTGTACGCATACGTAGCTTTAGGTAACTGGTATCTACAATATTCATGTAGAGAAACCAGTTACTGACATTTAGGATTACTAATTTCCTAAAAAAGCACTACCTAAGTGCTTTTACGTTAACCTAATTTTAGACAAATTTTCAAATTCAAAGATTTTACACAAAAAATGGTTAAATGGATTAAAATAAATTCTTTATTGATATAATTATAAGGTTCGTGCAGTTTATGAATCGTCTGACTCCCGAACTAAATTTAACTAAATCGTAATTACATATTTAAACAATGATGAAGGAAAAACAATAGTCTATTTTGAATAATCGCCATAAGTAAAGGCCGATGGTCATAAGTAAAGACAGATGAGTAATTTTCTAAAAATCTTAACCGTTAGGTCAGTAGTGTTTGTATTTTTATGACATTACCAGCCAAGGAGCGGAGCCGTAGGAAACAACTTTTGCATGAGTTAATGTCCTAACAATTGTCTGATATTATTATCTAAATGAAGACTGCAGCGTATTGTTGTTAAACGAGGTGAGTGTATGCGCCTTCAGACTAGATTGTTGTTTAGGTGGGAAATTATTCAATGAATTTTCTCGTTCTAGCTAGTGTCTAATTTTTACTAACTAAAATCCCTTGTATTCCCTTTTTGCTCCTCTTTTCCGGACTCCGGGTTTTCTTTACAGAAACAAACCGTGGTCTCATTAAGTTTCAACCCAACTGCGGCTCTATGTTTTCCTGACATCTTGACGTCAACGACTCGGGCTTGGTTTGGACGATTACTGAACTACTGGAAGTTGAACTACCCACTGTTCGCCGCAAACCCACGCCTACTGTATATTGCATAGTGTTTAGAAATCGGGCTCAAGATCCCAGTGGTTGAGGAGTGAGGAAGTACCTTTATGCAAGCGGTCGTCTCTTGCACTAGCATTACTGCTTCGCAGAATGAGCCGACCGGTATCAGTAGTTTCTCTTTATGGTTTCTTTTATGGTCTGTACCAGGGTCCCCGCCCTCAGACAGATGGTGAGACGATGTAGGAAATCCAAAGTAGTCATTAGTTTTCTGTACAGTAGTTGCGAACTAACTAGATCTTCAATTATTACACCTCAGGCGCTTAGTAAATAAGTATATACTTTCATAGGTATTATTATATTAATTTGTATGATTTGTCGAAGACAATTGTTGTGGTCGTGATATTGATGACATAAAATTGTGAAATGCAAGCACGTCTCAAGTTGTGGCCAAATTACGTGGAATACTGCATAAACATGGAAAATTACAGTGTTTTAAAGTAACTATCGTAGTTTTAATGATTGTTTCATAAACCACGACTATGTTGATGCCATGGTGACTCTAAGCGACTCTTCTGGTTTGATTTGGTAAATATAAGGGCGCCTTCCTTATGTACATAGGTACACATATTAATATCATCATTTTAATTACTCAATAACTCATGTTAGGACATTCAACACACGCGGTATGTCCACATCACCCATGACAAAACGTGGATGATTGATTATCAAACCGATCACGTATCGTTTACCTTGTCGATTTCCGATTAAACAAACGAAATCATCATTACGCTTTGGTTTGATATGATTGATGAGTTTTGAGATGTCGATAGGAAGGTACCTTATCATTGCAAAACTGTGTCGTAGGTAGCGTGTGGATAGACATTTTTTCAAAATTAAAATTGATTATTGTATACAGCTGATGAAATATGGTATTACAATATAGTAAAGTACATAATATGACCAACCTTTTGGTATACCATTTTTTAAAAGGCTATTGCGACAATATAGTAGTTACTTTATCAATAGCTTAGTAACTTAGAGCATTAGTAAGTATGAATTTACCTAGGTATTTAGTCTACACTAATATAATAAAGAGGTAAAGTTTGTTTTTTTGTTAGTTTGTTTTTTTGTTTGTAGGGGGTAATCTCTGGAACTACTGGTCCGATTGGAAAATTTTAGTAACAATAGAAAGCTGTTTTACTCCTGAGTGACATAGGCTATATTTTATGTACGCGGGCGAAGCCGCTGACAAAAGCTAGTAATCAATAATTTGATAATTTATGGAAATAGTAGGTCAATAATATAATTTCTCGCAGTGATCTAAATTGCCTTATAAATATAAAAGTTTTTAAGAGCTACTACTTTTACAACATTGAAAATGCTTAACCAGTAGAAGACTACTTTTTTCCTGAGTGATATTTGATTGTGATAAATAATATTTTTTACATCAAACATGTTTGATAACCAGTGAATTCGGGACGGGTTAACTAGTTTTTTATCATATACATTTCTAAGGTTTCAAGATCGCAATTTGACTTTTACGAAACCAACCGCCATGAGTCAGTGGAGGAAGGATTGGTTACTTGCGTAGATGTTACTTGAATAATTTACACGTTACTTAGATTAGTAATAGAATCTTTTTGAAATAACTGTGACGAATACACGTATACTAAAAGAGTTGAACAATTTATTAGTCTTTGGAGAAGTTGTCTTTGTTGGAGAAGTAATCGTCTTTCAGCTATACTGCTTAGGGCAGTCTTCATTGCTATATTTTTATTAACAAGGCACATCAAAACTTCTTTACAAGATAGACGACATTTGTTCATAAGATAGTTCCGCGTAAACTAATCATTTAAAGGCATGCGCATCAATTTGCATTAAAAGTGGTTGCAAATCAGAAAATCTTATCTTGTGTATAAATTAAACTTGAATTGAAAAAGAGATGAGTCTAAAAATTACAATAACGAAAAAAGTAAAATTAGAAAAGACAATTAATATAATAATCACATGAATCACAAATTAAAACAATGAAATCATAAATTAAGTCTTATTGGTAATATTAATAATTATACCAGGAATACAATATCAATAAGTTGATTGAAAGATCAATATCAATATCATACATATGTATATTCAAATATAAATTATTTAGAATAATAATGTGATAAAAACTTTTATGATAAAAATTAATGTATGACTAGATTGTAACGTTACATTTACATGTAATTTATTATAACTTGTATGTAAATATATATAGGACATTTACATTAGTGTGAAGATAAACAGGTGGCGTCATAAGTTGACGGTTTTGGTTGAAACCGTATTGGTAAGATATTGTTATTATCATTAACTGATCATTACATAGTATAAAACAAAGTCGCTTCCTCCCTATGTATGCTTAAATCTTTAAAACTACGCAACGGATTTTAATGCGGTTTTTTTTAAATAGATAGAGTGTTTCTAGAGGAAGGTTTATGGGCATAATACATGCATAATATATTCAATATCAGAACCCGTGCGAAGCTGGGGCGGGTCGCTAGTATTGTATAAAATTTAAGTTTTTTTGGAAAAGGTAAATTCTGTAACTTATTTATATTAACTTTTTTTAGATTAATATAACTTCCTCCTCTCTGAGTGAAGAGAAAGGGTGTGTCAAACTTTTACTAACTAAAATACTTATGTTCCTTTAGCTGCAATTAGCGTTTCAGGATCATGGTAACTATTTCGAACAATTGATCCTTCAACCCCATTCAAATAACTTATCTTTTAAATTATTTTTAAAGGGAGTAATTTTTTATGGTGAGAAAAATCATCTAATGACGATTCCCGCCCTTAGGCAGAGCAGGGAAACAGTGTCAGACTCTTACTGACTAAACGACAAACCCAATTTCTTCTCAGCTTTCATACCAGGGTCGAACCTTCCTTTCAGAAACCGGACCGGGGCCCCAGTAGGCTTCGGCCCTGCAGTTGGGACGGGGAGTCCCAACTGCAAGGCCGAAGCCTACTGGACCTAAAGGAAGTCTGCGTTAACGAACTTGTACAATTGTTGTTGGTACAAGAAAAAGACGCTTTCAAGTTTAGAGACCAATCCAAAAATTTTGTAAAATTGTAGTTTCCTACCCTGGGGCTATAGCTAGTCCCAAAGTGGTTCTATATCAATTATTTTTGGCGATAAGCCACTGAGAAGATATCGAGATTAACTGAAAGTTACATACACATCCACTGGCTGGAAAGCAGGCCTCTTATAAATAAGAAGAAAATAAAAAGCTACAATACGAAATTTTTGTCTTCTTTCGAAAATTCTTTCACAGATGGACGCAACACTAATTTTTAATTTATATCCCAAAGAAATTCCATGTTTCCTATGGGCACAGAATTCGTAGGAAAAAATAGTTTTCTATCGTTGCCTGTCCCATTATGAATCAATGACCATATTGTTTATGAATTTAGACTATAAAAAATAGCCTATCCTGCATGTATGTATATCTACGTAGTTACTAGTGTACTAGACATGCAATCAACTGAGTTATCGATTTCATTTTTGCTGTCGTGTCGTCGCCTTCTTTGCTCAGTGCATCTAGCTGTTTACAAAACCCCGCTTTTAGCACGTTTCTGCTGACGGTGCTATATTTCTTTAAAAATGTTTAACACTGATAGTATAAAGATAGATTATCTGATTTCTTTTTCCATCTAGTTCCATGTAAAAGTAAAATTGATATGCAATGTTAGCAATATTGTAGTGCAGTTAGCAACTTTTTGTTCATAGAATTTAGTATTGTTTTGTATTTTGTGAAGATTTATAAGTGATATTGGTCTGTCAATCTAACTTACTGTAACTTGTCTGTTTGTCTTTGTATTTCCATTTGCTATTAACAGTTTTGATGTAGCTTAGTATAGCCCTATATCCAGCAATATGTCTATAGCCAACATGATATTATTTTTGGTTAACAAAAAACTAAGAATTTGTTAATTAAAGAACCTAGTAGTAACAAAAATAGTAAAGAATGCAACTATGCATTAATTAGAATTACAAAGAATGTCCAAATTACCCAAAGTTAAATACCAGACATTGCTTCTTCTTATTAGAACTACGTAGAAACCTAGGTCATTTGTAGGCTTGATTTATTTCAAAAGTCATAAACTGGTTTTGCAAAACATTTTTTATTTAAGTAATTCAGATTTGCAGGTGCTCAAAAAATGTAATAATATAGTTTATTGGAAAGTTGAGTACTCTCCGTAGACCTTGAGCGTCTGACGATTAAAAGTATGGGTAAGTATGAATGAAGTACTTAACTACACATCAATAAATATTATGCACTTTATTTTTTGTCTGGTCTATCTAAGATCAATCAATCAATTGATCAATAAAAAAACATTGATTGTGATTAGCTAAGATAAAAACATCAATTATCTATTGCGTACGTATCTGCATGAGATGTGGCCTTTGCCCTGTGATTGGTAAGTAACAAAGTGATACAAAATCACACTTTGTTTTTTTCTTTGCAACATTTACATTTTGAGTATATGTCGAAAGCCTAAATAATAAAAAAAAATATTGAAAGGTTCGAGAATGCTATCTTGAGAGACTTAGAAAATTTAAGTTCTTTAAAGATTTAAGTACTTCGTAAAACAAGAAAAAACATTAATGCTTTTATCTTGTATTGCGGAGAACTTACTCGAAAAGCCTTCAAAAATGTTTGAAGGTTTTGTTGTCATAGAATTTACAAAGGTTTATCATCTTGTTAGGTTTTTTGCATAAGACTTGTTTATTATTCAAATATTTTTTCTCCTTTTAGTTTTAATGGTTTAACCGCGGTGTTTACTGCACTCGCAGATTTTAATATACTTCGCGACCTTGTAAATATTTTATGTGTTGACGACACATGTGAACTTGAACTTATAGTTAACTTGAGTATCCTGTACCTATAGAGCGACCATACAACCTTTTGTTTTTTTGTAGTCATTTTGCATTAAAGTAGATCAGTATGTAAGTCAATTGAATAGTAATATTTTCCACACAAAGCTTAATATAATTTACATATTGT
Source organism: Mythimna loreyi (assembly GCA_029852875.1). Lineage (NCBI taxonomy): Eukaryota > Metazoa > Arthropoda > Insecta > Lepidoptera > Noctuidae > Mythimna > Mythimna loreyi. The sequence goes on from CM056783.1 coordinate 14,495,932, forward strand.
ATGGAATAATTAGTTTATAAAAAAATAAGACTGGTATGTGGTGTCTTGTTAGAAGTTTTTGCTTCAGAGCCCAATATTTTTTTCTTTAGATCAATAGAGACAACTTTGGTGTATGAAAAACTGTGCGGGCAACATTCGGGATGTGTCACTATAAATTATTATTATCAAAGATCGAGCGACGCGCAGTTGCGAAATCAGAGATCCGAATCAGCGATTTTTTATTTAGTTCACAGTAACTGTGATTGTTATGACGTCACACAGAGGATATTTGGTGGCATTGACATTTTGTAAAAAGCATTTTTACACGATATGTAATGTACGTACTGGAACACACACTGGAATTAAATAGCAATTTATAAGTAACCAACGTAAAAAAGATTAGTCTAAAACCTGCTCGTCATTTATTAAATAGTCATTTCACTAAGCCTTGCCGTATTATAATTTATCGGTCTGGTTAACGTGATAACTGCAGCATGGTCAAAATAAATTCGTCTATTTCCTTTTTTAACGTAATTTGATTCCGTTATTTGACGTAAAAATCTGAAAGTAAGTTTTCCTTCGTAAAATTCGGAACTTCTACTTGACGCCTTCTCAACCTTAGTTCGGTCTTCATCATAATTGTATAACGGATTTTACGAAACTCCACCCCTAAGGGGGTAAACCGATTTGCACCGCGGGCGAAACCGCTGGCAGAACGTTATTTATATGTATATACTTTGTTATAGACCAAGATTACAACTTATAAAAGGAAACCTTATAATAACACATTGCGACTCCATAATTTGTCGTTCATAACCATATTATTACTTACATCATAACCGACTATTAGTGTGGGCGGTTATTAGGGGGTTTCAAGTTCAACAATGCATTTCGGAAGTCTAAGAGTTTAGAGGTTGGTAATGTTAGTCTTACGAGAACCCATATTGTAGTACAATAATACCTGTAGTAGATGCTGCCAGCCTTTTGGGCACTATTCCCATTGATATCGATATGGATGAATTTTTTGATGCCCAATAAATAATTTGTAAATATTAGTGTATTTTTAGTTTATTTAGGTTATTATTAGTATAATAATTAAATATATATTATCATGTATATTATTGAATTGCTTCTGTTTCAATTTACTTATTTGAAAAGATTTAAAATACTGACTAAAAATAGTAGGCAGATTGAAATTAAAATGACTGATATACTCGTATCTTCGAAAAGAAAGAAACATTGATTGAAATTGTTTTATACTTAATGATTAATTCTTAAGATTCACGTGCTTTCATAATTATTATTTTTGTTGCAAAACTACGGATAGTAACTCAGGTTAAAGAATTTAATAATGCATAACTAGTAACATTACGTGGATGTGTTTATAAATCTCTGTTATGATATTAATCTATTGTCAATGAGAAGGAAGAGAGGAAAATAAAATTCTTTATAACATAACAACTTGCTGGTTTTAAAAGGTGTCTAGTAACATATTTTATCGCCGACATTAAAAAAAACAATAGGTTAAAAGACCAGACGGACCAGTCTGTTGTTAGTGACTTCCTTGTGGAAAACTCAATCAGAAAGAAATATTAAAATTAATTCTGTAAATGCCCCAAAAAATTACAATAATTACTGAATTATTGTAACTTTTAATCAGTTTTAAATTAATAAATAAAGCTGTAACATTTTTTTAACTTACGTAGGGTTGCATCTTCACCAGTTGCGACGTACGCGAGGAGAAGAATCACAAAACTATTTACTGCATACATTTTTGTTTCGTTGAAATTAAAAAAAAAAAATGCTAGTGATGTAACCTATTAGTTTTTGGCACAAGAGCTGAGCACATACTGTGTCACGCCAGGATCGGGTCAACTTATTTATGTGAACTCGACGATTCTTTTTCCGTCCGATATAATATCATGATCATTGTAATTACTCGTCAAAGGTGTACGCTATTATATACGATGGCTCTCTCTCATAAGGACGATTATACTGTGCATTTACCTTGTCTGAGCTTGAGCTAGGGTTAACAAAAATAATATCCTTTGTAAATCTTTTATTGATGAGATTTATCATGAAGAAACTTGAGTACGTACCAAAAGATTTTGTGATTCATTTGTCAATATAAGTTTAATAATTTATGGATTATTTATAATATATTTCAGCACAAATGAATCGCTACGGGTTTTGTTTAGAATGAATAATTGAGATATATCAAAGGTTACGCAGAGGTTAGGCTTTGTTTTTTTACTTAAGGAATTAAAGAAAATTTACTTTTTACGAATATTTATAATTACAACAATGTCTATATTTTTAGGTACTTTTATGCATTCGTAAAATTCTGCAATTAATAAATTGAATATTAAAATATTTATTATTAAAACTAATTAGTTTAAGTAGTAGATAAGTATCTAATTAATTTGATTCGTTGAATCATGTTCTTCAATGTATAAAACTGGATTGGAGTAATCCTATAATTCTAAGAATACAAGGAAACTTCTGTTAGAATCTTCAGACAACCCTAATTAGCTACAAGCAAGCATCGTTGTAAAACGTAAACGTAAATCGTCTGTAATTGTTATTACTTCTGAAACATTGCTATTTATTGTGTTTACAGTGTTATAGACGTTTATTAACCATAAAAAGCAATCCCTACTTTATAATTGACATCTTCACAATTACGATATTCATTGAACTATAAGAAAGAGGAAACAAAACGATTAGGTATAATAAGAATGAAGCATCGAACGTCAGTGTAATAAATAATTTAAATTTTACACTACCTTTGAAAGTCAAGTCACACTTAGTGGTCGTATTTTCCGAATTACTTACATGGTATTTCCTAGTTATGTATTTCCTGCTACACTATCTGACTAAATGTTTTCAACAAACCTGCGAATTTTCAGCTGGGTGCAAATTATTGTAACCATATCCCTATTCTTTGGTCTTATTCCACTGTTTTAGTCTAGTCAAATTACCAAGTCAGTGTACCTATTTTGTTAAACTTGTTAAATCAATATAAACAAATGTTTTTCACTCTTTTTTGTGGCTGTTGGTATGTTTTGATTAGTTACTTTGTTTAAATTAGTTTTAACATTTTATTATTTGATCGTTAATAGGTAAATCAAACTCTTTTGACTTTTTTAAAGCAGGTAGTGTCATTTTGCTTTGTTCTCAAGGACAAATCATAAAAGGTTTATGGTTATTTTGATAAAGAATAAACCTGCAGTTTTTAGGTAGGTACTTTGTACTTCAGGAGCGAAGTGCATTGTATCATTGAGGTACAAATCTAATGTTTTCGTAAATACGAAATCATTAGTTCGTATTTTTGTTTAACTCGTATTTTTCTTTGCAAAAGGGGATCATTCATTTAGGTTCAAATTTAAAAGTGCTGGCCAAGAAAAAATATATGATAATCTGTTAGAGCTTGACCCCTTGAGCATTTTTTATGATCGCACCAAAACTTGCCCTCAGTTTATTTAAGTTTAAAAAATAATTTTGCGTACATTTTCGGTAGCATGAATTGTTAATACACAGAGTTAGAGCTACACAATATGCTGACCTCTCCTCACGTATCCCACCATGAACATCTTATTTGTTACTTTAGTAGGTACCAACAACAACCTGTGTGATCACTCCCGTCTCAGTTGATCACGTTCACATGTTCAAGAGAGATCATAGTGTCTGAAGACTATCGTTGGTAACTCCTAGACGATGTGTGGTAGTCTGAAAACCGAAAAGAATGCAAGGAGCTGCCGTCTTGCGAGGTAAACAAAGCTCAAGCAACAGAACAGCGTTCCGCGCACTAGAATAAAGTACAAGCTAGAACCCACTCACCTGGTCTAGCATCTGAGCAAGTAGAGGCTTCTGCATCTGTTCTTATTCGTCCCGATATATTGCTTTCTATAATTCTGACACAGTGACATACTTAACCGCCTACAGTTCCAATGTTCCGCTAGCCCTCAACCGATCGGCAAAATCCTCCTCGACAGATTGCTGGTTTCCAGTATAACGCGATGACTGGCATCTACTTGTTTAACGAAAGTTTTTGACAAAGTGTGACGTTATTGGTTTATGATATATGCTTTATCAATTCGGTGTGCTAGATTGTCTAGTATACATCTTGCGATTTTTTTTGTTAAATTGTACTTTCCATTATCGCATTGTAACCCTCGCTGTGTTACCACCAGTGGGGATATCCCCGGCCTTCTGGTACTAACCCTCCCCTTATTTCCGAAATTCATCATCATATGACTTTGAGATGAGAATAGATTCTAACAGGATATTATATTATTTTTCTTAGCCGGCTCTTTCAAATTTGTACCAAAAATGTATGGACCGTGGGTTTTGTCCTTTAATGGTTCAAGTAGGTTTATATAAAACGAGAAAAATATCGTACTACGCAGTAATTAATGTATAACTTTATGTTTAAGTTTTTTTAAGTAGGCATACGTATATAAAACGAGAAAATATTGAACTACGCAGTTAATTATAGGTCAGTGTATGGTCGTTGCTCTTCAGGTATGTTTGTAGGCTTTATCTTTAATCCAAGGATACCTTAGTGCCCAGTTTATGACTACTTATTGTTATAATGAACACCTATTTACTTAATTTTATTTTGACCTTGAAATATTAGCAGTTTTTTTGCTAGCCAGAATTATCGCGATGCCGCGTTAAAATCTGGGTTGCTAATAAAAAAGTATGGTAATTAAAAAAAAAAACAATAATGAATTCATGAAACTGGAATATGTGGAAGACAATAGAAAATATATTTATAACATGTTTTGTACTCGTACATTATTGAACACTTACACACGCGTCTAGTTTATGACACCAAAATTACACAGAAATTCATCATAAAAAAAAGGAAAATTTTGTATTATTGAAACTCTTATCAAAAAGAGTGTTGTCTGACGTATTTTCCGATGTTATCCCATGCATATTCCTATTATTTGGTGTTATCAAAGAGTTACGGACAGAAGGGGTGACTAGAAACGCAAGGGCTGAATAGAAACAAAAAAAATATTAGGATTTTTGATTATTATTTTGATTTCATATTTTTGGTTTTTGTTTTCAATATTGAATTAACGAAAAATATTTAAATACTGCAAACAATTTTTAAATAACGTGAAAAACAACAAAATGTTGCTCCTACTCATCCTCAATTCGTTTCTATTCACTACGTTTTACGATATCAAATATTTTAACTGCAAAGGGCAATTTAAAAAAAAAAACACATTTATTTTTATGGTAAACGTGGGTTCTAAACAGCGACAACACCATCGGTGAACATTGGTATAAAAATATTTAAACATCATCGTTTCTGTAATGTGTTAAATGAAATTTTGTTAAGTCTGCTAGAAAACACTAGCCTCATCTAGTTTGAATTGATGAAAAAATTTACATGTAAAGTTATTTAATAACAATTTGCAAAGTATCATTTAAATATCATTTGTATTTGATATTTAAATTTTAAAAAAAGTTTTAGTATTGCGTAAGCAACTAGTTTTTTTTTATTTGTGTTTTTTCCCCTTATTATTAAGAACAGATTTCTTAATAATTTATTACAATCTAGCCTAACAGACTAATAAGTAATTTAACTCTAACTTATTATTATAGGTACAATAGAGGTTTTGTAAAAACTAAGAATAGTGTTCTTTAGCACTTTTATAGAACAGTCGTAAGTCAGTAGTCCTTAACACTTTCTTTGAATCTCATATTTATAAAAACTTTTTTTATATGCATAACACAGCTTTGATCACTATTATGTATAATATATATCATATATAATATACATAATAGTGATCAAAGCTGTGTTATGCATCCCATATGAAACCCTTTTAGTTAGTGTAGTGTACTACACTAACTCAAAGGGTTTAGTTCTCTTCAGTCTTGTTTAACAGCTGAATTACTGATTAAAAGAAGATCTTTAAGAAGTTTAATATACAAACAAAGTCACCCATAATTATGTATTAGCTCATTTGTTGACTCCCATCTATGAGATAGGTATATAATTAACTTTACTTACGGCATTACACTTATACGTTATTTATATGGTAACAGTAACCATGCTGACAATGTTAGTTTTTTTTTTTCTAGCGCTTGAATACGTTCGAAGTTCTTTGGGTGATTCTATTTCAAGATGTATCCAACTTAGAGTTTTTAAAATCAAGTAGGTACATGTTCATACTTATTTAGACAAAAAATTAAAAAATGACAATATCCCTTTTATACCTTTGGGGAGCGCTTGATGGGTAAAATTCACACGTCGCGTAGTGGCTGGTCGGATACGCGAACTGATTAATTTATTTATAACAATAAATAAATAACAATTTCACGAATCAAAATGCCAAATAACCAGTTTTTATTACTTAAGAAATCAATTATTTTAAAAAATCTAAACTTGTTCTATCAAGTTTTTATATCTAAGTGACTTAATTTTAACACGTACCTGTGTTTAACTATTTTTTAAGGTTCTGTACATCAAAAGAAAAAAAAACAGAACCCTTATAGGATAAAGTTTTTGTCCGTCTGTCTGATAAATGATCTTTATTTTGTAAGTAGGTTTAAAAAACACTTACACGTCATTTTTTTTTTAATCTACACTAATATAATAAAGAGGTAAAGTTTGTTTTTTTGTTTGTAGAGGGTAATCTCTGGAACTACTGGTCCGATTGGAAAAAGGAGACTGGGCACATTTGTATGGGAAGTGGTCTATGAACCAATAGCGACACTGTGATGGTACTTATGTAGGGATACCTCAACTACACCCTTGTGTAAAGGTGCATCAAAATCTGACCCGGCAGCTTTGAGAAAAATAGTACTTTAGAATACACATATTTTACAACAGTTTGTGATACTTTTTGTTCTGATTTTTGGGTATTTTCCTTATTTTTTTTTGTTTTTTAATCTGTATATATTTAATGAACAAAACAACGAAGAATCAAAGTAATTAATTACAAATAAATGAGGAACCTAGAACATAAAAATGCAAAAATAAAATCCGAATAAAGTACGCAAAATGGCAATGATTTTTAGATTCTATTATCATAGACGAACTATAAATAAAAATATATTATGTATTAAAAAGTTGTTTCATTGCCCTGATATACAATGTACATCAGGACAACTTGTACAGTCAAGAGCACATCAAGTTTAACACCACCAGTGTAAGCTGAGCTCGCATTTGTACTGCGCGTCATAGAATACGCGGCCGGTCTAAAGTACTATTTTTCTCAAAACTGCCGGGTCAGATTTTGATGCACTTTTACACAAGGGTGTAGTTGAGGTATCCCTACGTAAGTACCATAACAGTATTGCTATTGGTTCATAGACCACTTTCGCTCAGTCTCCTTTAAGCAACAATAGAAAGCTGCTTTACTCCTGAGTGACATAGGCTATATTTTATGTACGCGGGCGAAGCTGCGGGCAAAAGCTAGTGCTAGATAAGTCCGGTGTTTCCTAGCTGACTACCCTGAGAAGAAACACCGAAACAAACTCAGGGGTCAAAGTCTCTTTTAAAGCCCATACAGAAAATATGTATTGGTCAAATCACATAAGAACCATGCAGATTTGTCTGTTAATAGTAATAAATTTTGAATATTTGCAAAATATGAATGTCAAATAAGTTTACCTATAAATTAAGTTTCTTTACAGCAATTCAAATTTTTATTTTTAACTTTTTAGTGTAGGGTCTTTTGTCGTTTGGCTTTTTTTGAAGGCGGTTTTTTTTTTGTAAAAAGTTTTTTTTATTTGTAGCCGTTTAGTGTTTTTTATTATAATGTGTTATGGCAACGAAGTCAATATCGTTCCTACATTTCTTTTGGAAAAGTTACCAATGTCATATAAGTAGGAATACATATTATAGGTACAATGTTACAGTGTAATCGTTTTGATCTCGTGGAGAGATGATATGATGCATGAAATACTTATGATTCATCTCATGAGTACATCTTATGACAGCTCTCATAATCATCATCATTTCAGTCAGAAAACGTCCACTGTTGGACATAGACCTCCCCCAAGCGTCGCTACAACGACCGTTTCTGTGCGACTCGCATCCATCGCGTTCCCGTGATTCTCACCAGGTCATCGGTCCACCTTGTGGGAGGCCTTCCAAAGCTGCGTCTGTTGGTGCGCGATCGCCACTCTAGAACCTTTCGGCCCCATCAGCCATCTGTTCTACGAGCAATGTGCCCTGCCACTTAAGTTTGGCAATTCATCGGGCTATGGCGGTGACCTTGGTTCTCCTGCGCATTTCTTCATTTCTGATTCGAACACGCAAGGAAATTCCGAGCATAGCCCTTTCCATTGCCCTTGACAGTATTGCCCATGACAGCTCTAATAAGCTCAAACCATGCTAGGATACATTATTTTATTTTGAAGTTCCCATGCCGACCTTCCACTTTCCAGCTTCATCATCACATCAGTTCAATAGTATCTTACAGCCAAAGTGCATCTTATGACAATTCTAACAAGCCCAAACACGGCTAGGATATATTAATTAGTTACGCAGTCCCAGTGCCTACCTTCCAGCTCCATCATCATCATCAGATCAGTTCGATGATAACATTTTCAACATAATTATTTAAGATCATTGGTTTATAGTACATTTTCATTGTTGCTTAACTACATTAATTGTGATATCTATGCGAGTGTCAAGTTTCGTTAGCCATTTTCTGATCTTCTTCACCAGTTCCATCTCATCAAATGTTACTTTTTGACTGTAAATGCTTGAGTTCTCGATGAAAATATAAAAAAAAACTATATAGTTGCCTATAATATTTGAGGAGTTCCCTCGATTTCTCATGGATCCCATCATCAAAACTCAATTTTGAAAAAATGGGACCAATCTGGAAGCATATCCTTTCAAGTACAAAAAAAATTTTACAAATCCATCCATAAACAACGGAGTTCTGAGGTAACAAACATAAAAAAAAATAAAAAAAATACAATCAAATTGAGAACCTCCTCCTTTTTTTGAAGTCGGTTAAAAACTATATCATGGTTATCCTTTATTAGGTATGGCAAGTCATTTATATAAATAAGAAATATAAAGGGGCCAAAAATCGAGCCCTGTGGCACACCCATTGACACTACAGACCCGGGTAATCTTTTTCCGTTTACTTCAACTCTCTGAATCCTATCACTCAAATACGAAGTAAGAAGATCCAGGGAGGAGTTCCGGATTCCGTAATGATGTAGTTTCCTGATTAATGTTTCATGGAGAACACAATCTAAGGCCTTGGACAAATCGCAAAAAATGCCCAGTACATCGCATTTGTCTTCCCATGCATCATATATATGTCCTAAAAGTTCAACACCGGCATTGGTTGTTGAACGACCCCTTGTAAAACCAAACTGTTTAGTGTGTAATAGCATAAGTCTATTAAAAAATCTTTGTAATTGCTGTAAAATAAGTTTCTCAAAGATTTTACTAAAGGTAGGTAACACTGGAATGGGTCTATATTTGGTGGGGTCAGATGTGCTACCAGTTTTAAATAATGGTGTTATTTTACTATACTTCATCAAGTTAATATAACTTTTTCTGATTATGAAAAATCTTCGAGTCTCGATTAGGGAATTGAATTATTTACATAAGTTGATCGGTACGGAACCATCGGTGTGCAAGTCGGACTCGCACTTGACCAGTTTTTTATAAATATCATAAATCAGATTCAATGTTAAATAGCGAAATGTTAGCGAAGTGTTTCTTGGTAACTTGTTAATTTATTTTAAGTCACTATGTTTTGCAAAATCATTGTTTTTTATTTAATTGTGTAAAAAAAGGTAGCAAACCTTTATTGGAACAATTGATCGTGCGTAGTCACCGTGTCAATTAAAAGAAATAAAATCGCCACAAGTTTGTGGTGTGGAATTACTATATTTCCTGAGTGTACGAAAAGCTTGTTCATATTGATCAGCAAGAAAATGTATTATTGCTTCTATACAAAGAGGACGATATCTGTGTCTAAGGCAGGAAAAACGCTGGTATTACTAACCAGACTTTCGTGTTGTAGGTTATGTGATTCCAAACCTAGAAAACTTGAAAAAAAAAGCGGAGAAAATGGCGTCCAAGAATTAAAGTTTTCCAGTAATGTAAAGTACCTATACAACACAACACGCACGAGGGAACGAAGAGGATATTTCACCAGTAACCATTTCCTCTTACAAAAACAAGGCTTACAATAAATAATTATAATAAATAATTTATATATATATTTATAAGCGTCATCAACTCGCATAAAAAAATAATCAGAACTTAATAGTCACCATTTAAAAAATTAAATTAAATTATATTAATATATCCCAGCAGTACCAACGATACCTGCTGATTTTACATACCGCTGATTTTATAAGAAAAACTCAAAGCTTTGATTTTTTATTCCAATAAACCATTCCCAGGCGCTTTTGAAATTATCAAGTGTAAAACTCAGAAGGAAAAAGGGCAAAATCAATCATAGAATAGATTCCAATCAGTATATTTACAAAGAAATAACAGAAAAATCACTTACACTGTTGCACGCTCGACGATCGTTCACAAGTCCCGCTCTTTTTTTTTTAACTTTTTAATTTGACATTTAGAACGAGTGTTGGGATCGATATACTAATCGATACCAACTTGTTAAACTCTTAATATGATTTAGAGTAATAAATTAAAATATCTCAAAATATATTACGTGTTACAGTCGGCCATCCTTCGCATAACGTGTCCTCACGTTTTGTCAATTAACAGAGATATAATACTATTTATAAAAAAACTATTACCGCTATTAATAAAGTAAAAAAAACAAACTCTGTCACTGAAACTAGTCTAGTTATTCAACTGACAACAATTCCTGGGCGGTGCAATGCTTGCCCCTCATGCCTTCTATACAACACACTAATACTACTATATAGTGATGCAGGGTGAGAGCTACTTTCTTCACCCGCTGCCACTGCGATGCCACGCAACAACTCCTGGGCGGCAAGTTCATATGCCTCTCATGCCCGCTACGCGACATCCCGAGATACTTATCTATAGTGGTGCGGGGTGAGAGCTGCTTCCTTCACCTTCACCACGCAATCACTGCGATGCCACGCAACAACTCCTGGGCGGCAAGTTCATATGCCTCTCATGCCCGCTACGCGACATCCGAGGTACTTATCTATAGTAGTGCGGGGTGAGAGCTACTTCCTTCACCTTCACCACGCAATCACTGCGATGCCACTCAACAACTCCTGGGCGGCAAGTTCATATGCCTCTCATGCCCGCTACGTGACATCCGAGGTACTTACCTATAGTGGTGCGGGGTGAGAGCTACTTCCTTCACCGTCACCACGCAACCACTGCGATGCCACGCAACAACTCCTGGGCGGCAAGTTCATATGCCTCTCATGCCCGCTACGTGACATCCGAGATACTTATCTATAGTAGTGCGGGGTGAGAGCTACTTCCTTCACCTTCACCAAGCAATCACTGCGATGCCACGCAACAACTCCTGGGCGGCAAGTTCATATGCCTCTCATGCCCGCTACGTGACATCCGAGATACTTATCTATAGTGGTGCGGGGTGAGAGCTACTTCCTTCACCTTCACCACGCAACCACTGCGACGCCACGCAACAACTCCTGGGCGGCAAGTTCATATGCCTCTCATGCCCGCTACGTGACATCACCATCACCACCACAGGTAAATCATCCGACGCTTGTCGGCGGTGAACCTGGTCTTCTAACAACCTCAGCCGCTTCCTGGTTTCTGACAGTTCCCGCTCCGAGTGACGCAATCTGGGATCTGGCGTGCGATGACCTCCACGATGAGGCCTATCACGATAGGATGTGCGACTTCGACTGCGCGTCTCTCGGCATCGAGAATGACGGTGAGTGTTTCGGCTGCAACAACGGCTGTGGCTGCGGCTACGCCTGCTACCATGCCTGGTACGGTTGCGTGATTTCGGCTACTTCGCATCTCGTGGTCCGAGTTGGGGCACGGTGTAGTCAGCCTCTTTGGTTTATTCTTATTCGCTCCATATTTGTCGCTCATTTTCTGAAACTCACAGGTATTGATTTTAGTTTTTGATCAATGAATAACTAAATTCACCCGGATAGCAAAAATCTTTCAATGAGGTAGGTGCTAAACGGATAATTCATAAATAAAACAAGTGCTCAAATTAATAAGGAGGCAAGGTCTATAATCTGTTCAATTAATTTCACTATTTTGCATCAAAATTAATGTGTGACAAAATAGAAGGTGGATGGTAGGTCTTAATAAAATCTGATTTCATCTACAAAATCCATGGCTATAATTCTAAATTTGCGGTTTCAGGGTATTCAGGGTCATGTGCTTTGTTACATTAAGTTCATATTTTGATAAAATATGAACTTAATGGGTTTGCAACCTGGTTTTTTTTAAAGATTAATTTATTCGTGTTCGGGTTTGTGAATTTCATTTTTTTTTAATCGATTTGTCTATTCGATATTCGTAGTATTATAGTTTTCATATTAATATTTATATTGGCAACTTAACCCTTTTAATATATAGGTATTCATGGTCGTTCTGTGATTGGTTGACGCAATTTAGCAAAACCCAAATCAGAGAGCTCGCTTGCTTTTTGTGAAAAATGGAGGGAAAATGAACGAACGGAACGCTTTTGTCGGCCTGCTCTGCCTGTTCGCTTTCTTTTTTTTTGGAAGTGAACTCGATTAGAACATAGATAGGTGTTAGGAAATTTGAAACCTACTGATAATTATCTTGTGCTAAGTATTGATTCCTGTATCTGCAGTTCAAAAGAAATATATGACAGTTTTGTGTACTGCTTGTATCATTACTCAACTATATCCTGTTCCCGTTGGTCATTGTTTATATTATTATTTGCATCCAGTACTTAATCATGCCTCAAAGTTAATAATCTACATTCAATTCGATGTATTGTTTAGTGTTACATTCGATTTTTACTATATTTGACGAACAATTATGACAAAAATGGCCGCGCCGTTATATTATCACTAATTATGGCGCGTAGGTTATTTATGCAAAAATAACTTATTTCACACCGATCCCACTTCTGAGATGTAAAACTCAGAAGGAAAAAGGGCAAAATCAATCATAGAATAGATTCCAATCAGTATATTTACAAAGAAATAACAGAAAAATCACTTACACTGTTGTACGCTCGACGATCGTTCACAAGTCCCGCTCTTTTTTTTTAACTTTTTAATTTGACATTTAGAACGAGTGTTGGGATCGATATACTAATCGATACCAACTTGTTAAACTCTTAATATGATTTAGAGTAATAAATTAAAATATCTCAAAATATATTACGTGTTACACAAGGTCGGTCATTCACTAAAAATGTTGAAGAGTTAACGTTCTAACGAGGTCTAGTCTATAACAGGAAGATGAAATGCTAAAAAAAACCTAAGCAGGTCTGAGTCGGTCTCGAGCTCTTAGAGTGCCGTACAAATAAACGGTTGAACTCAAACTCAAAATCATTTATTTCAAATAGACCATTTACAGGCACTTTTGAAATGTCAAAATTGAAGCTAATTTGCAGTTGGTAGGTATAATAATGGTTTTTATTTCAACTCGCTTTCTCCATGCGTTCCCGAGATAAAAGGGCCATGACATAGGCGTAAAACATTGTTCCAAAAACTTAAAATACTGTCTTAATAATGTCTTTACATCCTTGAAATATGCATGTTTGTAAAAATAAATAGTGGAGCACGAAGCAAATAAAAATTTAAATAACCCCAAATTAAATTAAAGCTAAAATAATCTTCAAGATTTCCATTGTTATTGTTCAAAAAATATGGTTCAGACCAGTTCAGACTGTTAATAAAGAAAAAAAATCACAGTGTTAATTAAAGAATATTTAGAGGATAACTCGTTTAGTAACGTAATAAAATAAATTAACCTTTATTTTAACTTATACAAAATTAAGGTATTTTTATTAAACATTTATTATTACTACTATATTAATTAAATTAATAATAATTACACAGTTTTAGAGAATATTTAAAGGATAACTCGTTTAGTAACATAATAAAATAGTCTTTATTTAGCAGTCAACACAATACAAAAATAAAATTATCATTAAAGAAAAAGACAAATAAATCAAAAGGCCTTTATTTTACTGTATTCTAATTTGACACATATTTTTATTAGCTTTATCCTTGGGTGCTCTAGTATAGCGCGTACAGGGATAATCGTCGGTTGGTATCACGTTCTAATAAAATTATTTAAAGGGCTCTCAAAGTCCCAGCACGTCAGGCAGGTCTGATACAGAAGGCAGTCCTTCTCGACACGGCTCGTACTGTGTGGAGGTTCCTGTCTCTTTAGGCCAAACCACCAGTGAGCCGGTAGACCGGTAGCTTGGCCCCTGCTCCCGACACCGGCGGTCTAATATTTTTTTTGTATTTTAAAATATATATTTTTTAATTATTTAATATATATTTTTTAATATTTTCCCTCTCCTAGAGAGGAGGCCTGTGTCCCAGCAGTGGGAACATTGAAAGGCTGATGATGATGATGATATTTTATAATAAAATGTTTTAGGAAATATTTAAAAATGTATAGAATATTTAAAGAAAGAAAATAAAGGTAATAATATAAAAACGAAACGAAACCCGAGTGAAGTGTGACCAAGACAAAGGCACCTTTATCCCCTTGTGGGATGGTGTACTTTTTACATCATCTGTGAAATAATTAATACACAACTTGCTAAAATAACACTTCATTAATTCATTTAATTTACAAGTTACTCTAAAGAGTAGTTATAAAAAACTGCGACTCGACTTGTTATAACGCTCCCACTCTTTCATTCGTTTTTTATTTTAGAGACTTCTTTAGTTTTATTTTTGAATAAATTTATCAAACAAGTTATGTATTCAAAAATCAAACTAACAAGTCTCTGTATGCATGTACATTTAAATACACATAATCTGTTTTTTTTTACAAGCTTTTATTGCGCTGTGATCAAATCTTGTAAATTAAATTTGATTTACTTTCCAGTTACCGATTTATCAGAAATTTTTCATAATGTAAATCGCGTGAAAATGCAATATTATGATGATATGGAGCTGATCTGATGTTGGAACTGGAAGGTGGCCATAGGAACTCTGTAATTAAATGACACAGCCCCTTCGAGTTTGGGTTCGTGTGATTCATTTTGACGAGTATTTTGGTGCTAGATGATGGCAATAGACACTCGGTAATACATACAATAAGATAGCCCTAACGTGTTTGTACTTTTCGGAGAAAGGTCCTGATGAGTATTGATTATAAAAGTATATACCGAGCTATAAAAGCTTGTTATGTAAAAATATTTTAACTGAAAACTATGTAGTTTAATAATGGTTATAGACTTTCCCAATTCAAATCTCTTTATTCCCTAAGGACCGCACATACTCGTACAACATAATCTAGGGCCTAGATAGTTGTATGACAAAAAGGCACTTGTTATGCATGAAGTTATAATTATAATAAAAAAATATACTTGTTCTATTAATTTTGTAGTAGCCTGCATTAGAAAAACGAGGTCCTCACTTAGGAAGTATTATTTTTCTAATGTTAATATAGATTTGGCATTTTCGTCCAAAACTGACTAGTCCTGTTGTTCTAATCTAAAAATAATAATGACTTTGCGGCGGGTCAGGTTCTGATTTTGTTTAAAAATTGCTTAAATCAATGTACCTACCTACCCAGGCAATTCTTTTGTCTTTTGAGGTGAAAAAATCATCACATAACTTCTCCCACTCTAAAAAGAGTGGAAGAAAGTGTAAGCTTTTGTTTTCTAAAACTAATCTGTGCTCCTTTTTACCTTTGCATTCCCGGGCCATGAAAATTCTTTTGAATAACTCGTGGCCTCAGAACCTATAGGCCCTTGCAGCCCCATCGGGTTTGTTGACATCTTTTTGGAGCACATGTAGAACACAACGCACTGTCTAATCTTTATTGGCCTTTACCGGATGGCAGGACGGCGAGCTATCCAGTGCCCATATCATGCCACATCTAAGATGGCTGGGAATCGTCCTACGGTTTCAGACACCCCAGACGTCTCATATGACGGAGAAAGACATAAGGTTCCAATTTAAAGTTACGATCGCTTTATAGTGGTATCAGCTCTTCGGAGTCGGCAACTTATTTAAGTTAATAACTAGCAAGGCTGAAATGAAGATTAAGATGTTTCTGTAAGACACAGTGAAGCTTGGCTTGTATCTGTAAAGGCCCATTTGGACGGTACGAGTTTCCCATCTCGAACTTACGATAATCGTAAGAATATAGAAAAAGTTTTCCCGAATAATATAGAATCTAGTTAAAAGTCACCAGTCTGTTATGATGGAAGCTCTATAATTTTTTTAGTCAGGACACTCAGTGCTGGTTTTTATACGAGAGGTGTGGGTTTTGTATATTAATTATATGAATAATAAGACAGTATTATTCTTATAATTGACAATATAACAAGCATTGCGCGCTAAATAAAATGTGCCTACTTGTTAAAAAAAAAATAAGGCATAATTTAATTTAAAAAATATCTTATACATTAATATAGTCTTAATTTATGCAAACAGTTAAAGCTATGTAGGAGCGAAGTGTCCTAATAAACTAATACGTACTAGTTGTTTAAGAAATAAAACATTTTGTATTTTGTCTTTGTACATTTGGACTTTTGCTTCAAAATAGTCGATGCAGGTTGGAGAAACAGTTGAAGTATCAATAGCAAGATAATGCATGGCTCAAAGTATCGCAGAACCTGAAACAGGTTTGCAATCTAATATGTTATTACCAACAAGAAGACTTGTTCTCAGTCCTAAGGAGTAATTACGTCTCCGTAGCATCAGATCTTGTAACTTAAGGGAAGAAAGAGGCAGAGCTCCATATGTACCATTATCTAAAATTTTGGCAAAGATGTATTTAGAGACCGTTGTTTGAAAAAAAAAAGAGTTTATTTGATACCTATTTATGAAAACTTAAATACGTGGTTACAATGAGGATTTTATCTACATTTATTTTGTTGAAAATAAAACAAAATGAGAAAAAAATATTTTCAAAAATGCTTTTTATACGTAATGAAACTAAATAGTTGGTTTTCCAGTAACATCTATACAAAGGTATACTTTGGGATAAATCTATTTACCCCTATGTAATTTGAATGGCGATAGAGAACAGAATGTATTTTTTTCCAAATTCAGACTAATTTGGACGGCTAGGCAAGTAATGAGAACATTTGTTTTTAATGGACTTGTGATGAAACGAAAATGTGATGGCTGAATATTTTTTTTCTAGCGACTAGCGATTTTTCTATAGTTACCTACGTGTCTGGCTTACTCTAACTTAAATACGAATAAATAGTTATCTATTAATCTAATCTACATAAATAAAGTAAACGCCATTTAATTGTGTGGACTTTAATAATATCGTGACCATGTTATGTTACGAAAAACGTGATTTTTTCTAAGCGAGAATAAATTCTTCTAGGAACGTTATCGATGTGAAATCAGCAATTTATTGTCATCAATGTTTTAAATTTCAACAATATCTTCTTGAAAATTTACTTTTGATGTTCGATTGCTTGTATGTTTGGATTAAACAGGTCATTGGACTGTTTGGTGACAGGATGGATGATTCATTTATTTCTGTTTCCCCAACAGAATCTTTCACCAGTGGAAATTTCGCCGACAGACCTTTAACAGCTAGAGATCTGACGGTGAACTCTCTATAGATGAAAAAGGCTATAGTTAAAAAAGAGTCTGTAGGCCTATCGTTGTGTCGGTCAAACACTCGGTACCTCAAAAGATCTGTCGTCGTAAGGATAGGTATATTTCTTACCTGCTTTCTTAATATTACTATGAACCGAGTATAAGCTAGATTTAATACTCATAATTTTTCATCCTGGCTAAAATTTTGACTTTGACTTGAAAATGGGTATAATTGAATTGTTCGTACATTTAGTCCTATTCTCTACTGCAAAATATATTTTTTTTCCCCAAAAATAGTTGGTAATTAAGCACCTAAATATGTTCTTATGTACAGAACAGAAGAATGTTCATATGGGTGGTTTAAAAAAATTGCCTTGAAAATGTGTGAAATAATGTTTTTAGTGAACAGTAAGATTTTTGGTGCACACTTAGAAATATCTTACTAATATTGTAAATGCAAAAGTTACGATGTTTGGATGTTTGTTACTCAATCACGCCAAAACGGCTGGACGGATCTAGATGAAATTTGGAACAGGCATAGGATACACTCCGGAATAGGACATAGGCTACTTTTTATCCCGGAAACCCCAACCCCAACTCCAATACCACACGGGCGAAGCCGCGGGCAAAAGCTAGTAATTGAATAATCTATGGGTCCAATGGCGGTCTTATCGCTGACAGCGATATTACCAGACAACCTTGAGATGGATCACAAGAACTTAAAGTAATACAGTATAAAATAAATAAGTATCCTTTTATAATATCATTTATTTCTAGATACCTACCGGGTGTTGGGTTGTTAAAACTCAGATCAAGTTCAAGTTGTCAACGTTTCCGCAGTGTAAGTCGGTCGCGGCCGTCAACTTGTGCAATTAAACTCGTAAATGCAGAAGTGAATGAACTGATGTTCTTGAAAAGTTCAATGAATGACTGACCGAAAAGCGTAACATAACCATATTCGAAGCATTTGGCTACTTGAAGGAAAAAGCTTGGAGAATAGCTGGGAAGCTATACTTATTTTGGGCCAAATTAAATTAGCTGGAAACTAAGCAGACGTGGTTATCATCATCCTCATTTCGGCCTAAAGACATACAAAGTAGGACATACCTACATACATAGGCCATTTTCGAAATGATATCGCAGGACTGGTTTTTTTTTTGGACTTGTGGTTTCTATAGTAAAGTTGCTGGTAGGGCCAGGTTCTCAAGATTAAAGGGTGGAATAACGCTTACTGGCGTTAATGTCAATTTATCATTTTTGTCTGCAACAATCCCGAGCGAGAAACAGTGTCAGGCAAACCAGTGCGAAAAGTGAATAAAGATTTACCTTTCGCTCTAGGGCCAAGCCTTCCTTTCAGAAAAAGGCCCTGGGACCTCAATTAGCTTCAACCCTTCTGCAGGGTCTCTACGGAATTTGACATTAATCAACAGCATTGATAAATGAAAGGACTGCCCCACGATATCCTGTCGTTATTGTTAACCCCTAATGTGAAAACAGCTATCAACTGACGCGTCTGATCAGAAGTTCTGGAGAGCAGTATATCATATGTCAGCAGAATTACGCTAATTATTATTGTTCCGTCATTGAGTATAGGTATCTATATCGGTTGCAATAGTGTTGTACTAAAAACAAAGTGATATCAATCATTTTTTTTTGTTTTCAATTCAGTGTCTTCTCACGCGAGAGTGCCTGTCCGAATTTTATTGACTAAACCCTACTTCTATTTTCCTTCTTTATCTTGCGGTTCTGCAAAACAGGAAACTACTGGTACTATAAATTGGGTTATTGAACCCGGGGTTTTAATAATCCAATTCAAGGCCCCAGTAGTTTTCGGCTCTGCTGGGCACTTAAGGTTTTGCTGACATCTATTATTTAAAGCACTCGTAGAACAATACGCGCCGTTGACTACTCGGGCTCGTTCCGGACGGTTTCCAGGCATCTGGAAAAATGACACTACTATGTATAGGTATGTTATAAAAAATGATATGTTCACGGAAACATGGATCACTTTTTTATGAAATCCTTTTGGATACTCTTCATAGGATGAGAATGGAAGATTATAAGTAATGGTTATAACAGACTCCAACCAATAAAAAGTTACTACTGCTCTACTATGAGTCAGAGGCCAAGGAATCAATCAAATTCATGCCAAGGGCTCACGTCTGTAAAGAAGACTCTGGCCCTGGTATAAAGGCTACGTAGGAACGGGGTGGGTTGTTTAGTCAGTAAGAGTCTGACACTATTTCCCGCTCCACCCAAGGGCAGAATTTGTTATTGGATGATTTTTACCCACTATAAAAAAAGCTGGTAACACTGATAAACCTAGTAGCATTGCAAAGGTTTCCACCGATCTTATCACAATAGTATAAATAAAATTAAATGGAATGTTAGCACCGATTTATATTGAATTTACATTAAATAATGAACGTAGACTACTCTTTGTCGTGACATAAAGAAATACAGATAATGATCTACTCTTGTTCAATTATCTTTTGTAGGTCACTCATAAAGCTCAAGTCTCCTGTTGGAATCTTTGAATATTATATGAATACCTAAGTTATAAAACTTTAATCTAAAACCTTATTTGTTATTTCCGATCCTAATTTAAAATTTCGATTCGCGAGACCTATTTCGATAAATTATGAAGATAAAAATAGAACGTGTAAAGGATAATAGCCGATACCGATACACTTATTAAGGTTTTAACTTATCCAGTTACTAAAAGTAGGATCGTGTATCAGTTCGCACATTATAACAATACGAAAACGGCATCAACGTCAGCAGAGACAATAATTAATGGAGAACACCATGACCCATACTTCCACATACATTTATTTATATGTAGATTTATACATCTTACATGTCGCTATCGCCGTATTTCCCGAAAACCCTTGAATAATACCCCCATTCCGTCAAAAAAAGGACGAACTGAAGTGAAGAAATTTGTCACCAACTCAGTTCAGTCAGTGTGGACATCAAAATGGCGATCTCACACATTTACGACTTGCACTGCGATGAAAGCACTACGAAGTATCTTTGTTACATATACTTTTAACCTGATCTAGCTATATTTATTTTTAATTATATATATGTCATATTTAATTAATCTTAAGTTACCGAAACCGAAAAAAAGATATTATACGGTACCCATCATACGGAAATTGTGTTGAGAACTAGGAAGATGTAGAGAAGAGATATGCGATCGATTACCATGTATCGGCTGAAGAAGGTTGATTTATGTTCTAGCTGATTAAGGGTTTTTCCCAAGATAACAATCAGACAGCTTTTTTCACTGCGGGTTTCCTCGACCTACGGTGGTTATATGGCATCAAAACACCGTCAATATAAAAGATTAAAAAAAAAAATCTTTCCCTTCAAGAAATTACTACCTTTCAAAGGCATATTTTGGAGCAGTGGTGGCCGAGTGGTAACGGCCCCGACTTATGAGTCGCGGGTCAAACCCAGCCAGGCGCATTTCTTTGTGTACGTTGAACGGAACGTAATCCGCTAAAGTCAACATCGCTCCTTATAACATTTAAAATAATTAGTTTTGTGCTAATAAACACAACTGAAATACTCAACTGCAATCAGCGACTTTCAAATAGTACGGGAAAGTGTTATCTAGGATTAAAACCTTTGAACTCCTCAAATAAAGCAGTGGCAGTACAAGTACGATTTTGGCAGTGATTATGGATTATTAACAACAACATCGCAAAACCAGGTTAGCGTTTCAATAATCATACTGAATAGTGATATCAGAAATAACGTTTTGAGCGAATTTAACGTTTGCATCAAGGAAATTTGCAAAAATCGTCTGTTGATTACAGTTGTGAATTTAAAATCAGCAAATTTTATATGTAAACAAAGGACACTAACCAATCGCCACCTCGCTCATTAGTTAATGACAGGAAAAAATTCGTTCGGAAATCACACCTTTTGACAACAACCCAACTTGGACACAAGCTTTTTTGGTACCATCATTGATAACGTTCCGTTATACTCAGATCCCAGTACTTAAGATTCATTGCCATATTTTACCAATAAAACTAAATTAGATTGACTGAATTAAATATGAATTTCCTACAAAATATTACTATCCGCCGTACTAGGACTAAATCGGATTCAATGTTGAACGAAAGTGACGTTGGTACTATGCATGCAACGTTGAATGAGACAGTCACTAGCGTACCGGAGATGTCCGACGATGATGATGATGAAATCAAAAAACTAAAAGATCAAATAACTAAACTCACACTTGACCTACAAAGCGCTCACCTAGAAATTGAAGAATTGACTTTAGAAAATAATAATCTCAAAACAATGAACGTAAATCTGAGCAAACAAAATGAACTGTACAAAAAAGTTACAGTCCAACTAAATTAAAATCACCTAGCACAAAAAAGGCAAAAAATCCTGGCAAACATAAATGTACGCAAACAGACGCAAAACTTAGCAAACGTGATAAAACTCCTGTAAAAACGCAATGCCAAAACTTGAAAAAGATAAACGAAAGCGTTATACCCACACCACCAATAAACCAATCCGCAGATAAAACAGGCAAGAACCAATTGAAGCGTAATAAAATTTACATGCTAAGTACTGATAACAAAAATAAATTGCTTCATATTGCAGAAAATACTTTTGAAAAATATGAACTTTGCCATTACATCACGCCTCACGGAACAATAGACGTTCTGTTGAAGGGTATCAAAGAAAAGTTGTCAGAGTTTACTTTACAGGATTTTTGTATTATATTAATAGGCGAGGAGGACTTTAAAGTAACAAATAAGTATTTTGAAAGCATTTTATTGATCAGGCAAACATTGCAAGAAGTCTCAAACACCAATATAATTATCTGCGCTCCAACGTTCAAATTCTTCACAAATAATTACCTATATAATTCCAGAGTAGAAACCTTTAATAATTTATTATTCCTAGATACTGTCACTCATGAACATGCATATTTTCTAGACAGCAACATGAACCTAAAATATGACGACACTATGTTCAATAAACACACAGGTTTAATAAATTACTTTGGAATGAAATCAATTTTTAAGGACATTTTGAATATGATTATTGACATAAATATAACAAACACTGACTTTCTACAAGAAACTGACAACCATATGAAGACGATAACTGATTCGGAAGACACGGGACATTTTTTTCTTTAATCGTATTAATGTAATGCATCAAAACATTGCTGGATTGTTAAACAAATCAGACTTGTTAACTGTACAATTAGAAAACTTACAGAATCAAGGGACAACTATTGATGTACTCTGTTTGACAGAGCATTTCATAACATCTGGACATGAGAATTTATTTTACATTCCAAATTTCCACTTAGCCGCTTACTTTTCAAGAAGTACAAATCGAGGAGGAACTTGTATCCTTGTGAGGCAGGGTCACCAGTACAGGGAACTGCCAGATATTACTAAACATTCTGTATCAGGAGTAATTGAAATTTGTGCTATAGAATTAATTACCTATTCAATTATTGTTATTTGTGTATATAGAGTACCAAATTATAATTACCTGACATTTTATGAAAAGCTTGACATTGTATTAAAAAAAGTTAGTTTATTATCGAATAAAAAAATTGTTTTATGTGGTGATCTTAACATTAATATACTGTTAAGAAATAAGACTACTCTAGATTTGGAACACTTCCTACTTACCTATAACTTAACTCTAGCTTTAAACCAGCCTACTAGGCCTCATAGTAAAACTTGTATGGATAACTTTGCCCATAATCTAAAAAAAGGATGGAAAGCGGAAATTATTGATCTCATGTTGTCAGATCACACATCACAAATACTTAAAATACCTGTAAACAAAACATGCCGCCTAAAATTTTGGAAAACGGTAAAAAAAAGTTACACCAAACAAAATCTTGATAAATTTAAATCATGTATACAGAACTTATCTTTCAAAGATGTTTACGAAAGTGATGATGTTGATGTAGCCTATAAGAACTTTCTTGATACTTTTTTGTTGTTTTACAATCTCTGTTTTCCATAGAAAATAATTACCATAAAAACAAAGAAACATGTTAAATGGATTTCTTGTTTCATGGCATTAAAACATGTAGCAAAAGACAGAGACAGCTATTGTGGAATTACAGACTACACCCAACAAAACAAGCTAAAAGGGAATTTAAAAAATATACAACTCGGTACAAAAAAATTGTTAGACTGACGCAGAAGGCACAAAATAACTACCTTATAAACAGCTCGCAAAATAAATCTCAAGCCACATGGCAGATAATCAATCGTTCTAAAACTAACTTGCCTAAAGAACAGATACTGACAATAAAAAGAGACAATTTGATTTACACAAACCCGACTGACATAGCAAATGCATTTAATGACTACTTTATAGATGACATTGAGAATAATGTAACAAATGACATTAACATTAATAATAAGTTAGATAACTTGACAATGCAATCAATGTTTATGCAGCCTGTACTTAAATCTGACATTATTTTAGCTACAAAAGCACTAAAAAATACTAGTACTGTGGGTATTGATGGTATATCAACAAAAGTAATCAAATATGTAATTGAGGTTATAGCACCTGTCTTAGCACATATTATGAATATAGGTATAGCCGAGGGCGTATATCCTGCTGAATTAAAAAAAGTCATAATAAAACCGCTCCATAAAAAGGACGACAAAAATAATGTAAAAAATTACAGGCCAATAGCCAAAATTCCAGTTTTTTCTAAAATTTTCGAAAAAGTTATTTATAACTCACTATACCAGTATTTTACTAAATACAATATTCTGTGCAAAGAACAAAACGGTTTCCGTAAAAATAAAACAATTAACATGGCAATTTTCGATTTTTTAAATAATGTTATGTCTGCTGTTGATAGAAAGACTCCCATCTGCGCTATTTACACAGACATGACAAAAGCTTTTGACTATGTTGATCACAAAATCCTTTTAGATAAATTGCATTGCTATGGCATCAGAGGTAACATTTTAAAATTACTGGAATCTTACCTAAGCAACAGATTACAGTGTACTGAAATCACAAGAGTTTGCGCAAAAACCAAAACAGAACGAACTTATGTGTCGAAGTTCAGAAGTATAAAGTATGGAGTGCCTCAAGGTAGCGTGCTTGGGCCACCTTTATTTCTCATTTACATAAATGATTTGCCAAAAGTGACACAACAACAAATGATTTTGTTTGCAGATGATAGCACCGCCTTAGTAGAATGTAAAGACTTAAATACATATCAATTAGACGTTAATAATACCCTTACTGACATAATTAATTGGCTTAATATGAATAATTTAATAATTAACCTTAAAAAAACCAATGTAATGCATTTTCACCAGAGAATTGAAGCCCCAAATATTAGTGTTGAATACAATGGCACTGAAATAAAAGAAGTAAAAGTATGTGTATTTTTAGGTATTCATATTGATAATAATCTTACTTTTAAACCTCATATAGAACAGCTTTGTAAAAGAATAAGTAAATTTGCCTACGCACTTTTTCAATTGGCTAGAAAAGTCAATATGGATGCGTTACTTGTTGCCTATCATGGTCTAGTTGCCTCACTACTAAGATACGGAATTATTTTCTGGGGTAATTCCACGGATAGGGAATTGATATTCAAGGCACAAAAAAGGTGCATTAGAGCTATGTGTGGTCTGAAAACTGACGACAGCTGTGCACCATACTTTAAATCTTTAAATATACTTACGCTACCTTCATTGTACATATTGGAAATGTGTATATTTGTCAAAACAAATCCTAAACTTTTTGAAAAATTTACAATGGTAAGAAATGTTCCAATTCGTAGTCAGTACAAAAATTCTTTGTGTAATTATAAATGTAAAACAGCATTATTAAAAAAAAGTGTCTTGGGTATGGCACCATGCATTTATAATAAAATTCCAGAGGCCATTAAAAATTTAAACTATTCACAATTTAAGAAAAAAATGAAATTACTCCTAATTGATAAATGTTATTATACTATTGACGAATACTTAAATGATGAATTTATATAGCATTACATTCAATATTAATTTTTTTTTTTTAAATATTTTAATTATTGTGACATATTATATTACTTTGACATTTTAATTGTTTTGACATTATAATATTCATCTTGACAGTTTAGTTATTTAAAATGTTATTTTTATTGACATTTACTTGATTTCCTTTTTTTATTATATTACAATTTTAATTGTGTTGACATTTTGATTGTATTTGACATTTTGATTGTATTTGACATTTTAATTTTATTGACATTTTATTTGATTTAAAATTTTGGAAATTTGTATTGAAATTTAATTGATCAGTTTGAATAGCTTTGAAATTTAAATAGTTATAGTAATATGTAATGGCTTAATTTATTTTTGCAATGTAATACGATTATACAATTATAGCACCTCAAATTTGTACGCCGCCAGGCATAACATAGCGCTCTGTTCATTATAAATAAGATCTGAATTGTTTTTACCTATGTTAACAAATGAATAAATTACTTACTTACTACTTACTTACTTACTGTAATTTATTTCATCAGCACTGCTCTCAAAACGGTGAAGGAAAACATCGTGAGGAAACCGGCATGTCCTAGAACCAAAAATTCGAAGAAATGTGACATCCACCAATCCGCACTGGGCCCGCGTGGTGGATTATGGCCCATTCCCTCTCCTAGAGAGAGGAGACCTATGTCCCTGCAGTGGGAACATTAAAAGGCTGATGATGATGATGATGATGAAAGGCATATTTAGGATACAACTTTGTACCTCTAGATCTAAAATGCCCATTCCCTTTTTCATTTCGTGCTTTACTTAAGTTAAGTAGTATTGTCTTGAGATAAAATCAAGTAAGTAGGTACGCACGCATCATAATGAATCTGTAAGTTGGTATTTCCTATCGTGTATGTCAGGGTTTACAAGAAAGTTTATTTCGGTGCAAGTCCGTTCGTACCATTATCGCCATTGACATTTGACACAGAAGGTTTATGAAATCGAATCTGTTTCCGCTTCGTCACAAGCAATTTAAATGCATGGCTAAGATTTCTTGAGATACCTAATGAGTTTGCCCATTGAACTTATGAGTCAATTCCTACTTTTGTAGTTTTATTAATTTTTATGGATAACAACAACACTGTAGACTGGAATTGTGTGTCGATTGGAAACCAAATAATAGTAACTACCGTATTCAAATTCAGTCATACCAAGAAGAGTTATAACTTACCCGTGTTAGGTCTTTGGCACACTTGCATAATTGTCTGTTTTTCTGAAAACTACAACCTAGGATCAGGGTTGTTTTTTTTAAGTCGAGAGTGAATAGGTTATTTACATAAAAAGCGATGCATCCCCAGGTAGAGGATGGTGTACAAACACGAGGCAAAATACTAAGGCGTGAGGAATAATAATAGTGAATGAAAACTTTAACTCAGTGGTTAGGTTATAGCTTTTTTTTTAGGAATATATTGACTCCTCTCCTAACTTATTCGAAAATTCCTATAGCCCTAGCAGGCATCGGTCCTGTTGGGCTCCTGTGGAACTATTATATACCTGCCTGGGATTACCTGACTATACAATTTAGCTTGGACACACACATGCTCTGCTAGAAGGCTATTCGAATGAAGATAAATCAGCCTCCACCTAATAATATTATATTGCACAGTGCTAACAGCTATCCCTATCATGACACCTAGTGAGATATAGCTTTTAATTATGTCTGCAGCAGATTTATGAGGACTAGAACGCTGACGAGGAACCGGGCTTCCACCTTTCTCTTGCCTTACGTGGAAATTCGAATCAATGAATGAATGAAATGAATGATATATTTATTTGCAAGAATATAGTTCAGTTTAAGTTCATAAGATCTATGGGATTTCGTAAAAGCAAATGTACTCAGGAAAAGGAATTATAATCCAGTAAGATACTGTTAAGGATCTTAACCGTATTTTTGGGATAGTCCTGATAATTATGGTATACTTACCTATAGATTATCTATCAAACATTTTGAGAAATTTACCCTTTATCGACCGGTTTGTTTTTATAATAAAGTAAGTATAAAATATAATTTAAAAGTACATAAAAAGTGTCTAAGGTGCCTTTGTGAGTTGACTTTGTTCAAATATCAATAAAATCATTACAAAATATCAAATAAAATAAAAATCTTATGAATAGAGCAATGCCAACACATAAAATCATATATTCATTAGGTACAACATCAATCAACAAGCTTAAAATAACAAAATTGAATAATAGTGCTTGAATAAAACATAAAATTACAATACAAAATTAATCTGTTGTCAATGACCATTTATATAAAATTTATTAAGATATGTAGTTACACATGACATGGCAAATTTGATAAAAAATTAAAATTATATTTTATATCTATAACAACTGCACTGTATGTGTAGTTGCGTTTTTGAGCTAAAATTCAAAACGTTAACGCATTCTCATTATATTGAATCTCATTAGTGTAGGGCCTGCGGTCGGCGAGCGAGCTACCCAGTACCGTCCAGTCGTCTGGTAATCGTCCGGACCAAGCCTAGTCCTCGACGGCGCGCACTGTTCCCTCGCGCCTCAAGGAGTTGTCAGCAGCCGTGGGTCCCTACGGCTGCTGACAACTCTCCAACCTCCAACTCTCTGCTGAAGGGTCGAAGCCAATTGGGGCTAAGGGTTCGGGTTTGAAAGGAAGGCACTGGTCTGGTATAGCAACGTTGGTAGGTTATTTAGTCAGTAAGAGTCTGACACTGTTTCCCGCTCCACCCAAGGGCGGGATTCGTCATTGAATGATTTTTACCTACCATAAAAAAATCCATTAGTGCATAGTACAGTGATTTTTAAAATGTTTATATTAAAATCATTTCGTAGGTTCATGAGGGAATGGCATGCCGACTATATTAACCCGATATTCCCCGGCTTTTAGGTCAAAATAAAAAAAAAAGAGTCTATAATATCTGTTTTCATTTACTTTAAAAGCTAAATTATCAACGACACGTGACAAAGACGTTAAGTTGTTTTTTTTTCTAGTTATAATTTATTTATTTGACGTAAACCATAATTGAGAAGCGTTTTAATAGTCTTACTTAATGACTCTGCAGTGAGCCTTCACTAAAAATAGCTTTTATGTCTTTTGCAAATACTACTAATTGGATATTTGACATTATTATTTTGGCTAGGTTAAGTTAATTTAGAACTGAATATTCGTATAACAAAAAATGTAATAAGGAAAAAATGATTTAGTGTTAAATTTAGCATAATTTAGTAGGTACCTACTTATAAGACCACTATAGGTTTCTCTGAACAGTTTTCAATTTTTAAATGTTTATTTTTGTCCTGACAACAAAACGATCTAAAAAAAATATATCTGCCCGAGCCATCTGGTTAAATTAGCCATCCAGTTGGACGCCTAGGGCGTTCGTTAAACGCCTTCAATCAAATGGCTGTAGTACAACTAGCCACGTTGTTGAACGCAACGTGTAACCAGATGGCTGAACATTGTGTAGTTAGTAGTAGTAGTAAATTTGAATCACTTGGCTGAGTCTTGATCAGTCATTTCGAAAGGGCTTACTTTCAATACGTCGTGATTTTAGTTCTAATAACTTATCGGCCTAGGCATTCAATTGAATGCCAGAGTTTAACCAACGCCCTAGGCGTCCAACTGGATGGCTATTTTAACCAGAGGGCTGCGACATATCCATGAGACACACCATGGAGAGACGATATGGTACACATAATGTTGTCTCTCCTAGGTTCCCCTAGGATGACTGACAGAGAATGCCTTAGTCTGCCTTTATACCTTTGTGTTACATGAAAAGACCAAAAAGAAAAAAAAAACACTTGACGTATTTACAACTACATTAACTTTCTTTGTATAATAAACATTGTACCCTCTACAACATGTGAGGTACATAAGTACTGCCCTAGAATGTCATCATTTGCAAGTGGACACCTGATCCTGAAGGCTACAGAGACCATCTTGCTAATAAGTATGCCTCATAATTAAGTACATAGCTGTTTATGTCGCAGTCAAACTGTTAATCAGTCAAGATAATTTTTAACTTTTTTTATTGATATGTACTAGTACAGAAACAAACAGACTAGAGCATGACTACGGTCCCCCTGATGGTAAGCAATAATCAAACAGTGGTGGTAGGCGCACTAGTTTATTAAGAGCTTTGAAGATACTTTGAATAGTACAGGAAGGGGTCAGAAGTATTTATGTTATCTACACTAATATAATAAAGAGGTAAAGTTTGTTTTTTTGTTTGTGGGGGGTAATCTCTGGAACTACTGGTCCGATTGGAAAAATTTTGGCAACAATAGAAAGCTGCTTTACTCCTGAGTGACATAGGCTATATTTTATGTACGTGGGCGAAGCTGCGGGCAAAAGTTAGTATCTAGTATAAAATAAATCCTATTGGTAGTGTAGCGACATCTATGATGTATACATAAGAAGTTAAAAATACGAAAGCCTGAAACCTATATATTTATATGATTACGCACTAGTTTAGGCGTACCGTAACGTCACTTAGGTGATTTGCAGGCCATACACCTTTACATTGATGACATTAGTGTAGTTTTGATATCCACGCAGCATGATAGCGCTGCAAGTTTTAGAAGGTTTGTTAGATGACAGAAAGCCAATGAAGCGCTGCAGTGGATTTTTGTGTTAACTTTTCAGTATTTTGACCAATATTTTGCACGAACGTGTCTATCGCTAGAATATAAGTCGATGCCTGAAACAAACAGCTCTCCGCGATAAACCCTACAACACTATTGTTTGTGAACCATTCTAATACATTTTTTTTATAATTTTAAGTACATAAAACGTGTTATAATTTTTTAAAGAGTCAAGAAGCGCTCTATAGGGGTCGCCATTGAATTAATAAAAACCAATTTTATGACCAATATTTTTTATTTATTTACTACACTGTGATAAAAGTTTACAGAATAAAGTGCCTTCTGCAAAGGCTTTATGTATATTACAATAATTTATTCCTATAATCAAAATAAATATAATAAATATATCATTTCATTTAATTATTCCTAATTCCATTTAATTAAAAAAGATATTTAATTAAATTTAGTACAATTAATTTTAATTAAATTCAGTAAAATTTAAGTTTAGTTTTTATTCCAATTGATTAACCTTTATTTATTGTAGTTCAAATTAAGTTAACTTTCTCTTTGTTATTGCTTTTTGGAGAAAACAAAACTACGTATAGTTTTATTAATTAACAATATTGACTGTAACATCCAGTACCTACTGTTAGCACGAGACACGTATCTACCCTCATTAGTGAACTAAATGGAGTTCGCTTAGATTTTAGGTGTTCGTAAGTATTGAGGGCTGAGAGAAGGGACCTATTCATTGAATGAATACCTACATTGAACATACCTATTTATTTTTAGGGTTCAGTAGTCAACAAGTAACCCTTATAGTTTCGCCAAGTCTGTCTGTCCGTCCGCAGATAATCTCAGCAATCGTTAGCAACTGAAAGCTGAGGTATCAATATATCAATCAGGACGACAAAGTGCTAAAACAAAAAGTGGTAAAAATGTTTTATTAGGGTACCTCCTCTACACGTAAAGTGGGGACTGATTTTTTTTTAAATTTCTACCATAACCATATAGATA
The DNA here is from genome assembly GCA_029852875.1 of Mythimna loreyi. NCBI lineage: Eukaryota > Metazoa > Arthropoda > Insecta > Lepidoptera > Noctuidae > Mythimna > Mythimna loreyi. Next base: position 14,527,236 of record CM056783.1, read on the forward strand.
TGGCTAAATTGATTAGCCATATCGATATGCATTTTTTTTTACTTTTTTACATATTTTAATATCCTGAACGTGTCTTCTTCTAAATAAAAATACAAAAATATTAAAATCAGTTCAGGCAACCCAAAATTACAACCGGGTACAGCGCTATATATCGGGAAATCGGGTTACTAATTTATATATGGGCTACTGGGTTCTGTTACAATGTGAGATAGTGACAAACAGAAAACTGCGGAACCCTACATTGAGCGAGCCTGACACGCTTTTGGCCGGTTTATTTTTTGTGAGAAGAAGTTAAATGAATGTAGTCAAAAGGAATGTCTGACTTTTATTAACTAAAACCTACTTTATTCTTCTTTATTGTACAAAAAAAATAAAGTTTAAAAACTAACACCCGACTACTTAAAAACACGCTCTAAAAAGTACGAAACAAGAAAACAAGAAAGCCGTGGTCGTATACCACTTTTTTTAATTTATTATTCTTATGGCATACGACCACGGCTTTCTTGTTTTCTTGTTTCGTACTTTTTAGAACGTGTTTTTTAAACTTTATTTTTATTTAACATATTTTGGAGTTCTAAATAGGTTAATCTTGGGTTCATTGATTTCTCAGCCCATGAATACAGGTAAAGTCACAAGCAAATGCTAGTAATATATATATATATATTCAAAATGTACAAGTAAAGCGCTTTCAAATGATACCAAACACGGCATATTTATCTTAACTTTATTTTTTTAGTCACTAAAGCGTAAGCTGATGGACATGTGTATTCTCCCTATTCTGACATATGGTGCACAGACTTGGTCTTTGACTAACATCCAAAAGTCCAGGCTCAAGGTTTGCCAGCGTGCTATGGAGCGCAGCATACTATGTGTTAAATTAACAGACCACGTTCCAAACACTACACTGCGCTCCAAAACACAAATAATGGATGTGGCTCAAAAGGCTGCCCAACTTAAATGGGACTGGGCAGGACATGTCTGCCGCATGTCTAGCGAGCTGTGGGCCCGTAAAACACATGATTGGTGCCCGGACACAGCGACGCGGGGCCGCGGCAGGCCACGAAGGAGATGGCGGGACGACCTGGATGTCTTCCTTGAGAATTGGAGCGGCAAAGCATGTGACCGAGATGATTGGAAAGAATGGAGGGAGGCCTTTGCCCAGCAGTGGGACAGCACAGGCTAGGTATATATATATTATTTTTTTACTTCGTATGTTTTGTCCGCTAGAGGGCGCCACATTAGATTTTGTGAAATCCCATATAGCCTTTAACCAGCGGACAATTAAGACGCTTCTAATGATATGTCATTTGTCGAATTCTGATAAGTAGTTTAGAAGTTACGAGGGAACAGATGAACATCCATACCCACATACATACATACATACAGGTCAAAATCATAACCCTCCTTTTGCTTCGCCGTAGTCGGGTAAAAAAAATAATAATATAGTACACAGTAGTTAGATAATACATGTACAAAGGCGAGCTTAACTCAACAATGAGTTTGACCCAGCAAACCTTTGAACGACAGAGAGAGACAACAATAAGGGTAGAATCAAGTGTACAATATAAACCTACAGATAAATAATTGTAATATATAAAAATATTACTACTAACATACTAGTAAATACAAATATTATGTTAGTTGTGAAAGGAAGTGGTATTTAATTTTCGTCCTGAAGACCTCCAGAAGTGGACTAAATGCTAACCAACCTGTTTCTTCGAGTGCTCTTTACAAGGGCCATAGTGATTCTTTTAATTAATTCTTTAAGCTACATTGACATTGACATTTTGAGTCGGTCGGTGCAATGCTTATGAATGTCATCATTTTATCTACTTACCTAATCGTAGTCATTGATTGAAATCCTTAGGCAAAACGTTCAAAGTGCAGAAGTCAAGTTATAATCAACTAGTCAATTTGACTAGAAGGCCTAATTAAACTGCTGTTTCTAAATTGGACTAAGTTTATAAAGGAAGTAGTTAACTCAGGAATAGGACTAAGTTAAAGGGACAGAACTTAGAATGTCAAAGGTATTATAATATGTAAATAGTCTATAAACTTTGGAATGATTCGGAAACGTTGGGCCCTTCTGAGTTGATTGTTTGACCACATAGTTAGGTCTTTCCATTAAAACTATTCATATTTATCACAATAAGTTCAGAAGTTCGACGCCTGCCGGAAAACGAACGAATACTTAATGAGGTGCGTTTTGAATCAGAGTAAACGATCAGGCGCTTGCGTGCAGTTAATAAAGTTTTCTTTCGGGGGTGGTCATGGCCTTGTCGTCTTAATTAGCTATATATTATCGAATATTCCTATTGTGTAGCTGGCCTTAATGAAGGCGTAATGTTATTAGCGTTTTACTTAGAATTTTTAAAGCTTTATTCGACTAGATTCACAGATAGACAGGATTTGATACATATGTAATAACTTCTATTCCTATAGTTCATAGCTACAAGCAAGCTTTAAAACCTACAAACAATACAAACTCAAAACCATAAAACTACTAAAAATCATCAGGGCTCTTACTGCCTTACAACCCTTGATGTGTATCAAACATGCGAGTGAGAAAGTGGGACGGAGCTACTCGTATATAACTCCATCTCTTCACCTGTTCAGTTTAGGTCGTTAAATGGATCGCGTTAAGAGTTTATGCTTCTGAACTTTAAATTTCCCTTTACTTCATGCACTTGTGAAAATTAGTTTTTGGCCAAAGCGTGTTGATGTAGACTTTGTGGCGCTCGAACGCTATTACGTAGTAAGGTGTAACTATAAATTTTACAAAAAAGGTTAAATGTTCCCTAGATTATCAAGGGCAATAAAAATACCTATATACATAATAGATTATCATCGGACCGGGGTGGCAAATGGCCCATACCCCCTTCTAGAAAGCAGGCCTGTGTCCCAGCAGTGATAAGCATCGCGAAACAAGTCTGAAAGAAGATAGGTATTGTCAAAAAACTGTTTTCGGTGTCCTATTTTTCCAATATGGAGGCGCAAACGGCAAAGAATCGGGATCGAAATCTATAAAATTACCATTTTTTTTTTCAGGAAAACTTTTGCGGTAATCTCTTTTACGAGCACCAAATAACTATACTACTGTATATCGGAATTATTTTCCCCATGCGTCGTTCTTACAATAATTTAAACAGAACTTGGCCAGACTTGGCCACTAATACCTTTCAGCCAGGCTTACAGCGATATGATACGGAGCGCAAAAGCCATCCTGTGTGCGCTCGCTATGTTCAGAGATGTGAAAGCTTGAACAATTTCAGTTATTCGCGAGTCGTTGGCGGACAAGGATGCTCGCCGTTGCCGCCTGGCCGAGCAAACGATCGTTCGGAACTTCCTAACTTTGTGACAACTTGTGATTGTGAAATATTCATACTGAAATTGTAAAATTGTTTTGAAAAAAAAAATCGTTTGTTTAAAGGAAATAGTATTTGAACTTGTGTGTGTGTAAGTAAGCAAATTAATCATTTGAATATTGATGAAGGGGAGCAACTCTGGCCGTCCAGGACCGGCCATATATCAGACATAACGATCTTTTCCTTGAGGAAACAGTAGGTATATTGAAGTAGTACTTTATTGGGTACATAAAGCGAGTACTTTCAGTGTACTAGTGTGATAAACACCACGCCGCCGCCACTCGCCCGTTTTCATGGCATTTCCTAGACGGACTGGAAATCTGGTTCTACTTATGTAACTCTACGGCATTGCAGGTTATTTATCTAAACTTATTAGCTCTGTTTTTGCTTCAAAAAAATTATTGTGCTTGTATTTTAACCTATTTGTGGTGTTTTTATTTTACTATAAATCATGGTAGATATGGTTGCCATCTAATAAGTATTCTTCCCTTCTACTGTCTTCTTCCAAATTACCGAGAAATAACTGAAAAAATATTATTTTAAATATTAACTTTAAGTAAATATAGTGAAGCAACAGATTAAAAATTAAGTTTTCTTTGTTTAAATATTTTAAAACATGATTTCCTATTACATTTTGTAATTAATTTATATCACAATCTTTTCTAATAATAATGTACCAGTTAATCTGATGTAGGCTTACTATATTAATTTGTATCTAGTCAGAAAAAAAGTATTTGGCGACAGTCACTAGGATGACATAAAAGCATTAAAATAAATACTGACAGTTAATAAAAAAAACAATAACATTGTGTGTGCCTCATGGCTGCTCTTAATATGTTTATTTCAGTAATGTTGCCAGGCGGATTTTCACGTTTTTTCTTTTCGTTTCTTATGTTCGTACCCTGTGCCCAGTGTAATTTTAGTAACCTGGTTCCCAAATAATCATTTTAATTTATTAGGCCCCAAGCAAAAGCCGGCATTCGCACACTTATTGTTCTTCAATTGAGTCTGTAATTACAAGATCGAAAGGTTAACTCCAAAACCAAACTGATTCGTAAAAGCTTAGCTAGCAAGTCACGTAAACATAACATAAAGTATGCCTCAGCCATTCTCCTTATTTGTAGGGAGTTCCACCTTATTACCCGTTCTATTTATCACAGTCTTTTCCAGGTCGAAGATAAAAGGTTCTACTCACACCTTCGAACGTATCGCAATCATTTATACAAGTCGGATAAACACTTCAACTAATTTACCAAGCGGTAACGTTAACGTATATACAAATATATAGGTGGGTACCTGTAACCTAAACCTTGTGCATGTTTGGTTAGGAAAATAGTTGGTCAGTGTGAAATTCTTAAACCATGCGAATGATACCTATCCTATCCTACCCATAACGATTTCCTACATTGTTTATTGCATAGCCCTAATCTATATATATAAAAGGAGAAACTGACATATTAACGCACAGCCGAAACTACTGGGCCTAGGAGCGTGAAATTTTGCACAAGGCTTCCGTTTATGACTTATGACGTAGGCGAACACTAAGAAAGGATTTTTCAAAATACAGCTCCTAAAGGGATGTAATAGGGGTCTAAATTTTTATATGGAGGACCCTACTTTCAAGCGGGCGAAGCCGCCGGCAGAAGGCTAGTTTTAAAATAAAAATACAAAAAATAAAATAGGTAAATCTCTTTTCTAACTGTCAGTGAAAAGCACGACAAAATCGACCTAGAACTTTTGGAGATTAGCAGAAAAACACGGGTAAATATTTTTATGGATACTATCATTTAAGCATCTAGTAATATGCCATTGCTTTGATATTACACTCTCATTCAATTGTATTAAAATTTACGTACTTGTAAACTAAGAGAAGAACAAAACATTAAAATAAATAGACTCGTTAATAATATTAGTAAATATTGAACACAGAAAATATCACGAATATTTTGAGTACATCGTCTACTTTTGGCAGCTACCTGATTTCCTCAGTCGGAATTGCCAAGTCTGGTGTGTACATTTCAGAGGTAAACGAGTTATCTAATTATTGCGGATTTACAATTTGGTCAATGCAAATGAATCTAGGAATTGACAAATGAGTAAACTCAATTAACCCCTCGAATACCTTAATTAGAGACATAATAGAAAGACAAGAGAATAACTGACATGTTGTACCAGTAATAAATAAATCGGCCAAGAGCGTGTCGCTCATAGTAGGGCTCCGTAGTTTCCCGTCCGTCACAAATTTCTCACATTGTAACAGAATCCAGTAGCCCATGTAAAAATTAGTCAAACAACTTCCCGACAACTAATTTTGTAATTTAACCGTACATGCAAATTTTTGCCACTAAAAAAAACCTGATGCAAAGCGACGATGCGGTCGTCGATGGAGTGCGGTTACCTAAAACTAACCTATTCGCTCTTGACTAAAGTTTCCCGGATTTCTTTATCCAAATAAGAGCAATATCTTTGCATCTGGTAATCAAATTAATTTCTGGGAAACACAAAAGGCTTAGCAACACATTTTGAAAGTGAACTAAATGAACAACACTGGTTATTAGGATCACAGTATCATCTCAACTGGTACTGCGGCGATGGAAAATAATTAGAAGCAATTTTAAGTAATACAGTCACGTGCTTCCATAGTTCTTGCTACAGGCAATTTGTTCACATTATTTCAGTTAGTAGGGCACGTCCGCAGTTAGTTCAGGGCGCACTGAATATATTACTTTGTAGATATATCTTTGTGAAATCTTTTTCGTAAGTTTTATCTTATTGATAAAACACGTCATGTCTATGTTTCCCTAAGGGGTATCTAGAGGCGTAGGTGTGTGTGACGTCATCGTTTGTGACCGTGTAGGTAGGCACTTATTGTAAACAATTTACGAGTAAAATGTTGAGCTGTTAATGATTTTTCCCAATTTTTGCCTATAGTTACTTTCAGGACCTGATGATAGACAGTCAGCCAGTAGTTCAGTAATTGCCTGTTCGACTACGAAGGAGTGCTCTTATTTATTGTATACTAGTTTCTGCCAGCAGCTTCACCCGCGTGAATATCGGTTTCTCTATACAAACTTCCAAGCCCCGATTCACCCCATTAGGCTCAACCCCTTTTTTCGTAAAATCCGTTTCTAACGGATGTCTGTGAATTAGCTTCAATTTTGACAATTCAAAAGTGCCTGTTAATGGTATATTTGAAATATATTATTTTGAGTTTTGAGTTTATAACCTACCTGCCAAATATTAAGTTTGTAGTTTTTAACGCGAGGGAGGGCGTTATACTTTTATTGACTAGTGTCAATTGGCTTTTGCTTTTCAGGGCCACCCTTACAAACAATCTTACAACTCTATTTAACAACGCATAATTTTGTCCACTTATATAATTTTAATATTATGAATAAGAAATTTGAAGCATAATGTTTACATTTTTGTTTATAATTGATTGAAATTGAAATGAACTCAAAATCAGCTGGAACAATTTATTTAATTCTTTCATCAGTTGAATGGTACTTTATCATGAGTGACATAGGCAATATTGTTATTATATTTTCTACTATTACGCAGGCAAATTCGCCGGCAGAAGCTAGCTTTGACTCAAGGCTAACGTTGAACATATTCTAGTAACGATTACCAATAAGATGTTGGTACTTCTACAAGCTTTATACACGCATATAAAAGTGTTTGATTTAAGACTCATGAAATAAGACTTTTATAGTTACGGTGGATGAGAATAGGTACAACTAAAAATCAGCCACTTACTTGCATCATGTTTAATTTTCGTACATCTTCATTCTAGGTAGGTGGATATATGCCTAGGTATATAGCCACTTATCCTTTATCGTACCTACAATACGTAGTCTTGATTTAGAATAAAGTTAGCGTGTGTCTAACTTTGTCCTGACTTTGAGCTGCAAATACAAGGGCTTTCTTGAAGCCGTAACAAGATTTAGGACCAAAAGATCTGGGTCCGACCGATTTCTTCAATATTTGAGTAGGGTTTGTCGGTGATGCCACTTACTTACTGTTTTTTTTTAATTTAAATTGTATAAATTATATACTGCACTGCGGCAAAATTGTAGGTCAGTCTCTTTGTACCTAACTGAAAACCGAATCATATTTTGGTGTAATACCTATGTGCAGATATCATTTCTAGAGTTGTGAAGCCTTCACCAATAATGATGAATTTCAATAAAGGTTCAATCTTTACGTTATTTTGCTCACTTACAGTTCCCAAAATGACTATTAACTAGAAGATATTAAATTCTATATAGACAGATAAGAAATGGTGAAGTTATTTGTGAAAGTGAAAAGGACCTGACAATATGTGTAAAAACGTGAAGAACGTGTCATGGGAGACGGAGACCCTGATGGGCACTCCTCCCAAGTCCAAGTGGGGGAGCTTCGAGCCCAGGGCTGCGCTGTCCCATGTGGGGCTGTTCGTGGCGCTCATGCTATACACGGGCGGAGGAGGATTGGTGAGTTACTTGTTTTTATTTTACCATTCTTCCTTATGAACAGACTGCATTGGATGGTGTAGGGTTTAAATTTCTTGCTGGTCATGTGAAGAGTACTACAACTACTCGTGAATTTTGTAAGCCAATAACTGCTTTAAATATCATGAAGCGAGACGCTTTATTCAAAACATTGTTTTCCTTTAGTGGAATGCCTTCCTTTAGTGGAGGCAATCAATGTGACTATCATGATAGCTTTAACCTATTAAAGTTAGCTAAGCTGAGCGTGTCGGGCCACGCTCTGTGTAGGGTTCCGTAGTTTCCCGTCCGCCACAAATTCTCACAATGTAACAGAACCCGTTTCGCCCATGTAAAAATTAGTAACCCAATTTCCCGAGAGATGGCGCTGTACCCAGTTGTAATTTTGGATTGCGTGAACCGATTTTTTTCTTTTGCATTTTTATTTGAAAGAAGATACGCTCAGGATAATGAAATATATAAAAAGGTTAAAAAAAATGCTTGCATGTACGGTTAAATTAGAAAACTAGTTCAGAACGTTTTTTTTTATTTTTCAAAAACTGTTCATCCTATCAAGTTTAAAATAATTTTCCTAGAAAGTTTACTTAAAGTTCTACTTTTGAGATTTTTTTCATATTTTTTAAACTTATGGTTCAAAAGTTAGAGGGGGGGGGGGACGCCTCATTTCTTACTTTCGGAGCGGTTATTTCCGAAAATATTCATTTTATCAAAAAAATGTTTTACAGGACTTACTCATTTTTAAATACCTATCCTACAATATATCACATGTTATGGTAGAAATGAAAAAAAAAATCACTTTCCACTTTATGTGTAGGGGAGGTCCCCCCCCTAATTAAAAACTTTTTACCACTTTTTGTTTGTGCACTTTGTCGGCATGGTTGATATACATATTGATACCAAATTTCAGCTTTGTAGTGCTAATGGTCGCTGAGATTATCCGCGGACGGACAGACAGACAGACAGTCATGGCGAAACTAAAAGGGTTCCTTTTTGACTATGGAACCCTAAAAAGCGCATATACCTTTTCAATTCGTCACCGCGAAGTGAAATACAGGTTTAGGGTTTAAATAGATAAGGGTTTCCAGGTGAGCAGTTGTAAGTTTAGGAAGGAGTACGGCACTCGAGTTTCCTTTTGCAGCACGTCAGAATACGGAACACCAAACACGCGTACCGGTTTAATCTGTGTATCTTATGTATTACAAGTACTATCGGGTGATCGGGTGATATGAAGGTGTCAAGGGTCTCCTTGACACCTTCATAAAAAAAACATAGAGCAGGTATTTCATATTGTCTTAGAATATGAAATACCTGCTCTATGTTTTTTTTTGGATTCGAGGTAAATATAAGTTTGGGAACGCCATAATCGCGGCGGTAAGTGCTCTCTTTGGGTAATTAGAGACTCAACCCACGTGTAAAATAGTTTTGGTAATTTAGTAAAGAAATAAAAAGGGGCTAATAACCAAATGTTTGTAGTATAGCGGAATAATGAAATGAATCTCAGTTTAAAATAGTTTTTCACATGACATTGGCATCGTAAGTGGTCTATTATATTAATAAAATAAATCACATAAAAGTCAATAAGTAAAACTTAACCATTTCTTACACATGTACTCAAACTTAATTACTTCCTCACTTTTTTAATTAATCATAATCACTCGAACATAACATATTGTTTAAAAACCTCGAATGCGTTAAAAATCAGCAAAATCTTCTTCGTAAAGGCATATTGAACTTTGTTTTAATTTTTCTGGTTCTTCATAGCATTCATAATTAGTTGCATCTCCGGGATGTTTCACTTTCGGTATATATGGAGGTTGCGTTCGACTATTCAAAACATTGTCCCAATCAATTTCTCTGAACCATTTGTGGTTCTTATAATCCAGAACACCATCTTTTAGAACGCCGAAACGTCTAGTTGTATCAGTTAGAAGAACACGACTGAGTAAATCTTTTAATTCTGGACTAAAATGCGGCGGGCACTTATATCTCCCAGCTACAATTTTCTCATAAATTCTCATGGGGTCTGAAGCATAGAATGGTGGATGGCCAGCGCTCATCTCATAGAGTAGGATGCCAAGTGACCACCAGTCTACCGACATCCCGTAACCCTTACTGAGTATAATTTCAGGCGCCAAATATTCTGGAGTTCCACAGAGCGTCCAAGTCCGGCCGCGTATCAACTTACAGAATCCAAAATCTGTAATTTTGATATATCCCGTTCTGTCAATTAGAATATTTTCTGGTTTTAAATCACGGTAAACCAGCTCGCAAGAATGAAGGTATTCTAAAGCGAGAATTACTTGTGAACCATAAAATTTTGCCATGTATTCATCATATTTTCCGCTTCTACGCAGATGAACAAACATTTCACCTCCAGATATAAATGGCAATACAAAATAAATATACACGTTATCCTTAAAATTATACTTCATGTATATAACAAAGGGAAAGTTGAGACCGCACAGAATCTTCTGTTCGAAATAACTGTGTTCAATTTGCTTTAATTTAACCACTTTGTCTTTTTCTAATGCTTTCATTGCATAGTATTTACTAGAATTGATATGCTTCACCAGATATACAACACCAAAGGCTCCAGAGCCAAGAGCTTTGTAAATTTCAAAATCATCTATTTTTGCATTTGAAGTTGATTTTTCATTCCATACTTCCAAAAAATCTTCATGCAACTTTTGTAAATATTGTGAGTATAGTTCTTGTTTTGCTCGTGAATATCCAGATTCAATTAAGCTTAATTCGCTCATACTGCCAACACCTCCTTTGCCTGTTCCAACATTCAGAAATACCAAAAAGAAATAGGTATAGGTAACAATTGGCTTGTTAAAACAAGAAGAGATTTATTTATAACTATGATCAATCAAATATACACTGAAATAGCACGCAGCTGATAAAACCAATATAACAAATGAATAATTTTGTTACTTTGAAGTTTTCTGTAAAATAATGCCTATGACATTGAAACACATTGACTGGAACGCCTGGAGTGAACAATCTTCTTTTTGCTAAATTAGTAACATAAAGGTTTCAATGACAAAGCGTTGGTACGACCTCCTTTGCTGCTCTATGATGTGAAATTGGAACGAAGAGCCACGAGCGAACAGATTGAAAGCTCACAATAAAAAATTTTCACTTGTGGTTAGGATTACAATCTACTTAATTTTTTTTTGTACTTGGAAATTCCACAAACTAAAACTTGCCCGTTTTTCTTATCATGAATTTTGATAGAAAATTGTTACAAGGGTTTTTTTATTCGTACAAGACGCCTCACTTACTTAAATGAAATCAATTATTAATGGATCATATACCTTACTAGAGTTCCGTATCCAACGTAACGTATAAATTCGGCGTTCAGTCATAGATGTTACAAGCATAGCTACTGAGGGTTTGGTGGACTAGTGCCGGTGTTGTTCACTTCAACTTTCTTAAATCTGGCCAGACGATTATTCAACATTTGGAAAACTTGCAAGAGAAACAATTAAACTCCGATGGAGCAGTCCAAACCGCCTTCAAAGATTTTATTGATTCCCATCCGACCTATGAGATAGCAAAACTGCATAAATAGCAATGGTACATACTTTGATTATTAAATTTATTATAAATATTTTGAAAAAAGAATCCGCCCGGTTATAATAATAAGGACAGGCCCCGAGATGCCAACATCACGGAGCCACACGTGCCTCAAAGGGATGTCAGCAAACCGTAGCAGCTCAACAGGGCCGATACCTGCTAGGGTCATGGGAACGGTTGCGAAAATAATATTTATAATATACCTACTATTATAGGTATCCTGTAGGTACACTTCTCTGCAGCCATTTGCATTATAAGTACATCAAATTAGTTCCCTAGACGCTTGCGAGTGGCGCTTCAAATAGGTACAAAAAATTGTCTGTCAAAAATATGGAACAGCCTGTCCAGTGGTAAGTAGAGGTCAATGAAGTAAACACAATCCAAAAATAAAGTCTTTTATGCTGTTTAGGCGTATATTTTGACTCTCATTAGGGAATGAAAACCTACGAGAAATACCTTACTTCTTGTTGACCTTGGGTTCAGAAATTTGGTGTGAAGTAAAGCCGCATTAAACAAATTTTATATCTAAAATACTTGTATATTCGGAAAAATCTTCAAGACTCGATTCTAGAATTGACCTGTTTTCATAGGTAAGTTTGTATGGAACCTATAGTGCGCAAGTCCGATTCGTACTTGTCTGGCCTATCCTGGAAGTGAAGAAAAAAGCTAGGTGGATTGATTAAACTGATAAATTGTTTCTCACGCATGTATCCTACATTTACATAATTGGAGATAAAAATACAATTTAAAAAATCCTAAAATACTGGGCAAGTGCATGTTTTACACGCATATCAAAGGACCAGAACGCTTTTTATTATTTGTTGTTAGAGCGGTATAAGAAAACATTTAAGTTGTTTACCTGCAACGTTTTATGAGATACAGCCCGCTGATAAACGGATGGACAGATGGATGAACATCGGAGTTACCTAGAACTCTCTGTATTTAAGTTTAAAAGGTAACTAGTAATTAGTGACCGATACCTAGACACGTCATTGTATTCTTCATAACAAACCTATATCTATGTATAAATTATGGAATCAAACCTGAAATAGTGAAAAAAAATCAGCTGGTGGCAACATTTACGTTCGCCTAACTGGACAAAATGTACTGAACTTGCTGATTTTTGCTACAATTATTACTGATTTTCGCTTCTGTCGCATCTGTGACAGTGTAGTTTTTTCAATTACTTAGTCAATTTACCTAAGTAACAACAGAGCGATCCTAAGTAACATCCTTGTATTTTTCGAAGGGAATATTGTATGTAAGAAATGTATTTATGTTTAAGCCCGACGTAATAGCTAGTCTACTGCTATACGGTGGAGGCCTGCCCCGCTAGGTTGGAGTACCACCGCATTCTTATGGAGGCTTATGGCGACGGGGACCTCATAAGTTCGATCCTGGTACAGCTCACAGTACAAAGTGTGAGGGAATGGGAAACGTGGCGGTCATCTTCTTCAGTAATGCGAGCAAGAGAGGCGGTCGTAGCCTCAACCTCCGTTTGAGAAGTCCGTCAGGAGTCGTACCCTATTTCCGAACACCATACGCACAGGCTTGTGGTCGGCGAGCAATGGGTAGTTAACCATTCGGCTGTCCGATAAGGACCCGTCCCCGCAATCGACGAGACCCATCCCCTCAAAGAGATGTCAGTAAATTTGACGGGGTTAGTTAGGACCTGCGGCGGGTGCGGATTGTTAGAGGTTATAATCAGGGGCGTAGCTACCGCCATATCTGCCGTATCAATTATACTGGGCCCCCGCAGTACAGGGGCATTTATCCACAACCGTCTCATAGGGCAGTTAAGCATCTGTAATAAAAATACGTTTTTTTTTTATACGGGGCCCCCGAAGGACTTTTGATACGGGGCCGCTGTGGGACTAGCTACGCCACTGGTTATAATTGTGGGTTGGGTTTTAATAATTAAAAGCTTAACATAGCGTTCTACTACACCCAGACCGGAAGAAGTCTTTGATGAGTTCCTATGTTAAAAAAGATAAGTCTATTGCTTTAAATCGGGCAGATTATGAATAACTGCTTACGAGAAATTTAAGGGAAAGCCAATAAAATTTTATCCAACCCCATGATCCACAAAGTCAGCTATATTAGAATTCTAGTGCGACCACTAGACGAAGAAGTCTTTATGCTTCATCGTTAGTCAAACCATAGTGAAAATTAAAAAAAAGTAACTTGATAGTCTATATCACTGCAGTACAACATTTGGCCATGTCAGTTTGACTTAGTCATAATCACATGACATTTCTTAGAAAGTATGTTGTATATTTGTATTATTTACTTATATTTTTCGAGACAATTTAGTTATTTGGATTGAATTTTTAAATGGAATATTCAATTACATGTAATGAGGTATGCCTAAATACTCTCAACAATGTCATGAAGAACACGTACGATATTTAGAAATGCTAAAGGAGGATTTTAATAAAAGATCCAAAGATCCCCCTAATAGTGAAAAGACACCGGAGAGCTATGACAGACTCAAAGCAATCGGTAATGGAGCATATGGGGAAGTATTCTTAGTACGAGACAAATGTACGTTCGACTACCATGCAATGAAAGTTGTCGAAAAGACCATAGTAGTAGAAAGAAAACACGTAAAACATTTAATACTTGAAAAGGAAATCCTTCGTTGTATTCAATTTCCGTTTATAGTAGGCCTGGACGCTGCTTTTAAAGACAACCTGTATCTGTACTTCATCTTGCCTTACGTCTCTGGTGGCGAAATGTTCACTTATTTACAGAAATTTGGAAATTTTACAGAGAACCTGGCAAAATTCTATTGCAGCCAAGTGATATTGGCATTAGAATACATGCATTACTGTCACATTATTCACAGAGATATTAAACCAGAAAATATATTAATAGACAGCACTGGGTACATTAAACTGTGTGATTTTGGATTCGCCAAAATAATAAAGAAAAAAACGTGGACATTATGTGGAACGCCTGAATATTTGGCACCAGAGATAATTATGTCCAGGGGGTACGACTTCGCTGTCGACTGGTGGGCAGTTGGAGTTCTGATATTCGAAATGGTTGTCGGAATTCCGCCGTTTTTTGCATCGGATCCTAGCAAACTTTATGAAAAAGTGTTAGATGGTCAATACAAGTGTCCAAAAACTATGAGCCAGGACTGTAAGGGTTTAATCAAGGGTTTTCTTCAAGTGGAACCTACAAAACGTTTGGGCTCTCATAAAGATGGAACATTTACCATTAAGAGTCACGCATGGTTCACTGAAATAGACTGGACGCTTATTCTTCAGAAAAAAGCAGAACCTCCTTTCGTGCCTGATGCCCAGGGTCCAGGAGAAACCTCAAATTTTCCCGATATACCTCAAACAAAACTAAGAAAGATTACGACATGTCTTTTTGAAGAGGAATTCAAAGACTTTTAAAGCTGTGTTTTACAAATCATTTTCTTGTAATGGTGTTAGGACAAGTTTTAATGATATTGTTTACAATTTAATAAATCATGTCCGCTTTAAGCAAATAGTTAATGTAGATCATTCTGTGAAATATACGCAATATCTGTATTAAGGACGTTTTTATATATTACTTCAGCCCTGAACTGTGGCTGTGAAACTTGTATTTTTTGGGCTACTATCCTAAATCCCTCAGATATCCTCAGGTTGATATGGACTCGACGTTTTATAAGATTCCAGCTTATCCGGGTTCGTCTAATAATGTTCATAATTTTTGGTCCGGTATCTGAAATGAAAAAAGAAACCCTTCCAGGATTACTTTGTAAAAAATTTGTAAGGCTACGGTCCCAAAGAGATGTGAAAAAAAAACAACACTAAATATGGCCATTTATCGAACATCGTTCATTTACAGAGTCATATTAAAAAAATGCGATTACCATCTCACATTTGCAGTTGGAGAAATTATCATTATGACTATATCAGGAGAACCTTTTTTAACTGCAAAGATAATATTGCACTTCAATCCCACTTATCTTTATGAGCACAGTATGTGTGGGATTGCGGTCCCGTCATTCGCTCGTTTTATAAGGACCAAGACGTCAACGGCACGTTTTGTTCCTTGCGCGCCACAAAGAGATGTCAGCGAACCGTAGGATTCCATCAGGGCCATGCCTGGTAGAGCCATGGAAATGATTTTGAGATAAATATGGTGCTGGAACGTAAAAGGCTACAGAAGAAACATAGGTGAAATTGTAGCCAGAAACAGTCTGAGGCGTTCTTCCGTTCCACTCTGGGGCGGAAAAGTCATTAGATGGTATTTCATAACTTTAAAAAAATACCTCAGTCACAGTTAATGTTTAGTAATATTAGTTCATCAACAACACTATTAAAAACGTCGCCGTAACCCGATTTTTATGTAGGAAATCATTCAATAACTTCTCCTACCCTAGGGTGGAGCGACACTCCCTGTCAGACTAAGAACTACTCCTGTGTCGTAGGTGCGTTTACAAACCTGTTGACTCACAAAATTATACAAGACACCAAGATCCAGAACAGATCTCAGTGTCTTGTATTCAGAACTACCAGTAAAGATATATAAATATTTATTCCTTGCGGGGATTGAACCCGCGACACGCTGTATTATAAATCTACGGTAGTAACCAATAGCTCGAGAGTTGCGCCAACCGTACCGTCATATAGTTTCTACATTGGTTTATACTTGAGTCTAGACTCGCAGAATCCATCGGCCAGCGTTGTTTCATCTTGAATGTCAAAATCAAATAACGCTTGCCGATGGATTTGGATCAAACGTTAAGTGCCAAGCCCAATAGGACTGAACTATATTGAGTGCCTGCACCCCTAGCCAAATTACAATCGTTTCGTTTCTATTCTCTTGCGCTGAACGCCTCGAGTAAATAACGCCTCCTTTCCTTATACTGACATCATTTCCACGCCACGTCTAGGAGGGTTTGTCTTTGCTGAAAATTCTAAAAAATAGTTAGTAGTTTTTTCATCAAATAGAATAAACTTTTCTTAATTAGCGTTAAAAACCACAGTATGGGTACCGGTTCAACTATACCTATTTATTTATTTATTTAGTCCGAGTCAAAAGTGCAGTTGGTTAAAACTACAATTATCAGTTTCCAAAATACCTTTTTAATTATTATTTTTTTGTTTTTGTGTAGGTGTTCCGAGCATTGGAATATCCTGCAGAAATGGCCAAGCAGGAGTTTCACAGGGAGAGGCTTCTTACTGAGAGGTGGAACCTCATCCGTTTCGTGTCCGAGCGCAGTAATGGCACGGATCTGGACGGCGCTGAAAAACTACTCAGCGAATATTTAGCTGTTTATGAGAGAGTAAGTTTCATGTGTAAATACTATAAGAAAATCCTACGCAATATGAGAATTGTGTATTCAATTTTCATCATCATCATGTCAGTCGAAAGACGTCCACTGTTGGCCAACAGTCGACGTCTTGAGTACTATCCAGTGTTGATTACTAAGGTTGCGGGTAACTTAGATACTATAATCATAAACGAGAATATTTTAAATAAAATCATGTCAACTCATTAGGGACTTCCTAAAGTATTGTATTCGAGTTTGATTCTATTACTCACTTTTAATTTATCTCTTACGAAATATTTTTTAATTTAAGCAGAGGTAGTTTTACTAGCTTTTTAATATTTCCACTGATGGGACTCCTCTTTTGGAGAGAAGGCATGTGTGAAGACTCTCGAGGTAGATGTCCCATGTCTTCGAATTTTCGGTTCTAGAACATACTGGTTTCTTAACAATGTTTTTCTTCACAATTTTGAGGGCAGTGATGATGAAATGTATTAAACAAAGTACTCGTAAAGCGCATTTCATAACTTTATATGAATTTACATACATCTTACCTTTGAGATATTTTGTATATACCAGGCAGCATTTGTACAGTTTATGAAATACTTACGCCCGCACCGCCCCATACAAAATTGATTTTTTATTTTTCAAATTATTAGTTGTTTTTATTTTCAATTATTCTTTGAATTTATTTTATAAAGGTGCTGGAAGAAGCGTCCTCGAGCGGGTTGGCGTTGGAAGTGGAGAATAATTTTCCACCACTAGAAGAAAAATGGAGTATACTACAAGCTGTGTTCTTCTCTTCGACTGTGCTCACCACAATAGGTGTGTACGACGATGTAAGCATATTATTTATTTGCAACCTGAACAAGGGCTTTTGAATTATCACTTGAATATTTGGATCACTGAAAATTAACTTTTTTTGTACAATTTTATTGTCAGTTTAATCTTGGATAGAAAGTTTTTTCTGATGCGACGAAACTGCTACGTGAGGTTTTTATAGCTTTTCAAAGAGGGTGGGTTAGATAACTTAGATCACAGGCTGTACGTATTATTTATTTTGCGCATAATCGTAACAAAAACTTTGAGAAAGCATGAGAAGGGAGAACCATGACTAATCACATTGCTCACATAACGAATGGTCGAAGGCGCCGATAGGCCCTATAGCACGCGTCCGTGTACCAGAGGGTCTACCGTTTTAAGGCCTACCACGTCTCCTTACCATTTAAGAGACTTATAATATTGAGAGACGAGATACATCGTCGAGATAGATCGAGGACAGTTATCTTGAATATTCATGTGCATCATTTGACGTTTTTCAAACAAATTTGTTGAAGACATTTTAATAATTTAATGAACTGTTACCTCAACTAGGCTAGTAGTTGTGATATGGTGGTAAATCCGTGGGCATCTAAAAATGGCGCCTATAGACTAAATAAAAATAAGAATGAGGTTGTTTATCAACTAAGGAAAACTAAATTTTATTTTTAACGAACGATTTATTTATTAAACATGTACAATATAAAATTGTTTATTTAAACACTAAATTGTATGTAATAAGCAAGTAAGACACTGATTTATACAATTGAACGCAATAACATAATGTGATTCTAAAAATAAATAAAAAAAAATTTTTTGATTACATATAAGACTACTTAACTTATTTGTTTTAACTTCTATGTAAGCGCTAATAAAACTTAATGTACGCTAGTGCGTAATGGTAGTCAAAATATCACAGTTTGGTCAACAGCACAATTATGTACCAAAGTGCAATCAAAGTTGCTATGTGAGAAGTCAATTGAAAATGGTACGTGCTTGCGTATAAAGATTGACTTCCTACTGTAATTCATAATAAAAATACTGTATTAAGCGGCATTTTGCATTTAAGTGTTTTTCACTGCAGAAAACTAGTAAAAAAAAAAATTTCTTAAACCACAAAAGATATTATGCTCGAAATAAAGGTATTGTTCTCATTACTACTATTACTATAACGATTATATTGTTAATCTATAATACTGCTTTCAGGTTACGGTAACATAGTCCCGGAGACCTTCTGGGGCAGGTTATTTTGTATCGCATATGCACTGATTGGGATACCTCTGACGCTCACCGTCATCGCTGATTTGGGACGAGTGTTCGCGACACTGGTGTCTATCATCGCTAGGCAACTACCTGCCATGCCTAGTAAGTACTATTAGTTAGATAATCTATATATATATATAAATCCACTCACTGACTAATCACAAAATTTCAGAAACTAAAAAAACTATACACCTTTTTTTTTTCGAGGAGAAACCTTCAAAAGGCTTGGGAATAAGTCTAGGAAGTGTGGCATTTTTACGTCACTAAAACCACCCCGGTGATCACCATCAGCACGTCGAAGGGGCTCCTTTACCTCTCAAAGACCATTCCAGAAACCCCTCTGAGCAATGCCAATCACGGCACATCCCTGAGAGAAACTATACACCTATAAACTTAAAATTTGGCAGGAGGTTCCATATAGGGTGTAGACATCCGCTAAGACCTACCCGATCAATCGGATAAACCGACTTTCAGACGGGCGAAACCGCTGCCAGAAGCGAGTTTAAAATATGTGTTAAAGTAACATAAATAAATAGATTGGTCGATAAAGCGAAGCTTGGGGGAGGCCTATGTCAAGCTGACGATTTTTGGCTGAAATGAGAATGTGTCATTCTCGTGTTTAATAATAATAATAAATCATTTATTTTCAGGCATCTTGGCCCATAGATACATATCTTATAGACGTTAGTCTATACTAGTAACTAATATATAAAATAAATACAGCTTATCGTTAGTAAATAATCAATCATTACATAGTATAAAACAAAGTTGCTAGGTCTCTATGTATGCTTAGATCTCTAAAAGTACGCAACGGATTTTGATGGTGTTTTTAATAGATAGAGTGATTCAATAGGAAGGTTTTTGTGTATAATACATGCATAATTTATTAAATACTAGCTTCTGCCCGCGATTTCGTCCACGAAAAATTTTGTGAGACAAAAGTTGTGATAGCTCGGTTAATATCCATGTTATATAAATATTTTATAGCCTATGTCACTCAGGAGTAAAGCAGCTTTCTATTATAGCTTCAATTTTTCCAATCGAACCATTAGTTCCAGAGATTATCTCCTACAAACAAAAAAATAAAAAAACAAAAAAACAAACTT
Organism: Mythimna loreyi; assembly: GCA_029852875.1. Lineage (NCBI taxonomy): Eukaryota > Metazoa > Arthropoda > Insecta > Lepidoptera > Noctuidae > Mythimna > Mythimna loreyi. The sequence continues at coordinate 14,547,133 of CM056783.1, forward strand.
TACCTCTTTATTATATTAGTGTAGAAGTGTAGATTAGTACCCGTGCGAAGCTGGGGCGGGTCGCTAGTAGAATACAAACGTATTTAGGACTTAATTTTCTTTAAGGTTTAGTTAATACCAAATTATTAAGCAGACTCATTGTAAGTTGCAGCATGTTACCCTCTGTTCTTTCGAGTTTGACATCTTTGTTAACTTCAGAATGCTGCAGTCGAGTTTCCGAAGCAAACCCCGCTGGACAAAGATCCTTATATGCCTTTGGGGCTGTAGGCTTTCTGTTCCTGTACCTGTCAGCTGGGGCGGGTTTGTTCAAGATGTGGGAAGACGACTGGACTTTCTATGATGGATTCTACTTTTGTTTCATCACTATGACTACTATCGGATTTGGAGATATTGTGCCGAGTAAGCATATTGATTTTTGTGTGTAATATTATTTGTAAATTCAAACATTACGTTGTTAAAATAAATGAACCACTTTCAAAATTATTTCAATTTTTCCCAGAAAGGCCAAAGTACATGTTGATATGTACGGTATACATTTTAATTGGCTTGGCACTTACTTCGACGATTATCGAGCTGGTGCGGCGGCAGTACGCCCAGTCTTGGCAACAGCTGCGGGCGCTGTCCGGCCCGCTGGCAGATACGCTGCGACGGCTGGGCGACGCCGGCAGAGGGGTCGATGTCTCCGCGCTGCACAGCGACCTCCGCAAAGTACTCACTGTGGTAAGTACCTATTTATGTTCACTTTGACGAGAAATTGGGTCACCCAAATGAATCTTAAGTTATTTAAATGTTGGTATACAAAATTGCAGTGAAATGCATGCAAAGCTTTGAGCCCCGAGATCAGAGGTTTGTGATGACAGATGTTCGTTGATAGTATAAACACGAGCTACTTGCGCGACTCCGTGATTGATACCTTGTTTAAAGAAGGAGAAGAGTACTCACAGTGTAAATGTTTAAACATGTAAACATACATCCAGTTGTAGTGTGTAGTTAAGATATTTAATGTAATAAATATTTGAGCTGTACAAGATATATTTTTATGAGTTCTCAATGATTCAACGATATAAAAATGTTTTGCAAACCAAGTGATGTAATAATTTCCTTAATCTCTTATTGCTGCGATTGTGTGTCATGTTTATTTAGGTCAACTCCATCCTTTAGTTTTACTTGTGTTTCATGGAACGTGAACTCCAATTGGGATTTGTGAATAACTTCTTGTTTACAAATGAAAGTAGAATTTGTTTAGTACAAGGTAACTAAAGGATGTTAATTAGCTGCATATTAATTTTTGCAGCAGTAAAACATACTGGACAGTATATATTACAAAACATATATTTTACAGAAAAGCTATACCGGTCCCGATACTATGGTAAAACCTCGGACCTCACCTCCCAAGGTATTTTGCCAGATTTCGACAAAATAATTATATTTCTGGCTTTGGGATCATTCACAGTTAAATATACATATGTACATAGTTCTCTTATTTTGCAGCTTAAAATTTTTATGCTGTTGTATTATACCACCGCATCATTATGCGGAATGACCACAAAATGCGGCACGATCTTGCATAGTACATTCGCCAGAACTGCAATTTTATTATTTGAAATAAATTTGATTTTTTAGGATCCTGATGCTTATGAAACTACAATTATCATTTCCAGCGCAATACGAGAGAATCAATCGATACTTACTTCGCTAGTAATGATGTGTTAGAGCTTGCGTACCGCCACATCGAGGCCGCTTCAATGTCGCAAGATACATACACCCTTTTAGCTTTAGTGCTCAATAAAATTCACGTTTCGTGCAGTAATGCTTGCCTTATTTTCTAATGCTTTTACACTGCGGAAAAAAAAACTGCTTTTCTATATTGATAATGCTGGTTGCTCGTTTTTACTGTTAAATGTAGATCAAATATAAATAGGAGTTGTAACAAATTGTTATAGGTATTCTCTGTAGTGCTTTATATAAAATTTATAGGTCCGATACGATCGCGTCAAAAATATCAGTATCGAATTTTACAATCTATAAGATGAATGTCTTAGCGTATTTTTATAGTTTCCGATCTAGTGGTCATAAAACTGGGAACTATTATAAAAGTGCGTCAGCGTTGCGACCTTCATTCCAAAGAACCGACAGTTTCGTCGCTGTTGACCGATTTTGTTTTCCAACTTGATACGGGTTTTTCCTTTACCCGTTCTCGATAGGATGAACGATATTGATGTTACTTGAGAGGAAGTCTTCTAAGTACATATTAAATTATGGACAATTTATTATACCCTTCCGTTTGCATGTTCCGCCCAAATACACATTGTTTAAGATGTATCGGTGTATCCTACATCATAGCGGTCTAGAAATGAAATTGAATTTTAGTGTTCTGTCTGTGTGCTTAGACTTTTTCCCACTATATTGGGTTTAGTTTTTTGTATAACAGGTTGCAGTATTTTACATGTAGTAACTGCCTGTCTAACCTTCATAACCCAGTAATTGAGTAGGTTATAAGATATCTTTCTAAATAAGTGATTTTCTAACATTTGACTATCCGTAATGACTATCAAAGATCTACAAATGGTAGCCAGATCCAGTGGTTTAATTCTAGTGTTTCTTGTTGGTTAAATGTAGCTAATATAACACATAAAGCTTTCACACCACACATGCTGTTACTAGCATTGTGGATACACATTTTGTGGTACACGAATAGTAGTGAAGTCGTAAAGATGGTTAAATCATGCAGATATATACGAATATATTTGTTTGCAAAGTTTCTTCTGGAACACGAATTTTAATTCGAGTTACCTACTGTCTATTAAATATGTAATCACTATAATGATCAAAAGCTAAAGGCGAAGTACAGAAACTCTCCAACAAAAATCGTTATCTACAAATAACCATTTTGTAAATTCAGTACCTAGTCTCATTACTTTTATACTCAATGTTCTGAAAAGCGTTTGTTTCAAAGGGTAAAAAATGGAGCCCGTCGTCAAGTTATTTTCTTTTAGTGCCAATTAAGCATTGCTCTTTGAATTCTTTCAACGGAAGAGTTGCCAAGTCCAATTCTGAAATTGTATTAAGTCCTACTGCTGCTTCAACAAAAGAAATAATAATTAAGTATCCAAGCTTGTATTTTAAGCGGTTTTGAACTTCAACCACGTAGTTGTTTTCAGTATGTAATTCTAGATTGTTTGTTATAGGTGACTATGCCACGATTAAGCAGTGCCGGTGGGAATGGTCTCACGGACAAACGAAGACTGGAGTGGGAGGCGGCTGTGGAAGCCGTCATCCGGGACATCACAGCACCAGTGCCTACTCAGAAACCTCCCATAGTTCAGATCGTCATTTACGAGTCATCTGTGTAGAATAGCTTAATATTTGAAAGCGGCTTGAAGTTAGGTACAGTCTGAATACTTTGGCCGTCATTGGCACAAGTTCAATCACCGCTTAATAAAGAAATGTTCCCATTATTGCCACTGCTGATGCCATTATGTTCAATTATAATACGAGGCTTGATCACGGCCTCTCGTTCCGCGTGATATTTAGACATTATGCGTCAAAGTTCAAGGCTAGCACCCTTGTTCGCTCGAATTAAAGCACTCAATACATAATCGTTAAAACAGCGGCTCGTTACGAGAACTGTTGGGGCAGTGGGGAAGTAATGCGAAACTATGTAGAGCATGTGGTTCTGTTCACGTGCCAATCTCAGAAAAAGAAGTGACTCGATGTTTATACGCATTGAAATATTTGTTTGACGTTTTTTGTGAAGACATTATGACCGGCGGCGTATTGTCTAGACAAGTGTGTTGAACGCAGTTATTTTTAATGGTTAGTTTCGCTAATAGTCTGGACTGTCTAAGTGTTTGTGTGATGTATGTGTATCGTAAAATTATGAATTTTTATTTTGTAATTATTTTGTATTTGCCACGTCTTTGAATTTGTCTGTCTTGAAATAATAAATGATACAGCTCGAACACTGCTCTCTCTGTACTCGGGAGTGTAGCGATCATCAAACTGATATTATTACACGTTTAGATAATTTTTAACTTTTTGGTGTACAATAAAGTTTAATCTATAATTTTCACAATGTAATCGTGAAATGACGACAGTATCTTTAACTTTTTGTTTTCGGTGGTCAAGGAGGTATATAATGTTTGATATTATTAATTAATTTGAATAAGACCAGTTCCCTTCTTCAAAGTCGGTAGTTAACTAATTTGATTTACTTTTCAATACACTGCAGTTTTTTTTTAAATTATAACAAATTTTAATTGATATTGCCATAGTCGTGTTTTTAATTTGTAGTCGATGATATTTCCTGTGGAATATATTTTTATGCTGTAATCGCACGTGAATGATGACATCTTCGTATTATTGGGCTCAATGTGTGTCAATCAAGTTAAGTAGGCATTCAAGGACGCAATCATGGCGGCAATTGTGCGTGGTTTGTTGGAAGAGACTAGTAATTTTAAATCATATATTCAATCACAATACTTGCGGTGTTAAGCCATGCGATCTTGATAAACAGTGAAAACGGTGTCTAGTAGAATCGAACATTATGCGAATAGTCGGTTGGAATTGAAGGAACATGGGTAGTAAAAGTTTGAGTGAGTTCTCTCTTGCTTTAATGAGAAAACTAAATCATAAATATGAAGATTATTCACCAAATATGACAGCCGTAACTAAATTAAGAATGCCAATGTTCAAGCATCTTTTTAATGGTGATTTAAATATATATAAAAAAACTTTTAAGTATTTGATTTGCAATAATTTATTTGGATTATTGAACAGTTTTGAATTCGGTGGTAAGTAAGTTTAATGTAAGTTGTATAGAGTTGAAGTTAAAAGTAAGACATTCTGAATTTCGAGCACTAAATACACTGATGATTTCTCAGACTAAGCCATATAAATATTTAATATAAAGTAGGTAGTCGAAATGCAGAAAAAATTATCTACTGCAAATTATTAATGTGTAAGTTTAATAATTTAATTAGCTATTTATGTCCCTTCGTTACATTTATACAACATGTAATTACAATAATGCACACCCGTGTAAACCCAATTAGAAAATTAAGTTACAGTTATAATTGGAGTACTAAATATTTAATTTATTGATTAGTTTTTGACCAGACGATTGCAAACTAGCTTTCGAACCAAGGTCATCGTGGTTGAAGCTTGGTTTGAGGGTTTGGTTTGTGTTGCTGCTACATAGATGTAAACCACGCGCCAACACGATCGCAAATCAATCAGCCCTCCTAGCCAAGTTAAAATCGTATCGTTTAGAGTTAGCGTTTGTAGTTGGCCTCGCCTCCAATTGTCTTGTTCGGACGTCATCTCAACAAAGGAATTGGGGGCGTGGCTATCTACAAGTTCTAACTCTAAACAAAACAATTATAACTTGATTAGGTGGGCAGTAGTTGGGAAAGCATGCCTACCAAGGGCGTAGAAGGTCGTGGATAACAACTGCTGTCTACACGGATTTTATATAACAAGGTCACCTCTGTTGGGACGCACAGATTTGGTAGTGCATCGGAATTGATTCGTATCTATATGTACGCACATAAATACCTAGTGACATAATCAAGACTTATCTAAATATGTAATCTTTATTCAAAAATAATTAAAAAAATAGCTGAAATTGATTTAGTAGGATTCTTAACATACTATTTTCAAGATCTGCATTTATTAAGTTACATGTTGCAGAGTTATAAATATTATATTCCTATACATTTGAATTATTTATTTAAGATAATTTAATTTGATATATATTAGAAGAATATTTTTTTTGTGTAAATACGTAGTTCAATTTATATTACAATGAGTACGATATATTTGAAAGGCGAAATAAATGGTTAGAAGAGAGTGCCTACATACGTCTGTAGCCTTCAACTTGCAGACGGGGGCGCCGACGACGGGGCGATGTTTTTGTAATGTGACAACACAGTCTCATAGGAACGGTCTACGAATATAAGGGTTATTGATAAAATGGTATCGACGTAATATTACTACTACGAATCCAAGTGATTTCTTGACTCGGCTTTATGTAAAAGATTATCTTCACCGCCTTTCTTATATTTTTTTCTTATATTCTTTATTGTACAGATATTGTCAAAAATTACAAAAAAAAAATACAAAACCGGTGATGTACATAGGCGATCTTAACCCAGAATTGGGTTTTCTTACAGCAAACCGTTGAACAATAATTGATGATTTTTTTTAAACTTGAAGACATCACAATGTGCACAATAAAACCTAATAATAATTTTAGGTTATAATAATATAACCTAAACAAAATAACATTATATCTACCTACTTAAAACTAAAAATAAACTACACAAATATGCATGTCTTTAGCAGAAAGTGTGGTACTTTTTATTACAATTTAACATAAAATCAAATATGATTTTACAGAAAAGGATTTGGTTTAATAGGAAGTGTTTCTTCAAAGTTAAGAGGTGTGTGGAAAATCTGAGGAGTGACGAGAGATGAAAACACAAAAGACGTTGTGTTAAATTATGTCAGACCAAGTTTATAGAGAAATAGAAAATTGGATTGGTAAGGAAATGTGTCATGAATGTATACATTGTTTTAATATATGCATTCGTGATTTAAATTAAAATTATTATCAGGTAATTCATAAGCACAGTCATCGTTTGCTTCTTCAGCAAAAGTATTAAGTGAGATACAAGTTAAAAAGGAATTATTTTAGTAAGTTATCTGTAATTATTTTATAATTAAATTAGCGTTACTGTAAAACGATAGTCAGTGTGTGAATTAGCTTTAAGTTTTTATGTGGTATGCCCTTTATAGTTAGCATTTTGAGTCCTTAAAAAATTGAATACCTTTATGGAATTGTATTATATTAATGCTTTTTCAAATTCAAATTAAGCAACAAAAAACACATTTTCATAATGATTTAGAAATTACATTATGAAAATGTGTTTTTCATTTTCTTTGAAGTCGATTAGTCGACTCATAATTATTGGAATCAACCTAGTTCTATGCCGAGTAAAATGTTGAAAGCTGAAAGTGAATGATGTTTTTACAACACATTGAATGAGTGAAATGATTATATGTTTGCGCTATATTCAGATGGCTGCGTCTCTTACACATCAGAAACGTTCAAAAAGACATAAATTGTACAAAATTTTTCACCAGGCAACATATCTAGCTGTAACTATCATATATTCACATCGCATCCTGTAATAGTGTAAGCATTTTGGCAGATGATGTAATTTCATGTAACATGTAGGTAATGTATCTATACTCGACGGAGGAATAAAGATCGTGTTTTTAATGCAGTTTGTTACTTTACATACACAATATGAATCGAAGTTGGAGTTTAAATAAATGGTTGTTCAATAAATTATTTGCGTTTTTAAATGTGTTTTATTTAACAAAACTAGATTGATAAAACGGTCTCGACATTGTGTAAACACGAATTTGATCTATAATTTGTAAATTTCAAATACAGCTTACTATTAATCTAATTCAACTTTTGCTTCGAAAACCACAGGTTCCTACTTAACAATTTGCCAACTTTGTAGTAGGTATCTTGCTTTGTTCTGATCTAGCTTAGTTCTACAATTTAGGAGGATCAAGCTTGATTCTTCTATCAAGGAGGATCTAGCTGGCTTCTGTAACCTGGGGGAGAATTAAATGTTTGATTCTACAACCTAGAAGGGTCTAACTTGATTCTACAATCAAGGATGTTTATTATTTTTTCTACAATCTGGAAGGACCTTGAGTAGAGTGCATTTAAAAGCCCAATTCCTCCAGCTATTAGAAGTAAAAATGTTATTGGACTAATTATGGTGACTATGTAGCTATTCCTCTAGTGGACTTATCAATTATTACTGTAATATAATCATAGTTTCAAAAAAGTCATATCTTAATGTAGATAAGTACACCAATAACTCCGAGAATTGAAACTTTATTTGCATGATTATGTTAGCACATATTGAATAAAGAATTTCGTGAATACTTGCAATCAACATAAAACGTACTAGCCGCTCGTAGGTCGTCCGTACTCGGACCGCCCACTTCTCGGACATCCGCATGATAAATCTTATATACAAGTCATTAATAAAACCTAACGCAAACCACATGTATTTACTCGGAAACGTTCGCTCATTTGATGATATCCACTTATTCTTCGTGCTGTTCAACCATCTTGTAAGCGCCTATTTCTGGCTCGTGCGCTATTATTTCTATTCTGCTCTATCTTTATAGTCCTATGAAATATATCCCTCTATTTGTACTGAATAATAATTTATTATGTAAACATTTCTTTATTCTATATCGAACAGTGTCGATAGCACGATATGTTATACAAAGTTCGTAATAAAACATCTTGTTAATAATAGCGTTCTTTATAGATCGCTTAGCGTTGAGATACTAGCGAACACTCGTGTTTTATCGCCTTTATAATTCATAATGAATGTTTATGTTTTTTTGAACGGTAGTTCATAAAACACTATTACCGTCGGAGCAGCTTTCATTTATAATAATCCTTTGATTTGAATTGTCTGAGCTTTATTATGAGCCTTCATTTATGAGATTTATTTATCCAATGTGAGTTGTGTAATGTGCTCACAAAGCCAGAAAGATAGCGTATCTTTTTCATGTATTAAAGCTTTCCTTGATCTTTCGTATCAGCTAAAAGAAACTAATAAACAATGTGGTCTCGAAGCATCTCTAAGAGAAAGCCTATGATCAGAAGTTAAAATACTCAACGCATTCGGAGTTTGCAAAATGTTCCTGATCTCTGCAAGGTAAGTAGACAGCTATATTTCAATGGATTAATTTAATTCATATCTGTAGACAAAACAAGTAAGAATTCGTAAATTTTTCAACTAATATAAAACTCAAATGATAATGAGAAATACATGTTTCGACAGTAAATCCTTTGTTTTGAATAAATAACCACTCATACGTTTCGGTATTGCGTTGGGGATTTTAAAAGCGTGTACTGATGAACGAGTTCGTTGGTGAATAATTTTAACAATTTAATATTTGAATGTTATATTTGGTAATCAGCCATTCTATATTCTATTTCTGGATAATGCCACTGTTGTAGGTGCATGTCTCTGATTCACTTCCTTGTCGACGCTTGATTCATAAATATGTCGGTATTGAAACTAGCGCTTACGCACTTACGATTACTGAGAACACAAAATAAATCATATTAGTGTTATTGACTACCGGAAGCCTCTGTGGAATAATGGGAAAATATATAAACTTTATGATGTACTTCTCTTGAATTTGTCGGAAACATCTATTTATATTGATTTGGAGATTTATTGTATTTTGTTAGTAAGTTAATAATATTACAATTGAATTTGTAAGAGATCGTATTTTGATATTAAGATTTAGCTAATTAATACCTATGTTTGTTTTATACATTAAAACATAATTATTTAGAAGTGTGCTTTTTGTATGAAAATGAGTCAGTTTCATCTTTCCGAACTAAATTAATATTGATGTGTCCTTGTATTTTTAACGTCTGACTTGACATCTTTTGAGGAAACTGAAGAATGACTTGGCAAACGAATTGACGAAGCGTTGAGTGTAGTGTTACGCGGAACATTTGGAATGTAAATAAATTACCTAGCTCTACCTACAACAAAAGACTCATGAAAAATAGCACAAGTTTCCCGCGCTGAAATAAACTTAAAATACGAGTATCGATGGCGCCAAACGACAATGAACAAATAGCGCGAAATGAAAGCCCAGAATTTTTGTGTAATCTTCAACTCTGACAAGTTGGACTTTGATAAATTGTTTCGTTTTACACTTAGATACCAACTTGTTTATTTATATAAAAGTTTCCCAACTCAGTATTATTGCGTAACGACAATTCTTTTCCTTTCAGTGTTTCACTACTTTGGTTTGTTATATCCGGTTTCAACTTTCTATCTCGCCACAATAGCTGACAAATGGGACGTTTCCATTTACTAAATCTACGTTGACTCTAGTTCGTTGCAGGGGTGCGACACAATTTGTCATAACCACAATGCTCGCATTCAGATTTGATGTTACGATTCTTCGCCGCGCCCTTGCGATTTGCTTGGTTTATGACCCCATTCTGTAAATGTGTCGATTTATAATATTTTGTGACACTTGTGATATATTGGCCTCATCTACGTTTAGGGAGTGATCGTCTGATCGTGTTTACCTTAAATGTTTAAAGGCCCAGGTGTTACATCAAAGTGTTTGAGCTCAAAACAAGCATTCAACAGCAAATAGATTACAATAACAACGTGATTAACGACGCTCTTGATGAATTGTAAAAAAAGATTGAAGATGAAGTGTTTGTTATGATACCTACAAATGTTGATGTGTGTAGGTCACAAGAGTAGATAATAAATATTAAAATTATTTCAAAATTTCGTCATAGGTATTTATTGCAAAAATTGGTTTGGTACACAAATGAAATCAGTTTATTGGTTGGTTTCTTAACCAACTTCAAAAAAGGAAAAGGTTAGCAATTCGAGGGCATGTTTTATAGTAGCGGTTTAGACGCATTGTTAGGCATTCATTTATTTTACTACTTTCTGCCAGCGGCTACGCCCTCATGAACTTCGTAAAAATTGTCCCAAGAGGTTTTTTTAACACATAAGACACTCAAACTCAGTTTACCATTCATCTATTTATATGACGTACCTACGCATAGAACCTAGTATACGCTCACTTTATAGTATTTATTAAGTATTACTGTAATTGAACAATGACTAAACCCATAATTACGATAATGGATTGAATAATTATAAACCTAATCATCCGATGTAATGAAGTAATTAATGTATAAATTATTTATTACCCTTTGTTTTATATACAGATGGTCGATTTAAAATTATAAATAACTTGATGTAAAAGTTACGAGGAAATTCTGGTGTTATTTAAATTCGACGAACTCCACTTGCTTTCAAAAATACACTGCTACGCAATAGTCACACCAGATTTGAGTTTCAAACGAGTAAAAATACAAGTTTGCTTTAACAAAAGGTAACCGGAAACTATATTTTTATCTCGGAAAAGAATCTGACACGTCCGAAAGCGAACGTAACGAAACGTTTACTGAAAAGCAAATAAGTCTAACTTCATATTTAACGACATAAATAGTAATTTATAATGTTTTTTATTTTACCCAAGTTTCACAGCCTTAGAACAGTTTTAGAACACCTTGTACCTACATATGTTCTATAATAACATGTTATGTGTTTAGGTTCATTTCATTACCTACTTAATATTGCATAAATACCACAAAATTGGATTAGTCTTGTATGTTTTGTTAAGAAGCAATTGAAAGTCGTAACTTCTACTGTTTTTCTGTTAATCTGTTTGTACAGACAATAACTAATAGGCATGCTGTTGCAGTTCGAATCATGTTTGGAAAGAATAAACATTTTCCTGAAATTTATTGGTCTTAGTATAGACAGTGATGATAGTAATAAAACTACGCTGCAACGTTTGAGAAGATATTATGTGTTATCCATTCACATGTTCTCCTTCAATTTATCTGTTATTGGTCAAATTGTATCGTTCATACAAGGGTTGGTCATTGGTGCTACTTTGTGGAAAATTACTTATTTACTACCCTGCCTTACCTTATGCGTACTTGGAGATTTCAAAGTGTACTACTTCATTCATCACATGCACCACGTGAATGAACTTGTCAAGGTATTGAGAAACTTACTAAGTAAGACAAAAGATATTGGTGAAGAAATTACAGAGCAAACAAAGATATGGGTAGCGTTTTTGTCTTCAATATCTAAATTACTATTGAGTGTTACTATTCTTGGCGTGTTAGCGTTTGCACTGGTACCATTTTTAATCTTTGGTTCAAATTATCTAAGAACAGGTGAAATCAAGCTCGTCCTACCTTTCATTATATGGTACCCGTTTGATGAGACAGATATACGAATTTGGCCGTTCATATATCTTGATCAACTTTGGTCAGGTGAGTTCTATGTCAATTGTATTATTCTCATATTTTTTTCACAACTCGGTTTTTGGATTCCGTTGTCATCTCAAGGAAACCATATAGATTCGACATATAGTCCATCCGTCCGCAGCTTAATTTAGAGGCTATATTTACTAATCGTAGAAAGCTAAAATTTTTACATGGATTTCCGACAAAATGGGAAAAATGGGCCTCTATACGTCATCAGAAAAGCAAATACTCTTTGGTCTCTTTGTGGTCTGAGGTGTTGTTTTCTCTGGAAATCCGTTTGTATACATGAAGCTGCAAATGCATATGACGTCACGATCGTTATCCTAAAAGGAGTAGCCATAGACTCCCCAAACATAACATGATTGTCTGTGAGGGGCCAAAACCATATACTGAATATTTTAATCCGTAACCTTACAATGCTCTTGCTGAATTATGTTTTAAAGTAAACAAATTAAAGACAGTAGTCATTAAAATGCGTCAATAGTGCGGCATAAGTTCTGTAAGTAAGTATTTTTTTATCACAAAAAATTGCATATTAGGATATTTTAACAAAGGCTATCTAAAATTAATATGTGACTGAAGCTGGAGGATAACAATTTTTACTACCGCTTGTGTCTTCTCGAATAAATAAATTCTATTGTGAATCGATTCTTTTATAAGAACTCTTTCTGTTGCCATCATATTCTCATATGAGTCCATTTTTAAACGTTATCGGTCGTTAAATTCCATTAACATTTTCATAGTCATAAAAAACAAAAAGTCATCATTATAGTTCACAATTCGTTACGGACAACTACGGAACCCTACGTTGCTTGTGGTCCGACACAGACTTGGCTGGTATTAAGAGGACGAATTGGAAATTTTGGCATCAGTGATCTCTATTTTTGTCAGTAATTACGAAACGAATAAAAATATGAGTTGATGACCTGAACAGTTCATGATGAAAACCTTATTTTGTTAGTTTTCATTACATGATTAAGTAACTTTTGTAACAGAGAAAAAAATATCAAACATACCTCTTTTTAAATAGAGATTCACATTTTATGGGCAAACGGGACCGATTTTAGCCTCTCAACTTGCTATGTAGACAAGTCTATAAGTACTCCTTAAAAATGTTGAAGGAATTTCTCAAGTTATCATTTCCGACTAAATAAAATAACAAAAAGCATTTTGTCGTTTACGTCGTTTTGTTATAAGCTAACGTGCATATGCAATCCTCGCCCCGCTGAGACGCTCAGTCCCCCCTTGACCATTGTCAGCGACGGGTCTGTGCTAGTCGGCTTCTGGACTGCATCGGCGATTGCGTGATCAAATTTAGCGGTTGTATTGAATAAAAATGGGAAAAATGAAAGAAAGATGTTCCAAAAGGAAAAGAAGAGCACGTCTTTTAGAAAAATGTGCAACAATGACGAAAAGAAAGTAAGTTTTCATAATTAATTGTGAAATGTGATAGTTTACTAAAAAAGATGACGTTCAAAAAGTCACTTTGACTGTGACTTCAATGATGTTTATTTTTGTGGAGAACGAAACTATGGAGTCGTCAACTTGCAACAAAAATAAAGAAAAGACAGCTTTTTTTTTAGGGTACGTATGAAAAATTCCTAAACCTCCTAACGTTTTGTAAAAGCTATAGGTATTATTATTATTACTAAAACACTTTTTCTTGTATCTTCTAGAAATGAAAATGACGCTTTACCGTAATTATGCAGAGTTGCAAAATGTGTTGCCCGTGTAAGTTTTTGTTGCTATGTATATTATATTATTATATTATTTGACAATTTTGTTCTTTATACATAACCGGCGCATTAGTCGAAATATGTTATCCCTGAAGTTGGTACTAGGCCCTAATTTATTTATATTTTCAGATTAGCAGACAGTGTTCGAGTGATATTGTTTCTACAGAAATGACGATTGAACGCCCTGACGACTGAGGCACCAGTAAGTACTCGGTTTATAAAACACAATAGTTTGTCTGATTGAGGTTGGAAGCAGGTTTCAATGGTTGCGTAGATATGAGAACCAAAAAAAAAAAATAAAAATTTAAACATAATTAATATCTGTGAAGTGATTGATGTAATATTGATGAAATAAATAAATAAATACACAATATTAAAAAAAAAACATTTTCCTGCGCCATGCTATCACATTCCATGTACGATATTGATACTTATGTTTTTTATTTGTTTCAGATGGAGCCGGAGGTACAAGATATAAGCCATAGAATAATAGATGTGAACCACTTTGTAACAGAACTTATAAAGTTCTCTGAACACAAGTCTTTAGCCACATTAAAATTTGAGTGTGAACATTACGTAGGCTTGCAATCAGAATTTACATATGTTTGTTCATTGTGTGGTTACAAAAATAAAATAAAATCGTCATTGGCTGATGTAAAGAAAGCCGCCGTTGCTGGAGTTATGGCTGCTGGTTGTGGTCAAGTACAACTCAATCAATTTTTGTCTGAAGTAGGTTTACCCAACATGTCCGATTTTACTTACAATAAAATGCATAACGATCTGTGATGACTGGGAAGAGACTGCATGGGATGAGATGAAAAAGGCTGGCGAAGGGAAAAAGAAGCTGCAAATAAAGGAAGGGAGAGTTAATAAAGACGGTATACCGCTAATAGATGTCATTGTAGATGGCTGTTAGTGTAAGCGATCTAACCGGACTAATTATGCGGCATTATCAGGGTGTGCAGCTATAATTGGTAGACGTTTCGGCCAAGTGCTATATATGTCCGTCAAAAATAAATATTGTTGCATTTGCGCTCGAGCTGAGAAAAAAAAGAAACGCCAAAAGAGCACGATTGTTACAAAAATTTCAATGGTGCGTCTACTGCCATGGAGTCAACAATAATAACCGGAGGATTTAAACAATCTCTTGACATGCATGGATTGATATATTCAAGATTTATCGCCGATGGCGATAGTAGTACATATGCAAAAATAATAAATGCTCGCCCATATCCAGGCATTACAGTCACAAAAATATATTGTCGCAACCATTTGCTGAGGAACTACAGTAATAAACTGCCACAACTGGCCTCCAATACGCAATATATTGCAGCAGACAGGAAAAATTTAACAAAAAAAAAATATATTGTGATCAAGAAAATATATTTGTGATGCTATAAAGCTTCACAAAGAAACAAAAAATGAAGATGGTTTATACATAGACATCAATGCGTCCATTTTTCATGCTTTTGATATTCATGAAAATTGTAACCACCAATTATGCCAACATATGGGTCTAGATGATACAAATCCATTTTTTGGCAGTCTTCTTTGGCAAAAAATTAAAACAGTTGTTGCACAATTAGCTGATAAAGCACACAGTTTAATTGAAGACTTAGACAGCAATTTTGTTGAAGGATTTAATGGAGTTATAGCAAAAATGGTGGGGGTAAACGTTTTAATTATGCTCAAAGACGTTCTTATCAGGCAAAATGCGCAGGAGCTCCGATTTCATTTAATACTGGGAAATTACTATCAACAGTTCAGCGAAAAGTTTATGGGACAAGCCCCAGATTGTTCATAAAAAAGCATGAAAATGCAATAAATGAAAAAGGCTTAACCTCTCAGCCCTCAAGCGAATGCCGGCGTTCGCGGGTATTAACGGAAAGTTATTTGTCTATAAAAACTTTTTTTTTACGTTCTTGGATAAATATCAAAATACCCTACAAAAAAAAAAAATGAAAAAAAAACATTATATTTTTGAAAATTCGATGACAACGGCGTGTTTCGCGAAATCATGAGCGCGAGCGCCGGCGCTCGCTTGGGTGCCAAACTCAACTTTAGAAAAAAAATCGGACATTGGTACCAAGAACGCTAAATTTCGATTATGGTGAAGTAGTCGACAAACCAGACTTGGACAAAGATACTCTAAAAAAGCAAAAAAGACTTTTATACAAAACTTATCAAAAACTAATTAAGAACGAAAAGAAATCGAAAAAAGGACTATCCTACAAAGTGAATGTGGCGAATGACTTGAACTTCGTCGCAACATGTTAACCGCATCTTGCCAAAATTTAGTAAAAATTTGCTTTATAAACCCAGCATCTACCATGTTCAGTGTATTAGTCACGGAAAAAAATTATGATTTGATAAGTTTTGTACAAAAGTCTTTTTTGCTTTTTCTAGAGTATCTTTGTCCAAGTCTGGTTTGTCGACTACTTCGCCATAATCTAAATTTAGTGTTCTTGGTGCCAATGTCCGATTTTTTTTTATAATGTTGAGTTTGGCCTTGAGCCTTTTTTCATTTATTGCATTTTCATGCTTTTTTCGGAATTTTAATTTATTTTATTCTTCATTTTTGTAATAATTTCTTATTACGGTAATAAATATTGTATAATAATAATACACACGAAGTGTAATATGTGTGTTATTGTAAACTAGCTTTTGTCCGCGGCTTCGCTCCCGTGAACTGACTACTCTACCCAACTCTACCCTATTATACCCTATTTTTTTTTCTTCATAAGAACCTTCTCCTAACAATAACAAACGCAACAAAAAAAGTATTAGCGAAATCAGTTCAGTTATTCTCGAGTTTTGCGCTTACCAACACATTTTGCGATTCATTTTTATATATAAGATGATATCAATGTAGAATAAATTATGTTCCTTATTAGAATAAATAAACACACACGTACTCACAATAATTTAATACTTACAAGGAAAAGGTTCCAGCCTTAGAATACTTATGTAAAAGTAAATAAAGATATTTTGATCGTATAAAATATTATAAAAATAAAATGATTTAAAAAAATATTTTACTTCAAAAAGAGATGTGCTAGTGTTTTTCAAATCACGAAAATCTTAATTTCGTTATTTGAATAACATTAGCACGTGTTAGTTTATTTCCGAAAAGACAATCAATAAAAAAGTCATAGGTGAATTCATTAAAAACTATATAAGACAACTCCAAGGTGTCTATGTTCCGCGCCGCCAGCGCCGCCCGTTGTCAATGCATACGTTACTTACCGGGGTGCGTGCGGGTTGCGGGGTGCGCACGCCTGGTTTTAAAATTATTGTTAAACAATTCGTCGCCTTAAATAAACCATACCACGATAATATATGGAAAATATAAATAGTCCAGTTCCTTGAAATAATGCACGGATTTGGCAAGTCCATTTTGAATAATATTTATACTTTACTCTTCTCGGGTAGTGATTGCATTTCGATCGTGTGATCAGTGGTTTATATGAGCTGCCATAATGGTGGATTTATAGCGAAACCGCGACCTCATATAAATCGTTCTTACGGCTTTGTTATTGGCAGCCGTTCCACATAGAAGTGTTGAAATGATATCGAGCTTGTGGAAAATTGATTATTTACCTACATCATTTTATTGATCATTGTTTACAGGAATTCAAATCATACTATTTTTGATTGTCAGCATTTATTTTCAGCATGGGTGGCAGTATTTTCTGTGTTAGGACCAGATTGTTTCCTCTTAACGTGCTGTACGTTTATTCATATTCAATTCCTTATACTGCAATATGACATAGAACGAATTGTGAAAGAAGATGCATGGAACCGACCCGAAATATACTTGATACTTTAAAAGTAGAGCTCGTGCAACTTGTAAACAAACATCGTGAACTGATACGGTATATACATAGATGTAGACTGCTCTATGAACGATAATAGTGCATAGCATTGGTAATGGATTGCACATTTCTGAAAGTCAATTCCATTCGACATCGCTTTGTTTTGTTAGATCAGCTATTTTGGTATGATATTCCTTAGTTGCTTCTGTAGGAATTTCCATTATATTCGGTAAAGCTGCAGCTATGTTTGTGTGATATCAAAACACAATATAAACTTGAAAGCTTTTCAATACTTTTATAAATACAGTTCAAAATATACTTTTCATTGCTGTTGACAGTAAAACTGGATACTCCCAGTTCGTTCGGACTTTTATTTAACTCCTCCATTTTTGAGTCACTGTGGAACCCTGCCAAAACGAGTCAGAAGCTCGTCGCCGCTTTGGCTAATTTATTTATATTGACCAAAAGTTTTTTTCAGCTCACACTTCTTTGTCTTTGTTGTTTATTTTTATGGCGCGAATCATGGACAATGAGACTTACGAATAGTTTGATAACCTACTAACATTCATTGAATTCTTTTTCAGTTGTATGAGCTTGTTAGAAATCGTTTATTCTAAGTCAACGTTATTCAATGTTATGACCAGCTCTTTAATCATATGTGCTACTGGATTTAACCTAATGGTAAAGCAAGATACAGAGATATTTAAATTATATTTTTATTTTACACCTCGTACTAATAAATTGAAATTCACTTTGTTTCAGGCTATCAAAAATCTAGCGCTAATGGCACCTTTCGCCTCGTTCCTCACATTTGGCTTGCTCCAGATATTCTTTTATTGTTACTACGGTGATTACGTGATGAGATCTGTAAGTGAGCATAACTTGTTTGGGGTATTATTTGTTCTAGTTTCAATGGTAATGTTTTGTTATTTTTCCAGAGTATGGGAGTAGGCGATGCTGTTTACAAAAGTCGTTGGTATGAAGCAGGAGCGGCCGAGAGAAAATATCTTTTGATTGTTTTACTTCGGTTAGTGTTACATTATTAGGAATTTTAGAAATAAATAACGAAATGAGAGGTAATGTCTGCTCTAGTGTAATGGGAATAGTTTACTAGTTAGCGAAAGAGTAAACATTTGGGAATGTAATAAACTTTTATGAGATATTAGGGTGAATATTTGTTAACCAAGCAGAAGCTATTAACTGATGTTAATTATTTTATGACTGTTTCGTTGGCTCAGGCTCAGTGCTCCCAAATTACTACTGAACAAAGTAAAACTTCGACATTACCTGTTATATTAGAAACTATTTGTTTTTATTTTATGTTTGATTTCAGGTCTCGGAAACCGTGCATATTAACAGCTTATGGTTATACTGACATTAATTTAACTGCATTTACACGGGTAAACTAACAAATACACTATGTTTACAAGTATTTTAATGGAAACAGTTTTTAACTCAATCATATTTTATTTATTTTCAGATACTGAGTACGTCTTGGTCTTATTTTGCTGTTTTGAAACAAATGTACGATTAATATTTTGTAATTGTTTACCGCAAACTCGAAGCTCATTTTAGATTATATAATTGTAGATTGCATAATTAAAATAATTGCTAAGTAAATCAAAAATAGGAATGGCCTACTAATTAAAATAATAAAGATACCTAGGTACTAATGTTGGACTGTGTAGAATCAGTAGCTACTCTAGGTTTTAAAATAGGAAAATTATTGCAATAGATAAGTATTAATTGCAAGACTTGTGAATAAGTTTGGCATAAGTATTAAAATTCAATCTGTTTACTTGTTTGCTATATATTATTTTATGATTACAAGCTATATATTGTTGTACTGAATCAAGGGAACAACTACAAATGATGTTAAAGGAGTTATACTCACAAAAAGCACAATGATCGGGTTTGAGGTCAACCAAGATAAGACAAAAGGAATGACTAATAAAGAACGGGTTCTTATCAGTATCTCCACAATATGTGGAAGATCTGTCTACTGTTAAACTGTGTGTACCTGTTTTTCACCACTTTTGCACTAAGTGCAATGTTATGACTAGGCAATCTCTTTCCACCCCAGGTTGCCCGGAAGAGATCGCAGATCTATTATTAAGTCTCATAATTTGTAAAAAACATTCTTGGTGTACAATAAATTATTCTGGATAAATAAATAAAACCTATAGATATCAGTCTTTTTATTATACTACTAACACACTAACCCTTTAAATTATTTTGCTGTAAGGAATAATAAAAGCTTATTTATTTATACTGCTGGCAGCTGGGCAAAGGCCTTTTACCCATCCTTACAATCTGAGTCAATTCTTAAGGAAGCCATTTTAGATGTCCCGTTATCTCCTTCTTTGTCCGTCTTCTTTTGGTCTACTCTGAGGGCCAACGTGCGATTTCGGGACACCATTTTGTTGCTATTGTGAATACTACTTTATTGTTAGGAGTTGATTTACATTTCTAATAGCTTCAACCAGCGGCAGCGGTTTCTTTCTTATGCATAAACGTCGTAAAAATTATTAAGAGACTGAGATAAAAAGTGTTCTATATCCAAGACATTCTACAGTAGCTTAACTTATGCAAACGAGCTATCCAGAAAGCGTATATGGATCAGATATTGACCGAACTTTCCTATTAGCATACCGCAATACGGTACATAGTACAACCGGAGAAAGTCCAACCATGCTTTTACAAAGGCGAACATTACGATCAAGACTAGATTTGTTGCGTACTGATCAGTATTTACATATTGTCGAAGATAGAGCGCAAAGCCCACAGGCGTCAGGTAACTGAGTTCCCCTGAGCTAAACTCAGTGGGGAACTCAGTTTGGTTTCGGGTGAGGGTGGATCAGGGGATAAATGTGTTAAAGGCCGTACGAGGCGTGGATAGTGGTCAATCACAGATACAGAAGACACATAGATCAAATGCGTCGTTGGTCTCGATTTTCTAATGTTGAAGATGATGTTTTCGAGTCGTTAAATAAGGGTTTAGAAATGGTAGCGCTGTCAGATACCAATAAAGAGGCAAAATAATAACCAGGGCAAATAAGGCGGTGTTCCTTCAGAACATTCCTCGCATAGATTGCTATCGCCATCTGTGTCATCGGTAAGTCGTTCCAGGTGGACAAGTAAACCAGTAGAGAGAATTAGTATAGAATAAGTTACTTCATTAGAGTACCTTGCTAAGCTGAGTTATATATAATACTTATTTATTTACAAGTATTTATTTAAGTTCAGTTCAACCTACGTCGATGTACGTCCTAGGGAACTTTTAAATATAAATTTTAGGCTGTTGACCCTATTTCTAGTATAGCGGTTTTTTATAGTGCGAAAAATCATCTTATGACGAATCCCGCCCTTGAGAGGAGCAGGAAACAGTGTCAGACTCTTACTGAGTACACGACCACGAGCGTTGAGCGTTACCAGACGACCGGACGGCGAGCTACCCATTGCTAGTCCGCAAGCTCGAATTTTAGTATAGCGGTGGACGTGCGATATCTATAATGTGCGGGTAATTTTCATAGGTTACGTATTTGTCGGTAGTTTAGTCTGTGAATATACGCTCTACAGTTAAGTTGTTCTTACATTATTATCCTGGTATCCTCACCTATGATCCAAATATCATATAATTTTTTGGATACCGTAATTAGAGACAACAGAAAGACAGTAGGTGCGAACGCCGGCGTTCACTTGGGGCTTAAGAGCGAAGGTGTGTAAAAAGTGGTAGACAAACTGAAATAGTTATTTTCAAAATTGCCATAATAATTATACAGATAGTATGAGTCTTTAGTACCTAAGTATGAGTAATATGGATACTACCATGAAGTTAATAAGTAGCTTACCCCATAATTACGTTAATGGGTTGATCTTAATCATACGACGTAATGAAGTAATTTGAGTTTAAATTGTTTATTAGCTATTGTTTTGTATACAGGTTGACTCAATGTAAAAGTATAAATATCTTGTTCTAAAAGTTACGAGGAAATTCAGATGTTATTTAAATTCAACGAATTCCGTCGCGTGCTTTCAAAAATACACTACTACGTAATAGTCACTCAAGATTTTGAGTTTCGAACGAGTAAAAACACAGGTTTGCTTTAACAAAAGGGAACGAGAAACTGTATTTAACCGACTTCCAAAAGGAACAGGTTCTATGTTCGGCTCCATCTATTTTTTTTAATGTATGCTTACCAATATCTCGGTCAATTGTGGACCGATTTTGAATTTTATTTATCTCGAAAATGAATCTGACATATGCGAAGGCAAACCTTACACAATGTTTTACTGAAAAAGTTATATCCATATTTTATGATATAATATTTTGTATAATGATTTCGATGCTTTTTATTGTAAGTTTCTGAAATGAGGCTTAGGAAAGTTTTTGAACATCCTATACGTATGTCCTCTAATAGCAGGTTACATGTTTAGATTGGTACCATTACCTACACTTACGTAATGTAAATACCACCGAATTGGTCTTGTATGTTTTGATAAGCCACATTTGAAAGCAGTAACTTCAACTGGTATTCTAGTAATCTGTTTGTACAGACAATAACTAAAATTAATAGTATTTGTTCGGGTAAGCTTTCAAATAATTTTGTTGACTAGTTTAGCTAGTAGTTAGCTTTAGCTTTCTAACCCAACAACATTTTATTTATTTTCAGATTTATCTTGGTCTCATTTTCCGCTTTAAAAAAAATGTCTGAATTATAATATTTTAGGGATTGTTTTTCTTACTTCACACACAACAAAGCACAACATTATTTTAGTTTGCACAATTAAAGTATTTAGTAAACCAAACATAGGGCTTACTACAATTAAAGATAATAGAGAAGTAATTGACTACTGGTGGTATCAAATATACACCGCGTGAAATCCTGTGGTGTCAAAAAACATAGTATTAACCAAAAATTAGAAACATAGTACTATTTTGGTATAAAATAATTTATGAAAAAAAAAAACAGTCAGGTTAGGCCTACATTAATTTCTAACGTTCTATAAGATTACCCTTTCAAATATAGCAGAAATATATGTAAGTTATAATTACTTTAGTTCTATACACATCAATCTTAGAAACCCCTATTTAATGTTGCCTTCAATTATATATTTCTTTCTTTCAGTGTTGGTTGTCAGTAATTATCCTGTGAGGTGTTATTTACATCTTTAAATGCAGGTTGATACTACCATTCGTCTTAATTGTTCGTAGATACAGTATGAATCAAATGTGTATTTAATTCTATCTACAGACATTTCCGAAGATTGTTCTACTAGTTGAAATAAACATTATATTAACATTCTTTGGTTAGCAAATTGTGCTTTAGAATATATTAGTGTTTTCTTCATGTGTTGGAATCATTCTTAAAGTTAAATATTCTCGTATATTATTTAACAAAAACACTTCCAGTTCCTAATAAAGCACAAACATTACTTTCTTACTGTAAATTAAATTCTCAGCCTTGGAACGAACGAAGTGTAAAAGTCAGTAAAAGTCTGATACTAATTCTCGCTCCAGCCAGGTTAAGAGAACTTATTTGAGAATTTACCAATTTTAAGCTGTTTTGTAATTCTAGAGCTTACTGAGTTTAAGCCTTTTGAACACACCTTGTAGAGTAAATAATTATTCACACAGCTGTAGCATTAAACTTAATTCGATATTTGTACAGAAAATATTTCATTGTGTGTGATGAACACTTTATTTTGTAGTTCTTAAACTCACATAGCTTCAAAAATGCTCGAACAATTTGAAAAATGTTTAAAAAGAGTGAATTTTTATTTGAGGTTTCTTGGTTTGAGCCTCGATAGCAGAGACAAGAATAAAAGTATGCTACAACTTATTCGAAATCACCGACTTTATGCTCTGCATTTCTTTTCATTAAATATAGAAGTCGCTGCAGAAATATCATGGGTTTTCGAAGCCATTATAGCAGGCAAGAGTTTTATAGAAATAACCCGTTTAATTCCCTGCCTGATTCTTTGCTTTATAAGCAATTTTAAAACAATTTCTATTCTATACTATGCGCATTATAATAACGAGTTCATTGAAACTATGAGAAGCTTGCTTATGGACTTGAATACTGAAGATGAAGGAAGTCGCTTAAAAAAGAAACTCATTGACACGCATGTATTAATGCTGATAAGCATTTCAAAGAAGACAATTTATCTAATAATAATAGGTTTGGGAATGTTTGCGTTGGCGCCTTTTTTTATAATTGTGCCGCATTATTGGAAGACTAATGAAGTCAAACTTGAAATGCCATTCATAGCGTATTATCCATTCGATGAATTTGATGGTTGGGTTTATCCTTGCGTTTATATTCATCAGGTTTTTACAGGTAAGCGGTTGATATTGCTTGTAGTGTCTGTAATACCTCAGAGTCTAAATTATCTTGCCACATATATTTGTATCCGAAGTTTTCTATTTATTAATTGACACTTGAAATTTTTTGTGGACAATTATTTGTTCTTTTCAATATTCTTCTAAATATTTTGTAAAAAATATCTAATCTTTATTTTGTAGAAAATTATCTAACCTTTTTTGGCGTGGTTAGCGGAGGGATTAATTTATTGACTGTTGCACTATCTGTCGCTGGTTCAATACTTGCACAGAACAAAAATTTTACCACCTACGGATAGTTGTTTTATGTGTGTGAGAGACACACAAATAAAGTTTGAACACGCACACAATACAAAAGTAATTCCTAATTAGGGGTAACACTTTATTAAAAATAAAGTATATTTCCAGCAATATGCGCCATCTTCATGGTATACGGCCCCGATTGTTTCTTCTTCACTTGCTGTACCTTTCTTCACATTCAGTTCTCTTTGCTGATCTATGACATGGAGAGAATAGTAAATGAAGTCTCACATTCATGTGATAGATTGAAATTCAAAATGTTGGCTGTTCGTCATATCGAATTGATGAGGTAAGAGTTGTACAAAACTACCTACATAGTATAAAACAAAGTTGCTTCAGTTGTCTATCCCCTATGTATGCTTAGAACTTTAAAACTACGCAACGGATTTTGATGCGGTTTTTTTTTAATAGATAGAGAAAACAAAAAAAAGAACCAGAGGAAGGGTTATGTGTTAATTTCATGTATAATATATTTAATATCAGCATTGCACTCGAGCTGGGGTGGGTGGCTAGTAATAAATATATCATATTTGAAACATTAAACATAATTATGCGTTTCTTATTTATTTTCAGATGCGTTAATTTATTGGAGAAAATATTTTCAAAATCAATATTATTCAACGCATTAACTAGTTCAATGATTATTTGTGTAACTGGATTTAATGTTTTGGTAATATATTTTAAATAATATATGAGTAATCATTTTATATGAATACATGTTTATTTTTTGCTTTTTTTAAATATTAAACTGATATTTCAGGTGGTCGACAATATAGTTATGACGGCGTCTTTCACAACGTTCTTAATTTTCGGCCTAATGCAAATATTTCTATATTGTTATTACGGAGATACTATCATGAGATCTGTAAGTACGTTTTTGTACATAACTACTTCTGAAGAAGACAGGCTCAGTGGGGCTCACACCAAGGCCCTGGGACTAAGGCAAAGATGGAACAGGATGGGTAGTTTAGTCAGTAAAAGTCTGACACTATTTCTCACTCCGCCCTAGGGCGGGATTTGTCATTGGATGATTTTTCCCACCATAAAAAAGTGACACAAAAAATGTTTGATAAAATTTCCGTGGCCCGTGTAACACAAAGGGAAACTGAAGAAGTACAGGTGGGCTTTAGTCAGTAAAAGTCAGACAGTTTTTCTGGCTCCACCCATAACGGGAAATTATTTGATGATGTCCCACCGCACATAAAAAAATAGTTTACCGTTATGTTCGTTTCCTTAGCGTGGATGAAACGATGCCATACTGGGCATATTATCTGCCCAGCCAAAAAACCAGACATAGCCTGTTGTGCTGAGAGCCTGTGCTGATGTTGCCCAGCTAGTGGATTTAAAGCGGTGAAGGAATATACGTTTCTTGTACCGACTTTTTATTTAGTTTTCAGATAGTGAAACTTAAATGTCAGGGGTATATCCAGCGTGATTGATGGTTAAGTATCGAGGTTGAGAGCAATGCTCTATATCTACCTACGCTTTACCACGATGTAGATAAAGCCTTAAGGTTTAAATCATGAGACTAGATCTTGGAAGAGTTCGACTTTGTGCATTTTATCGTAGAATGTGCCAGCCATGTTAAAATCGTTTCGATAACGTCGAACACTTGAATTAGGCCACGTTTCCTATTTCTTTGTTCTGACACGACCACTAAGCGTTGAGATGACGTCAGAACAAAGGAACGGGGGCACGGTTAACTCAAAGCGTTTGATATTAACGAAACGATCGCAACTTGGCTGTAAATAATCTGTTTTCGTACTTTTTCAGAGTATGGAAATAAGCGATGCTATATACAACAGTCACTGGTACGACATAGGAATAGCAGAAAGGAAAAGCTTTCTCATCGTCATAATAAGGTGTAGTTACTTGTTATCTATATTTGTAATGGTAATATGACTGTCATTTATGATAAAAAAGTAACTACTAACTTATGCTCTTTGTTTAAATTCCAGAGCCCAAAAGCCCTGTGAACTAACAGCGAATGGATTCTTCAAAATTAATTTGCGCGCTTTTACGAGTGTACGTGGTTCATTAAAATATAATTCAAAGACTTATTATTAATTGGCTGAAGATATTAATTGATATATTTCACCTTTCAGATACTAAGCACATCCTGGTCATATTTCGCTCTATTGAAAACAATGTATCATCCTGAATGAAAATCTGAATTACTATCAACATAAAATGAGTTTTAATATCTTTAATATTTATAGAAAAGCACGCACTGTATTATGAATAAGAGAATAAACGTTATAGATGATATTATATTTTATTTTAATGTTCTCAAAAACTTTGTTTGTGTCGTAACTTTAAGAAGTTTGCTAAACGCTTTTAGAAACTTCGAGCAAAACAACGCTTGCCTTATCTAAATCTTTTGAAACACGTCGTTTAGCCTGTACAGTTTCATGCCAGGCAAAGCTGTAAACCTTTTCCGCGGAACCATTGAGAACCCTTTAACTGCCATTTTGATAGAACCAGAACTTAACCTTTACAGTAATAGGGAAGTTATACTAAATCATCGTTTCATTCTATTCCATAATTTTGACATTCTTTTTCATCAGTCTCAAGAGAACCATAACTCCCGCCTTATTTCTTTTTAATATTATTCAGTCGTACACTTGATACCTTTCGTTTATTCTGGGAGCAGTGGAACAAGGTATACTCAATTCTTAAGTAGGTCATGAATGCGGCAGTAGTTACCGGTGCGCCAAATAGCGAAGAATCCTGAAGTAGGCACGCCGTCTCTTCAGACAGACAGCACTAAAATAATAGTTTCATAAAATTAGCCAAATGACCATTGTGAAAAGTAGTAAAGCTGGTGATTTATGAGACATTATCAACAGATGTCTGGGACATCGTAAACAGTTTAAGAAATAGTATTAGACTTAATGAAAGTGTCGTTTATGTGATTTGTAATTTACTTTATGATAAATTCATAAGACAATATTATGTCTGCAAGTGAAATTACGCGTTTATAAATCCCAAAATATGCGTTTTCTATGTGGTGTTGTGGATATAAGCCGGACATTAAAAACAAGTAAAACTAGATCATCATTTTCAGCCGAAAGACGTCCACTGCTGGACATAGGCCTCCCCCAAGCGCCGCCACAAAGACCGGTCCTGTGCGTCTTGCATCCATCGGCTTCCAGCAACCCTGACCAGGTCATCGGTCCACCTTGTGGGAGGCCTTCCAACGCTACGTCTTCCGGTACGCGGTCGCCACTCCAGAACCTTTCGGCCCCAGCGGCCATCCGTTCTGCGTGCAATATGCCCTGCCCATTGCCACTTAAGTTTGGCGATTCTTTTCGCTATGTCGGCAACCTTGGTTCTCTTGCGGATATCCTCATTTCTGATTCTATCACGCAAGGATACTCCGAGCATAGCCCTTTCCATTGCCCTTTGAGTGACCTTGAGTCTTTTTATAAGGCCCATTGTAAGCGACCACGTTTCAGAGCCATACGTCATCACTGGCAACACGCACTGATTATAGACTTTCGTCTTGAGGCATTGTGGGATATTAGACGAGAAGACACCGCGTAGCTTCCCGAACGCTGCCCAGCCGAGTCGGATTCGACGATTGACCTCTTTCTCAAAGTTAGACCTACCTAACTGGATTGTCTGTCCAAGGTAGACGTAGTCGTCTACTACTTCGAGTGTAGAGTCTCCGATCTTGATAGGAGTGGGCGCTACATGGATGTTAACCATGACTTTGGTTTTGTCCATGTTCATTTTAAGACCCACTCTTTCGGAGGCTCTACTGAGGTCACCGAGCATTGTACTGAGCTTCTCCGTAGTCTCAGCCATGACCACGATGTCGTCGGCAAACCGAAGGTGAGTGATGTACTCGCCATTGACATTAATGCCTAGACCACTCCAGTCCAGAACCTTGAAGACATCCTCCATTGCAGCCGTGAACAGTTTCGGAGAAATGACGTCTCCCTGCCTCACACCTCGCTGCAAGAGGATAGGTTTCGAGGTCCGGTCCTGAAGTCGGACTGACATGGTGGCGTTGCTGTACAAACACTTCAACACCTCGATGTACCGATAATCGATCTGGCACCGCTGGAGAGACTGCAGTACAGCCCAGGTCTCGATCGAATCGAAGGCTTTCTCGTAGTCCACAAACGCTAAGCAGAGAGGCTGATTATACTCCTCAGTCTTCTGTATAACCTGCCGCAGCGTATGTATGTGGTCCACGGTGCTAAAGCCTTTTCGGAATCCAGCTTGTTCGGGAGGCTGGAAGTCGTCGAACCTGCGCGCGAGACGGTTCGTGATGACTCTGGAAAACAGCTTGTAGACATGGCTCAGAAGTGAGATGGGCCTGTAGTTCTTAAGCAGGGCATTGTCACCCTTCTTAAAGAAGAGCACCACCACACCTCTACTCCATGCCCGTGGCGTTTCTCCCTCGAGTATGACGGAATCGAATAACCTCTGAAGGGCCTTAAGGACCGGTTTTCCACCCGCCTTCAGAAGTTCAGCCGTAATTCCGTCCTCACCCGACGCCTTGTTGTTTTTAAGCTGCTTCAGAGCCATCCTAATCTCGTACAGGCTGACGTCCGGGATATCTTCGGTATAGTGCCGAGTCAATCTAGCTCTTGGGTCATTTGCTAGATTTGCGGCGGGTTTAGTGATTGACGTGTATAACTGTCCATAAAAGGCCTCGATCTCTTTTAGAAGCTCCGGTTTGGCGGATACGACTCTGCCATCGTCGGTCTTCAGTTTCGTGAGCTGGCTTTGCCCAATAGCAAGATCTCGTGCAAAAACTTTAGAGCCCTTATTCCGCTCAATCGCCTCTCTAATCCTTGCGGTATTAAAGCGGCGAAGGTCACGTTTCAGAGACTTCGAGATCTGCCTATTGAGCTGCCGGTATCTGCACGTAGCGTCTGAAGACTGCAGAACCATCTCACGCCTCTCCCTCATGAGCTCGAGGGTCGGATCAGAGAGCCTTTTGTTTTTATTTGTACGGTGGGTCTTGAAAAATTTAGACCCGACCGTATGGACAGTTTCCACGAACCCGTCGTTGTATTCGTCCACGGAGCTTCCTAGACACTCGAAACGATTGTGGAGTTCGAGCTGAAAGCTCTCGGGGTTTTGGATCTGGATCTGTGCTGGACGGAGCGTAGACTTCACCAGTCGAGACCTTTCAAGCTTGATATTGATATTCAATGTGCCTCGTACCATGCGGTGATCACTTCCAGTTTTCACCGCATTAATCACCGAGACATCATTGAATACTTGCTTCTTGGTCGACAGGATGAAGTCGATCTCATTTTTAGTCGCACCGTCAGGACTTTGCCAGGTCCACTTCCTATGCTCACGTTTTCTGAAGAAGGAGTTCATCATATAAAGGCCCTCCTTCTCCATAAAACTAGCCAGTAGGTGTCCCCGGTGGTTCCGACGTCCAAATCCAAATTGCCCCACTCGCAGCTCGTCACCGTCTCGTTTGCCCAGTTTCGCGTTGAAGTCCCCCATGACCACAGTGAAGTGAGTCTTATAACCATGCATGGCTCTGGATACATCCTCATACATGGCCTCTACTTCGTCGTCGGGGTGTGTCGAGGTCGGGGCATAAACCTGTATGACCTTCAGCGAATATCTTGCAGATATTCTGAGTATAAGGAATGCCACCCTGGTCGACACACTCTCGATTCTCACCACATTGCTCACAAGGGACCTGTGGACGAAAAACCCGACACCACCCTGGGATAATAGATCACCCTCCCGGAAATAGAGCAGGTTACCGGATTCGAGAATTATCGTGTCCTCCCCCTGTCTTCGGACTTCAGATAATCCTACAATACTCCAACGTAACCTGCTCAATTCCTCCTCAAGTTCGGCAATCTTCTCGTCAGTCCTCAGAGTACGTGCGTTATATGTTGCCAGGTCTAGTCGGTTTTTTCTCTTTAGGTAGCCGGATCCCGTCCGGAGATTCTTCGCACCCCTTGCCACGCCATTACCTTGACCGCTACCGTAGCCAAGGTTAGACGAGCTGCCGGGTACTAGGGGCCATCTTTTACTTTTGGTGCTCATTATATGGGGGGATTTGCCGTAATCGCCACGCTTGGCAGGCGGGTTGGCGATCGCAGTGTGGTACTTAAAAAAAAAAAAAAATCCACAGAGAATGCTGCTGCCCATTCTCTGGTGTGTCCCTTAGTCGCCTCTTACGACACCCACGGGAAGACATGGGATGGTGCCATTCTTTAGGTCCGAACACCATACGGACCAAAAACTAGATCACTGGATCCAAATGCTCATAATTGTATAAAGATGTGTCGTCTTGTTAACACTTCACTTAATCCAAGGCCTGGCTTTTACTTTGGACCTGAAAGATAGTTTCCTTGGATTGAGGATAAGCAGTTTTTTGACAATGCTGTCTTTTGGGCACATTACCAGTCAACAGCGATATTGAAGGAGTTCTATGATGCCACATATTACATTCAATTACTTCATGATTTTAAAAAAAATCTAATTATAGACAGTTAAGTATTTAAATATAAATGAAATGTCCCTTTATATAGATAATTAGTACAACATCTGCAAAATAAAAATACTTAGAGCATATTTTATATCGTTGATACGCATATTTTTCAGGCACTGAAGCGAGTCTCGTCTGCCGTAAACGCAATTTGGCAGTACATTGAACAAAAGCGTCAAGTATGAAAGTGAATTGAGAAGAATGATTGACATGGCACCGAATTCTTTATTTTTATAGTTTAAGATAAATAAATAAAATAAAGTGTATATTTGTTAGGTGCGCAATGTAGTGCACCGGAGCAGTGTGTCTTAGACAAAGAAAAAATAGCTTCAATAAACAAAAAAGACCTTCTACCACTGATGCGTTGGCGTTGACGTTGCACTGCATGTATTGTTACCAGGTGCGGCCGAAAGGTGGCGAAATAAATTAAGTTTGCTGTCGTACATTACTAACATAGGTTAAGTAATTCTGACGATTTTATAAGTAATCTGCCTGAATTAAAGATAGCTAAATAAACAGGACATAGGTTCCCAGGAGACTTTTTCATCATTACATAGTCGCTTCCTGTCCCTATGTATGCTTAAATCTTTAAAACTACGCAACGGATTTTGATGCGGCTTTTTTTTAAATAGATAGAGTGATCCAACAGGAAGGTCTATAATATATTTTATATCAGTATTGCAGCAAGTTGGGGCGGGCGCTAGTTAATTATAATCCTGAAACTTATAATGCTAAACTCATTTCCAGAGAATATGAAAACGCAATCACAGCCATTTCCCCTGGAGTCTCAGTTTTGGTCGGTGTCCAACAAGCCAGCGATGATGTACATCGATTAACTCGTGTGTGATAGATAGGTGCGACCGTAATTAACAAGGGTGCGACTAAATTGCCGTAATTGTCGGCGAGCACACACCACGCGGGATTTGTAATTAAACCATATGTCCGGAAACGTTTGTACAATGGAATTTTGTTACTGGTTTGTTCATAACCTCGACGCTTTGTTCATGTCGATTTTAGTAGACTAGATTTTTTTAATTAAGGATTATTAAAGAGATGGGAAGTGACAAACAGGTTGATCTCCAGATTTACTATACTTTTTTGAGATGTCAGTTTTTAATACCATGCGTTTGATAATAATATGGCTTAGGTATAGACGTAATTACTTTACAAAAAACCTGTTATGTGAGTGCGCAGGCTGCTCTAGAATTTAAAAAAAACTTGATGCCACACTAAATATCAGCGTTGTATATGTATCTGTGTTTAATAAATTAGAATCTTAAAGAATACCGCGTCCTTACCGGAAGAAATTCAGTACGAAACATTCTAGCAAAAAATTACGATACAAATTCCGCATTCCTCGGAAAGCCATAATCTTCCATTTTATACAAATAAATATTCGCATAAACATTACGTTTGCGAACTTGTCGTAAAATGATAAAAAAACGTTGGCAAAGTTAATTAAAAATTTATGGCCGGGCCGTGTTTGTTGTCGTAGTAACACATGTGTTGTGGCTAAAAGAAAGATTAAATGGCTACAACATTGGAGCTGACGTGAATGTCATTTTGTGTAAACGGTTAGCCAAATGTGGCCGGGTTTAATCCTTACACAAAATGAAGTCCTCTCTTTTGTTCCTACAACCTAATTATTTAAAGCTTTGGTCATAAAGTTCCTCCCTAAAAGCAACAAAAAACAAATCTATTAAAAGATGATTTGCAATATGTGGCTCGAAGTGTTGACTTGTCAAATATGAGAATGTTTTTCCGCACAACAAAACATAACTTAGCAGCAACAGCTTGGGAAAAGTTGTGTTTTATGCCTTGTATTGAGAAAAACTGTGCGTGTTTCTTATGGTTTAGTGTCTACAAAAACGAGCTGACATGTTATTCCATATTTTCCGCCGATCAATAAGATAAATACCCAACAAGTTACGTCATAAACACAGCTAAGATATCGCACTACGAAATAAAATAAACTGACGTCACAGAGCGAATTCTCGTCTTTGATTTCCGTCGGAACCCTGCTCAGTATCATCTGGTTGCGTAAACTCGGCGATCTGAGAGATGCTCTTGTAAACATTCGCTTACACAAATAATGGCAGTAATATCATCAGCCTATCGATTGCAGCGTTCACTTGATTCGTATTTTCAAAGTATTTAAATGCTGAAACAAATTTTATGTTTCTCCACTTTACACATAAAATGTAAAACATATTCCAAACTTTGAAATTGCAAACGTGTAGTGAATTGAATTCTAAATAGATCTACGTACTACCAATGTTTTTATTTGTTATGTTTTTATAGGTCCCGGTAGAATAAGCTTAATAATTATACTGGTGTAAGACGCTTCATAATAAAATAGGGCAGGATTCGACCCCGTGACCTTTCGATCGGCAGTCAAAACCCCCGTTGTTGGACTAGTGAATTGTTATTGCTGCAGCATTATTGTTAGCACTTGGCAACGCAGAACGTCTACTAACCGGACCATTGACTCCGTTAAGGAAAATGGCGGGTTGCGTTTTAGGGAAATCTGTGCTATGATAATACTCACCTAATCCACTCTACCCATGGTAGAATGAGTCTACAAAAAATTGTAATGAACCAGGACGTCCGTATTTTAATTACATAAGACTTAATTAAGTGGGCCCCGACGCATTACTTAATGCAAGTTTTAAAACACGCTAAGTCGTAGGCGGAATGAAAATTAGTTTTTATTGTATGCAGACTGAGTGGCTCGTGGGGTCTTAAAGCTTGATTATAAGACGTTATTCGGTCCCATCTTGGTGTGCAATGTAATTTTCTTGTACAATTTCAAAACAATAGGTAGAAAGCTCCAGTTCGCAATTTAATTACGAAGTTGTAAACGCTGACAACTATCTTGCTAAGATTGTGGAAACTTGGTTCTTACCTCGGGTAAAGTTACACTATAATGTGGCCACACAGAGTGCTTCGCTTATATGGGTTTTTCTTTATATTTGCTTCGAAGATAAACATGTTCTAAGTTTAACTACGTAGCTATTTTATTTTCTTATACTGTAATCTATTTTCTTGACAGAATCAAATATAATTATTATTTATTTTAGTTAACTTCCTGGATATTATTTTATTCTTTCGTTAATTGCTTTCCTGGGTAGGTAGGTTATGTATCTTTATGACAGAGGTATAAAAATATATCCGGGGTTGTACCGTACGTCAAGAATAACAGCTCAATGTGGAAGAATCTGGAAGTACACAATGTTTTTTTTTTATTCATTAAAATATTAGATATACAGCTAATCAGGGGTATAAACTCCAATTCATTGTTAATTTGTCCTTCACTAGAATAAACAGGCATAATAAAGTTCTTTTTTCGTCTTTTACGATTATTCGGGGGAATAAAATAAATGGTAAAGCTTACTACCTACTGTATATGCAAATAAGTGGAGGTCGCAGGCAGTGTTGATCTTTTAAAATATTCAAATAAATTAGTATTTAATTTCTTTCTGTATCACAGCAGTTTAGATTACATAAGTTTCGTATAATTCGTGCCGTTGTTAGATTGGTAACATAACCATAATTGAATCAAAGTAAATAAAAGCAAGAAGTTTCGTTGTGTCTTAAAGTTTTTCCTAGAACTAAGCTTTATCATTTTTAATTATGATATGGACGTTAAAAAAATAAAATAAAACAAGCAGAAATGACAATGACATAATGTCAACACTTTCCCGCTCTTTTGTCTCTACTTCTTGGTATGGCTGTAAGAAGTAACATATTTTCATGCATGGCTGCCGAAAAGTATCATTGGCTGGCATGGCATGGCACTAGCAAGTGTCAGTGGCAGTTCTATCGGTTGACGCGACTTTCCTATCACACCATTAGCGTTTTTTTATTTAAATTGAACATAATCAAATTTCATAATTTATAGTGAGCATTTTAAATATATGGTTCTATAATAATATTCCTATGATAATAACTTATATACATATTGAATGTAGGTTATTATAGATTCCGCGTGCAAGTAGTCGAGGAGGTTTAAGTCCCAGTGTAAACATTATAAAGCTGATTATGCTTTTAGGTAGATACTTAAGTAAGAAAACAGCAAAGCTCTCGCTTTTACTAACACAAGTCACATAAGCTAATAAATGTCATATGAGTTACGGAGCCTGTCTGACCCATTTCGTCTAGTCCTTGTTCTATAGAAATACCAGTTCGTTGCCAAGTTATTCCAATTAGCAAGTGAAGGTCACTCTTTAGCCTCCTTATGTTAGGTTCTAATCTCACGGAAAGATCTAAGAAACAAATAAGACTTATTTAAGTGTGTAAATTGATTAGCAGTTTTAATGGACTATTAAAAACATGCGAACGTCCTGCATGCTTTGAATTTATTGTTGGGTCGAGTAGTTTGATGTAGTGTTTTGTTTTAATATTTCCGTTAGAATAATGAGGTTAGGTAAAATAAAAGAGTAAATTTAATAATGATTAAAGTCCTACATAATTATTTTTTCATAGTGATTTCAGCGTTGGATATCAGTTAGCACTGGAAATAGGCATATTTCCAGTGATAACTGATATCCAACGCTACTTAATAATTGTAGTGACGGTGGCGTTTAATTTCCACAAAAGTGGTTTTGTCTGTTGAAACTAACCCTAATTTTCAGTGCCAGTCATTTTCTCGTTTGATATTAAGAGAGATACGTAGAATAATTAAAACAGATATGGTTTCAATAAAATGGTGTTGAAGATAGTGACAGACAGAGATAGACATTTGAGATACGAAGTTACACCACAATATCCATTAGGAATCAATTTACGAATAATAGAATCAGCCACTGGACTTTAACTTAAAATATCTCGCCAACATATCCGATTTTTTTTTTGGAGCTTACATGTGTAGGGTTTGCATGTTAAATAAAATCGACTAAAACCAATAAACAAAAATACTAAAGAGGTTTTACTCTGATAAAAATATCAAAATATTGGCCAGAATATATGAAAAGAATTACTTACAAGCCATATTCTTTACAGAAAACTAAACAAAAAAAAAAGAACCTTTAATGGCATCCAATAATATTTTCACTACATACGGCCAGTACAAAGTGTAAAAGGTTTTATTTTCTTACAAAGTAAGTTTTATTTGGTATAATATTAGAAATATGTAAGAAAATTGTAGGTTTATAGGCATTATTAGAAAGGAAAAAAAAATTAAAGGATTTTTGTTTTACAAACATTGTTGTTACCTGTCTATCTTAAATAAATCATTTTTTGTGCGAAAATAACAAGAAATAAAAAATAATAACGTTATGAAAAAATATTGTGAGCCTTGTAATGTTTATTATTTAACTGCAAAATAAATAAACTAAAATAATACCTTAAGGATGATTTGTAGAGACCGAGTTTCTATTGGTGCTGTCTCAATTTATCATTTGGACAGAACACTAAATGGGGTCGCTGTTATAAACGATAGTCTTCACCGAAGTGAAAGAAATATGGGCTTCTTCATTTGTAAATATTTGTACAATATATTTACCGCTACTTTAAATACTAATGATAATTGCTTAGGTAATTTAATTAAGATGGTGGTATCCTTATTACGTTATAATTAATACTTTTTGTTGGAGGGAATTCTAGTAGTAGGTACCTACAATCTACTATTCTATTTTTCTAATACAATACATCACACTTACATTTCCCAGCCTCTGAATCCGATCTAGATTTCCGGTCACCACAGACGCGGGCGGTCCGGTAACCGTCCGCATTGGGTTCAAGTCGTCAACAGCGCGTATCATTTCACGCGCGCCTCAAGGAGATGTCAGCAAACCTTAGCGGCCCGACAAGAAGAAGAGCGACGCCTGCTGGGGACCCTCGGATCTTAGAACGAAGGGAAAGAAGGAACAGGAGTGGGTTTTTAGTCATTAAAAATCTGATACTATTTGAGCTGAGTTACAGCACTTAGATAATCACTCAGTCACTTTTGATGCTAGAATACAGCAGAAGCGTAGCCGCAAGAACAAACTAGTTTAAAGTATTTCATGAATTTAGAGTATTCTCTAGTAGTTCTATTGAACTAATTGACAGTTACTTCAAATTACCATTTAGTAATTTGAAGTAACCATCAATTAGTCTTACTTACAATTCTAATTAAAGAGTTGATAGCTAAATATTTAGACTAAGCGTTACTGTTGTTAGGCCAAAACTTGGAGCTTGCTTCATGTTTAAGCTATTTGAGTGAGAAATCGCCTTTTCATTGATCGTATATCAATGCGTCAGGTTTTTCATCATTCAGTAGGTACAACGATCGTAAAAGGGCAATAAAATTCTTTAATTTCATCATTCACAAGATACTTCGGTGTTCAAAAACTATGAAATTCTTTAAAACTATTTTAACTTTTAAGAACTTTCTAAAAACCTATTCGGAAATTAAATTACGAAGTCAGTATTCCTTTTGAATTTCGGTCTACTTCTATACTATTTAGTAACTAATAAAAAATATCTACCACAAACATCCATCATGGAAAGATAATTTTGAATGATTTGTAAAATTTAAACAAAGACGGTACACCATTAACCAAAAGCGTCCGATTTTCAACTGTCGGAAATTATAATATTTGTTTGTAAAAATATCGTACCTGGTTTATTTACAGACAACGTATGTAAGATAGCGAACTGTAGATACAATTTTATCGTAGGCGCTGCTTTGCTAAATGCTCGCTAAATGCTCAGCTTCTATACATAATTATCTACATTAATATAATAAAGAGGTAAAGTTGGTTTTTTTGTTTTTTTGTTTGTAGGAGGTAATCTCTGGAACTAATGGTTCGATTGGAAAAATTTTAGCAACAATAGAAAGCTGCTTTACTCCTGAGTGACATAGACTATAAATTATTTATATAACATGGATGTTAACCGAGCTATCATTACAAGAAATTTTCCGCGGACGAAGTCGCGGGCAGAAGCTAGTGTATACAATAAATGAACAAGTAGGACCTTACTTCAAAGTTTCATATTTTTGGACAAAAATACGTAAATTTCACTTAGTTATTATCCTGATTTGAAAAAGTAGTGGAGTGAAAATTAATGTAAAGTATATTAGAATGCTCTACAAGGTAGGCTGATCTGGTGAAGGTCGCGGGAAGCCGCTGGATGCGGACAGCACAGGACCGATCGTTGTGGAGATCCTTGGGGGAGGCCTATACCCATCAGTGGGCGTCATTCGGCTGACATGATGATGATGATGATGCGTATGCGTACCTACTGCCCTATTAATAATAGCAATATGTTATCATGTGCTTTGTTGCTATTTTTTTAAAGATTGAATTGTAAAAGCATATTTCAGTTATTTAGAACTGACAGAAACACTATTACATGCAAGATATCTGCTAATAAGCGATGGTTTCTTTAAACATATTTAAATAAAATAATAGCATAGTCATCATCATCAACCTAGCGCCCGTCCCGGTTGCTACCTTGGCTTTCACCTCGGTGCCCGGGGTCCGCTTTCCTTCCTAGACGCCTCCACTTCGCTCGGTCTTTCGCGTCCCTTGCCTTAAGCCCATTGGCACGCATGTCGTCCCTTACGACGTCGATCCAACGCGTCTTAGGCCTATCTCGTTTTCCGGGTCCTGGCGGAGGCAGCATGGCGAGGCATCTGTTACCCACGTAGTCTGCCGGTTTTCGTAAAACGTGGCCATACCAGCGTAAGCGGCCCTCCTGCAGTTTATCCGCTATGTCACGGACCTGAAGGCTGCCCCGGATGCTTAATGCGGTCTTTCCGCGAAACTCCCGACATCCAGCGCAGCATATTCATTTCCGTGACACGCAGGCTTTGCTTGTGCCGCTCAAGTACAGGCCACGCTTCACTACCATACAAAAAATAATAGCATAGTATTAGTCTTATAATGTTCCTACAGCTGGGATTGTGGCCTCCCCCCTCTAAGAGAGGGAATGAGCCGTAATCCACCACGCGGGCCCAGTGCGGGTCGGTGGATGTCACATGTCTTTGAATTTTTGGTTCTAGGACATACCGGTTTCCTCACGATGTTTTCCTTCACCGTTTTGAGAGCGTGATGATGAATTAGTTAGTATCCTGCTGCATGGTCCCACGTGAATCTTCAAAATAAGCATAAACTCGAATATCCCCTGTTGTTAAGAATTTCAGAAGTCACATCATCACGTTAAATCATTGAGGAGGATAAAATAAGAAATGTACGTAACTGAGCAAGAGTATACGAAAGGCGTCTCTATCTTCGCCCATCTGCAAGTAGTCCAGTTAGATATAACTGAATTGCCTAAAAACATAAAAAATATTTAACCTGGCTAGATAGACACGTAACCTAGCTAGATATATGTACCTAACCTAGCTACATATAGGTAAACAGATTATAATGGGTTACTGGACATAACAAGTTAATATCGATAGGCTCTGACTTTGCATGTCTCTCAATCAATCTGGCAATAAAACAGCTTGTACTCAGAGAACTGATGGCATGACAGGAGGAGTAGAATAAAAAATATTATCTATATATATAAGGAGAAACTGACTGACTGACAACGTCCTTTTATGACGTAAGCGAACACTAAGAAAGGATTTTCCAAAATTCTATATCCACTAAAGGGATGAAACGTGTGTCCAAAGTTTGTGCATTATACCTATTTTCGCGCGGGCGAAGCCGATGGAAGAAAGCTAGTTCAAATATAAATTAATATCCTGCGATTTTTATTCCGTGTACTAAGGGGAGTTCTTACCTTCTAAACCCCCTTACCTACTCAAAACATCAATAATAGCTTCAAACTAAACTTATGTTTTGATGAGTGCAGACGTTTTGGTACCAAACCGTAGGGTATCCTGTCTGATAGAAAAAAAATAACTATGCACCACAAAAACCTTTGAATAAAAATAAAATCTATTTTGAAACTACTACAAAAACTCTAATTGACTGACGCTCATATGTTATTAACGGATTGTCTTTTTTTGCAATTAAGCATTTGTGCATCTTTTTTGTACAGGTCAAAATACTGCAACGAATTATACGTGTATTATACGTGTCGAATTTACAAATCATTGGAATTTCCCGTGATACAATGGGAAATTGCTATATTGAATCATTTATTTTAACTGGATAATTTAAATCACAGTAGGTATATTGTTAGTTCGCTTTTGATAGGAAAACCCGTTGCCCTGAAAAACAAGGCAAAGAAGGAACATATGATTGTGTTATTTTCAGGAAAAGTCTGATGTCCCCTCCGTTTCGCACAATTGCAGGAGAAGTCATTGGAGGATTTCCCACAGTTTTCCACCGAAAAAAATCGGTTTTGTTTATTTATTTTTGTATTGTTAGGAAATATAATGTATTACTGTAAAAATATAAATCAATACATATAACAATCAATGCCACTTAACGGTCTTACCTATCCAAACCTGAAAAAATGTTTAGGCTTTGTTCGGATTATTTAGTAGATGGTTTATGTGAAGTTTGCACAAAATCGGTCGAGCGGTTCTTCATTTATCACATTTTTCTGTTGCCGGTTGCGAAGCTGCGGGAAAAAGCTAGTAGCATATAAAATAAAAGCAGCTTTTGAATATGAAATTATTATCTACTAGAACAAAATTTGTATGCTGTACACTGTACAGTGTTCAACTTGAAAATGTTTCGCATTTGTTTGTCAAAGGAAATATTCATTTCCTCTAGCGACCTCTCCGCTAGGAAGCGAGTATTTTCTTGTTTTCATAAATAATGAGAACCCATATTTTGCAACAAAGAAATTTAATTTGACATTCAGTATAATGAAGGAAGACCTAGAAATATCCTTTGAATATTTTAATTAATATTTCCATGAGGACAATTTTAGTAAATATAAATCAAAATTGTTTAAAACCAAGGGAAAACACATTGCAAGTTAATGATCTTGCATAACAGAAGTAGTACTTCATTTTTATTGAATAATGTGATTATTTAATTCAGTTTATCAAATTCATAAACTATCCTTGACGTTTTATTTATTTATTTATTGGTTTGTATCTTACGATTTAACTAAAAAATTACTGAAAGCTGTATCTTCACTGTATCCATGTACAATTTTTTATAGTAGTACTAGTTTTAAATAAATCAATAAGATTACGTTGATTTTCATTGAATAAAATCACAATCAAATTCGTTAACTATCTTTGACGTTTGATAAATCTAAGCACACTAAATTTTAGTACAACAGATTTTTCAAATTTTCTCTCCTACCGTTTCAATTTCAGGCCCTCTAAAGATTACACATTCCATTCAAAAAATACTGGGAGAAAACTGAAAAAATTCCAATCACATCGTGACGGACAATTTTTACAGGCGTCAAGAAAAAAATATTGCTCGAAATAGTGCCTTGTCACATTTCTAATTTTCATGAAATATAATTTAAGGCATTGTGACTGGGAACTTGGTCAATGAACCCACATATACAACACGTCTTCAATATGAAAAGCGTGATTTATAACTTCCAATTTTTTCGGTAGGTAAATACAAAACCACTTCTTATACAGTATATTATCTCTCTTAGATCATTAATCATTCTGCCAGTAAAAATGAACTTTCATACCATGACTTAATAATAAAAAATAATAGCGCATTTTCGGTTGGGTGTTCATGTAAGGAGCAATATAATAGTACCAAAACCTCGACAAATAAAAACAAAAACTGACGTCAAGTGCCCAAGTTAAGCTAAGAAGTACACTAGACCAACGCACACGCGGCACTCGTGTAACACGCCTGCTAGCCTTAGCCAAGTTACAATCGTTTGGTTTAGCGTGAACGCTTAGAGATAGCTCAGAACAAAGGAATTGATTACAGGCCAACTGTAATCAATTCCTTTGTTCTGACGTCATATCAACGCTCAGTCATGTGATCAGATCTGTACGAAGAACAACGTCGAGAGGCGTCACGTGACGCGGACCAAGTGTAGCCTGTAGCTTTTCAGGTCTAGTTTCTGTATAATGTGTATGGAGACTAACGCGCCCAGGTTGATGTGAATGGCACATGTGTAGGTAGTGTATTCCTACCTTTATGCACTTTGATAAAAGCCATTTCCTAGCTAGCATAGCTTATCGGCCGTTTGAAATATCTACCTTTACCCGATAACTAAAGCTCATGGCAGGTCGGCTCAATATTTCATGAAGGTTTATGATATTAAGCTTCAAATATAGCCTTTATGACTCTATTCTGTTATTATTCCAAAATACCGATCATTGTTTATGTTAGTGCTTGCCATTTGCAGTGTTTAATGCTCATAACTTTACTCTGGTTTGTTATTATGTCGCGTACTGACGGTTTAAACTTTATAAAGCTTTTTGCTGTAGCGGATGTTTATGAAATAGTGTTATGAAAGCCAAGCTCCCTTAATTATTGGCAAACACGCTATTATGCAGTAATATATTGTGGTTAAACGATTGTGTACCTAATACCGGTTAAGTTATGGACTAATATCGAACGACAATGTTTGTAAACTACTAATAAAATCCTATCACTGTCTCCGATGTTTTGGGGTTAGATTTATCGATAATTACCCATGCGTGTGTTTTATCAAAAGATATAGTCGTGTTAAAGAAATATGTATGACTGCCAAATTATAACATTGGGAAGTATAATGTAGATTGTGTAGGGAACGTGTGAGCACACCTTAGACCACATTTCATGTCACATAAAGAGTAACCAGACATGTCTGGTTAAAAATGGATAAGGCTCACAAAATGATGATTATCATAGAGCGCAAAACTCTAAAGTTACAACAAAAATACAATCTGCAGTGCAATCCCTTCGGAGCAGTGGTTGTCCATGGTAATATCCTCGATTTTGTGCGTCATAGATTCAAACTCGACAAAGCACTTTATTGGTAATTTATTTTATCACCACTGCTCTCAAAACATAAATAATCATTATGTAAGAAAACTATTTAAGTAAACGAAAAATTTGAAAATATATGTGACATCTACCAATTCCCACTTGGTTTGCGTTAGATTACAGCCCTCTTCTAGAGAGGAGGCCTGAGACTTTGCAGTGGGAACATTATAAGACTGATTTATGCTTTAGTTCAGATGTAAGTACGCAGACTCAAGTAAATCACTGGATAGTAGATACAGTTAAAACGGTCATTTGTCGTGACTTGCTCCAATAAATCTTCATCCCCTACAATATTATCTAATTGCAAGGACATTCGTCTTTGCGTACAATATAATGTGGGAGCAGCCCATATAATAGTAATACATGAGTTTAATCTTTTTGGTTTCGTGTATTCTGCGCGTTGGTCACGTAACGTAACATAGTTGTTGGGATATCTATGTACTTAATTATATTAATTACACACGTTTTGTTTTTATGGATATTCTGTTATTGTTTCTAATACACCACACCAGGTCTCAGCGCAGGGGTCAGGGTTTGTCTACACTAGTCGTCAAATTCAGTCAAAACTCACTTTTGAAATTGCGTTTTATTCCAAACTATTGAAGTTAGTATTTTGAAATACAGTTTCTTTGAAACTGTGGCTTAATATACATTGGTAATACAAAACATAAAAATCAACAATATACCATTTTTATCTTACTGGAAAAACTCAAACAACGTTATTCGTTTAATTTTATTTGTTGTTTTATGCTTTATTTACATTTTAATTATGACTGGTAGGTAGGCTTCGAGCCGGTTTACCAATTGAAAACTAGGTTACGGAAGCGATACTGGGAAGTTTATTGCAATTAAAAAAAAAAAAAGTATTCAATGTCCTATTCTCGGACATGGTCTTTTTCTGTGGTAATTTTCTCCCCAATCCCTTCAGCCGATTTAGCACAAGCATAGCACAGCACACACATGTACACAAACTTGCACTTTTAATATATCTGTAGGCGCAGGAGGGCCTTCATCAGAATCCGCCATAGTTGGTCAGGCGTGGGGACTTGGGCAAGGAATTGTAATTTTAATTAACACTCGAGTTTCAATCAAAATCACTATAATTTGGATAAACAAAGCTTGATTCACAAAATGACTATGCTATATTCTAATTAAAGTCAATTAATAATCAGATTTACTAAGATAATAGCACTTCACACTAGGATGACGCAGAATATCAGCGATTCGTCTAGCACGTGGTGCACGGTCGGTCCTCGTTCGAAAAGTGCTCTTCAACATGGCCGCCGTGCTCCCACCCGCCCGACGCTCCGCTAGAGTGACAGCTATCACTCTTATTCTGACGTCTAACATGAAGCTGTCATCGATGCGCCGTCACGGCCAAACTGACTAGCGACCGTCCTCGGGCGTACCTGGATGCAATTCTGAAACAACGTTACGCAACTTCAAATACACGCTCGTCCAACCTGACAAGCAGAATAAGTTTTGACTTTGACATTGCTATCACTATTCAATTGCATATAGACTTGGACCGGACGGGTGTGTCCTTACGACTAGCCCTCAAGTAATAGGTAGCCTGGACTACACTGTCCCTTCGACCAATCTTTCAAATACGAGTTTTGGACCGGACGGGTGTGTCCCTTCGACCATCACAGATGGACCGGACGACACTGTCCTTTCGACCAAACACACAAATACAAGTATTGGACCGGACGGGTGTGTCCCTTCGACCATCACAGATGGACCGGACGACACTGTCCTTTCGACCAATCACTCAAACACAAGCTGTGGACCGGACGGGTGTGTCCCTTCGACCATCGCAGATGGACCGGACGACACTGTCCTTTCGACCACCCAATAAAAATGGACTAGACAGGAAAAGTGTGTCCCTTCGACCAGCCAGTATGGCATGGACCGGACGGCACAATTCCGT
Source organism: Mythimna loreyi (assembly GCA_029852875.1). NCBI lineage: Eukaryota > Metazoa > Arthropoda > Insecta > Lepidoptera > Noctuidae > Mythimna > Mythimna loreyi. Next base: position 14,591,534 of record CM056783.1, read on the forward strand.
CTACCAGCACACATTATACACTGAAAAATCACACAAGTCTCGTACATACCTAATTGTTATGGGTTTCAACTTCAACTTCGTGTAGTTGGAACGTTTCGTCATCCGAGAGTACACTTAGAGTATCAGAACCAGCAGTTAAGGTATCTGATCCAGCAGTTAAGGTATCTGATCCAGCAGTTAAGGTATCTGATCCAGCTGTATCGGTGTTGCATTCGACAGTCAAGGTGTCATCGATATGTAATGAGTGTGTACTTTCTCTCCTAGTACTCTCGTGTACCTCTTCTGGCGCCGTCTCGGCCTCCGTTTCATTCAATAAACTACTACATACTTCTAATAAACCCTCATGCCCCTTTGGTACTGCGCGCAAATTCTCATGTGCATACTTGTAAGTACGTCTGGAACCGACACCACTAACTGTCTTAAGCTCATAGCGGTCACTGTCTAAAATCGCGGTGATAACGAACGGCCCCTTAAACTTCCTATCAAGCTTGGTCTGATTTCGCTCGCTACTTTTTATAAATACGAAGTCTCCTACTGAGAATGGTTTGATTATCGTTCGACCTTTATTAAATCGTTCAGCGTCGGCTGCAGCTGCTTTCCGAATATTTTGTGAAGCATCGTCTCGTACAGACTCTAAATCTAGACGGTTTGACTCTTCGGAGTCAGAAATACCTATTTTAGATAATCCTAATGATTGTGCACGAATTCCTAACATCAACTCGGTCGGTGAGTATTTAGTTACGGTTGATTTAGTGCTGTTTAACGCTAGCTGGACATTGCCGAGTTCTTCCCGCCAGGTTTTGTTAGGGTCATTCTCAACAATAGTGAGAAGACTCTTGAGCGTTCGCATAACACGCTCAACCTGTCCGTTAGCCCTAGCAGAACCAGTTGCTATAAAGTGCAAATCGATTTTATGCTCGGCGCAGAAATTTTTAAATTCTGCACTTACATAGCAACGGCCTTGATCAGCGATTATACGTCTCGGTGCACCAAAAAGACATACTGCCTTTTTTACGGCCTGCACAGCACAAGTTGCATCTAATGAATAAGTGTGTTCTAATAAAACGTATTTCGTAAAACCGTCGATAATTACTGAGCAATACTCTTTTCGGTCGCTTTTGCCACTGAGCTTACCGGTAAAATCAATGTGGACGGTGTGCCAGGGCAAAGACACTTTTGGAATGGAGTGGAGCTGAACAGCTTGAGCTCCGGAAGGGCCTTTTGATGCCTTGCATATAATACAGCTCTCTATAAATTTCTTAACACACTTAGACATCTGGGGAAACCAATACTGTTCATAAATTTTGTCTAACGTTTTGTCGTATCCTAAGTGTTGTAGTTCGCTATGAACGTGATTAATTAAAGTCCAAATCAACGAGCGAGGGACAACGGGCAACCATGATACAATTTTGTTCCGAGCAATTTTCCTATACAGGATACCGTCTCTGACGTCATACGTTTCTGCTACGGATTCGGGGAAATCATTATTATGGTGTTTACGTATCAGATCTTGTATTTCAGAATCTCTTTTTTGTTCTACCGAAAGCCAACCTTTATGCAGTTCTACGAATTTGACATCTTTTCGTTCTTTGACAGAAGATGTTGAGGAAGTTGAATTTGTATCGGGTTGGGGATTTCTAGAGAAATAGTCTGCGTGCTCCATTCCACGGCCTTCGCGATATACGATTTCAAAATCGTATGCCTGAAGGATAGCCCACCAGCGATGAACACGTGGTGTCAGATCTACTTTGGACTTAGATGCTTTTAGCGAGTTGCAATCAGTGAAGACCGTGAAGTGTCGCCCATAGAGGTAATGACGAAAGTGTTCTACCGCTCGTACAACTGCCAGCGTCTCCAGTTCGTACGAGTGGTAGCGGGACTCTGTATCACTTGTACGTTGACTAAAATACTCTATAACGTGAGGTAAATTATCTCTTTTTTGAATAAGGATTGCGCCATAGCCTTCGGAGCTGGCGTCGGTATGTAATTCGACTGGTAGCTCGGGATCAAAAATAGTTAAGACCGGTTCGGATGTCAGTATGCCAACAATTGTCCTACGTATGTCCTCGCATCTGTCAGTCCATTTGATGGGGCCCTTAAGTTTCGTCAATGGATACAATGGGCCGACTGTGTGACTAAAACCAGGTATAAACTTGCGGAAATAAGAGGCCAATCCAAGAAATTGCCGGACTTGTGTGGCTGTTTTTGGGGGTGGAGCATTTACCAAGGCCTGTATTTTACGAAGGTTGGGCCTCACTTCACCACTTTGAAGCGAATATCCCAGATAATCAATTTTTGATTTAAGGAATTTGCATTTTTTCAAGTTGAGTGAAAATCCTGCTTCAGATAACGCACCCAGAACTTCATGTAACTGCTCCAGGCCTTCGCGAACGCTTTTAGAATGACAGAGAATGTCATCGATATATACCAGAGGTTTATTCTTAAGGTGGCATAGTGCTTTCGTTATACATCTCTGATATACAGATGGGGAATTGCGCAAGCCAAACGGCATGGCTAAGTACTCATATTGGCCCTCTGGCGTCACAAATGCTGTCTTCTCTACTGATTCGGGGTGAACAGGGATTTGGTGAAAACCAGAGGCCATATCGAGGGAAGTGAAGAATTGGGCACCTGTAAGTTGGTCTATTAGATCATCTATACGCGGCAGTGGATAGTGTTCGGGTCGAGTATTAGAGTTAAGTTCCCGAAAATCAACGCACATCCTATCTGTGTTATCCTTTTTCTTAACTAGGAGTATCGGACTAGCAAAGGGTGAAGTACTCTCTCTTATAATCCCGGCATCTAAAAGTTCCTGAACCTTTTCTCTCACAATTTGCTTTTCTGGTGGCGCTAATCTATAAGGACATCTTTGGACAATTTTGTGTGGGTCAACCAGATTAATTTCTAACATGCCAGTATTAACCTTTCTAGTTGGAACCCCTTCTATAAAATATTGAGCGTATTTGTTGAGCTGTTTCACTAAATATTCCCTATCTTCACCTTCAAGATCAGTATCTATTGAATCGGAAGTTATTTTGTTCGGCTGCAACTCACAAGAATTAGACTGTTTCTTAGAAAAGAATTTAAGCTGATCTTGATCTATTTGGACGCCAATGTCATTTTCTAAGATATCTCTACCTATTATGACAGGTTCCGATAGGCAAGAATCCGGAACTACATGAAAAAGTAAAGTCTGAGTTATTTCACCTACTTTAACTTTATTTAAAATTTGAGTATCACACCTAACGTCATCACCCCCGATCCCTGTTAGGTAAACAAGAGAATTGCACACAGTACCAGGAAATTTACAGCAAAAACTCTCTTTGAGGAGCGAGCAAGACGATCCACTATCAAACAAAAACAAAACGGGCTCACCAGATGAAGTATTTAGGATGCCTCTCGAAGTGCGCTGTCCACACAGGTTGACCTCCTTGACTGTCGCTCCTCCACCAGTTTTTCTATCGGGGCAAACTGTCGCCACATGCCCTTGCTTGCCGCACACGTAGCAGGTGACAGCTGGTATCCTACCAGCAAGACGCGAAGAGTTGGAGGCGTCTGCTGGTACTGATGATCCGGCGTTTTCACGTCTCTTTCTACAATCGGCTAATCGGTGTCCAGGTAATCCGCACCAATGGCATTTTCCAGGAAACCGTGTATCGCTCATACGGGGTCGTTTCACTTCTAGTTCTTGCGTCTCTGATTCGAGGCGCCGCTTCGAAGAAATACCGCCTAGAATCCGGAATAATTGAGATCTACTACTGATGAAATGAGCATTCAGCTCACGACGTATAACACCGTCTTTTTGGGAGAGCACAGATACCACAAATCCAGTAATCACTTCTTCAGGCATGTAAGTCTTGGGTATTCGCTCAATCATACTCCACAACCGCATTGCAGATTCAGATGCAGTTTCTTTTATTCCAATCTGGAACCGCAATATATCATCAAAGTGGTCTTGCGGCAATTTCGGCTTTGAAAACTTGGCCAGTAAAGACTGTTTTACTAACGGCCAAGTCAGCTCGGTTAGATTTAGTCTAGTTATGCAAGAGGCTGCGCGACCCTTTAGTGCACTTGTGAGAGCCATAAGTAGCTCGACTCCTTCTAAGCATTTTTTTTGCACAATCATTTCGGTAACGTTACACCAACCTTCTATATCAGCATCACTATCGTCTGGGTTGAACTGCAAAAGTTGGGTTGCAGCTGTACTTGTGCTAGGCATCTGTGACATTGAAACCACTCGCGACAGTAGTGCTTCCATGTTGCTTAGTAATTTTGTGGCACCATGGTCTTCCAACGACGATCTCGTCTCTTCTGGTCGCAGCCCATGGGATCCCACTTCTGATGTAGGCGCAGGAGGGCCTTCATCAGAATCCGCCATAGTTGGTCAGGCGTGGGGACTTGGGCAAGGAATTGTAATTTTAATTAACACTCGAGTTTCAATCAAAATCACTATAATTTGGATAAACAAAGCTTGATTCACAAAATGACTATGCTATATTCTAATTAAAGTCAATTAATAATCAGATTTACTAAGATAATAGCACTTCACACTAGGATGACGCAGAATATCAGCGATTCGTCTAGCACGTGGTGCACGGTCGGTCCTCGTTCGAAAAGTGCTCTTCAACATGGCCGCCGTGCTCCCACCCGCCCGACGCTCCGCTAGAGTGACAGCTATCACTCTTATTCTGACGTCTAACATGAAGCTGTCATCGATGCGCCGTCATATCTATTCTACTGACAGTCGCTGTCATGTTTCGTTCACATGACATTAGAAAATTCAATCCAAGGGAACCCCGGGATAAAAAAGTAAAGTATAAAGATGCTTTTAACCCGGACTTCGGATGTTCTCTGTTACAATTGCGGATGTGCTGTTCCAGGACGACTTCCCTATTTGTCTGCGAAATTTGATGATTTGATTTTTATTATACCGAACACTGTGTGTCGATAATTCAGTTGTACTATCTTTTATTCTATCGATGCTTTATTGGTGCGATGTAACGTTTGTGCGAAAAATCCTATTGCGATTTTTCGCAATACACACAGACACACACATACAGTGTTTTCACTACAGCGATTGCTCATTAAAATTTCTTTAATAGTACGTCGGTTTAAAACGTGGCGTTTAAAGTTAAATAATAACTACTGTTCCGTGCAATTATTATAAATATTAATAACCTTATTAAATAAATGGATTCCTTTTATTTAAACCCTCTTTTAGAATTATAGAAAAGATCCTAAAACAAAGATGTATCTTTCTACCTTTATTTCAATTCTACTTTACTGTTAACATCTAGGTAATAGAGATTTACAGCGGCGACCGTAATGTGTTGTCTTTTTAACTGAATAGTCTACAACGTATGTTTGGGAGCTTAAAACTTTCGATATAAATTTCAGACCCGCGTCTTTGTTTCAGTTTTATTGCGGTTACTTCAATCTTCAGGGCACATTTATGGCCTAACCCGACTTCAGTACGACTTACATGCAGTATACAAGATCTTTAATATGAAGGCTATTAGAATAATGTCTTCTTGGCACCGACTGTAAAATGAATGTGGCGTGTAATTTTTTTCATCATCATCATCATCAGCCTTTTTAATGTTCCCACTGCAGGGACACAGACCTCCTCTCTCTAGGAGAGGGAATGGGCCATGATCCACCACGCGGGCCCAGTGCGGATTGTAATTTTTTTAGTGAGGGGTAATCTTATGTTATAAAATTTTCGTGTCACAGTTTTCGTTCCCATACTCCTCCGAAACGGCTAGACCGGTTCTCATGAAATTTTGTGAGCGTATTGAGTAGGTCTGAGAATCGGCCAACATCTATTTTTCAACCCCCTAAATGTTAGGGGTAGTCCACCCGTGCGAGGCCGGGGCGGGTCGCTAGTAAATCTATAATAATTAATCATTTTTACTGGCTTGTCAGTAGTAGTTAGTGACCCTGACTGCTATACCGGAGGACGTGGGTTCTATTCCAACCTAGGTCAAATGTTTGTGTGATGAGCATGATCATTCGTTCTGTGTCTGGGTGTTATTTATGTATAATATGTATGTATTTAGAAATATATAGGTATGTTTATCAGTTGTCTAGTACTCATAACACAAGCTCTGCTTAGCTTGAGGCTAGACGGCGTTGTGTGATGGTTTTCAAATATTATTATTTTTCTTGCTTTAAAGTTGACCTGGAGGGTGTGCAGTTCCATTTAAGCAAACGTAGACCACTGTCAGTAATTGGTATCATGTTAGCAATAAATTGTAAATTATGTTTCATTTGCCTTCAAATCCCAAAATAATAAAATAAAATAAAGCTTTAGTGAATGTCTTGTCATGAGAATTTGAGGGATCTTTGTTCCTTAGCTCAACTTCCTCAGCTGAAAATTATGGGGCTAAAAGCTTGTACATGTTGCGCAGACCGCGAGTAATATAAGATAAGGGAAGGATGATGATGATGAAGATAAATGTTTTAAAATTGAGCATAGCCTGGATTTTATTAATGATCGATATGAGTACATATAACATAATATCTTCTCAAGCTTGTTTTCCTTTATGAGAAAAAATAAACATCCTTTGCCGGAGGTCCTATCAATGTATCTTTGTCCAAAAGCAGCTAATTTATTCATCACGTATCATATTAGTTCCTTGAAACATATGGGTGTGACATTTAATCCAGCTGATATTTTGATTCGTTTTTCCGGTAAGTTACCTGTTCGTACGTACTTCGCAGCCGCATGGAGTTAGCTAAGTTTTGAGGAACACTGTTGGTAACACGAGCACGTATTCATAACTTAGATTATAAGCAGGACTAATTTGCATTCATTTTTGGTAAGGTAGTGTCATAGATGGATTACGTTTAGTAGGTGGAAAATACCTAGTGCGTATAAATAAAAATATTTTAGAATAGCTGAAATAGTTCACTGAAACTTACGCTCATAATTTTGGTATTCTAACTAGTTTTTACCCGTTGCTTGTCTTGCGTCCTGTGACGTATGTGAATAAAAATTATCGTACAGCTTTACTCAAGGCTTGCGGATGGGGATTAGTTGGTAGGCCGAGTTCACTGACCTTGTGTTCAACATGTCACTCGTCAAAATGTTAGAAATATGGTCCATTGCGGTCGATGCCTAGCCCAGAACTCCCGGATTGTTCGAGGTAAAAAAAGAACAAACGAGTACCTACTAATACTTCCATTCCAATATTATAAAATAATGTGAAAGAACTCTACTTATATGTCTGTTACGCATTCATGCTTAAACCACTGAACCAATTTCGATGAAATTTGAGAAAGAATATATATGTATAGACCTTTTACAGCAAAATGTTAAAGGAGTTGAAATAATAATTTATACAACATCAATCATTTACTGCCTAAAAGTAACTGTTCCACAGGGACGAAGTTCACCCTCCGAGCGGAGATGAAGCGCTCCAAACTGGAGGCCTACAAGGTGTGGCTGGGGACTCTGAACGCAGACCCGTGGGGACGCCCGTACAAGATGGTGCGGGAGAAACTCCGTCCATGGGCTCCCCCACTGACTCAGAGTCTCCGGCCCCAGCTCGTGGAGGGTGTGGTGAGCACTTTGTTTCCTGAGCGAGGGGAACACTCCCCCCCGCCCATGGCTCCGCCACCTGCAGTATCTGCGGACCACAATAGCGACGACGACAACAATGCTCCAGAGGTGACCGAGGTAGAGGTGAGAGTGGCGGTGCGAAGGCTGAGTGCCAAAAACACCGCCCCAGGACCCGATGGCTTGCCTGGCAAAGCCTGGGTCTTGGCCATGGAGGCTCTCGGGCCTCGATTAAGGGGGCTCTTCAGCGCATGCATGGAGAGGGGCCAGTTCCCGCTTCGTTGGAAGACGGGAAAACTGGTCCTCATCGCAAAGCCGGGGCGCCCTGCGGACTCGCCGTCCGCGTATCGGCCCATAGTTCTGCTCGACGAGGTGGGCAAGCTCTTTGAAAGAGTCATTGCAAACCGCCTCGTCGCGCGGCTAGAACGGGTGGGGCCGAACCTTTCGGACGGCCAGTTCGGTTTTCGTAGGATGCGCTCTACGGTGGATGCCATCATGCGTGTTCGAGCCCTCACGACGGGGGATGCGGTGTCCCAGGGCAGGTGTGTCGTGGCAGTGTCCCTGGACATTGCCAACGCCTTTAATTCCCTGCCCTGGAGCTGCATTGGGAGGGCACTACGGTATCACCGGGTGCCCGACTACCTCTGTCGTGTGATCGAGGCCTACCTGTCGGACAGGTATATCATCTACCCCGGTCACCAGGGAGAGTGGAGACGACGAGAGATGACTCAGGGTGGCGCTACACAAGTCCGAGGCCATGTGTTTTTATGGCCCTCGGAGCGCGCCGCCAACAGATTCCCAGCTAACGGTAGGGGGGGTTCACATCGGCGTCGAGTCGACGATGAAGTACCTGGGACTTGTCCTCGACAGCCGATGGAATTTCAAGGAGCATTTCCGACGTCTGGCTCCCAAGCTGAATCGGACGGGTGCTGCCCTTAAGCGGCTCCTGCCAAACCTTGGGGGACCAGACGCCCCCTGCCGGAGGCTCTACGCAGGAATCGTTCGGTCCATGGCCCTTTACGGGGCGCCGGTGTGGGCGCCGACGCTGCAGCAGCAGCCGAGGGCCCAACTGAACGCGTGCCAGAGGGTCTTGGCCATACGGGTGATCCGGGGGTACCGTACGATTTCCCGTGAAGCGGCGAGCCTCCTTGCTGGCCTGCCACCATGGGATCTGGAGGCAACAGTCCTTACACGCATGCACGATCTGCGCATGGAAGTGCAACGCCGGGGCGAAAGTCCGCTGCCTGAACATGTCAAGGCGTGGCGGAAAGAGCTCCGGCGGGATCTCGTGATGGCGAAATGGCGTCAGCGGCTATCGCAACCCAGTGCTGGGCACGCCATAATTATGGCGGTAATGCCCCTCCTTGAGGCGTGGCTGGAAAGAACTCACGGCGTTCTCACTTTCCGCATGACGCAGGTCCTCACCGGACATGGTAAGTTCGGGAGGTACCTGCATCGGATTCGTGCGGAAGAGACGCCCGGGTGTCGCCACTGTGTGGACCGCCCGGAGGACACGGTGGAGCACACGGTTGAGGTGTGCCCCGCTTGGGCAGAGCACCGCTGTGTCCTCGTGGGAGCGATCGGTGGCGGCGATCTCTCGCGCCGGGCCTTGGTAGAAGCCATGGTTCGGAGTGAGGAGGAGTGGCAGGCGGTCGCCTCCTTCTGCGAAGCAGTAATGCTAGCAAAGGAGGAGGCCGACCGCATAAGGCAACGGCGTTTGCGCCCCAGACGCCGCCGGGATTCCGATCCTGACTTCCGGCCACCGTAGGGGCGGGTTTGCGGACGGTGAGCATTGGGTAGCTCGCCGTCTGGTCGTCTGGTAATCGTCCGGACCAAGCCCAGTCGTCGACGGCGCGCACTGTTCCCGCGCGCCTCAAGGAGTTGTCAGCATTCGTAGGGACCCTGCAGAAGGGTCGACGCCAATCAGGGCCACGGGTTTGTGTCTGAAAAGGAAGGCTCTGGCCCTGGTATGTATGGCGATGTAGGAACGGGGTAGGTTGTTTAGTCAGTAAGAGTCTGACACTTGTTTTCCGCTTCACCCAAAAGCGGAACTCGTCATTGGATGATTTTTACCTACCATAAAAAAAAAAAAACATGGACGAAGTTGTGGAAAAAAACTAGTAGTTTATAAGTACAAGTGTTTTTATATAAGCGAAAAAGTAACAGATAGACATACCTACAGAGTTATTTCAAAGATATTTGTGAGTGAATTCTAGCTTTTTCTACAAGAAACGTTTTGGTAATACAGTCAGATTTCTACACAGTATGTGTGATCGTTTGTTCGTCTTCGAGAATAACGGGCGTATGACATGTTATTACAATATGAATGGTTCCATACTGTGTGTTTGCGAGTTTCTTTGTTGTTCAAGAGTACTTTATGGTGGTGCGTGAACTCATGTCGGAGCCATATGGCATTAATTCAAACTTTGAATAGATCCTAAGAAATATAACAGAGGCAGGGGCGTAGCCACAGTCTTACCTGCCGTAGCGGCACCAAAGACAAAAGTACGCAACATGTTTTTTAAAACGACACACACACCACACACACAGGTCATCATAGGTCAGTTGAAAACTAGCGTCAGGCACTAGTTTTTTGGCATTTATGCTGAACTGGACCTATGGTGTTGTGAAGCACTCAACTGTCCTTGTGCACTAATTATTGTGTTTGTGCCTTATGCTATATTGAATAAATTCTTTTTCTTTCTTTCACAACCATCATCACCATCACCATCATCTAGGGTAAACCAAGAATTTGTAAAAAAGCACAATTTTTTTGGACCCCTGTGGGACTATCTACGCCACTGCACAGGCTACGTGAACAGAAATCTGTCCTCACCGAAATCTGTGAAACGTATTACTGTTAGTGTCGACTCAAGTCCTGTACACCCTCACGATTTATTACCGTACCCTAATCTGGTTTGACGATTTCAACAAAAAGGATACCTTTATATAAATATCCTCAAGGGCTTACAAGATAGATGGTTCCTATTGTCTTTGAGATTTTCTTAAGAAAACGAAAGTATAGACTTGTATTCAGGGAACGTGGTACGAGTTGATAGGACTCGATATTAGACTGAGAAAGGGTTTACTTGTTCTCTTCGTCATATTGTATAAATTAGGGTATCCTCAGCGGAATATCGGCTCGAGTTACTGAGTGGGTATGTCATTGACTCCTACAAACTTTTCATTATATTCTCTGGTGTCAATTTTGGTTAGGATAAATGGAAAATATGGTATGGTGTAATATAGTGTCAAACTCGGTATTGAATATTAGATAAGTAACTATTGTTTGCCAGAGTGCTTCCAAGAGTTGTCCACAGGACTGACGTGGCCCACCAGTGCTAATGTCTGCCTTTGTGGTAGGATAGTTCACCCTGGAACACCAATGATAAGAGAAAAAACACTTGTCTAGAATGGCACTGGTCTGCCAAAGTTTGTATATTTTTATTGTTATAAATTAAGGATGGATGCAAGACGCACAGGACCGGTCTTTATGGCGGCGCTTGGGGGAGGCCTATGTCCAGCAGTGGACGTCTTTCGGCTGAAATGATGATGATGATCATGATAAACTAAGGGTCTTTAAGTAAAGAGTTAATTTTTTTTTATTCATTACTTCTAGTTAAGTGCGCTCCATTGTCGACCACATTATTGCTTACCATTAGGTGAAATGGTAATTAAGCGCGGGTCAATCAAATTAAAAAAAATGGTTTTTAGCCCGGGCAAATCTGAAAAGCCTCTTGTTTTACCTATAGCGGGAGAAATTATGTGATAATTCCCGTCCCTAATAAAATCGTTTGCCAGAACTAAAAGACTAAAGGAAAACATCGCTACTGCTTCTTATATAACTGCTAGTATATTTATGTCCACTGCATTCGATAGTTCATACAAAAGTTTCAACATAAATAATTTATGTGTGTCTTCCTGCCAACATAATACAGTGTTCTCTCTTCCGTCCTCATTCCTGACCCGTATTTAACGACTCTTTACAAGGTCCAGGACCTAACTTTGCGTAAAAATCGTCCAATATATGAATTCATATAAAAGATAATTTGGTAATATGTATGGAAATGGTTGTATTTTATTAGCTTGTCAAATGAAAGGACAAAAAATAAGGTGTCTGTCTACCCTTCTCACAATTTTATTTCTGAAAATTGGTTTGATTTATTAGGACAATCAGAAAGTTCTCTGTCTACGTGGTGAGAAGAATTTTATTTAGAATAAGCATATCATAAAATCAGCCTTATAATGTTCCCACATGCCTCCTCTCTAGAAGAAGGAATCGGCCTTAATCTACCACGTAAGCACAGTGCGTGTTTGTTCACCGTTTTGAGAGCAGTGATGATGAAATAAATTACACAAAGTAATGCGTCTGGCTGGGTTTGAACTCACGTCCTACAACTCGTAAGTCCATTAGTACTGGGCTACCAGTGCTCTTTGCCTAGTGTATAAGTTACTATATGGTTACTACTTTCCAGACTAAGCCTGCGTCGACGGCGCGCTCTGTTCCCTCGCGCCTCAAGGAGTTGTCAGCAACTGTAGGGGCCCAGAAGGGCTGAAGCCTACAGGGGCCCCGGTCTGGTTTCTGAAAGAAAGGTTCGACCCCGGTACTATGGCTAAAAGGGAATGGGGTGGGTCGTTTAGTCAGTAAAAGACTGACACCTGTTTCCCGCTCCGCTCAAGGGTGGGATTCGTCATTAGATGTTTTTTTCCATTATAAAAACCACATGATTACCACTTACCTAATTAATGAAAATAAGAAAGATTCTCGAGTAGGCTCCAATGACGTCAAAGCCGAAAGCAGTAAAACTAAGATTATTCATGAAGTTAGCACTAAAAAGAAAATAAAGATAGAATGTTGTCGTACAGGATCTTGTCGGATCAACTTTTACTGCTTCTGTTGCTTGAGCAGGCGTCTTGGATACTTACGGAATATCCCAGTGACGTCTGAAGCCCAGACAGGTCCTACTATGACGTCAAAAGTACACCTATATGTAAAAACAGACAGCTGAGCAATACCTACCTACGTAGCTATTCGATCTGATAATGTTTCTGAAAATAATTACTTCGTAGAATAGATCGATTGCGTATGTATTTATATATACAGTAGAAAAACGTTAGTAAGCAAAAATCGTTATGGGTACAATCCATTGCGCGTTCAGCAAAGAGCTAAAATTCTCGGTCAGAGTCTGTGTTTCCTGATAGCTACAACTGGTCATTTATCTAGACACTTATGTCTTTAAGATAAATGACCATAGAAAAAATAGACAATGTAGATGTAAAGAACATAGATGAGTTTTAAGGTTTTAGTTAGTCGAAGTCTGACACGCTCTCTTGCTCCACCCTAGAGTGTGAGAAGAGTAGAACTTATTAGATGATTACCCATCACAAAAAAGTAGTCTAAGTTAGAAGTAAGTAATTTACTTTTAAGCTTCGACCACATCTTCGCTTACACACCCATAATAACACAATACAAACAGATAAAAAAATCATAGATTTGCATGGCATCGCATCGTGAAAGAGGTGGTGGCACAAGACATGACGAGACATGACCGCACTGTTAAGAGTGCACGACTAAAAAGAATGCAAACATAACTGAAGCAGCCTACCCCTTGATAACGCTGCAGAATGTTAATTTTCTTATCCTTAATCTTTCTAGCATTCCAAATTGCACACCGTCTGTTGCACGTTTGCTACGGATATGCGATCGTGATACCACGTAAACTTCGCTTCAACATGAAATTACGTAAACACGTAAAAGTTAACGTAGAGCACGTAGACTTTATTCCGCATTAAAAGCTAGTGTGCACGTAAGTACTGCGTTCGGCACGTTTTTGGATTATACGAAGCAGTAAATATGGATTTTTCTGTGTTTATGACAATCTTTTGTTTAGCGACACACATTTTGAACCTATAGCCAATATAAACGGGGAATTTATGTTTATCCTATTATAAAAAACCGGCAAGTGCGTGTCTGACTCGCTTACTGAGGGTTCCGTACAAAAAAAAAATCAATTCGAGTTTGGAAAGTTTTTTACGAATTGTTTTTTTTTTTATTCGGGGACGTATTTACAAATTTACAGTTATCCGATTTTTCAGGATTCTAGGTCAACGGAAGGAAATACCTTATGAAATTTGATTCTTTGAAGGGAAGACGTCAGTACCTTGTTTTCTCCGTTAACTTAGAAGTTTCATTATTTCATGGCTTCAAGAAATCACAGACACACGGTTTTAATTTCAACTCGATACTTCTAGGTACGTGTTCCCGAGATAAAGGGTTTCGACAGACAACAAAGTGATCCGTTGGTTGATGGAGTTCTAGTTTTTCCTTTTGAGGTACGTAACCCTAAAAACACATGTACACAACCAAAAAACACACACAACCAAAGATGGTCCTCCTGCAAGGATCATTGTAAAAAAATAGCAGTCACACTGGCGTTTTAACTTCTATAACGGAGCTGCAGTAAAACAATTTCAATTAACACTAGAAATGCAATTGAATTTTAATTGTAGAACTTCTAACGTTCATTTAGATCTAAAGTTAGTTAAAGTTAAGTGGCACTACATTCTCTACTGTTACCCTCAACTGTAGCTACTTTGTCCCTAATGTACTGCATTAAGCCAGCAATGAGCGCGGTAATTGTGGTTTTGCCAGGCCATTGACCACGGGACACAAGGGGACTTATCACAAGAACTGACACTCCGGAGTAAATCTAAAGGAAATTTTCTTTTATGTTTGAGTGTATCTATTGTGGAGATTAAAATGACAATGGCTTTACTTTATGTTTTTTTTTTTATGTTAACCTTCTTTGTGGGTAAGGAGACCATTCTCTTTTTATTCTGTATGTCTATGGCAGTCTCTCGCCAAATTTGAACCGCCAACATGGTGAGATTGTCACATCACTTTTTTTAGGGTGGGAGAAATCATCTAATGACGAATCCCGCCCTTGGGTGGAGAGGGAAACAGTGTCAGACCCTTACTGACTAAACGACCTACCCCATTCCTTCTTAGCTTTCATACCAGGGTCGGACCTTCCTTTCAGAAATCGGACTGGGGCCCCAGTAGGCTTCGGCCCTGCAGTTGGGCCTCTCCATTTGCTGACAACTCTTTGAGGCGCATGGGAACAGAGCGCGCCGTCGACGACTGGCTTGGTCCGGACTATTACAAGACAACCGGACGGCGAGCTACCCACTGCTCACCGACCGCAAGCCCGCGCCTACGGTGGCTGGAAATCGGGATCGGAATCGCGGCGGCGTTTTTACAACCCTTTCAGTGCACTCGATCATATAGTTTTTTTCAGGTGAGAAATTATCTTATGACTAAGCTGCTGGAGGTACGATTAGAGCTGAAGAATGTGTCAGGTCTGTCTGGGTGCATTCGTGCGAAGAACATCTGTTGCTTGTTATGATTCGCTGGGTTTGGTATTTGATGCGGTCTGGTCGCTTATTACCTATAATGTTGCACTCCATTGGCTAGGCAGAATGCACATGCCACTGACTTTTATTCTAAGAGATATCGGGAGATTTGATTTCATACATTCTTTTAATTATGGTTTAAGAGTACAAAGAAAACTCACTTAGAGATATGGTAGGTATAGGTTTAATTAATATAAACAGCTGTTTACATTTTATTATATTGAATATATATTAAATGTTGAACTAATTAATAAAACAAAATAATGTGTTGTATGTAACTTTCGCTAGGGAAGTTTGTATTTGTTTTGTTGATGTTTATTATTATTAATGGATCATTCGTTTTGCTTCTTGTCTTTTGCAAGCTTTTTGTCAATATTAACCTTTCGTATGCCGATCGCAGATCTACGCGAGACACAATGAATTTTTAATTGTGTCTCTAATTACGGCATACGAGAGGTTAAGCACGTCCACAAACAACTAATTTGTGTCTCTGTTGACCTAAATCTTGATTGTCTCTCCAAACAAGACATCAGAAAAGGATATAAACAACCAATTTAATGTTCTAACAGCTTTATAGCTCTGAATAACGTTGTCGTTTCGCAATGCAGTGGTGGCTTTGTGACTAGTTCACCGACACGCACCGCGCCTGTGTGCCGGCAGACGGCACTGTGGCACCGCCCGGCTGAAAGCTTTATTAATGGAAACATTAATACGTTTATTTTATTGTTTTTTGTTTTTTAATTGCAATAAACTAGTGCTTCACTGCGATCCCACCTGATGGTAAGCAGTGATGCAATCGTTGATGGTAAGGCGCACTAGTTTATTAAGACCAGATTTAAAATGATTCCATGTAGAGGCACATCTATGCCTGCACAGAAAATATGATTCATCTACTTCGTTCATCATCATTTCAGCAGAAAACTACTCACAAAAAAATACACTGTTTGATATGTCAAACAGTGTATTTTTTGGTGACACTTCGGGGAAGAGTGTGCTCTGCGAAGTGTCACCAAAACGACCGTCGTAGGGACTCTGCAAGAGGGTTGAAGCCTGCTGGGGCCCAGGTTCTCTCTCTGAAAGGAAGGTTTTAGTGCGAAGGGAAGAGAAGGAAAGGGGTGGGGTGTTTAGTCAGTAGGAGTCTGACACAGTTTCCCGCTCCACCCAAGAGCGGGACTCGTCATTGGATGATTTTTGCCCACCATAAAAAAACACCACAACCACCGTTCAATAGATCACCGGTTCACCATACGAAAGGTCTATCAATACTGCGTTATCCGCAACTCCAGAATCTTTCGATCTCATCAACCGTTCTACATCTGTTCTACGAGCAATGTCCCCAGCCCACTGCCGCTTAAAATTGGCAATTTTTCAGGCTATGTCAGTAACATTGGTTCTTGTACGAATATATTTATTCATTTTTTTCTTCTAAGAGTGAAAGAGAAATTAAGAAAATATAATTAGCATTAAGAATTCCTATGAGGGCATAAATTGTATCACTGATAACATAAATTGCTTCTGTCTTGAGGTATTATGGTTTGCTACTGTGGTACGCTATCCTCTTACTTATCATTTGTTATACTTTATTGTGCACCTTACCTATAATGAGTAAAAGATAACTATTATTTATTCTTGGCTTCGCTGCTGTCAGTCCTACCTTCTAGAAGTACTATACTTACGAGATAAAATGAATTTCTCAACAGCGATTACGTCGCGAGTCCGACCAAAAATAGTCACAAAATATAAAGGCTATTGAGTAATAATATTGTGACGTCTTGTATTGGTAGGATTCGCTATATTTCACTTTTGACTCATTTCGGAACAGGAGGTTCGATGACACTCGTATACACCGTGAAATTTTAATGGTTGTTTCCCTCAGCGAAATGGTTGTGTCTTGATAATACAAACGTTTGATAAAAAAATAAAATATTAAAAACAAAAATGGAGCTGTAGAGTGCAAGCTAATTATGATGTATCACAATATGTATCACAACGTGCGAGAGCTTATTTTGGTTTAAATATTTAATGAATCGGTTTCCTTTGACGGTGTGCTGCTCATGCGACTCTAGTAGTACCTACCTACAAATTACGTCTAATGTTACTATTGTTTTCGCTTTTTTGAGTTGATAAATATTTTTAATAACTATTTATAAAAAAAAACAATTATTTTTTTTATTTTTACATTATGCTTCAAAAGTACTCCTTATGGTAAGTCATTCTGACGCGGGAAAACAACCATTTAAATTTCACGGTGTATAGTAACAGTGCAACGATCTATTAGTAAAATTATTTTAGTTATCGTATCAGGATTTTTAGTAACAAACTAACAAAATTACCTTTTAATAATATTACAATATCTAGGAAGTAACAGTTTTCAAAACAAAGATTCCAAATACTTTCTTAGTTGTGAAGTATTTCTTACAAGACATCATAAGTCCTGTCGATAGAGTTCCATCCGAAGCGTATGTGTTCTTATTACCTGTCATCGATGGGATTACAGATAGCAAGGAAGACGAAGGGGATCTGTATCCGACACTTTTCAAGGATAAAGTAGGATGAGGGTGACGTGCAGTCGGATTACTTGTGGATTTTAAACGTTTCCGCTCGCTTGATTACTTGGACTGGAAGTCTCTTTATTGGCATTAAATATGATGACAAAAATAACATAATGTGCTTGCCTTTATAAAATTCTAATTATTTTATTAGTTTTCCTTAAAAGTACAAATTTGACTAAAAAACTAAATTAATATTAAAAGTACCTTCCACTAATGAAGATAAATTGCTATACGCAATGAAGAACGATAATGTCTACACAAACACCCAAAAATGGGAGATTAACAAAAGGCGTTGTTAATTTCTTATGACAATGTGTTCATGTGTTGACGAACACAGTAAATGACGATACGATGAAAACATACAATCCTCAGTGCATTAGAGACTCAAGTAAAAACATCAAACATACCAAATATAAACTTACAGCTTATGAGAACCGTATACAAGAAGATTGATGTTCAGGGTGATTTAGAAAATGGTAATGAAGACAAATTGCAACGCGTAAGGACTGGGAGAAAACTGAAGGTGACAAATTATGACGACATTCCACCGAAAATAACGTTCTACGAGATGTGGGATGAACGGCTTTAATTATGTCGCCGGTTTTGTGAAGAACATTGTCTCATAGAAGGTGACATCCGTCTCATCCGTCGTTACCTTCGAGTACCTATAGTATGCAACAAAAAGTTGATCACAGCTCAAACTCATGTACTTGTGTGTGACATGTGGACGACGAGCATAGGGTTAACTCGCTGTCCGGCAGTTCGGTAAGGGCCAAATCTGAGTCATCGCTGGCTCATAGAGTCCCACGCTCGCTTCAAAGAGATGTCAGCAAAATCGTGAAGCCTTAGAAGAGCTGTGGGTAAATTTCTAAAGGAAAAGCTGTGGTCATGGAAACGGAAACAAAAGTAACTGAAGGACACAGGTGTGGGTGTCGTCAGTAAAAGTGTGACACATGCTTCCCTAGAGTGAGAAAGAGAGCATATTTTTTTCTCACTAAAAAATCTCGAGGAAGACAATAAATATAGTGATTGGCTACTATGGCAATACCCGTGTCGAAAAACGAAAAGAATTTGTGTCTTATAATAGTAGTGGAACTGATGTTATTCGCCAATTATCGACAAATATCGACGTTATTAGGACCAGCCCTCCTAGTCAAGTTACGATGATAACGTTAACGTCGAACGTTTTGAGTTGGCCCAGTTCCTAATTCCTTTGTTCTGACATCATCACAACGCTCAGTCACATGACCAGAACAAAGAAATTGAAGGCGTGGCCAATTCCATGCGCTTGACGTTAACGAAACGTTCGTAATTTGGCTAGAAGGACAAGTAACCTGGTCCTAACCTGGTTCAGGTTTCAATTACTTAACGACATTATTATTCCTTCGAATTTCTAACCGTCTGTATGCGATTTCACTAATACCGTAGATAGGTCCTGAAAAAAAAATGTGGCACGTCTAAGTAATCAAATTGTTATTGGATAGGTAATTGTGGAAGACTACGTAGATAGTAGGAGAGCTAGTGGTCGATCTGAGCAACCTGTTTGATACAAGGCTAAGACTTTAAAAAATAGTGTTTTAGTATTAGTTAATTATGAAAGTGTAGTGCCATCTATGGCGTCACATAAGAACTAATCCTGCATCGCGAATTGCAATCAAAGTCCTCAGCGCTATGTGAATATATAGAACAGCCAAAAATCATCTATCGGGCAGTAACTCATCAGACAAAAAAAACCGTCTGGTTGGAGAATCCTCCCTTTATAACGGAGGTATATGGGACTTTACTCTCTGTTTCACATTACCTCCAAAAAAGTAACGTTCTGGCAGGCAACCCGCGATTGCGACATCATTAATTTTTGAAAATGTAACAAAATAGGAAAAAATCTGCTTCAACACGGCACTTGTAACCACCAGAATAGACTTTTTATTGTTATTTTTTAAATATATTGTTAAAATTTTTATAAGGAATATTCCCCCAAAATTACAGCCTTGTAAAAGCATGATATGAATTGCTATCCCCATAACAACTTTACTATGGTATGATACGTATTTTTTTCTTTTTTTTTTCTTTTCAAAAATTTTGTGTATGATAATGACGCAATCGTGCCCAGCAAAATGCCCACAGAACGTTTCTTTCAAAATTAACCAATGCTAAAACATGAATTTACAAAGTTCTAGGCCATGTGTCAAATCTCCTGGTGTCAAGGATTGATGCGAAAGCATATCACCAGGGCTGGGACTAAAGCAAGGAAGGAACGGAGTAGGTTATTTAGTCAGTTCTTACTGACTCTTGTCTCACACTGTTTCCCGCTCCGCTCAAGGGCGGGATTCCTCATTGGATGATTTTTCTTCTTCTTCTCAGTCGGTACACTCTTGTCAGAGTGGTCGTGGTCATCAGTCTGGATCATGATTTTTATATACCATAAAAAAGCTTTGTGTCAAATAGGTTGCTTGGATTTACCTGTAGCTCTTATACTAAGAGTAGATACTGTTGTACTAAGTGTTTCCAATGCTTACTTTCTTCAAGTAATTTATTATTAAATTATGTAAGCCCGACTCAATTTGGACTTGAGAAATTTGAGTGACAGTCGATCCAATTACCTAAAATTTTTCTTTGTATTACAATATTATTATCTAATATTTTTCGTGTACTTTGCGTTTCACGTTAGTATATCTCAGTATATCTTGTGATATCTAGGCAAACAGAGGATAATAATTATTATTATAAGTTAATGACATAAACGTAGTGCCCATACATCGAAAAAGTGCTAATAAAGACTATTTATTATTACGTCGAATTTCGCACCCATCAATCAAAATTTATCTAAGTTATATTTCTGTTCATATATATATATATATATTATATTAAAACCGTGTTATTGTTAGGAACTTTTCATTACATATCAATACAAAAATATTGTATATTATTAATTTATTGGAGTAAATTCATACAGTTTTTTTTATAGCGTTTTTGCTGAATAAAAAAGTTAAGTTACCTACTATACTATATATTACTGTAACTAAAATTAATATCGTGACAACAAGTTCTGTATTATCTTCTTGATAAAAAATTACGTTGGAAAACTCCGCAATGTAGTGTTATATAATATGTATTACATTTATGTATAATATTACCGCAATGATGTTGTAAGTTTCTTTTATTTATTAAATTTATCTAAGTACCACATTTTCTAAATATTTAATTTCTGAAGTAAAAGTTTTTAAATTATCTTGGTTTATGAGAAAATCAAGTTTTTTCACATACCTATGACAAGTACATATATATGACAAGTACTACAGTTATTTATTTACAATACTAATTATAAATAAATAACTTTATGTTATGCCACCGGTTATGATCCTCACATATTCAGTGTAGCTGTAACGTGTAACGCCGATCGTCGTCGTGACATTTGGAGGAGGCCAACGTCCAACGTCCAACATAGGATATTTTTCTGCTTAGATGATGACATGATGAGGAAATGATACGCAGCATGTCGATTTTCGCCTTGGGTATAGGTTTACCTAAGGGAAGATATTCATAACAATAAAAGTCGACTCAAACAATTTTTCATTTCATGCCGTGAACACGCAGCTCAAGATTTTACGTGTTTAATGAACTAACTAATTCCATGCTTTATGTGTTTGTTCTGTGTGAAATGTACATAATACAAAAATAATAATATAACATGTTCAATTTTAAATGTCATCACTTTTTAATACCAGTCTTGTCAAACATCACAGTGTCAAACAAACAAAGCATTGAATAAAATGAAAATGCATAAAGACACAAATTTTCAACTGGTTTCGACATGACTTCAAAAATTAAAAAGTGACAAAAGCTTGTAACATCATGCCGCTTTCTGCGAACTTTCGACGAGGTAAGCTCTTTACTGTTAGACCATAACAGGTACCCCGTAGAGGTACTAAATGAAAAGTGCTTGGAAAATTGTACCCCTTTACCCCAATGATTTGATGAAATGAAGGTATTCACATAACGGCGACAGAATAGCTTCTGCGCATTCATTTGGAAACAGACGCGCATAATTAAAAGTGTGTATTATTTGTAAAAGGCAGCAGACATACTGTAAGACTATGAGAGATGACAAAATTACCCTGAGATTGTATTATATATAATATATAGTTTATTATGTTCCTATTGGTTATTTGGTTTGTCCAAAGTTATACCCCAGGACCATAGTGGCCCCACTTTACGGTACTCGATACATACAGATACCGAGATATACTTAGTAGAAGATGGAAAGATTGTGTGAAGATATGATTGACATGAAAGAAAAGTGATACCGTGACGGTTGAAAGAAACAGAATGAGAGAAAAAAAAATGCGTCGAACCCCAAGTAATATATTATTTGGAATCGATGACCTTGTCCTGCAGGATAAGGTCGAAAAGAGGATACAGAACGCTGAATCTCTTTGCTCAAAATTTTGCGGTGAGCAGGTAGACTGTAATGAGTTCCAGGTAAGTCAAGGCACCTTTTAGCAGGCAATTTTTAAAAGGTTACCAGAAAATGTGGGATATAACATTTCGCCGATAAGCCTAGGGATAAATCGTCATCGTTTAAGACCTAAAGCCGCTCGAATAAATCAGGTCTGAGTAGGCTTAGATTAGTTTGACTAATTCGTGGCTTTCAAGTTTAAACGGCAAAGGATCTTTGATGGCAACGTGCCTAGGGTTTCACGTATTAGTTCATTAAGCTCCAAGAGGGCAGCGGTGTCCGCGCAATTGTGTCTTTAATTATGGCAGTCGAAACGTAAAAAAACTGTTAGTAGTTAAATATGATTTAAAATAACGTAAATTAATCTTTCGACTATCTACTACGACTAACTAAAGTAGTTTCTCTAAAGGAACATTGAGACACACGAAAGCTATATACGTACGCTAATCTGGGCGCGTCGGTCTCCATACATTTATTAAATGGCAACGAGACTTGTAGAGCTACTTTAGATCTACGCCACGCAAAACCATCCGATGCGACTCTCCGTATATATCAGGCGTGGCCCATGTGTTCGTCGGTCTAATTTTGTTCGTGCCTAATTTGTTGCAATTTCTTTAGCCCTGTTTAAAAACCAATAGTTGGACAGTTTCTTTCTGTTCAATTAATTTATAAAAAAAACAGTGATGGCTGTTTTTGGTATTGATGAGTGGGTCTATTTCTTGAAAAAGCCTGAAATTGGGCAAGACGATGAAATTGATAATTATTTTACTTTTACTAATATTATAAATGCGAAAATTACGATGTTTGGATGTTTGTTACTCAATCACGCTAAAACGGCTGGATGGATCTGGATGAAATTTGGCTACTTTTTATTCCGGAAACCCAGCTGCCACCGGAAACGAAGCCGCGGGTTTTTGCTGTTGTACCATAGTATAGAAATTGTTTTGTTCTAGAAATGCTAACGGCATTAAAGAATGCAAAGAAGAACAAAGATGGACGGAAAGGAAGCAATGAAAGCGACGATGGAGGTGCCAGCAGTGAACACACTAGTAGACCAGAAGTGACACCTGCTGTTTCATTAGAAGATATCGACTCTACGCAGAAGCCTGAAGCTGATACTAATAAATCTAACACTATTCCCAAAGACTAGTCATGGGTCTTCGTAAATAACCAACATCTTGGTGAAAGACCCAATAAATAAAAGTGGAATACGTTTATGCGTACATTTTTGCGATTTTAAAGGGTACTTAATTAATAATAAACAAGTTATTGAGTAATAACCAAACAAGTCGAGTTTTTTTTTACTACAATTAACATGACAATACGTTATTTAGAGAAATAAACGAAAAAAAACTGTTTTACGCGATCCCTTTAATTTATATTTGAGCCAATATTAATGTTATTTCCCCAGCCAAAATTACCCACTGGCTAGTACGCCATATATCTTTTCTGGTATACGCACATTTGACCAATAATAATATAACATGACCTTCTTCTTGACATTACGTTCCACATTATGAAAAAAAAGATTAATCTTTTTTTCGTTATATCCTTCATGCTCATAAAATGGTTCTTATTTATTTGACTAAGTTTTTTTGATTTTTTTAGTGCAAAGCGAATGCTTAATTTTATTTTAGGCGAGTCAGCTTTATTGTTGACCATATCATCACTAACCATCAGATTAGATACCTGGTTGTCCAATTCTAGGCTAAAACAACAGATAAGTTACGTAATCATTGTTTTATTTGCTATTTGCGAGTATCTGTATCGACTGTAAATCGTTTTGGTGGTGATTAGAGAGACAAGGGTGGAATTGATCGGAATAGTTCTGCGACTCGGTGAGGCGGCGCGACGCGCGACCTTTCGGCGCCAGCCAGCTACGTCCCTGAAAAAGGTTAACTTGAAAACATACTGCCTGCTTTACGAGTTTTAGGATTCGCTCTGCTATTGGAGGCTATTGGTGTTACTGCATTATGCTGCGACTTTTAAGATTTATTTCCGACTTCATTTTCTTCTAACTACAGAAATAATTAGTTGAATACAATACTACCCTATTGCAAATTTGCTTCAATTTAGACTTTCCAAAAGTTCCTGTAAATGATCTATTTGAAATAAATTATTTTGATTTTGAGTTTGATTTAAGAAAATAAACAAAAGAAAATGCATTAAAAAGCCTTATAAAGTACAATAATATTTAGAAAGATGATGTTCTTTGTTCTTCAAGTGACTACTTTTGATTTCTTGTTGCCAACACTGAATAGTTTTTCATTGGTATTCTATGTTTCTCATGTAAAAGTAATTTCACACCACGGAATAAGTATCTACAAAGTTTCACACTAATACATTTCACATCTGCGCAAGGAGTGATTTATTTCATGTTGATAGTATGAAAATAAAACATTCACTAGTAACTATATCCAGCACTCTATTATTAGTTAATTAGTCACTTTTTTTCTATGCAAAACAAGTCCTTGATTAATTATGTTAAAAAAATTATTGAAATGTTTGCCCATAGGATAATATCAATGTGATTTAGGCTACTGGCATCAAAAAGAAGATGATTTCTAGTATTGAATAGTTCCTCACCTCTTCTGTTCTTTATTTTATAATTGTTTTCTACTGCAAATTATGCCTCAGTTCATAATTTTGTTTTTTTTTTTTCGTATAAAACTGTAGTATCAAGATTCCAATTATGTAACGTTCTACAAAAAGTGTGGCATCGTCCTAACATCCGTAATTTGTTTCATTTGTGTCGCGGCTCGTGTGTCGCCGGCGTGATAATGTTACCTCATTCCAAGGTCACCCTGGATCTGCTATAAAGAGAAGAGTCTATTTGCTTTCATTTGGCTTATTTTGAATAATGTTGACTGCAGAGTTAAACCAAATCATTAATATTGCAATGTCTACAACAGCAGTGTTATAGACTTTGTAATATTAATGATTTACAAATATTAAACTTATATCTGCCACAACATATCTAATGTCTATATTATAATATTTAATTTGCATTATTTTCTAATATATTATGTTTTTTATCGAACTCCCGAAACGTTTTGACTGATTTCTATGAAATTTCTTTTGAATGTTTGATAGATCCGAGAAAAGGTCGTAGATTATTTTTTTGTTACTTGTTACCCTCAAATCACTGAAAGGTAATGTCCTTAACTATGGCATGGAATAAGTCTATCACTCCCTCTCGGGTCTAGGATTCCCTGGGATGATTTTGAAAATAAACGTCTTTGTGCATTAGTATAAGAAACCTGGATGATATCACTTCGTTTAATTTCCCACCTGAACTCATTATTACACTAGTTACTGACGTTTTATAAGTGCCCATACCTATAGGCCCTATGTGAAAAAAAAAACTATTTTGATTTTGGCTTACTTTGGCGTATTTTTTACTTAGACTCTAGTTCCAAGCGTCACACTAAGCACTACAAAGACATCTGCAATTTGTCTAGGCAAGTAGATCCCGTTTTTCATCCCATTATTTTACTTAGTAGACAGACCCTAGTTCAGAGCCTCACACTAAGCGCTTCAAAGACATCTGCGACTAGACTAGGCAATGTAGATCACGTTAAACATCCCTGTATTTTACCTAGTAGACGGCTCAATAACCTCTAGGCGCAAAGTAAGCCATCATTCAGTGCCAAGTTAGCCTACTCGATTTTCAGAACCATCGATACGTCACTTGTTACAAACGAAGTAAATTGTATAAGGCAAAATATTTCGAAACTTGGTGTCGCAATAACCAATAACGGAGTAAATATTTTAGGATTCGGTTTGTGTAGTTAATACTATCATGCCACTTGCAACTTTGTCGCGTCGTACGCGGGCTGGTAGAATACTTCTTCCTGTATTAACTCTTAATAAACTTGGTTTGGAAGATTTCGGCCGCAAACCCGTGTTTAACATTGGTATATTGAGTAAAAAAGAGCAACGAAGGTAACACAAACATTTTGAATTTTTTTAAACACACTTGTTATTTACAAAACCATTTTTTGATGAGTGTATTGCGAGGAGCATCAAAACTAAGAACTGTATTATTATATGATTTGCAATAACTCTACATAGCCGTAATATTATCGAATACTAAAAATCTATCTACATCTACACTAATATAATAAAGAGGCAAAGTTTGTTTTTATGTTTTTTTGTTTGTAGGGGGTAATCTCTGGAACTACTGGTCCGATTGGAAAAATTTTAGCAACAATAGAAAGCTGCTTCACTCCTGAGTGACATAGGTTATATTTTATGTACGCGGGCGAAGCCGCTGGAAAAAGCTAGTAATTGATAGAAATAGATTGAGGTACTCAGGACAAGTACGAATTAAAAATATTAAAAAGTTTCACCGCCCTAAAGTAAACTGAGTTGACAGCGTTATTTGTACGTTATACAAATACATAAATTCATTTAACCGTTACTCAATGCTTAATAGGCCTCTCATAAATACAAAAAAATCTGTACAAATCTCAGCTTGATTGATTCGAATCTAAGCAGAAAACAGCGTACATTTACATCTGATTCAAAATAAAACCCTGTGTGTTTTGTAATTTTCATCAGTTTTCTCCAACGGAAGAAGAGGGAGATTATTGAATTACAGAGACTACTGAATGGGAAAATCTGTCTGTGGCACCGTAACTTTTTAACGGTTGAATCGATGTAGGTTCCTTGTTCTTTAAGTTTCTAGTCATTATAGCTGGTTTAAAAAAATCATTGAAAGTGGACATTAACAACCTGAAATAAATGTTTGCAATTATGAGTATAAAATGTGCATTGAAATGAAAATCGATGGAGTTTTTTTTAAATTTTTAATTTAATTATTTTTTATTATTAGTGTTGATAAATTGGTAAAGTAACTATTTTTTCAAATCATATTCAGTTAATGACATTGTTATTTAGGAACAAGAAGTAAACAGTGACCAAAATAAAATGTTGTAGGTTGTCATCTCGTCATTAGCCTTTTTAATGTTTCCAATGCTGGGATACAGGCCTCCTCTGTAGGAGGAGAGGTAATGGGTAATCCAACCACGCAGGCCCGGTCCAGGTCAGTGGCTGTCACATGTCTTCGAATTTTTAGTTCTAGGACATGCCGGTTTCGTCACGATGTTTTTGCTTCACTGTTTTGAGAACAGTGGTGATGAAATAAATTACACAAAGTAATGCGCCTAGCTGGGTTTGAACCCGCGACCTACAACTCGTTAGTCTGGGCCGGTACCACTCGGCCACTACTGTAGGTAAAATGATATCGAACAAATAAGGTTGAAAATCTAGGATAAGATTATATTCAATATACTACCTTACCTGTATGTGTGTTTATCATAAATGATTTTCAGCTGTGAGAAATACTAGATATAAGTATTTCGTATCCGATTCGGCGCGGGCTTGTGGACGGCGAGCAACGGGCTCGCTGTCCACCCATCCGGTAACCGTCTGGAATGAGCCCAAGTCGTCTGTTTTCGCGCGCCTCAAAGAATTATCAGCAACTGTAGGGGCCCAGCGGGGTCGAAGCCTTCAGAGGGTTGATGCGAAAGCGGAACATCGGGGCTATGGAACTAAGGGAGAAAAGAACGGTGGGTCGTTTAGTCAGTAGAAGTCTGACACTGTCTCCCACACAGGTCAAGGACGGGATTCGTCATTCGATGATTTTTCCCACCATAAAAAAAATCGATTCGGCAATGTGCTGAGCAAGCTAACTACAGCAGATGGTGAATGTGAAGTAATGCCTTATAACTGCGATAGATACGATCATGTAGAATGTAATGAGCCATGTTGCAACACATTCGTGCATCGTACGTGATGGAGATGTCGTTGTAATATCATTGACGGCGTTTATCATCAGCACCAGTGTGACAGAGATAGCTAAAACCTGGATTTTTTTTTTTTTTGAAGTGGAATGTCGTCAAAAAATATGTGTTCCGCTCTTGCTCGAGCTACAGGGAGTACTTTACTAAGTAGAGTAGTACTTCTACTAAGTAAAAATATCCCAGTGTTTCTTCAGTTACCTTTTGGGTTTCAAGAAATCCACTATCGTGTCTGTCTGTATGATTGCGATAAACTCTAAAACATTGACAGATTTTCTTGTGGTTTACGTTCATAGACAGAGCGATTCATGAGGAAGGTACTTATTTTTTTTTTATTTAATTGTAAGCAGTGATGCAATCGTCGGTGGTGAGGCGCACTAGTTTATTAAGAGCCTGTTCAATCTAGCCTTGAAGACACCTAAATTGTAATCGGACGGAAGCACTAATATATAATAAATACGTATTATAGTAGAGAAAAACCGAGAATTCCAGAGATTCCAACTGCGTCAATTTGGAATGACTTGCTAGAAGAGAATAATACCAAAACATAAAATGAACTTTATTTGCCGCACCTACTTATTCAGAATGTGAAAAATCTCAGGTCACAATGAAATATTATGATGTGGGGTCCGACTTATATTTGCCGAATTATTCATACGACTTAACGAGATCACTCATAAAAAATAACAAGGCTTTTTTATTGTATCATGTTATTTGGGGTCTCCCTAATACTTTCTACTTGGTTTTGAAAATACCACCTTGTCACAATGAAGATATATTATTATAGTTTGCTTGTTAGACGGGTGAACTGACACAGGAACATTGAACATAGAGTGGCATAAATTACTCTTTTTACCAAAATATGATTTATTTCTCGCTTTAATAGTAACATTAACGGCAGTGTTTCGTCATCAAAGTCCTTCATGAAACTAAATGTACAACATGATACTCGAACCTAGCGGTTCTAGCCCATTTTGCGGCTAATTTGAAGGCGTAATTTTAAAGAGCGTAATTTACATACTATACTGTGCTACTGCGATACTACTGTGCCCTAGCTTCGGAAGTTTTACAAGTGCCCCTGTACAATAGTACGTGAAATAAAATATGTTGACTTTGACAAAAAAAAATCTAAATATGTACCAAACTTTTTGCACATAAGATAAGAAAAAATGTCATATAGAATTAAAAAAAAATCAAAAAATTGTTTTTATTTTTGACAGCTTCCAGTACCTATAATTTTGTCAGTTTTAAAAACACGTATTTTTCTATTTATTTAATAAAATTAATTATAATACTAGAGGTTAGAGGTTAAAAACATCAAAAATGGATTCCAGCAGTGGTCCACTCACAAAGAAACGTACGCTGCCTAAACTAATGGCATGTATGACCAAAAACAGTTTGGAGGCATTTCGAAGCAAAGCTTTATTTTCTATGGCATTCCTTGACTCGAATGGTGTACGAAGGTACGTTTAGTACTGATTGAATGTATCATCATCATCATGATATTTAACACATATTTAACTTTACTAATTTCAAACTGGCGACTAAATATCATATTGGTCAGACGAAGCAATATTAGTTATTTATTGAGGTATAGGAGTACATATTGCTGGTATTGGAAGTAAGCGGAGTATCTACTTATTCTGTAGATAAGTATTGTTTTTTATGTTGTGTAAAAATCATCCAATGACCAATCCCACCCTTTGGCGGAGCGGAAAGTAATGACAGACTATCAATGACTAAACGACCCACCCAGTTCTTACGTTGCCTTTATACCAGGGCCTACCCTACTCCACACCCTTTGTGTCCAATTAACTCGTCTCGCAAATCAATCGGGTTACCATGACAGATTCAGTGCATCGGGGATGTCGAAGCATTGTGTTGCTGTTACAAGCATACAGTATCGATTAAGGAATGAGTCAAGGCCCGTTCAGACAAAGTCTGTTATATACACTGACTAGCTTTCTGCCAGCGGCTTCGCTCGCGTGAAAATAGGTTTTCGCACAAACTTTGGACACGCGTTTCGTACCTTTAGGGGGTGATTTTTGGCAAACCCTTTCTTAGTGTTCGCCATACGTCATAAAAGGAAGCCTTGTGCAAATTTCACGCTCTTAGCTAGTCCCAGTAGTTTCAGCTGTGTGTTGATATGTGAGTCAATCAGTTTCTCCTTTTATATATATAGATGATGATTAGATTTCATTTCAATGAAATGTTTTTGCAATAAAAATTAGATATAGCAAAATTGTTACAAACTGCGCGTTAGTTGGTGTAGATAAATTAATTTTGATTACCACATCATTCGAGTCTTGCTTTAAATTTTGATGTCGGTATATGATAAGTAGGTACCTGATTTCTGGAAAGAAAAGGTATCTATTTCTTTCCAGAAATCAGGTACCTATTTGATTAAAGAATAGTTTTTCCTAACCCATATAGGGACTGCATGTTCGAAATAAAATTATTCTATTATATTAGCCGTTGCGTTTATAATCCTACACTATCTAGTTGAAAAGATCGAAATTCTGTTAGAGAGTTGTCGTGAGGATCTTAAAGATCTTTAATCGTAGTATTTTTCTCTTTTTCCAGGAAACAATATGCTTTACACGAATGTCTCATTATGGAGCTGAAAGAAAATGGCTTTTCAGATGCGGCAGGATACTTACAAGACCTGATTTACGATAACGTTCAACTTGTCAATGAAGACGACATCGGTATCGTAGTAGACCTCAGAAAGAGAGAAGATTACTTAGAACATATCTCAGATGTTCTTCAAAAAGCTGAAGAAGCACACGAAAATGGTGTTTAACTATTCATTCTTATTAAAATGTCGTAAAAACTTCAATAGTTGTAGTACTTATAACAGAATAAAATTGTTTTAGATATCCATGATAGATTCAGGAATACTTGTCACGTTGAAATAGCCCGATAATTAAATTTATTAACAGAATGATTTAATTATTCTAATGTACTTAGGTAACAATAGTTAAAATATTCTATTGTTGTAGTGATAGTGTATAGATTTAACTTACTAAGTAAAATTGGTAGGTACCTTAATATGGTCGAATTATTCTTTTTAATTTAGATATTTTAAATAAGTGTCTAATCAAACAATTCTACTTTCAGACGATCCCAAGAAAGAATGCCTCCACTTACTCAATTTAGCGCTGTTCTATGCTGAAAAGGAGAAGGGTATTCTTTGGTTAGCTGAAAAATTCTTTCAAGCATCGATTGCGGTTGGCAGTCAGTACCTTGTTGATGGAGGCCGGTTGAAATCAGTTTGTAAATACCACTATGGAAAGTTTTTGCTAGACAAGTGTAAGTAACCTCTGATTAATTTACGAGCAAATGGTCTTTATATGCATGAAAATAAGGTGCAAAGTTTGTCATCCTCCGTTGAAGCTTTGGATGTTTTGCGCAGATGTCTTTGAAATTACGATTTTCGTAATATGAAAGACATCATTGCCCCCTTGGCCAAGTTACGACCATTTCGTTTAGATTCTCTTGCCGTCGAACGCCTCGAGTAGGCCATGCCTTCGATTTCTTTTTTTGACATCATCTCAACGCTTAGTCACGTGGTCAGAACCAAAGGATCGGAGGCATGACCTACTGGAGCCGCGAAACGGTCGTATCTTGATTAGGGGAGCTTCGTTAGGGGGTAGTTGGAATGGAACCGAATGGCAAAAAAATGTTACTAGTATCTCAGTAATAAATTACTAATAATTATTAAAAAAAAAGTAGTGTTACCAATATCTATTAGTAACTAGCTTTTGCCCGCGGCTTCGCTCCCAGTAACAGAAAAATGTGATAAATGATGAACCGCTCGACCGATTTTGTACAATCTTCACATAAACTTTCTACTAAATAGTCCGAAAAAAGCCTCAACGTTTGGTTTGCACAGGTAAACCCGTTCTTGAGTTATATAAAACTAGCTTTTGCCCGCAGCTTCGCCCGCGTACATAAAATATAGCCTATGTCACTCAGGAGTAAAGCAGCTTTCTATTGTTGCTTAAATTTTTCCAATCGGACCAGTAGTTCCAGAAATTACCCCCTACAAACAAAAAAACAAAAAAACAAACTTTACCTCTTTATTATATTAGTGTAGATTACAACGAAAAGCGGCATTGATCTTTATATTTATCCATAGTAATATTATAAATGCGAAAGTAACTCTGTCTGTCTGTCTGTCTGTTACGCTTTCCCGCATAAACCTCTGAAACGATTTTTATGAAATTTGGCACAGACAATCTTTTGACCCTGAGAGAGGACATAGGCTTTTATTGCGAAAATAAAACGCAGACGAAGTCGCGGGTACCAGCTAGTTAGTAATAAATAACTGATAGGTAACAATTTATTGTCAAGATTTAATAGGTTGTCTGTATATTAGTTCCAGGTGCAGACCCTGAAGAACCATTTGCGTTACTCACAGAAGTGAGAGATGCTGCTATCGGAAAGGTAGTGTTCTTCATTTGTTAAAACCGTATCAGTTTAAGAATACAGTGTTATTTATAGTGCACCAAAATACAAGCTATAAAATTTACAAATAAAAAAATTGAGATAAGTAAATAATAAATTGGACAGCTAAACTTTTTTTTTTTTGAAGAAGATATATCAAATAATTCAAAGAAATGCGACATTACTTATTTCTCAAGAAATACATATTTGCTTGTTATTTCACACGAGTTATGTACCTAATTACTATTCTAGATCGCAATTACTACGAGATTAGCATGTATTTATACGATTATTTTATCGTTCTGTTTACTTGAATGAGAAGAACGACTTTTTGAAATGGCAATTATTCAGATGTTACAAATGCCATTTTTAAAAAAAACAATAATGTCAATGGATGCCGATAATAAATAAAATCTAAACAGCTGGTCAGGTTTGGAAGACGTTTAAAACATAGGCATAACATACTACTTATCCTGATAGTACCACCTGGAATAACTTTCACAACCGCTGGTGAAGACTCATTATCGTAGCTAGTCGTTGGCAATGTGGGCTTCGCGCTAGCCCTCGCTTCTTTAAGAACGAAAGTTTTTTAGGGCACCGTACGTAAAAAAAAAAAACAGAACCCCTATAGGGTGACTTTGTTGACCGTATATTTGTCTGTCAAGACCCTTTAAAATAGATAAGCTCTCTTTCGACCCAATTTTCCACTTGATGATAAGCGACAGTAGTCGCACGCTGGGTTGCAATAGTGTCTTTCTCGTATTCAAATTTTTTAAATAAAAGGACATCGCTGAAGGCAAAAGCCTACGTGTAAACTAGTCCACACACATTTTTTGATACGTGCCCTCGTTCTGAAGTTTGCGCGTTAACTGGGTGCAATAAGGCGTCCCTAGTATCTTGTTGACTTGCGCGCATTACGCGTGGATCACGCGCGAGTCAAGAGTCTGGCGTATTACACGCGATTCACGCGCATAATTTGATTTCGCGCGATGTTTGTGGGCGCGATGTATTGATGCGTAGTATCTCAGTAACGAGCGAATGTTTCGCGGCAGAATCGCTCTTCTGCATCAGCTCTTAGGGCTTGTCCAGAAAGGGCGAATTCGACGCGATTCTCTCGTGCGAATTACGCGCGATCGTTGCGTCCAGAAAGAGCGTACCAACGCGCGAGCATTTAAGCAAAATTTTGACGCTCCATTGTTCCCGATACGTCTCCTCGGCCGGAGTTCGCGCGTTTAACTGGACGCTACAAGGGGTCCCTAGTATCTCGACTCGCGCGCAATACGCGCGAGTCGAGGGTCTGGCGTTATGCACGAGATTTACGCGCGTATTTTGAATTCGCGCGATCCTTGTGGACGCGATGTATTCGTGCCTAGTATCTCAATAGCGCGCGAATGAATTCGCGCGAAACGTTTCGCAACGAATTCGCTTCTTCTGGACAAGGTCTTAGAATAAAACAAGTGCGTTTTGTTCTCTCCATTGCTTTCATACAAAACAATAGGATTTGTTCGCTTACATAGGATTGGCTCTTATATGAATCTGAAAAAGGAGAGCCAGTATCTGATGAGACCGTGTTCGGGAGCACTGCCTTACAACTGTTTCGGGTCCTCGTTAACAAAGCACGGTCGGTGCGAAAAACGGAAACTCCTAGAGCTGAGAGGTTGGCTCGCTTGGCGGAGAGGAGAGCCAAAGATGGTTAGTGACTCATTCTTTCTGTATAATAGTTACTTTAGGTTTCTTTAATTGACTAGGTTTAGCTGGGTACCAGCAGCAGAGCTGACAGAACTCAATTTATCTAACGTTGATACGTTCTATCTATGGGTAATTTTCGTCGAGAGTCTGGTAAGTTGGTCGCTGAAAATCAAAAAGTAGATAATGAAAATCTGAGTTATCAATTTTGGGCCAATGGCAGGTAGTCATCTCCTTCTGCGAAGCAATAATGCACGCGTGAGGAATCGGGCCTCACACCCTAGCCGCCAGGATCCCGAACTCGATCCCCGCCACCGTGAGTAGACTTGCGGACAGCATGCAATACGCCACAAGGAGATGTCGTCAAATCGTAGGGGCTTAACAGTATCGAAGCTTAATATTCGGGCCATGTGCTAAGTGAAAGTAAACCCTAGGGTATAGGAACAAAGGCAAAGAAGAGTCAGGAGTGAGTTTTAGTGAGGAAAAGTATGACACACGCTCCCGCTCCGCCCAAGATCGACCGATGTCATTGGATGATTTCCCACTGTAAAAAAGCTTATTAATTAATTTGCCATTTTAAAGTAGTTTTAGATTTTTAACGTACACATTGCCATTACTAGCTACTTGATTGTTTTAGCCGGTGAGATAAATAAAACGGCAGAGGCAATCGTAGAAATCGGCATTTGTCAGCTGATGATGAACAACTTGAACAACGCTCAGAAGACGCTTGAGAGAGCGTACAAGATACACGAGAGGAGTGAGAACATAGAAGGACTGTGCGAAGTTAGAATGCACATGGCGGCTGTGATGCAACGGTATGATCCTTGACTTTAATATTATACAAGTTTCCAATGAAAATTGTATTTTCAAAGCAAGCTTTTATAGCATACTAGCTTTTGTCTGCGGCTAAGACCGCGTGATGTTAGCAATATATAGGCTACCAGCGCCTTCACCCGCTTCTGTGGTTACTGCACCGCCCCCATAGGTTATAGCGTGATGTTTATATACCTAACATATAACCCATTTTTCGAGAAAGGTTATAGG
Organism: Mythimna loreyi; assembly: GCA_029852875.1. Taxonomy (NCBI): domain Eukaryota; kingdom Metazoa; phylum Arthropoda; class Insecta; order Lepidoptera; family Noctuidae; genus Mythimna; species Mythimna loreyi. The sequence continues at coordinate 14,626,499 of CM056783.1, forward strand.
CTATATATAGCCTATAACCTTTCCCGAAAAATGGGTTTATCCAACACGAAAAAAAAATTTTTAATTCGAAACTGTAGTTTCAGAGATTACCCCCTAGATATAAACAAATTTTACCTCTTTATAATATTAGTGTAGATATATATATATATATATATACCTATATTAATTTATTTAAAACTCGTCAAGACGAAATACACGAGCCCAAACTCGATAAACTCGATGGTTTTTTGTTGTTTAATTACAGAGTTCTAATGGTCACCTTCCGGTTCCAAAATCCGAAAAATTCCATGACATAATAATATTGCATTGTCATCTGATTGACACATGCATGGTAAATTTCAGCTCTATCGGTAACTGGTAAATGGATCAATTATTTGATCAAAAACATTGGGACAGGCTGGTGAAACTAAATAAAAGCTCGTATTAAGATAGTTTACTGTTAAATGAGTTACTTTAAAGACCGCTGCATACGTGACGGGATAATACCTCTGACGGGACGTGAACGGGTACGGGTCGTGACTGCCTAGTTCAAGACGGGAACGTGTTTTTAATGCATGCGTACCGTAAACAGTGATTCGGATCGACGTATCATCGATGCTGATGCAAACGTCCAATACTACTTTTTTCTCCGGAACGAACGAAGTGCTAAACATGGTTGGCGACGATATTCTTCCCGCCCCGTCAGTGCCACGTTCCCCTCCTGTCCGTGTCCCCGTGACATATGCTTCCATATACATTTTGTATGAAATGATGTTTCCAAAATTTCCCGTTCCGTCCCGTCCCTTCCGTGAAAAAACCCGTCACGTATGCAGCGGCCTTAAAATTATTAACGTTCCAGTTTGTGGCAGTATTTCACACCGAGCCAACTTATAATGTTACACAAAGCGCAGGTCCGATCGTGTGTGAAGTACTGTAGCCACATATGAGCTGATGATGCAAAATACCACATAGCAGCTTTGGGCTGGGTGGAAAAGCGCGCGAAGAAGTAAATTGGTATAAATTTAAAAAATAAATCCAGATTTGGTTAAGTCTAATCTACAAAGACTTGTACACAGGCGTAGATTAGCTAGGCTTTCGGTATTTAATGGGTTGCATTTTAGAGAGTGTGCGCGGGACTTGCATGACCTGATTCCGCCATCTCAATTCTGCCATCGGACAACCCGACCCGATAAACATTTCAAAAGCTGGTAAAAAAAAAATAAGTCAAACTTATTTAATACTAGCGACTCGTCCAAGCTTTGCACGGGCACAGATGTATTATACACATAAACCTTCTTCTTGAATCACTCTATCAATTTAAAAAACGACATCAAAATCTGTTGCGTATTTTTAAAGATCTAATAAGCATACATTGGGATAAGCAACTTTGTTTTATACTATGTAATGATAACCAGTAGGTTACTTTATAATCTCGACACATTGTTGTTTTCCATGTTTTGCAATGAGTTCTTAAACAAGTAATATTCCACTTTTCATAAATTACATATTAACAAGAATATAACATTTGCAATCCCGTTTCTATTGAATATGCGATAATTAAATGTGTTACAACCATCAGTTTATGCATATCAATAATTAAAAGCATTATCATACTTTGGCTCTAAAGTTATTTTTATTCATAACTAGCGATCCCGCCCCAGCTTCGCACGGGTACTGATATTGAATTTATTATACATCTATACTTAATATTATAAAGCTGAAGAGTTTGTTTGTTTGTTTGTTTGAACGCGCTAATCTCAGGAACTACTGGTTCGAATTGAAAAATTCTTTTTGCGTTGAATAGATCATTTATTGAGGAAGGCTTTAGGCTATATAACATCACGCTGCGACTAATAGAAGCGAAGAAACAACGGAAAATGTGGAAAAAACGGGGAAAACTATTCATCTTTGAGGGCTTCCGTTGCGTGCGCTGCCAAAACGGTTTAAGATACCAAAAAAATATGTATGAAAGAATTATTCCTCTTAAAATAGTCTAAAAAAATGTCCGCGACAGTATATGTCTATCTTTTAAGATTAACTTACTAGAACCGTTTTTATGCGAATCAAATTTAGCCAATTTTTACCGATTATTTGTTAGAGTTGTATCAACATAATAATATAATCTTTATCCAAATAAATGTATTGTTGATTAAGAGAAGATATTACAATTTTAAAATAACTCCGATATAAAATTCACACGCGATGCGTGATGTGCAAAACTTGACGCTGCGCCTGCGCCTGGCCGGCGGGCGAGGAGAGGGGTTGCTTGCGGGCGGCGCGGATGGGTTTCTTTTATGGTAGGTAAAAATCATCCAATGACGAATCCCGCTCTTGGGCGGAGCGGGAAACAGTGTCAGATTCTTACTGACTAAGCAACCTACCCCGTTCCTCCCTTGCCTTATTCCCAGAGCCCCTGTATAACGCTTTCGCACCAACCCTCAGTTGCAGGAGGCTTCGCCCCTGAAGGGCCCCACAGTTTGCTAACAACACCTTGAGGCGCGCGGGAGCAGTGCACGCCATCGACGACTTGGTCTCGGTCTGGACTGTTGGACTGTGACCAGAGAACCGGACGGCGAGCTACCCATTGCTCACCGTCCACAAGCCAGCGTCTACAGAGACCGGATATCGGCGGGATCTCGGCGGTGACGGCTACAGCGAGGGCGCTGTTGTCTTTGCCTTATGCGGTCGGCCTCCTCCTTTACGAGCATTACTGCTTTGCAGAAGGAGGCGACCGCTTGCCATTCTTCTTCGCTGCGAACTATGGCCTGAACCGAGGGCCGGCGCGAGAGGTCGCCGCCGCTGATCACCCCCACGAGGACACGGCGATGCTCTTCTCAAGCGGGGCACACCTCCACCGTGTGCTCCACCGTATCCTCCGGGCTGACCACACAGTGGCGACACCCGGGCGTCTCTTCCGCACGAATCCGGCGCGCAGGAATCTCCTGAACTTCCCATGTCCGGTGAGAACCTGCGTCATGCGGAAGGTGAGGATGCCGTGATTGACATCACGCCTCAAAGAGGGGACTTACCGCCGAGATTATGGCGTTCATAAGTTAGGGTGTAGCTCTATGAAGTACTTTTAAATAATTATGTTCTTTTAAAAACTAAATTGTCTAAAATAATAACAGAAATTGACACGGGCAAAGTCGTGGGTAACAGCTATAATTTATAAAGCTGAGGAGGTTGTTTGCAAAAATAAATATGATGCCCAAAATAACTATTCCACGCGGACGAAGTCGCGGGCACAGCTAGTGTATTATACACATGAAATTCCTCTTGAATCACTTTATCTATTAAAAAAACCGCATCAAAATCCGTTGCGTACTTTTAAAGATCTAAGCATACATAAGGACTAAGCAACTTTGTTTTATACTATGTAATGATATCCAGATTTAATTGTAATATTTTCTATTGAGAAGATGAATTTAAAATTTGCTACACACATATAAAATATGCTACATACATAGGGCAAAAAATAGGTCTAAAGATATGATGGAAAATGTATTCAACGATGGTACTGCGATATCTCTGAAGAGTTCGCATGCACTCCGAATTAGCAGACTGGCTGGCAAGACGTTCGCAGTCTATTTGTAGTTTGAAATAGTTACAAGAAAATATGATAGGTGGTCATGTGAAGTGAATATAATTGTATGTCGAGCCGTCTAAGAAAAATATAGGAAAAGTACAAAGTTTAACGTGGTTTTATTAAAGTGACCACGTCCCTGAAGGTTGGGAGCCTCTCGAGAGGACTCGAGGCTCTCACAAATGGTGGAGGCCAAAAACGTTTGATTTCAGATTTAAGTAACTTGATTGTTTGAAGGAAACGGCTGCGTAGGTACAGCCCCTTATAAACGACACCTCTTGCATGCCAAGCGAGGAAAATTAGTAAAGCAAACGAGTGGACGCCTGAAGATTTGAGAGCTAAGTGTTTTTTTTTATTCGTTGATTAGTTTTATAAAGAAAAAATGATGTATTACTCGGGAATAGATAAAGATATCTGTTTCGAGGAATTTGTTGCCGAGTTCAGGCTGACGGCTAGAACCAACGAGTGGTTTGAGAAGGACTACGCACTCATTTTGGGCGTATACCTGCAGGGACCAGCCCAGTATTTTTTTAGGTACACGTACCATGAGGATATGGACTTCGCAACGTTGTGCGATTTATTGAGGAGTGAGTTCCCGTGCGAATGTTTTAAATGTAAGCATCGTGCCGCACTGGAACTATGTGTCGTGGAGGAGGATCTAGCGCTATGCGGTGAAGGTGAACCGTCTAGTGTTGTGGATCACAGTAATAATACCGATTTATATTCTAGCATGACGGAAAATGATGAGCAAAGTGATGAGCCAAATGATGACGATGATGACCAGAGCCATGACGTCAGCAGCCAGGAAGAGGAGGATGACCAGGGCTGTGACGTGAGCAGCCATGATGACACTGATGACCAGGGCTGTGACGTAAGCGGCCAAATCAGCGATGAGACACCCACGGAGGATACGGATGAAGACAAATCCCCGGGTGTGTTCAATCCATGTATTACTATTTCATCCGATTTTATTCCAGATAAAGATACGTTCGTTACAATAACTCAAGATGATCATGATGAAGTATGCTATAGAAATGATTACGAGGAGCATCATAAGTTGGAAATAATAAATTGTGAATTTAAAGGTTTTTTACAGAAGGAAAAGGAGATGACACAAGTTGTCACAAAATATGATGACCGTTCTCCCGTGATGAAACATAAAGTTCCCAAAAAAAGGTTTGAGTCTAATATGTCACGTAAAAAAGATCGCGTTCCAGGTAAAATTAAAAGGTGCATGGCACAAAAAAGTATGGTTAATAGAAAGTCCCTCCATCTTAGACATTTAAAAGAAATTAAATCACATGTATCAAATTGTAAATATTATTGCACGAAATTTAAAAAACAATTCTTTTTACCTAAATTTAAATTTTGGAAATTTTATAAGAAGAAGTTATTAGACAGTATCTTTTATAATTATTAAGTTTCATTTCGCTTTAAGAATTTTGTAAATATATAAGGCTCAAAAGGCAGCATATCCAGAACAAATACGTAAAAATGTTATGTCATTCATTAAAAGTCATTAATGTCAGATAATATTGTCATATTAAGTTGTTGTTGTAATGAAGTGTTAATATATATTTTTGTTGCATGATGAAAAACTGCTGCCGAGTGAGCACGAGCAACGTGCCAGGGCAGATGTCTAAGCACGCGCAGCGTGCCAGGTCAGGTGCTGATGGGTGCAACCAGGAGACTGGAGGAGGAGCCACAGAAAATCAAAATGAAAGATAAGTGTTAGGGTTATAGGATAGGAATGTATCTATTTCAGAGGGAATGAGGAGAAAATTGCGCACTTAATGTGAGCTAATATCAACTTTGCAAATGAAGCATAGTCTTCGCAAAGGGAGTCAAGTTGATTCCATTGATATACTTAGCTTGAATAATTAAATTTAATCGGTGTTGATTAATTGTTGCTCTGGAATGGATTCATATAGTGAAGCAAAGTATAGGTGATCCAATGGTTGTGGCTCTTTGACCTCTGGCCCGATAAGCGCCTGAAGGAATAAAAGTCAGAAGGCATTGTATCTTAGAGTGTAATCCCAATAGGGGTGGTTGTCACTTTGGCTTCCTAGGTCAGCAGGGCGGTGCGCTGAGGCCTTTAGTGGGGTTTTGCTCCAGCGAAGTTTAAGCAGGGCAACGCTGTTGGGTGAGAGCGGAATGATGCTCAATAGAAACATAAATGTTGGTTGATTATATTTTGAAATTGTGTCGTTGACCCCAGCTTAAACTAGTTCTCCAGAACCATCCGCCATAATAAAAAAAATATATATATAGTCCCCACATAGGTAGGGAAATCGGTGTTAGGAGTAGGTAGGTCCTACCCATAGCCTGCGATAAATTTTGTCGAATAGAAATGTTCGGTTTCCAAACATTTCTATTCAATAAAGGGGTGGCTGAATGCGATATCTCTGAAGAGTTCGCATGCACTCCGAATTAGCAGACTGGCTGGCAAGACGTTCGCAGTCTATTTGTAGTTTGAAATAGTTACAAGAAAATATGATAGGTGGTCATGTGAAGTGAATATAATTGTATGTCGAGCCGTCTAAGAAAAATATAGGAAAAGTACAAAGTTTAACGTGGTTTTATTAAAGTGACCACGTCCCTGAAGGTTGGGAGCCTCTCGAGAGGACTCGAGGCTCTCACAGTACCTTCCAAAAATAGTGACATGTTGATGGGCTGGGCACATGATCCGTGTTAGGAACAAAAGTGGTCTATTCGTAGCTCTTCTGTAGGTTCTGTTCGTGGCTCGTGGCTGCTAATCCATTAGCTGGCACAACTGTTTTTACAAAAATTGCCGAGTTCATATCCTCAATTTCGAAAACCTCGCAAGCGGGGTCAAGATACCTGTGGGCTGAGTGTGAGTTGTTTTTAAGTTAACGTGATAGAAACGTTTAGCGCGTTTGGCTCTCTGATTGGTTAAAGAGCTTGGAGCGGGCCAATCGGAGTGCCGAACGTCATAAACGCGACGATCGCGTTAGCGTAAAATGCACTCACACTAGGCATTCTGATTTGCTTATCATTTTTAGCCTTCACGAGCTTCGCATCATGTGAGACAGTTATGTCAACAATCAATGCACGCATGATTCGGTTCATCATTAGAATAACAGGCTTATTGGCTTCAATAGTCCTGTCAGTGGTAAGGGGCAGATTCCAGCAAAATATGACTATTATCTATTATGACTATTATTATTGAGCAGTGGTGGCCGAGTGGTAACGGCCCCGACTTGCGTGTAGTAGGTCGCGGGTTCAAACCCAGCCAGGCGCATTACTTTGTGTAATTTATTTCATCACCACTGCTCTCAAAACGGTGAAGGAAAACATCGTGAGGAAACCGGCATGTCCTAGAACCAAAAATTCGAAGACATGTGACATCCACCAACCCGCACTGGGCCCGCGTGGTGGATTACGGCCCATTCCCTCTCTTAGAGAGGAGGCCTGTGTCCCTGCAGTGGGAACATTAAAAAAAGGCTGATGATGATGATGACTATTATCAAGAACTAGGTCAAACACATACATGTACGGACGGAACTTATGATTTCACAATAGAGTATTTCAAGGAATGTTACATAGTTGTACCTATGCAAATACTCTTCGACAACTAGACGAGAACAACCAGTGGCGGAATGATTCTGCTGACAGCTATGTCAACCGTACCGTCTTTGACAATTAATCTCCATGGTAATTTCGTCCTTAATTGCATTGACAAACTTTCGTCTCCCCGAAGATTTCACCCACACGTAGCCAACCTACAGTAGTTACTAATTTAATAATTAGTACCAAGTTCCATGAAAAGTGTCTAAGGGGCCTTTTCTCGAGTTGGCGGTGGCCCCTTACACGCCTTCCAAGGGTCCAGGACCCCAGGGACCTGAGATACTGACTAATATTCTAAAGGCGAAGTTTGTGAGCGTGTGCGAGTATATTCCCTTAGGATAATTTTCTACTATCACTTAGTTCAATGTAAGTGTTTGGCATTAAATTTAATGGTGTATATGTTAGGAATCCATACATTATTTTTGTGGTAATGAGTATACAATACATATTTTTTTATTTGTGAATTTTGTGTTATATTTATTTGTTTGGGTATTAATATGTTTTGGGTGTTGGATATTTTATTTGTTTGTAAGTTTCCTTGCGCAACGTTTTGGGTATGCTGTGTGGTAATGTACAAGTAGTAAATAAATAAATGAAATACTTAAATTTACTAAATAACCCTAAAAAACGTAAAAAAAAAAATTGCAAACTTTATTACAGGTATTCTCACTTCTACTTTCCATTTTTATTTTCTACTAGCTTTTGCCCGCGGCTTCGCCCGCGTGGGTTTGGGGTTTCCGGGATAAAAAGTAGCCTATGTGCTATTCCAGAGTGTATCCTATAGTAGGGGAGCCCAAGAGGGGATTTCGGGATTTACTAAAGCGCGGCAGATTAATATACAGTAGGATACCTGGTACCCGGATACTTACTTCCACCAGATATGAGCCTCATTTATAAGGACGCCCGTAAAGGATAAAGGATCAGATTAGTAAAAAAAAGTCGTTCATTTGAAATTTTCGGGCGCGTCAGATTAAGGTAGGAGGAGTTAGTTATATGCTAAAACATCTATATTCCTCTAATCTGACAATTTAAGGGTGACGTAAAGAAGGGGGAGGGCTACAAAGTTGAAAAAAAAAAACGTCATCTCGACATTCTCGAGCGTGGTTAAATTTTTTTTTATTTTGAAGGGAATAGATCAAGATTTATGAGAAATATATAATCTGACGATTTCCACAAGCCGAAGTAATAAAAATTAATTAATAAAGTTTTATTCGTGCAACTACGCGATGCCTGTATTCCCCTCTCCGCGTTTCTATTCCTCTCTCACTTTTCCTCTATCTATTGCTCTCTCATTCCGTCCCTACTCCACTCTGGTTTCTGTTGCCATGACAGCTGATCACCAGGATTGTCATCTTCAATAAGACATACAAGGTAAAAGACAAATCGCAACCTTTTTCCTTGAGTATCCGAAATTATGATGCGTGCAATTTGCCGCCCTGTCAATCGGAGTTATTCCAACAGGTGTTACGTACAAGATACATTGCGTGCTTGTTGTGTAATGCCCATAATGCAAAAATTACCGATCTTTTACCAACAGACTATGGATGGAAAGTTGTAGAAGACAAGCTCGAAATAATCTGGTTTGCAGGTGTTCAATTGCCGAAAGCGTATGAAGATGTCATCATAACACCTGATATTCTTGAGGATACTCCAGAATTAGGTATATTTATTCTCCAATAATTAAAAAATATTTTAATTGTCAGATTAGGCGCATCCCTCCAGGTAATCGTCAGATTATGAGATATTACGTCCAGGGCATTAAGATGAACCATATATATCTTAATCTGACACGCTTGAGTAGTTCAAGATGACGATTTTTTTTTGCACATTCTAATAATGGCCGTGAGCTTGCGTCACATCTGAATCGTCAGATTATTATATAATAGCTTTTTTTAAGTTCACTTAACATTCCCTTCGAAAATCTGACGCGCTCGATTAAATTTTTTTTTTTTTCATTTTCAACCCTTACGTACGACCACCCCCATCATGAAAACTATCAGATTAACATACGTACATGTTTGAAAAAACGTTAAACATAGATTCTATCAATATCTGACACGCTCGAGTATGTCCATGCAACAGTTTTTTTTTACATTTTTGAAAATCTATAGTTGCTCCCCCCACCGATGAAAAGGTATATATCATATGACATTTTTTTCTTCTTATCATCTAAGCTTTGCACTCAATAAGTCTCTATGACGCTCGAGTAAATCCCGATTTAGCACGGTGGGCTCCCCTACTACTATGCCTGTGCCAAATTTCATTCAAATCCATTCAGTAGTTTTTACGTGAAAGAGTAACAAACATCCATACATCCATACTTACAAACTTTCGCCTTTATAATAGTAGTAGGATTAATGTTTTCGAAATATATTTTTATTAATCATATTGTACTCACATATTTTTGTTTTGACGATTCTTTGAAGTCGCAAACATTTAAATCATCACACAATCATACAATATGTCATCACATAATTATAACCCATCTACTTTCACAGGTTGGGTGAACATGAAGCTGCAGCGAAGTTGCTGACAGAGATGGGAGCCAGTGCCATGAAGCATGGACTGAGGAGGCACCTCGGCCGGGCGCTGCATCTACTGGGCGAGCTTCACCTGAGGCGGGAGCGACCAGAACTGGGCACCGAGCATCTGGCTGAAGCATTTCTATGCTTCATGGGCTTTCATTTTCAATCTGTATGTAATATCATTTATTTATATCTAAGTTTTCCATATCTTATTACGTTTATAAATGGGATTTAAAGTCTTGCTATTAGAACCTATTATTTTTTAATTGATCTCAAACATAAAAAAACAGTACAATTCTAAAATTGTTTATGATAAAATGCATTTATTAAAGGGGCAACTAGCTAGCGCTGTAGATTTTGATAAGATAAGGGATACGAAAACAGAAGAAAGTGTGATTTACGGGCCCAAGACAAAAGAGATATTCGAAGAGGAAGCTGAACAATCGAGACTTATGACAGCTATTTCAGCAGGTAAAAATTCTCTTAGAGGTATTTTCTATCATAAAAATCATATCGTTTTTCGCATTATTTTTGGTAATAAAAATGCTAAGCCTGTTTAATTGTCAAAATATGTTTTCAGTTATTTTATGGCAGTTTTTTTTAGTTAGTCTACGAGGAAACGCATATACAAAAAAAAAAAACAACTGCTTTCAGGTCAGGAACTAATGGCCTCCTACTTCAGTTTGTTGAAAGAGGCTGGCGAATGTTCCGTCGCTAAAATGAAAATAATTGAGTGGAAGCTGTCGCACACGGGCTGGTGGATCAAGAGACAACACCACGACTTCATACCGTGTTTGTGTCCTGCACACAACCGAAGTCCTCTGGATGTTTTATGGTACATATGTTTCAAAATTATGGCATATTAGGCGCCGCCTCTGCGAGCCAGTTAATAACCGCGAATTGACGCTCGTCAATGTCATTCCCCCAATCGCCAAGTTAAAACACGTTCATAGAGTTGTTGTAAAAAGGAAGCAGGACGACAATACGGACGCTTCAAGACATTCATTTGTGGAGGTGACACCTCAGAGGTTTTGTGTTAGAAAAGTTGCTGCTAAACTCACATTATTAATTTTATAGGTTGCAACTGGAAGCCAAACTGTCCGAAGAAAATAACGCATCATCAAGAGAGCTCGGTGAAGGACTCGTCAGGACTTCCACCATCCAAGACATCATGCTACGACACAGCAGCTACCGGGGAATGACATCGAAATCTATAATGAATCCCGCAGAGAGCGCGCATGCTACTGTTAAATAATACATACTTATATTGGTATATTCATTTTACCCAAATATTGTTCTTAATGTTTTATAAGAGATCACAGACAAACGTACCTTCCTACACCTGTATGAGGTCATACTAATTAGTCATATACAAATAAAATATATAATAGTTTATTTAATATAAAGTTTATTAGTTCGTTTCATTCATCATTCAACGTACAAAGGATATAATTTAAATGTATATTTACAAAGAGCTTATACTAACCGCATAGTTAAATAATATTGAGCAAAACATGCAAATGATTGCACCATCTTCAATACCTTCCCGTTTATAAAGGGTCTGCCACCGATATAACATCTTTTTTGACAATAACAATGTGACAAAATTATTTTACTCTGTGCAATCAGCACAGGCTTAACAAAAATGCGAGAGCCATGCGTCCATATTTACATAAAATTAAAATTAATTTAGGAATCTTATGCAACTATTCAGCACGCTTTGGTAACTTTGCGTGGCTCCAGGCGTACCTTGAAACCCTCAGCACGTTTCAAGATGATGTCTGCTTGCAATTTGAAGTCGGACTCCTTAAGATCTGAGTGGATGCGGAAATTCCTGAGTATCGTAGACAGGATAATCTTCAGCTTCAACATGGCATATTTACGACCTTTGGAAAAAACATAGCTTTAGCAGGTACAGAAATATAATACAAAATGATAGTTTTATTTGAGATCTTATTTGATAGAGGTAACTCACCGACACAACTTCTGGGTCCTGCAGAGAAAGGCACGAATGCGTAATAATGTCGATTGGCGGATCTTTCAGGCAGGAAGTTGTCTGGGTCGAACGTTGTAGGGTTGGGGTAGACGTCTGGGCGACGGTGCAGCTTGTACGTCGCCACAACAACGGTGGTACCAGCAGGTACTTTCTTCCCGCAGGACGCTGTACAAAGAAAAGGTTTTAAAAATGCCTCTTCAAAATATTCCCAAAATATAGCAGAAATCGAAGTTCGATACTTACGAAGAGTAATGTCTTGGTTAAGGTGACGCGCAATGATTGGCACTGGAGGGAACATCCTCAAAGTTTCCATGAGGCACCTTTCTAGGTATTTCATCTCCAGGGTATCCTGGAATGTGGCTGGGCGATCTGAATCACCAAAGATGTTGTCAAGTTCTTCAATAACTTTGTCTTGAATGTCTTGGTGGATGCCCATCATTGACAGGAAGAAGCTGCTGCCGGCAGCTGTTGTGTCGTGACCCTAAATTATAAATTAAATTTAATGCATGATTATATATTCTACAAAAGGAATTGTGATTGTTGTCGACTCCATTAATTTAGAATATTTACCTCAAACATAATGGTGTCTACTTGTTCTTTGATTTCCTCGTCGGAAATAACAACGCCGCTTTGTGAACTCTCGAGGAGGAGGTCAAGGAACGCCAGACGTTTCTTCTGTCCTACGTCGGCGTCGTCGACGTCCAAGTCGTCCTTGAGTCCAGCTGACTGTCCGAACGACAGACCTTCAACGGAGGTAGTTTTGGTAGCTTCCTCAGAGGTAGTGTTGTAGTCTTGCAAGATTGTCGGTCGCTTGCCGGAGTTGAATTCCTCCTTCTTCCTTCGGATAACCTTTAAAGTTATAAATGGAATGATATAGATGGTTCAGTAGGTAAAATTAAAGGAATAATTATTTATATGCGGTTCATTATAATGCTAGTTTATTCCGATCGCTTTGATGGTCACATAACAAGTTCCTAGTAGCGTCCAATAGGTCACCGAGTCTAGGCCGGCTAGGTAATTCTTGTTATAGACATGTAAGTATTAAATTGTGTGTTACCTTCTTGGTCAGGCCGTGGATGACATCGAGAAGTTTGGTCTGCTTCTTAGCGTAGTCGGTTAGTTTGAAGAGAAGGTCTGGCCTCAGCCAGATTTTGGTTTGTCTCAAGTGAAGGATGTCGCACATTTTCATTACAGCCATAGCGTATTCGAATCCACTTTGGTCTTGTGTAGATTTGCTTACACCCATAGCGGTTTCTAGAATAGATGCACAAAATCATAAGAAATGATTTTTAACCATATTATAACATTTAAACGTTCAAGTTTTAATATATACAGGTGTTTTCTAAGGATATACAAATTTAAAATTACTAACAGTAAATGATATCTATGTGCCTGGTATTTTTAAAATAACAATAACAGAGACGATATACTAGGGACTAATAACTGGGTGCACAAAAAAGTGACTAGATTTGTATATTAAAAAAAAAATCTTAAATCTGTCGAAAAAGCAAGACACGCTATTGATCACTCATATTAATAAAAGAAAGAGTTTTTGACCTCCATTGAATTCGAAACAATTGCGTAAGGAGGATAGCTATAAAGGAGCGTAACGATCGTGGCCGGGAATGGCGAATATTGGCCATTAGCACGTGAGCACATGGGGGGTCGCCAAACCTGCCGCCCGGTAGTACTACGTGCCTGTGATTCAGTGCCGAGTGCCGAGCGGTACCACGCACGTACCAATGATTCAATCATGCTTCCATCAACACTGACCAGCGACCGTAGAGATTCGTCTTTATGAAATAATGACCTCTGGCATACTGTTCTCTATAGCAATTGTATCTCGCACCGAGATGCATCTAGGAATGGGATTATTTCCGTTATAAGAGATAACTAGGTACAGTGCATGGTTTCGACACAAATTGTGATACAAAATCAAATCGATTATTAGGTCAATTTATCATGATAGCGTGACTGGCGAATTAGCAAAAATAATAGCGACAACGCTTATAGCTAATAACAATAGAAACAAAATTCTACTCGTCTAATGGCTTTTGTTAGAGTTTGTTAACCTATAAGGTTAGATTAGCTTGGAACTTAACACGCTAAGGTCTTTTAGTTCCTTCCAAAGCTTAGTTTTTCGTTTAAGGAAAAACTTGTGTTTGGTATTATACGGCGAGTTTAGGCGAGTCTACACTAAACCGGAAAAATTGTTTGAAGCTAACAACATAATTAGCACCGTAAACATCACGGATGCAATCCATACTACTATATAGTGTTCTATTTATCTCAACTTCCATCTAATGACTATTATTATTGAACGCAATAAGACGATTACTGGCTACGTGATAAGTGTACATTTGCGTAGTTTGAAAATCTAGGAATTACCTACAGTTGCATGGCTACTTCTTAAAATCGCATAATACGATCATGCAATATGCAAGAGTTAGATTGTAATGCGCCGATTCTACTCTCGGCTATCCGAGTATGTATTCATTATAATCTATACCTCCATATAAATAAAATAAAAAGTGGTCGTTTTTAATCTCAAAGTAACATTTTGTACTAATTGCATATGAAAGTATATTAAATACGGTCTATTTGCCAGTTTTTTCCAGCTAATCTCCGAAACGACTGGACCGATTTTAACGGGACTTCATTGTTACATTGCTGACATCGTAAGGAGTAACTTCGGCTTTATAATTAATAGGGTTCAGCACAGAAAAATGCTTGTTACATTTTTGACCACGTGGCATTGTGCTATTTTACGAGTCTGACGCGAATGAAGTCGCGGAGACTTAGCTAGTTTTGTACAAAAATGAGTTGAATCAACACGTAGGTAATCTTCGTCTCGTAGATTTCGCAAACGGTTTAATAGGTTCTCGGGGCATTTGCTTCAAGAACACGGTCTGTAGTCCATGTGAGGGCCGCCGTGTTGTCACAGCGTGCCTGCCTACGTGACATTACATACAAATTGCTCTTTATCCTGCTTTATTTTTGTGCGAACACCTTGAGATTTAAGACCATTTCCACTTAACGCGTTCAGTCTAGTTTTGGGGTGCTTTTAGTTTAATGTTAGGCTTGTTTTATTCGCGGATTTAAAGTTTTTTTGTTGTTTTTCGTGTCTTGGATCATATTTATAGTCCCTTCACTTACATAAAATATGTTTATGTTTAATATCTAGATGTTACTCGCAAATGCCTGCAAACGCTTTGCTGATGGATTTAGATTGTCAAGCGAAGGTTAAGTTAGCAGTAAATTGAACACCATTCGCTTGCAATACTTTAGATATTATTGGGAATATTCAGAATTGCATAGAGTCGGTAGTTATCGACATTCTTTGGCCAGGTGTGTCTGGCTTGGACTCGACAACAAAGTGAATTGTATCAAGTACGCAGACGAGTCATTGAGAGCGAATAGGCATATTTAAATTACAAAACTATTCGGCGCACGCGCACACTACCATTGGTAACGAAAACTGAATGATCATACGCATGTCCAGTAGCACGTAGGCGACAATGACATAACGTTGAAATGAAAAGAAATGGCATATTACTACTTTGAAGGTTTTATTCAAATTGGGTAATTTATTTTCTTTAATGGAAACAATTCTATTTGTATTTATATTTTTTGAATAAGTAGTGTTCAATGTACTTTTCCGCCTCATTACCATCTATTAGTATTGTTGAGTTTTTCAATGTTACTTGCAAAATTAACGGGAGTAGGGATCAGTCGTTGCTAATGACAAGGCATTTTCCACAATTGCTATTCATCAATAATTAAGGTGATTGTATTTATTTGTTTGTAGCAGAATTAACATGACTTCGCTTTTAATTTACTGGTTCAAATGTTTCGGTAAGGCCTGCCAGCTGTTCCTCAGAAAAATTCATGGCGTTTCTTTTCAAAAGTGACGGAATAGAAGTCTACTTACCAAGCAAGATTTCCACGGTGCATTCGCTCATGTAATCGTGGCAGTCGAACTCTCCTGCTTCCTTCCTCAGTTTGCTGACAACGGCCCTTGAGTTGGCATTGAACAGGTCGATGAAACTCTTCAGCACATTCAAGTGGAAGGTGGGAGCGATCAGTTTGCGGTGAGACCTCCATTTTTGGCCTGATAAGAAAAAATATCAATGAATCACAAGGTTTAACCATTTGAAGTATTTCATCAATGTTCGTTCATCAATTATAAAGAGTTAATTGAGACTTCTTTATGCGGCTGTAAAGTATTTCCTGAACTCTGTTTTTGCTTTATCGATATGTTAAGTGTAGATACATAATGTAGAACTAAGAGAATGACCTTATTTGTGCACGTAATCGCTGCCTCCGGGAATTTAGGTCTAAGATGAAAATTTTTCCTCAATAAAACTTAGCCAATTAAAATTCTATAATCGTACACAAAGTTTATGTCGTCTATGTTTTGACGTCAGAATTGGGCAATGACTGATGTGAATGCATATGTGTAACAATAAAAGTAATGCGTCATTTTTTTTCTACTTAATGACGTCATTTATCTATTTTTAGTGCTTAGGTTAATTTGAACGGACATTCTAAAACTATTTTCACTTCAATAACGATCTATAAATGATGATGAATGAAGTCGTCTTTTTTAAATATAAACTTACCAGTACTGATGAGCAGACCATTTCCGAGCCAGGGCTTGAAGAATCTGTATTCATCAGCTTTGTCGATGTGAGTGTGGCTGCTCAGGATCAATTCTACATCACGGGGATCGTACAGGAACACCAGGAGACGGGGTCCAATCCAGATCCTCACGACAGACTCTCCGTCATAAGCAATACTCTTCTCAATGATGTTTCTGAAGATGTCTGTAGAAAGAATAAAAGTTATTCAGTTTATCGCTATACTTCCTTAGCGTAAAAGAATTAATGTTTCAGGAGGATTTATTCTAAAGTTTTACCGTAGATACGTTTCTGTTTTTTACGATAGAACTTTGTGATACACGATATGACTGTTTTTGTTAAATTGTTGTTTGGATGTCTGACGGCGTGTGCTTTGAGCGTTTGTGAAGTTGAAAGTTTAACGTACCATGAGATCCACCGGTGAACTCGAGTGCGTTTCCAAGGAGTGGCAGGCCAGGGGGTCCGTGCAGCTTAGCTGCGAGCTCATACATGTGTCTTCTGGACATACGCCAGTAGGCGTACCAGAGGATTAGGGCAGGCACCAGAAGAACATAGAACAGGTTGGTGGCAGCCCAGGTGCTGGAAGGCACCGCGCTTTCGGCGGCCGCGTAGCTCATGATGAGATGATTTTACAGCTGTAGAAATTAATAAGGGTAATGTTAATGCGAAAATGTGATTGATAGGAATACGTTTAATGTTTATAAAGGCTCGAACAAAAACTTAATGATATGATTTGTGTATCCAACTTAGACAGAGTGTCTACAGTGACATCATAGCGCGTCGTTTCACAATTTCCTATAGTAAAGTGATAAACGTTCAAAGTGAAAATGATAATAATTTTGATATTGATTTAAACAGCTGATTCTTATCTATTAACAGTACTGTTTCTAAAACGTGGTTCCTGACTAAACTTAGATTAAACAATCAGGTACAAAAGACACGTAAGCAGATAACATGTTCATAAGTTTTCTTACGTAAGTTGGAACAAGTTTGTAGCTCGGAATAAGTATCATTTAAGTTCATAACATTATGCATAGGTACTCGTATAAAACCCTAGTTATTATTTATGTTCATAGTTCTGTATAATATTGTTATTATGTTTACTCAATAATATAGTAGCGGATATCAAATTTCAATGTGTTTCTTAACTACTTACTAAGTTACTGCAAATTAAGTTATTTGTTGTTTGAATTGTTAAAAAAAGACAACAACAACAATTCGATACTTTTAGGAAGGTTTTTTGTACTTCCTTAGATTAATTCACAGTGTTTAGTCCCATCTCGGTACCCAGTCATGAATCATTGTTGGTACCGAATTGAGAAGGTGGCGAAATGGGACTAAAACAGACTACGGAAACCATGAGAGTATGCGACACTGAGCTTTTCTATCAGTGAATATACTACATATTAGTAATTCGGCTTTACTATTTCCAAATACTATATTTTAGAAACAGATAGTTATTAAATGGTGATATTACACTCTTTATTATACGCCACAGAAAAATACAAAGTTGAACTTAAAATTAATAAAGTGTAGAATAATTATTTTTGGGTTTTGTTCACCAGCATACAAGGAAGATCGTAGGGTAGGTAATTAGTTAGGATAGATAAGGGTAGGGTACGGTAGAGTAGGGCAGAATGGGCTAGAGTATAGTTGGGTAGTGTAGGGTAGAGTAGAATAGAGTAGTCAGTTGACGGGAATGAAGCCGTGAGCAAAAGATAGTGTATGCATACAACACAACTAATAAAAAACAAACAAGCTATCTTAACACTAGTGATGAACTTCAGACAATCTAAATATAGTATCTAATCGGTATCAAGCAAAAACATAGTTTTTGTATCAATGTATTGAATGAAAAAATAACTGGTTTTTTTTTAACGGAACTTCATAAGTTTCGTTAGCATCGTAAAGAAATATGTAATTAATTTTAATGTAGCTGTTGAGGTCGAAGTAATCTAATAATAACTTCGAGTCTATTTTTGGCGACGACGCCAGTCTTTCGACGAAGTTGGGGAAAAATGAGCTGAATTACAATTATTTTTGAAAGCTAGATGGCGTTAGGCACTATAATATTGATGCTGCTTACGGCGAGTGATGTATCCTTCGAATTTGGTATATCGTGAATGTGGCTACTTCAGAATATGAACCAAAATATAATATTGTACATTTAAAGTTATTGAATTGTTAGGAACTTTCATGAACAATAGTCCATTATATACATAAGGTTTAAGAAATATATAATCGCACGTAAATGTAACTTGCGGTAAGCCACGTGCGTAACTACTGCTCATTCATTATAAGTTCAAAATCAAAGTCAAATACTTTTCAGTATGCGTAAATTTTAAACAAACTGACATAGTACCTAATTAAAGTTTGAATACGTAAATTAAATTTTCTACCAACATAATCAGTGAGTATTAGTTATTTGTTGTATATCAAATGTGATTTGAATTTCAAATGGTAGGTATACAGATTATCTACATATTCGATTATACCTATAGGCTATAACTATCACAGTAGTTATACCAATTATGTGATTGCCTGGAAGTAACATTTGTTGCAACGTTTATTTATGTCCACGTGGATTTTTAAGTAGTTGCATTTAATGGGTTCGATTAACATGCATGTCATTATATAAATAGTTGCAAAAACGCCCTCTATATTTATTTTTCTGGAAACCACGATCAAAATCAATTTAAAATATTTATTTCCTAAATAGATGATGCAGCTCTTTGGTTATTAAAAAACAGATGTTAGAGGTAGATGTAATTTTATCTTAAAATCCTTAAGAACTAGGCAGTTTTGTAACTACAAAACCAAGACTATTAAAAAAAAAAAATAGGCACTAGTACTTAAAGGTGCCTCTAAGTACTAGTGCAATATATCACGTCAATATATTATAAATTCAACATAGTGTGACCAAAATGGTATGTCGTAGAAAGCACCTTTTCGTTAGAAAGGATTAAAAAACTCCAAGAGGAGTTTCTCCATCTCACTTGTTCTGAATGGAGCGAGATGGAGTATCGGACCTTATTGACAGAAAATACGTATGTTCATTTGTTGCCTTTTGCATTTAACACCCTTTCCCTTTTACAGATTTATTAAATGTTTGTGGGAAGCACGATAACTCATTCAAGTAAAGGAAATGTCAAAATTTACGTTAGGAGGACATAGTTTTCACGACACTTTATACCAATGCAAGAATGTCTTTGTTTTTTAAGCATAAGGTATTATTTATAACTTCTACGTTTATGTGTTCAAAGCTTGTTGTAGAAGCTTGGTATAATATATTTATGGGCAATAAAACACTGAATAAACTTAAACGATAAAATTAATCAATCAACTATTTATTCAGGTAATAAAAACAGTGCATAATTAGTCGTATTCTATGAATTAATTGCAGATGGTGTTTTTTTCATTAATGGAAACGTACTGAAATTTCTGAAACAATTCCCTTATGGTAAATCGTTTCACAAAAAAACCACGTGGGTGGAGCCACGAGGAAAAGCTGGAAAACTTTTAGTATTTTAGTTATTTTACCAACTTTTATTTAGTTTCATCTGTCCCGATGTTTGTGATCAAATCTTAAATTTTAAAACTTTAATTTTATCCACGTCCCGTTTTCCGATTGAGCTGAAATTTTGCATGCATGTAGCAATGTGAAAATTATTAGAGGGAATATCGAGGTACTGTATACTTAATACGAAAAATAAGCTTTTGTAAAGTAAGTAGAGTACCTAACTAATTTATTTCCGATATGGATGGTAAATTATCTAGGCCACGGACTACTTCCGTTTTCGGGATATTCTCGAAGGTTGAAATTATGGTAATAATTTTATTGTAGTCTAAAAAAAATAATTCGTAAAAGTCAGCCCAATATAATGCATTAATTTCTAAAAATGGACCCTGTAATAATCAATACTGATAAAATACTTAACACTTACTAAACAATCAGTTACTTTTGATTCAGAACCGAGTATGGAAGTATTCCTTAACAGTAACAGGTACGAGTAACAGGTACGAGTACTTATAGTAACCGAAAGTAAAAGTAAATACCTAAAGAGTAATAATCGTATTTCGCAATAACCCAATTCCTCCAGCCTTGAACTTGAACGTGATTTTTCATAATGAATGCAAAATTTTATTTATATATTAAACAATTTATTCTGCAAACACTGTTTAATTTATGTCGAGCTGACCATTAATTATTTACATGTGTATTAAGGTAAAGATAAAATTCCTTTAGCTAAGCAAGATTATGCCATTTATGTGTACCTAAGGTAAACCTTCTAATTAATGCAAACAGTTTTGTATTGTAATTTGTTTTGTAAAAGGGTCATGGATAAATTAACATTAGATGTTAAATAGGAAGACAGTTAAATATTTTAAATGAAAGATTTAAATTGAATTATAAATAATTTGAATAGATATAAAAGATAGAATTGAAGTTTATTTGAAATATATATTTTTAACTAACACTGTATTGTATTGTATTTGTGTATAATTTTTATCCGAATTTGAAGAGAAGGTTTTTCTTTTCTTTATATTTTTATTTAGTTATTTATTTTTAATCTGTTTATTAACAATAAGTGCATCAACATTGTCTATATTTCGATTGCATAAATATGACAAGTGGAAGCGCGGAGCCGCCTAATACAAGCAAGTCTTTGCTTAAAAGGTGGTCTCCAATAAGATGTATCATAATGCCTATTGTAATTGAAATAAACATTTTGATTTTGATTTTGACTGTAAGAGCAAATAGGAGCAAGCATAAGAAACTATACACAGTTCAAATGAAGGGGAATGGTATAGCAAAGTGGGATTGGTTAGAACAAGATGGGAATGATTACACCGACAAGTGACCTTCGCTTAAATTGTGGGTGGATGGACGGATCTACCATATTGTGAAAGATCCTGAGATGACTATGATTTTGATCATTCACTGTCATTAGCGATAGCGGTATCTAAAGCAATAGTTTGTAGAGTATTAAGATTTATTAGAAAAAAATATATTAGAATATTATGTCATTTATTCGTATGATTTTACAAAGTCTGGCTCATAAAGCGAAGTATAGAAAGTAAAAGTCTTTCCTTGCACTGTATGTACCACATGAATGTCTACAACTGTCATTGTAAACGTTATTTATATGTGTGTTATTAGATAAAAGTAGACGGTAACCGTATCCTCAATTTAAGAGAGTAGTGGAATAGACATTACTGGTGGCTAGCCTTGTGCAACAATCACAATAATACACACAGTTGGTTTCACAAGTTTAACTGTATAGAGTTTAGTGTGAACCAGTTTGGACATAGTTTAGATAAAGTACAATTAGATAGTAGTATTGATCACTTTTGTTAAAGCAAGGAAAACTTATTTTTAACACTTCAAATAAATCACTAAAATATTTTTAACCTGTAATTAATTTATAACTTAGATCTCGTATAACAAAACTGATTTTTATTTGTTTTAAATTACACTACATAAATAAAAATTGCTCCCTACCTCTGGTTACGAATCACCTCCACTGCGGGGTTCACAAATTGTCCTATTCCCCAAACGACACTCAGCGTGTCTCACTACAGACTATCTTTGAAACTCCTGCGCAACTGTCTATATACACGCGCGTGACGTCACATCACTCACAGGCTACATTATTATGCAAATCTTATTTTAAAAAACTGTAGAGAAAAATTTTGTTTTATTGTACACATTTCTAAAATCGTTTTCCATAATGGTAATAAAATTTTCAACACAGTCGTGAAGAGGAAATAATTTTGTCTTTTAGAGAAAAATAAAAATAGTGACAGAAGTCTTAAAATTGTCTGTTTAGGGAAATTAATTGTACTTGAAATTAGAAATTGACATAATTTTGGAATGGCATAGTCTATATCATACGTTACAACGTTCAAATTTAATTTTATATTAATCCAAAGTATACTTTTTTTTAAAGTGCGTGATGAAAAACTTAAATTTTAAAATATTATCTAAAACATAATTTCGCCAATGTTTTGTTTACAAAAGTGTTATTAAAATGATTATGCATTGTCATGATTAGATAAAGGAAAATAATAAATTGGTTGACCTATCGACCTATTAATAATTTACTAATTATAAAAGTGCTAGTAAAATGCTCGTGATGTTCATACTAATAAGGTCAGACGGGGTAAGTGCGTCAATAGGGCAGGTACTTTATTTATTGGGCAAGTAATTTGGGGAAATAGCTCTCTAACGATGATAAACGTATTTTAAACTCTTGATGCTGAAACGCCGTCGTTCGCACACCTATTGTCTTTCTATTATGTATCTGTCATAGTTTTTTTTTTTTTTTTTACTTGCAATAAACTAGTGCTTGACTGCGATCCCACCTGATGGTAAGCAGTGATGCAATCGTTGATGGTAAGGCGCACTAGTTTATTAAGAGACTATTCACTCTAGCCTTGAAGTTAAAGGTCGATATGCAGTTTCTTCGCGGAATGATTGGTTTATCCTAGGTTAAGTTAGTTTATTTTGTCAAGTCAGACCTGTGGATTGATTAGTCAAACCTAGGAGCGCCGGAGCTTCGAGGATTGATTATAACATATCTAATCACGGCACTCAAAAGGTTAAATAGTATTAAAATAAATAGTTTGCCGATGTAATGTTACTAGAAACAAACTCAATACGGCAGAAAACTTTAACGGGTACCGGAAAAATAACTATAGTTTAGTAATTAAATGCAGATTTATGAACAAGTCTTAATAAGGTGAGTGGATTGAGGGAATATCTTGTTATGTAGTTATAAAGTGTATCTTATTTTCTAACTTAATTTCATATTTCTGTAAAATTTTGAAAATCATAATCTAAAAAAATACGGCACAAATTAAAATAATTTATGCAAAAATACATTTCAATTGATTTTAAATCAGAGTTTATTTTTAGTACAATGTTTGATCACTTACCCTATTTTGCTGAATAAGTTTTAAAATAGATTTTATTCAAAATACGCAGTTTATGTAGGTAACCAAACGAATTAATTATCTATATTTATGTATTTTCATTTATAGAAGCAGCACTATTATATATTTTTTAGAAATATTTATTTATTATTTATACTTTTTTCCTTTAGCACTTGCATAAATATTCTCCATTTGCGAAAGAAAATAAAAATCACATATAAATATATTAGACATTTAACCTATATTGTATTGCCTAGCTAAAAATATACTCAGATGATTATTATTTATAGTTCTATTAATATGTTTTGACGGTATTACCAGTTTTTTGTTGCTTTTTGGCTTGAATGCAAACTACGAAGTGCAATAGTGAACCGGATGAGCAGGAATTCATTATATTGGTGTTTTAGATGGAAGAAGTTGTTGGGGAGTTATTTTATCGGAAATAAAATTTACCTACAAACGTACAGATCTATGGATAGGTTCATCCACATCATCGATATAATTATATGTACTACGCATTAGTTGAGGCGTGCCGTACAATCCGTTCCAAATGAGAATAGGATCGATTGCTATGTTGTGACGTCACGATTTACTGTCAAATCGAGGCAAAAAATTGTTAAGATTTAATTTATTTACGAAAAATTTAATTTATTTACAAACTGTGAACGAAAAAAGTTTAATCAGAATCTAGTTCTTCAATTTTAC
The DNA here is from genome assembly GCA_029852875.1 of Mythimna loreyi. Lineage (NCBI taxonomy): Eukaryota > Metazoa > Arthropoda > Insecta > Lepidoptera > Noctuidae > Mythimna > Mythimna loreyi. The sequence goes on from CM056783.1 coordinate 14,650,451, forward strand.
TCATCTCTGAATTCTTTATTTTGCCAAAATTTCTTCGATTTGACAGTACGGCGTGACGTCACATCCTGTAAATGGATCCTATTCTCATTTGGAACGCATAGTACAGTGTCTTTACTCCACATACAGTACGGCTGTCGGATCTTGACGAGTGTGAAGTTAGGCTCTGCGAATTTTAGCGCTTGAAAACTCGTCAAAGAAATAAACGTTTTAAACAAATTAATGAAATTTACAGTAGTTATTTGTGTTAAAAACTAACCGATTAAAATTCAAGATTGAAGTTCGCGAGCATATTCGCAAGAAGTTGGCAGTAATATCACCACAACGATAATGTTTCTCTGTTGATCGATCTGAATTAATTTTTTTGAGTATTTATATATATACAATGTGTCCGGTTTCGTACTGTACAAACTTTAGGTGGTGATACTTTGCTCTATTTTATCACTAAAATTATTCTATATGCGAGATCTAAACCCAACCCCCCCTCTAATCATTAGGAGCTTATGAAATTGTGTTTATATCATATATTTTTATTGTATATTGATTATCTATTATATTCACATGCGTTTTCTTTCTTTTTATTGTACCTGCCATCATGATTCTCTGCATCACCCAAAGGTTGACTGGTAGAAAATGCCAGCATTAAGTCCGCCTTTGTACTATTATGTGCATGAAGTGTTAAATAAACAAATAAATTAGCGCAGTTATGACGTATGAGCGCTGTATGTTTTGGTCACTGCCTACCAGCAATGCCACAGGTGCGTTGTCCTAGCCTTTCCAGAACTAAAATAACCTTAGGAAGGTGAGCTCATTCCTTATGATGCAAGTACCAACGTAATTGAAACAAACAATGTTCGTGCAATTAATGCAATACACTAAGTAATTATTGTTTTGTAGTAGGTACCTAATCGAACACCAGATCTGCATTTTCTTTTGTATTTTTCTTTCTATACAAGTAACAGAAATACTTTTTTTTAATATAATAATATCTTAATATCGACTACGAAGGAGTTGGCGGGACGACCTGGATGTCTTCCTTGGGAATTGGAACGATAAAGCGAGTAACCGAGATAACTGGAAGGAATGGAGGGGGCCTTTGCCCAGTAGTGGGACAGCACAGGCTTGCTATAATAATAATAATATTTTTCTTTTTATTACAGACAAAATTGAACAAAAAACAAAATGTAAAATATGAAAATTACTTAATGAGAACAGAGCTAATTAAATTTCGGTATAATCTTGAACATTTCTCACTTCTAATGTTTATGGCTATGATTTATTCTAATAAAAGTTATCTCTGTTTTTAAAGGTGCCATTGATTATGTGATGTAATTAAATATTATCTTTTCGAGATACAAAATCTGTGCAGATAATTAAAAAATGTTTTCCCAAAATCTTAGGTCAACCACACTTAAGGCAACGGCGTCACGTCCCAGCCGCCGCCGGGATTTCGTTCCCTTTTTTCGGCCACCATAGGCGAGGGCTTGCGGACGGTGAGCAACGGGTTGCTCGCTGTCCGGTAACCGTTCGGTCCCTGCTCAGATCATCGATGGTGCGTACTGTTACCACGCGCGCCTCATGGAGTTGTCCCAGCAGTAGCAGCAGCAGTCATTGGATGATTTTCCTGACTAAAGAAAAAGGTCTAAGTACTGTTAATGACTGAACGATGAATAATTCTAGTTACACGTGCTCCATCATCGTCCCACCATTATCCAAAACGTCATCAGTTGAAATAGTGGTCAAGCGAGGGTCGTCCAATAACAAAAGTAGAATAAATAAATCCGTGAACAAGTGAAATTAGAGAGGAAAACAATGTTACAAACTTTTGATTGTGAATTAGTTTTATTTTTAGCTAATTGAATCGAAATGTATTACGCAAAAGCCCTAGTACCTACCTGCTGATGTTTAATTAAAAAAAAAACTGATTAGAAATGCACATTTTAAACTGCATCAGATATTCATGAATCACAAATAAAAGGTATATAAATATAACAGTGTTATTTACGTGTGTCTGCGTTTTTTTTTTTTGTTTAGCTTATGGTGTTTTTCATGTCATACGGAATTCATCACGCATGCGGGGTTACCCCGCATGTGTCATCATCATCATTTCAGGCGAAAGACGTCCACTGCTGGACATAAGCCTCTCCCAAGCGCCGCCACAAAGACGGGTCCCCGCATGCGTAACGCCCGCATATGTCTCTTTCATACAAGTTTTTATTGTAACACGTGGAATGCGGGACGTGACGCGTGATACTGGGCAGCAGCCCCGCATGCGGAGCAATTTTGCATGCGTGATGAAATCCGCACGATATTAAAAACACCCTCACAGGGATTACTAGAAAAGTAATCCTAAAAAAGAAATAAATTTACCATCTTCGGTATTTGGCTTGTTCAGTTGCAAACTTCAAAGGAAAGTCCAAGCCTAGTCGCGCGCGCCTTAAAGAGAGCAATCCGTATGGACCCTGAAGAAGGGTCGAAGCCAACTGGGGCCAAGGGATCGTGTCTGAAAGGAAGGCTCTGACCCTGCTATATATGGTGACATAGGAATAGGGAAGGTTGTTTAGTCAGTAAGAATGTGACACTGTTTCCCACTCCGCTCAAGAGCGGGATTCTGCATTGGTTGATTTTTACCTACCATGAAAAAAAATCTATTTGTTTTGAGAAGTAGTAACTTGTAAAAACCGTGGTTGCGTAAGAATCCTTGTTTTGTACAAACTCTTTACATTCAAACATTTTAACGAAAGTAAAGTAACCCCCAGTGCCTTTTTAACTTAACAGTTACCTAGAAAACTGTTTCTATTGTAGTTTACAAACAAAAAAGAAAGGTTAAAGAAAAAATGCTGAAGCGTTATTTGCTAGAAGTTCGCAGTAAGCATAGCCTCGTGTTAGCATTCAACGCGGCTATTTGCGGTCTCGGCAATATTCAGCGTGTTGTACCTAGTCTCATTGTTTGCCTCGTTTAATTTAGGCGAAATTGACTGTGTTGAGGTGCTGAGGCAGTCAATAACATTTATGTACATTTACATAATGTACTGTGACTGATAAACAAGATTAAATTACGAATATACGTGTTAAACTTTGGTTTTTGGTGTACCAAAATGCTCGGATAAAGGATAAAGAGGAATGTGGAATCACTCGCAGCCGGAGTGATTCCACATTCCTCTTTATCATTTACTTGTCTGATTCATAGTTAGTTATAGTTAGTTTTCTAATCCTAGACTACGATTTGACAACTTAAAATGTCAAACGCCAGAAAATTGGCAACATATTTCTAGAGTGTGACATTCTGAGTTGTCAAATCGTAGTCTAGAATGAAAAAACGAACTATACGTTATAATTACAAAATGTAGAAAACTAATATATAATTAATAGTAGCCTGACGGATATTTCCTTGTGGCATTTTAAGTTTGCTTGTATACTGTAAATAAATAAACATGTACGTACATAGATAAGCAAAAAGTACTTCTTGGTATTAACAGATTAAAAAAATCTTATTGCTAGGTGGTTAATAACATAATAATTGGCAATGAATTGCCGAATAGTACAAAAAGTGCGATGAACAGAAATCGCAATAACATGTTACTGGTTTATCCCACCGAACTATCTGTTATGTTTTAAACTACCGAATATTCTAGTTTTATAGCCAATTAATTTGATAATTACGTGCAAATGTTTTTATGTACGATAAATAGACTTTACTCAGTTAAAGTACGCCTGTCTCTCAGTGATAAAGTAACATTTTACTCGTAAAAGGATTTTCAGGATTGATTCAGTTAATTCAAAGATTACGGCTATTTACAAACTTATAATTTTCCTTTGTTTTTTATTTTCCCGAAAATAAGTTCCCCGAAAATAAGAGAAAAGTGCTGATAGCAATGTCATATCACTATTGTTTCATAGTATAAAACCAAAGTCACTGCCCATCTTATCTTTAGAACCATACAACTAATTTTAATGCGTTTTTTTATGGATAGAGTAATTTAAGAGAAAAGTTTTTTTTTGTTTAGAATATGTTCAATACATGTACTACATAAGTTGAATACAAATGCTGATCCAATGGCCAAATGCAAGCCCTCTGGTCATCGGCGGGGAAGTTCGAAAAAGTTAATGTGACCCTGAAAAGCGAAGGCTAGCACCTAACAGAATACAGAGGGGCTTTAGTGAAAAGTATGTCACTCCCTCTGACTCGTTTGGTAAATAATAACCGATAAAAAAATAAAGAAAACCCTCTGGCTGTGAGAAGAGTAATCTTACTAATATTATAAATGCGAAAGTTACGATGTTTGGATGTTTGTTACTCAATCACGCCAAAACGGCTGGACGGATCTGGATGAAATTTGGCACAGGCATAGGATACACTCCGGAATAGGACAAAGGCTACTTTTTATCCCGGACACCCCAAACCCAATACCACGCGGGCGAAGCCGCGGGCAAAAGTTAGTCGAATATAAGAGTAAGAAAAGGTATTCCATTTTTCTGAACCTTTTATTTTTTAGTTCAGTGTTGGTAACAGCGTATGTCTGAATTTCTTTTCCTAAAGTATCTTCCTCAGTCAGGCAATAGATTTTACCAACTAAGTTACGCCTCCCACATGGATTTTGGACCCTCCCTTTTAGATGTTTAGAGCTAGCGAATACTAAGAAGGTTTATTTTTGCATACAACATATCAGTGTAACATATTCGTTATGTTTTTTTTAAGCGGGTTCTAACCGACTTCAGAAAAGGAGGAAGTTATCAATTCGGTTGTATTTTTTTATCTTTTTAGTATCTACACTAATACACAAACGATGAGCAGTAGCTAAGTAGTATTTATATTGCTCTGCTATTCTAAATTTAAGTAATGTCAAATTACGTATCAGTAGGTATCAGCAGAATTAAATGTGAATTCAAATGATTTGATTGAAGTAAACACAAATTGATTAAAATATATATAGGTACGCTTATTTGTTACTAAATCGTTACCTTTTGTAAGTATAATGTTCATGCAATTTGTTAGATATCTTTAAGGTCTTTGACCTAAAACGTTCACTGACCTGAAGCAGTTCAATAAGTTCATCACATGGTTTAGATAATAATAATAATATATTTCACAACTGTTACACAAAGCCGTCTAGACCCACGCTAAGCAGAGCTTGTGTTATGGGTACTAGACAACTGATAAATATAGTAATATATTTCTATATACATACATATTATAGACAAATTACACCCAGACACAGAACAAATGATCGTGCTCATCACACAAACATTTTTCCTGGGTGGGAATCGAACCCACGACCTCCGGCATAGCAGTCAGGGCCACTAAACACTAGACCAACAGGCCAGATAGATGCGATGGATATATTAATCTGCAAGTCTGAACTAACCTATTCACAAAGTGATTTGGCATTCATGTAGGTTGATTGGGTGAGGAGCTCTGGACACATAATGTAATTAATTATTTATAATATAATGTAAATTTTTGGTAAGTCCTTAGGTCGAATGACTTTAAACTTTTTGGTATAATTTACTTCCTATTAATAGATCATGATAACCAGACTACTGTCGTCACTGCGTAAGTAGGCATGTGCATAAATTTTAAAACACAGTACCTACTATGTAATCAAACAGTCATGATAAGTCATTTATAAATGCGTGATGTGACAAAATTAGGGAATATTTGACTATACCCATATATGTTACTAACTAACCTATAACGGTAACTTTTTACAAGCTTTTATTTAATTTCACCTGTTATGTATGTATGTAATAAAATATTTCAAATTAAATTTGATCCACTTCCCGGCTACTGATTGATCTGAAATATTGCATGCTTGTGTAGATCAGAGATGTTGAAATGATTATTATATGAAGTTGACTTAATGATGCAACTGGAAAGGGCCATTCAAACTCTGTAGTTAAACGTCATATCTTATACTGGACCATCGAGTTTGGATTCGTTTGATGGTTTGCCTTGACGAGTGTTTTGGTTCTAGTTGATAACCTGGATCTGATGATGGAGCTGGAAGATGGCCATAGGAACTCAGTAAGGGCAATAAGATATTAATTATATACCGCACTATAAAAGCTTGCTATGAAAAACTCTTTTCATTAATACCTTATTTATATGTAGTTATTCCATTTTTATTTGGAAAAAAAACAGTATTATAGATTCTAACTCGATTAAAATCTCACTTGCTACCGTTACCATGACACGGGACCTCTGAATACAATTAAATTCAAGGCCCACTGTTTCCATCCGCCATTGCCAGTGGGCCCGATTATCTAATGAGGCCGACCCAACGACCGCACATTTTCCCATAAAGGTGCGCATGAAACAACTGCCCCGTTTCTTTAGGCCTGACTAGTTAAGCGACTATTCAGCTTCAAATTTGCCAACGTCTCTGAGATTGTTGAGCTTTAGCTGGTCCTCGTATAAATAAACGACCCATACGTCTTCAGTTCCGACCATGGTGCAGGTTCTATGCTCACAGAAATTACTTACGCCAAATGCCGTAACAAGAGTACGGTAATGTTTTCCCCAAGCAGAGCTTGAGACTTGGGGACAAAGGGCAGCATATGCTGGAGCAGTAGCTCCGACATTGAACAAGCCAGTGCACAGCCTGATACGCTGTCTGACCCTGAAGTAGAGTTTTTATCTTGTAGCTGCAAGACTCCTGCTTTTAATTCCACCTTGGTCACTTCAGGAACATTATGATTACTATCCATTTCGATGGCACCTACGCCGAGCACGTAATACTTCGATTTTTTTTTGCCTTCATATTTGATGCGTATGCGTACTCGAGTAATAACCTCATTCAGATAATTTGCATAAAAGAGAACCAACTTACAAGATTCTCAGTTTTTTACCTTTTTTGTAATTTCCCTAACGTAACTTTCAGCATCTACACTCGCTAGGGACTTGAAATCTTAAGTAAATCTTACAATACTTTCGTTTTGAAAATAAAGGTCATGAAAATTATTACTTCAGGTCGTTGGTTTAACCTTAACCGCAGAAACTAATTCAGAATAATCTGAATAGTAAGTGGTTTTGTCAGTTTTACTTTATCAATTAATTATCTACTGTTTCAGAAACAGATTGTCGCTTCACAGGTTAAGCGGAGGGTCAAGGTGGAGAATAATTTACCGTACGTACTCACTAAAATAGGTTAAATAAAACTCTATGGTACAGTTAAATAAGGGCAGAAAATAATAGATTAACTTTATAGCGTCATTGTACCGAATTGTCGACCTAGTTAATACTCCAATTCGAAATCTTCTTGTTCGTGGCATAGCTAGAGATTATTTTAACAGTTTTGCTGAGTTGGGAAATGATTAAATAACTCTTGCCACTCTAGATGGAGTATAATAGTGTCAGACTTTTAATGCTTAAGACTTTTAGGGATGGTGTTGTTTGTGAGCCTATAGAACAGTTATAGTACAATTACAATAACCAGCAGCCTGCAGCAGCAGTTTTCCGTATGGAAAGCACTAAATCGGCACACAAGTACGCCGAAATGGGGTTTTATAGACCCGTCGGATACTCATTGTGAGTGCGGTGCCTTTGTCCAAAACATGAGCCACTTGCTGGAGTGCCCTAACTGCCCATACGCCTGCACTGGAGGATTTAATTAGTGCCACCGATGCTGTAGTTAACGTAGCCACCTACTGGGCCCCAACAGTTTAAAGAGTTTTTCATCGATTTGTAAAGAAGAAGTAGGTACAATAACATACAGTCAGGTCTTGACTTGATTGCCGTTTTACTGTTATGAATACTATTATGAAATAGAGTCAAGTTGGAGAGTAACACAGATTATATTAACCTTTCGTACGCTGATCTACGCGAGACACAATAACTATTTAATTGTGTCTCTAATTACGGCATACGAAAGGTTAAAATCTATACAGTAAGATTTGGAACGTGGTCATTACCTGTACAAAGTTCACATTTATTTTTAGAATATATAGGCAAAGTTAGTTATTTTTAGAAATAAAATATTTGATAAGTTCTGCTTAGACTTTAAAATATTCAATATTTGTAATAGAAGTTGAATGGCGTATATTTTAAATTTCCACTTTTAAGCAGTAATGAATATAATAATTTATTATATTCGTTCATCAAAAAATTTGTTATAAGTATTCATTGTGAATGTAGGTAGTAGGTATCTACAAATATTCCAATCATTGGTGTCGTAACCCATAGTACGTTTGATTGATTGCCAAGAGTCTTCATATTTCAGTTCATTTACCGACTTGTGCGATAAAAAGATAAAAACTTCATAAAAATATGGTACCGTAAAATGGGGTTACTTTGGCATAAACCAAACAACCAATACGAACATGATAAACTGGGTTTACTGTCGAAAAACTGTGTTTCTATAGGTTGGTAAGCTGTGCCAAAGTTATACCCTGAGGTTAAAGGAACCCCAATTTACTCGATACTTATTATTTGGACACTAGAAACCAAATTCGGCTACCGGTTTTCAGGGCTGTATAGGAACAGTTCGCACTACGTAAATGTTACTTCGTACCAACCAAACTATCTAATATGACATACACGTGTCACTAAAAGTACTCACATACTCATATAGGTACATAATTATGTATGTCAGTTGTTGTGAGGCTTAACGTACACAGAGGCCTTCAAGAAAATGAGTACCATTATCATGTCTGATGAGACCTTTTTCTAAGAAACTTTTTATTTTCACAATTAAGGTTTTGTTTTTCATTTCTCAAAATATGTTTTGCGTAGAATCAATGTTTGGTACATCCGACTTTTTAGGGTTTCGTAGTCAATTAGGAACCCTAAGCTTCGCCATCTCTGTCTGCCAAGTTTGTAATTTGACCGTATAGGTAAGCAATTTATTTTTTAACTTAATGTTTTTTTCCCTCAACGTAATACCTTCTTTCAAATAAAAGAAGAATTATTAAAATCGGTTCATACAATCTAAAATTACCACCGAAAACTCAACATGTGATTGTGTACATAACCCGACTAATTTGTATAAATTAGTTACGTAAATTAAATTAGTAACATTGAACTACTTCGCACTGGTACGTTGTAGTTTAAAGGTTCTGTTACATTGTGCGAAAATTGTGACGGACGGGAAACTACGGGACCTTACACTGAGCGTTGCCCGACACGCTTTTGGCCGGTTTTTATTTATAAGTAGTTAGTATCTTCTTTTGAACATTTTTTTTTCAGACTTTTTCTAGTTCCTAAGTCCATTCGTTCCAATAAATGATTAATCGTTTCGATCGCAAAACCGCCCAACTGTAGGTACCTAAAAACATAAGTGCAAAAGGTTTTGACAAATCATGCTTGATGATTTGACAAAATGTATGGTATGCAATAATACAATACTTACTTATGCAGTACTAATGTACTGATAAGGTTCTGTAATTTGATATGATTTGAGCGTTATAGTTTCTGAGTCATTAGAAGTTTTTGGCTTTAACAGCAGTTAAAGCTGGACACACACTTAACAGAGCCGAACAAATCGAAGTCAAGAAGTCGCACACATATTTCCAAAAGAATCGACCGCACCGAAGATATGGAATCTATTTCCTTTACACCTGTCGCACTGAAATTACATGTTGGTTGTGATGGATCTGACGTGGTTTTTATTGTCTGTGCTTTATTATGTAAGATAATACGCTATTGGAAAACAAAAGAATATAGATTCATAGCATTATCTTAAAAAGGCATTGGTCCCATCCAAAATCTTATTTTTGTGTTCCTTTCAGATTCGGACGATTTTGGGGTGATTAGGTGTGTGGGATTTGACAAAGTGCAGTTATGACAAATATTGCACTTTTACAATACATACATGAATTTACAATACTCTATGAATTCTCAAAAAATGTAAATTTGCCATAATTACTATAGCCATAAACAGTAGTACGAATATAAATAACGTGTTTGTGAGATATTTTCCGAAACTTTTTGTTGGCAAAAAGTTCTTCGATGCGCATGAGTCGGACAGCCGCCGCGATCCTGTGGAATATTTCAGAAACAAGTGTCTACTATCTGACTATACGGTATTAAGAGACTCTTATCGCGAAATACTCTAGTTTCTTCAAGTTATTCATAGTTTTATTTATATTTATAAAAACTTTACGCACATAGTACAAAGGCGGACTTAAAGCCTTAGACATTTTTTACAAGTCGACCTTTGGGTGCCGTATGTTAAATTTTATTATGACACCATAAATAAAGGCGCTTTCAATTTATGCGATTTTTAACGGCCTGTTGCGATGACAATGCGGTGAGTTAGTTGTAATGCATACGGATGATTTTTCTTTTTTCTTATAAAGCGCTCAGTGTGGCATACGGTAGCGAACGGGCGACAACAGGATGGCAATGTCACGGGGAAAGGATGATAGTTCCAGAATCGAATGTATTCGTAAATTCGTTTGTTTCACTGGATGCCACAAAACACTATATTTTATACAGGTCTTTTTTATATTTCTGTAATATATACTACGAAAAAATACCACAATATAGAAAAACCTAATAATTATAATTTATTTACAAGCAGGCGTAAGTCTTGGCTGTATGACTGTAATTTTAGTTCCTTACAATAGCATGAACTTTATGAGAGGTCATCTACCTTGGTAACCCCAGTTTAAGTTAGCCAAGATACACAAATTCATTATCAACGACAGTTCAGACAAAACTAGACGACTCTATCATCGATGAACAAGTTTATAAATAGCCGAAGTTAAACTTTAACGTTTTTATAGATATACACGTAATTAATGTTTGTGTGTTCATGGAGTACATTTCCACGCAACTGACGTCAGAAGGTGGCCTCGGGATTATCTGCAGTGACTTCGAGAAGCATCTTGTTCGACGGATTCCCAGTGCATTGCCCTTAAGAAAATTCCTTTTTTTGCCGTAGACTTGGTTTAATATTGTATAGTTGTCTATAAATATCAATGTGTACGCTACACTATAAACGTCTGTCAACTACACCGAATTATGACCCTACCATGATCGTGCTAGGATGGTAAAGGCAAGAAAATATTTTCGTTGAAACAATATCATATGACAGAAAATATGAAATATTACACTTCGTCATCAACTGTAATGCGGAATAAGCATATAGGACGTGGCTGTGATCCCGGACAGCAGTTCTGCTTCTGCATGCGGAGCAATCCCGCACGGGTGACGTAATCCGCAGAATATTCTATCTATCTAATTAGGGAGACCCCCTTATGACCGTTTGGCAGATAAAAGTGTTGTAATCTAATTTAAGCACCCAGACCTTGCCCTTGATCGTTTTTGCATATTGTTTCTTTATGCTGGTTAAATTTTGTTGATTTTTTGTGATCGATTAGGCCTACTTTAATTGTTTCAAACAAGATTTATTGCATAACCTGTTATTATATAACAGAATTATTAACAACTGGTTTTTTTGTAAACTTGGATTACATAACAACTCAACACATAAAAAAAACAAGATGGAACAGAAAATCCCCACTGCAAAACCTATTAAATGGTTCAAAACAAGATCTGTTTTGACGCATTTGGTGTTGTACTGAGATATTACTATTATGACCTTTATAGGTACTTACTCCGTGATTATGACTTGGGTCTTGATAAAGGACCTACGTCATCTTACTTTAAAAGTGGTCTTGTTTCGTACTTTTCAATAATTTTTAGGGTTCCGTAGTCAACAAGGAACCCTCATAGTTTCTCCAAGTCTGTCTGTCTGTCCGTTCGCGGATAATCACAGCGACCGTTAGCACTAGAAAGCTGAAATTTGGTATCAATATGTATATCAATCACGCCGACGAAGTGCAAAAACAAAATGTGGTAAAAAATGTTTTATTAGGTACCTCCCCTACACGTAAAGTGGAAAGTGATTTTTTTTTTCATTTCTACCATAACGTGTGATATATTATTGGATAGTAGTCCGGTCAAATTAGACCAAAAAATAAGAGTAAAGTTACATAAATTCCCACCTAGCTGAAAATCGGTAAGATTGTTTAAAATATCATTAAAAACAAAATTTGAAAGTTCCCCATCTTTCCCCTGTAAGGAAAAAATTTTATTCAAGATTACAACTTTTGCAACTTTTAGAATCGTTATATCTCAAAAACGGTGGCTCGTAGAAAAAAAGTATTAATACATTTTTTGTAGATAATTTTATGATCTACAATTTTTGTCTGACGTATTTTTATGATAAAACTTACCGTTTTGCTGAAAATCGCGAAAAACTCTTTTTTTTGACCTTTGACCTTGAATAATTTTTTTTCCTTACAGGGGAAAGATGGGGAACTTTCAAATTTTGTTTTTAATGATATTTTAAACAATCTTACCGATTTTCAGCTAGGTGGGAATTTATGTAACTTCGAATGTCTAAATTGACCGGACTAATAGGTATTTAAAAATTATTAATAATACTGCCGTGCTACCGAAAAAGGGCACAACTAACATTTTTTGTCAAAATGAGTTATATATATATTCGGAATCAGGAAAAAAAGGCCTATTTACCTGATTTTTTGTGGATTTTTAGCTGCAAAATAAACAGAGATAGCATAAGCTTAAAGGGCACAACTACATCATTTTTTAAGTTTTATTACAATAAAAAGGCATATTGTACGATGTGACTTTTATTTTACCTTTTTACTATCGATGAATTAATTCTAATATTTTCTGTACCTATATATTCATTTTAATAATTTACGATGAAAAGACACAATTAAAAAAATATGCCTTTTCGTCGTAAAATGTTAAATTTTTTACTCAAAATTTTACATTGAAAAGGCATATTTTATGCCTTTTATTTTATAAATATTGCTCCTTTCTTGTTATTTTTTATGTTAAGTAAAAAAGAATTATGTTAATTATTAAATATATCCATTTAAATTAAAAATATAATATTGCTATCGTTGTGTACATACCAAAAAAACACAATTTTTTACATTTTCACAATTTTGAAAAACATATTTTAAACGTGTTTTTTTTAACAAAATTCAAAAAATATTTTAAACTCGATTTTCTCAACATTTGTAAAATGTTAGTTGTGCCTTTCTTAATAACGACGGCAGAATAAGGGTCCCGTAATATATTTTTTTGAAAATGTAAATATTTTCGGAAATAATCTCTCCAAAAGTAAAAAAATAATGCGTCTAACTTTTGAACCACAAGTTTAGAAAATATGAAAAAATCTCAAAAGTAGAATTTTAAGTAAACTTTCTAGGAAAATTATTTTGAACTTGATAGGATGGATAAGGGCAGTTTTTGAAAAATTAAAAAACAACGTTCTGAACTAATTTTGTAATTTGACCGTACGTGCAAGCTTTTTTTTTAACTTTTTTATATATTTCATTATCCTGAGCGAATCGTCTTTCAAATAAAAATACAAAAAGATTAATATCGGTTCACGCAAATTAAAATTACCAACGGGTACAGCGCCATCTCTCGGGAAATCTGGTTACTAATTTTTACATGGGCTACTAGGTTCTGTCACATTGTGAGAAATTTGTGACGGATAGGAAACACACTACATTGAGCGTGGCCCGACACGCTCTTGGCCGATTTATTACTGTCTTCTTTAGACTAGGTAGCATTAAAAACCCACCTGCAAATTGATAACTACTGCTAGGTATAATTATTTCTTGCCAGGTGCACCTACTAGCTTTTTATACATTTTAGCTAAATTAAGAGTAACTAGGCACAGTTAGAAAATCTCGTTTCCTTGGGCGCTATATTTTATAAATCAAGGTCAAGTCATAACGGGCATCGAGCGCCATCACACAGCTGGATTCGGAAGCAAAACAACCCCTCTATCAGCCGAATAGCCCAATGACCATGTATTTGAGCGGACAACTAGATAATTTCACAAGCTTATAACTTTATGTTTTTTTCATGAAACACAAGATTGCCTTTTATTATAACGCAGGTTGGAACTAGGAGAGGATTTTCCAAAATTCATCTCCTAAGTGAATGAAACAGGCGTCTAAAGTTTATATGGAGAAAATTTCAAGCGGGCGAAGCTGCTGGAAGAAGCTAGTTTTATCTATATTTATAAAAGGAGAAACTGACAGACTGACACATCAATGCACAGCCGAAACTACTGGGACAGAAGTGTGAAATTTTGCACAGGGCTCCCTTTTATGACGTAAGCGAGGATTTTCTAAAATTCACCCCCTAAAGGGACGCGGGCTTGCGGACGGTGAGCATTGGGTAGCTCGCCGTCCGGTCGTCTGGTAATCGTCCGGACCAAGCCCAGTCGTCGACGGCGCGCACTGTTCCCGCGCGCCTCAAGGAGTTGTCAGCAACTGTAGGGACCCTGCAGAAGGGTCGAAGCCAATCAGGGCCACGGGTTTGTGTCTGAAAAGGAAGGCTCTGGCCCTGGTATGTATGGCGATATAGGAACGGGGTAGGTTGTTTAGTCAGTAAGAGTCTGACACTTGTTTTCCGCTCCGCCCAAGAGCGGGACTCGTCATTGGATGATTTTTACCTACCATAAAAAAAAACCCCCTAAAGGGATGAAACGCGTGTCCAAAGTTTGTGTGAAACCTTTTTTCACGCGTGTGAAGCCGCTGCCAGAAAGATTGGCAAAAGATACTGTATAATATAATTAAAATCGACTTTCTGGTCCAAATCTAAAAATAAATTCGCACACTTATAAACTCGATACTATTCACAAAGGAGTGGAGAGAAACAATGAGCTGAGAAAAATGTTGTTTTTGAGGTTTTAAGTGTGCGGGTATTTCATTAGATAAGGTCCTAGGACCTTAATGTTGCTGAGGTCGTAGGGCCCAGAAGGGCCAAAACCCACTGGAGCCAAAATCCGGCTCCGGTATGAATAGCTAAGAATAAACGGGGTGGCTTCTTATTTTAGTAGTAAAAGTCTGACTCTATCTTCCGCTCCACCCAAGGGCGGGAGATAACATTTCTTGATTTTCACCGAGGTGTTTGCTATCAGCCATTGTTTAGACGTGTCTTGATTGCGAGACTGCCCAAAAGAGTTACCGTGTCCGTGGTCCTAGAACGCAAAGGGCAACTGAAAGAACTCGGACGAGTTTTAGTCAGAAACTTTACATTTACCTCAGTAAAAGATAGATCACATGCTACATTTATTTTATGAAGGTTGAACCGGTGAATTACCTATCCAAGTTTATGTATTTATGACCAGTTGTAACCATTAGTACATTTTAACACTAGTAAGTACTTGTAATTATGAGTTTTATACATACGTATGTAAGGCTTCCCGTAATAACGACTGAACTTGTAACTGAACTCACGTTATGTTTTTTAACCGACTTAAAAAAGGAGGAAATGATATTTTTCATATGTAGTTCACCGTTTTCTCGGTCGAATCACTTTTTTTTTTGTAGATTTACTCGCAAATTGGTCCCTTAAAAATGTTGACACTTGGAAGATATAGAATGGATTTCCTCGGATTGCAAATTACTTTGGTTTCGGAAGTGTTAGGTAAATAAAGAAAAAAAAAAGTATAGACACTACTTTTTAGCGATTCTGTTTTTTTTTTCAACATTGAAGTCAGTTATACCTAATCTTTTTTTTATAAAAAGGTTTACGTGTTTCACAATAAATAGGGGCAAACATAATTATTATCTTGGAAGCATGTTAGTTACATTTAAAATTGTTGAAAAATTTATTTGGCCATATAAAGTTTTGAACAAACAGCGTCAAATATTTCAGACAGAACCAACTTTCATTTGTCAGTAAATAACTTTGGTCGTGAAGTTCCCATAAAACGAGATCCGTAACCTCTTTGCTCTGGGGTGTGGTAAAAATCAAATTAGGGATAAGCTCCCAATATCGTGAGAAAATGTGATGCTCGTCTTCTTTCGTGCTAGTAAAAATATAAATAGATCACAAATCCGTCTCAAAGTGTGATCGCATTTCCAATATTGTTGTTCGTTCAATAAGCGGTCAAATGAGTAGTTAAAACAGTAAGTTCAGCACTAAACGTTGAGCCCTGAATTATTTCATTTATGGTAACGAATTTTAATAAGTTACATACACTCTATCAATTTTATGCACCTATTAGCAACAGTTCATTGATATCCTAAGGGTGAAAGTAAGTTATTTAGTTAAGCCGAATAATTGTTTGGCGACCGAGCAGAGCGAGGTCGCTAATAGTTTGAGGGACTAAATAATTCTTTAACCCCGAGGTAAATATTGCTTTTCATTAATTTAATTAACTAAAAATAATAAAAACCTTAGTCGTCGTCAAAGGTCTTCGTATTTTTAGGTAGGTGTATTTCATTTTGATTTAGACAGTAAAAGGTCAAAAAAGCCCCATTCTTTCTTGCCTTGGTTCCAGGGTCCCGGTGTTCCACTTTCACATCAACCTTTGGTCCCAGAAGGCTTTGACGCTGCTGGCCGCCTACAGTGTCTGACAACTCCCTGAAGCACGCGGGAACAGTGCGCGCCGTCGACGACTTGGGCTCGGTTCGACGGCCATCGGATGGACGAACAGCAAGCTACCGCAAGAACCAAAAAACCCAATCAAACCTACCCAAGAAAAACCCAACATATTACCCATATTTGCAAAATAAAATTCTATTCTATTCGTGCCAGAAAGAAGGAATGGGGTGGTTTTTTAGTTTGATAAATCTATGGTTTTTAGTCTATGAAAGTCTAGCACTATCTCTCGCTCAAGGGCGGGAATTATTATTGAATAATTTTTACCCACCACAAAAAAAGCGGACGAGGGGCTGAAGCCAACGATATTATTATTACAGTCACGTACCTAGATTGTAGGTAATTTCTGAAACTCCTGCTAAAAAGTCGATACTTTAAAAAGTAGGTAGCGATGCAGTGTGGGTCACAACTCTCGAAGAAAGTTATGAGGCGCTTAAACTTTTAAGCACCTAATTTTCCATTGAGGATGAATTTCAAATCGCTACTTGAGCGATCAGTAATCGAAAGTAGCAAAATGACTTTGCGTATTAATCTAATTTTCTTATTAGAGAATCTTTGTTTTCCAATATGGGTCATTGCTTGTCGATTATACTAGCATAATCAGCCTTATTCCCGTCGCTGGCATTTTGGCCTCCTTTCTAAGAGAGCGATTGTCGATTATAATACTTGATCTATTTATAACAAAACACACCGGAACATCGATATATAACACATTATAAATTTTAATATGAGTACAAAGGAATAGCTTTATATAGAATTTTGTAGTAGCAGACTTACGAAGAGAGATGTGAATAAAAATGTAGATGTAGCGCTATCTATGGTGTCACATAAGAACTACTGGAATCCTGCATCGTGCAATCAAAGTTCTCCGCACAATTCGAACATATACGACAGCCCGAAGTTAACTATCGGGCAGTAGCCCATCAGACTAACACCTGTCTGACCGGAAGATCCTTCCTTTTCAAAGGAAGTTTGTGGGACTTTACTATCTGCTCTGCACACCACCAAATAAACAATAGTGTGTGAAAACAGAAGAAGAATAGTATACCAGTCCACCCTAAAAAGTCGCCACATAGAAGAATTGTATCATGCAGTATAACGAAGTTTCGGTTCGGGCATTTTCTATATTGGTACCTATGGTATATTTCATTCAATAGAATTCACGAAGGAGGACGTGATTGGTTTAAGAACCTTAAAAGTAATAAGTCACAAACACTGTAATTAATTGTGTTTTGTTAATTTTACATGTCATGTTAGTAGTACTGAACAATTTATTATAATTTTTTAACAAAGCTAGGTTCATTAAGATAAATGTTTTGGAACCATTAATCTTTCCGAAAATATTATGTGATCTGTAAAATAAACTAAAACGTTTTACTTTTAATCATTATCATTATTTCAGCCGAAAGACGTCCAGTCTTGGACATAGGCCTCCACTAAGCGCCGCCACAACGACCGGTTCTGTGCGTCTTGCATCTATCGGATTCCCCCTCATCAGGTCATCGGACTTTTAATAAACACTATTGATATATCTTGTAATTAAAATAAAATGAGTTCAAAGTTCGTTCTATATTACATACACCGTTAAATTTTGATCGTTTTAATCCCGTGGAGGGTCGATTGGGTACATGAAACACTATCGATTTATATAGATAAAATAAAAAAATAGAGTAATTTTTTTTCTAAATCTCGTAGTGATATACGAATTAAAAAAATCATTTCTTTATGTAAACGAGTCAATGACCGCGTAGGTAGTCTTCGGGTGTTGCGTACTAACTACCTACAGGTCATTGAACTGGCCCAGCTGATATTTACTTTAAAAAATCAATTTCGAAAGTGCATAAACGAATTCGAATTTAAAAAAAAAGTGCTTATTTTTTTATTTTAACTTTACAAATCGATAGTGTTTCATGTACCGGATCGACCCTTCAAGGGATTAAAACGATCAAAATTTAACGGTGTATATATACCTCTATCGTTATTAGATGGCACATAGTTCACTTATTATCCTAAGCAAGCTTACTTATTTTAAATTCTCTCGAACCAAACGAAGTTTTACATTACATGCTTACCTACTATGAAAACTTAGTTTATTAACCTACGAGTATACGTGCCCTAACGATACTGGGGACAATACTATGTACGCGGTCACCTACCCTTTCAGAACATTAAAATAAATTGTTAGAAGGCTCTTTCTAGAAGTAATTATAGATAAGCTTAAAAAACTGTGCTTCTGCATACATAAGATAAAGTCTTAACTAAACTATCTCGTTCTAAAGAGTCTCATTGTTAAACCAAGTCACATGCTTACCATCCAAATTTGAAATAAATTTTAATATCTGGAGGTCATACGAATTACCTCCCGACGAGGAAGTCAAATCCACGCCCTCTATGGTTAGTTAGTGTTAACACAGGAAGTGTCTACTTTACTTATAAGAATATCTCTTTACTTCATATTCTTAGAAAATGCGCGTATTTAATTCTGCGTAATACGACCTGTACGTGATCTATGCAAATTGATCGTGTTACAGTAAAAGTCACAACTAAGTTCTTCAATATGTCGCAATAAAACTTTTTTTTGCGATAAAATTTATTACAATCCTAAAATGTTACTTAAATCATGTTGTTATGCTACTGTTGGAGAATGTCTACGCGACTGCAATTCGGCTTCTACATAGCGCTGCTACGCTACTGCTAAAGAGTGGCTAGGCGACTGCAATGCGGCTGCTACGTGGTACTGCAACACTACTGCTGAAGAGTGGCTAAGCAACTGCATTGTGGTTGCTACGTAGCGCTGCTACGCTACTGCATTGTGGTTGCTACGTAGCGCTGCTACGCTACTGTTGAAGAGTACCCTCGCGACTGCAATGCGGCTGCAACATAGTGTGCTACGCTACTGCTGAAGATTGACCATGCGACTGCGATCCGGCTGTTACGTAGCTGCTAGGTGGCTGCTATGCAAATACTACACCGTCTTAGATAATAGCAATCGCCTATTACGAAGAAACTCTAAAAAAAAAGAAAAACAAATAAAATAAATTGCTATTATTACTACCTAATAATAAAATCGCAACATAAAAATACCTGTGTCAGGCTAAGTTATAAATTACTATAATAAATAGCCTATAACGTTCTGGGAAAGGCCATACTCCTGATAATAGGCTGTAAAATTAGCACGCGGGCACAGGGCGAGTTGTTACATATGTCTTCAAATAGATGGGTTTTAGGGCATATCGGTTCCTTCATGATTGCTTCTTTCACCATATGAGACTAGTAAAATAAATTACACGAAGTATTGCGCCTTAGTAGATATACTAGTTATTTTCATAAGTAATTGAATAAATCACGACATACTTGTTTAATTGTGATCACAATCTCGTTTTCGATATCCTTAAGGAAAACAATTACCTACATATCTGTTTACTTTTATGTGTGTGTTTACTCAACGCTTGATGAGAACCAAATACAAGGATTAATCAGTCTTGTGGTATTGATATCTTTGTTTTTTTTTTCATATTTCTTTTGATCGGATTTCGGTGAATCGTTAGCCATTTTAGTTAAGCTTTTTTTTACAAATATTCTTTGGAGATAAATCAATTTAACATTTTAGGGATAGCAATATAACTAGAATATTTTATTATATTTAGTTACTACCTTTTTTCAATTCAAACAAAAAATAAATGGTGAATTTTACAAAAAAAAAAAGATTATCAGTTGTCACTGTCACAGTAGCTACATAGTTACGGTAGCTACTTAAATTTTATTTTCAACAGAATCTAGTGGGGACTTGTCATGACACTAAATTAAATGTGTAAAATTAATTAATCTAAATTAATTAGGACCTAGAATAAGCAACCATGAGTCAAAAGTCTTATAGAAGGAAAAGGTCTCCGCCATTCACGAAAAGCCGACAGATGCCAAGTTTAGAAACGTTTGGACAATCGGAGTCTGTCGTCGCGATCGCAAACCTACAGCCCGTTAGAGAAGAAACCAAAGCTGAACTCATCGAAGAAACCCCACAGAAATATACTTCAAGCGAAGCTTTCAAGGCTGAAGTTTCGAGATTCATAGAAATATCCAAATATTTTTCGAGTCCTCTTCATAAAACTGCATCGTACATCTGTGAGAATCGCCTTGTATCCTACCCGAGCGTGTTCAGATTAGAATATAAGCGGGGAGTTATCACCACAGAGCACATTAAATTTTGCAATGCTACTCTACAGCCAGTGTTCGTAAGACTGTTTAAAGTCATTCCGGATCTGGAGCAAATCAGGTTTACAAACTTATCCCTTTCTCGATGCAAGAGAATTCCTCCTGGCCTTTCTTTCGACTTAGCATTTGTATACGACGATGTGAACGAAAAACCGGCGTGTAATGCGAAAATGATATTTGTTGCTTCTAGAAAGACTACCACTCCTTGCTACCAAATATGTGAAATTGAACTCGATATTTATGTACAAAAAACTCGAACGATTACGAACTAATGAAGCTATTTACGTGTATAATGGCAATTTGGGATTCTAATTCTAGTAAACACAATGTAGCTGTTGTTTTAATTTACCCACTATGTTTCTGATATATAAACCATATTAGCTATGTTGCTGTACATTTTTTGTATTATTAAAGTCACTACAGATTTTCATAATGCTTCTTATTTCAAAGTACCCCGAT
This sequence comes from Mythimna loreyi, assembly GCA_029852875.1. Lineage (NCBI taxonomy): Eukaryota > Metazoa > Arthropoda > Insecta > Lepidoptera > Noctuidae > Mythimna > Mythimna loreyi. The sequence goes on from CM056783.1 coordinate 14,671,509, forward strand.
GTAAACTATCCCCTTGTTTCTAAAGCATATAATGCGTGTGGACAGTGTGGACTATCCGATTATTTACCTATGAACTTTGACCTATGTAGTAGGCATATGACTCAGGTCTACCTATTATAGATGTACATATGAATGCTATTGTCCGAGCCTCTCATATTTCTAATAGAAAGAAAGGAAAACTTTTTATTTGCGGCAAAATGACGCAATCTTAAGACTAGTTTGCAGATTAAAAACAAAAAAAAAAAAAACAATCCAAATAATTTATAAAAATAACCCAATAAGATTTTTGCATTTAGTGTAGCAGTTTTACAATGGTAAAATTACTGCTCCGCGCACTGTTTTCTAACGTGACTCAAACTCGAAGCATTTATTTCAATTCAACCCTTTACAGGTACTGTTGAATTTCTAAGAAGTCGGCAAACGGCAAAATAAAAATGTTAGTCGCCCTTCCGAACCGTAAGAGCTAGTACATCTTGGGCGCTCAGCGTTGCGTTGAACGCGTGTTGGTCGCGTACACACACCGCGCTTTTGGATTTCATATACACCGTGAAATTTAAATGGTTGTTTTCCCGTGGCAGAATGACTTCCCATAAGGAGTACTTTTGAAGCATACATTAAAAAAGAAAAATAAGATGTTTTTTTTTATAAATAATTATTAAAATTATTCATCAACTCAAAAAAGCGAAAACAATAGTAACATTAGACGTAATTTGTAGGTACTACTAGAGTCGCATGAGCAGCACGCCGTCAAAGGAAACCGATTCATTAAATATTTAAACCAAAATAAGCTCTCGTACGTTGTGACACGTCATAATTAGCTTGCACTCTACAGGTCCATTTTTTGTTTTTAATATTTTATTTTTTTATCAAACGTTTGTATTACCAAGACACAACCATTTCGCTGAGGGAAAACAACCATTAAAATTTCACGGTGTATAATTTTCGAAAAGCGCATCCGCTCTACACAAAAGCGCGGGTTGAAATGTAAATACAACAAAATGGCCGCTCATGTATCTCAAACCGCGCAGCTGACGCCCGAGCAACGTGGGTTCTAACGAAAAAATGTAAACGGGCGATTGACGCGCGCTTGTCCAGCAGCGAGCGTTTGCATGTGTATACTTCATATCGACGATAAAGTGACAAGAACTCCTAACTGACATTTTTGCAATTTTGCTTTTATTACGAAGAAGATAGACTTTAAATAATCGTTTACGTTTGCTGGCAAAAGCATATAACTTTATATCTTTTTTTTTTCTGTTACATGCTTTTTTGAGTTCGGAGTTCTCAAAACGCGCGTTTCAAAACCCCCAATGTGTACCCGCTCCTAATCTCTGTTATATTCAAATAAATTCCATGAACATATTTAAAATAACGTTCATGTTACAATCTGTTATATTCTGTTATCCTTATGTTCTGTACGTAGTATATTTGTATATCAATGGTTACAGTTAAAATTCTTAATCGGTCCACATTACGTGTAACTTGCAAAGTCGGTTACAAGTTACTGCCAAATTTTATATCAAAGCCAGTTATAACAATTCAAAAATTGTTATAACCGGCTTTGATCCCCTTCCATCCTTATGAAGTCAAAAAATGTTTTTTTTTTATTACTTAGGTGCTACAAAAAATACTAAACGTTCTAGATGACTCAAAATAGCTTAAATAAATAAAAAAAAGAAATGTGTTTAAAATTGACTGGCCTGTCAGTCTAGTAGTTAGTGACCCTGACTGCTGTGCGGGAGGTCGTGGGTTCGATTCCCACCCAGGACAAATGTTTGTGTGACGAGCACGATCATTTGTTCTGTGTCTAGGTGTAATTTATCTATGATATGTATGTATTTAGAAATATATAAGTATGCTTATCAGTTGTCTAGTACCCATAACACAAGCTCTGCTTAGCTTGGGACTAGATGGCGTTGTGTGATAGTTTTGGACATATTGTATTATATCATATAATATTAAATATTATATTTTAATTGTCATAAAAAAACACAGTTACATAATTTTAATTAGTCAAAAGTACTTGTAATCAAAGTGTCATCGTCAGTCAAAACTACTTTTGGCTCGAGTATTTAAAGCATAACTGACAAATAGTTTTCAAGCAAAACTACTAAGTATTAATTAAAACTACTTTTGCCTATTTTCTTAGTTTTGACTGTGGTTTATGTATGTCCCCGAAAAATAGCAAACGCCACAAGATTGTAAAATAGCGCGACAAATCGTTAACTATTTTGTTATAAATAAGACACGGCTATGTTGGAAACTATTGAATTTCAAAGTGATATATCGCATACTCGAACAAAACGATTTTTTCATAATATGAGCGATAAATCAAAATCTTACACAGATTTATTACAATCACACGAATGCGGTCTGTAATTTTTCCGTGACATATAAAAGAAAGAAAAGAAAAGGTTCTCTATTCCATGATGCACCTAACATCGAAAGGCGATACGATTTCTCAGTAAATTGTTCTTCGGCAAACAGTTGACTGAATAAGTTTGAAGTAAATACAGTAATGTTAGGCCTTTTAAAATATATTTACGAACATTTGAAAGATACTTCATGATTTGATTAACCATGACCCCAAGTGTCTCCACAATTAATAAAAATTTACTGGTAGGTACAGCACGACAATGTAATTTATGCTAATTTCATGAAATATGGCGGTTTTTATTGTGTGACATACTAAAAGCAATACATTCACAACGGTTTATAATCTGTCGAAGGCCATTTTGTCGGAAATACTACAGAAAACGAGAGTTTCAGAATATTTTGAAAGTTTCAGTATCTAAAGGTGTAATACTGACCTACTTATTTATTTATTTATTTAATCTTCAAGCAACTACAGATACAAAGGTAGACTGGACTTAATGCCTTATGCATTCTCTTCCAGTCAACCTAATGTGATTTAAAGACATATTATTTATGACAGATGCATAAAAAACCAGTCATACCGTAGCAAACAAAAAAAATCAAGTTTATTATACGGGAGCTCCACTGAAATATTTATTTAATCGGGTGTTTTAGTATTTGTTCTTATAGCGGCAAAATAAATACATCATTTGTGAAAATTGAATCTCTTTAGCTATCACGGTTCTTGAGATACAAGGAGAACCTGAAGACAGACGTACAGACAGCTGAGTCTTAATAAAGGGCTCCCGTTTTACCCTTCGAGGAAGGAAACATAAAAAGTGTAAGTATATTATTTGCTTAGATTTCTAAATCTGTGTCAAAAGGAAATGGGAGGCAAGCTTTGAACCGAAATCATACTGCGTCGTTAGGATTCTATTAACAGACCCTCCCTAACACTGGACAGTATTGGAAGAGTCAATTGTTAAATATATAAGAGGGTTTTTATTTTCTTTTATGTTGTTCTAGATCCAGTTTGACCACAATCTCACCTGATGGTAAGCGATGATGTGGTCGATGATGGAGCATGCTTGCCTAGACGTAACCTATTATTTTTTGACTTAAAGACCCCTACGTTGTAGCTATCAGAAAACAGACTCCGGCAGGGAATTCTACTCCTTAGGTTATATTCAATTGTGTACTTATTACTATCACTACATATTATAAAACAAGGTCGCTTTTGAAACTCCGCAACGGATTTTGATGCGGTTTTTTTAATGAATAAAGTGATCCAAGAGTAAGGTTTATATGTATAACACATGCAAAATATATTTAATATCAACACTACATACGTGCCAAGTTGGGATGGGTCACTAGTTTTGTTATATACAGCATAGACATACATATATTATTTGTATGTATTAGGTACATGATTATTTGATTACAATCACAACAAGGTAATGGATATGTATTTAGTTTACGTGTAATCAGAAAAGTCCAATAATGATGACGTACCTACACTTTACATGTCATTGCTTATGTATGAAAAGTATGTATGTATGTATAGGAGGTCAAGGCTCTTCAAGGATAAGTGCTGGATAACAATAATTCATTATGTCCTCATAAGGAAGAGTGACCCACTTGAACGAGCATCTAGATTGGGAACTTAAGGAATAATGGTAACACTAGACCATATAAGTGCTAACGAAATACTTAAGGGCCATGAGAAAGTAATGATAGTCATACAGTAAAGCATTGTCTGGATTTCACTTTCTCAAACTAATGTTAGAGTGCTCTTTTGTGGCGGAAAATATCATCTAATCACAAATCCCGCCCTTGGACGGAGCGGGAAATAGTGTCAGGCTCTCACTGACTAAAACGACCCACCCCGTTTTTTTTTCGCCTTCATACCGAGGTCGAACCTTCCTTTCGGAAACTGGTCCAAGGCCCAGTAGACATGCGGCTTCGCTGTGGGTTCCGCGGCTGCAGCTGAGCCTCTACGTTTGCTGACAACTCCTTGAGGAGCGCGGAATAGAACGTGTCGTCCATGAGTTGGGCTTGGTCCGGACTGTTACTAGACGACTGGACGGCAAGCTACTTATTGCTCACCGTCCGCAAGCCCGCGATGTTATAGTGCTGTGGTGGCCGAGTGGTAAAACCACTGACTTACGAGTCACGGATTCAAACCCAGCCAGGCGCATTACTATGTGCAATTTATTTCATCTATATATAGCTCTCGAAACTGTGAATGAAAAGTGTGTGGTATGAGTACTAAATAACTGATAAATATACTTCATCATCATCATTTCAGCTGAAAGACGTTCACTGTTGGAGGCCTCCCCCAAGCGCCGCCACAACGACCACTTCTGTGCGTCGGAATATCTATCGGAATCCAGCAACCCTGACCAGGTCATTTGTCCATCTTGTGGGAGGCCTTTCAACGTTGCGTCTTCCGGTACGCGACAAACATACTAACCATATTCCTAAATACACACACTATAAACTATAGGCAAATTACACAGAACTAATGATCGTGCTAACTTAAATTCAACAATTCAATGCCCGGTTTCGAATCCGCAACTTCATGCATAAGATTCGCATAGGTACTAAAGTTTCTAGTTATTTATAGAAAACCAGTCGGTAAGAAAAAAAAAACAATACCGTATTAACAAAAAAAAAAAGATTAATAAACCAAATAAGGAATAAAAAACGTAGCAAAAAGATCATCTCAAAATGAAGCACAAAAGCTAGTCTATGACGCATGGCTAAGGAGATCATTCCGATTGACGTCATGTTGTATCTACTAGTAGAACTGGACTGGCGCAGGGTAAATTATGGTCATTATTTAAATATATCTTTGTATACTTATAAGACTACAATATTGCGTTCCAATAGCTCGTTATATCGTAGTATCTAATTAATCTTTAATTGTGCTTACTTTGTTTGTAATATTTACTAGGTACGTTAAAAAAGGTAATAGAAACAAAGTAAGCCTGATTTGATACCTTCATCAATGATACCTTCTTCAATCTGGAGCAGTGGTGGGCGAGTGGTAACGGCCCTGACTTACGAGTTGTAGGTCGCGGGTTCAAACCCAGCCAGGCGCATTACTTAGTGTAATTTATTTCATCACCACTGCTCTCAAAACGGTGAAGGAAAACATCGTAAGGAAACCGGCATGTCCTAGAACCGAAAATTCGAAGACATGTGACAGCCACCAATTCGCACTGGGTCCGCGTGGTGGATTATGGCCCATTCCCTCTCCTAGAGAGTAGGCCTGTGCCCCAGCAGTAGGGACATTAATAAGGCTGATAGTGATGGATCTTCAATCTTATAATAATACCCAAATAAAAGTTTTTTTCAGATTCTGTGAACTTCGCGTGCCGTATAATAATGCTTTTAGGGTGTCGATGGAACCTCCGTAGCGAATCAAAGATGTTTGTAGAAATATTATGTCGATTGCTTTTATGTAATAATGCGTAATATATATATATGTATATCCCTGGTACGAAGAATTTCAGTGGCATCCTGGACATGATTGCTGCTAGGCTGGACTGCTATATAATAGTTAGTTGCTCCAGTATCTCATCTGAAGTGCTGAAGCAATTTTTTTTGTGTGTTTTAATGTAATTTCTGGTTGTATTTGTGTCACTAAGATAGTTATCTCCCTAAAAAAAGGATAAAAAAAATAATTAAGTATCTATAATTATAAGTTTGTTCATTGTTTGTACATTATATGAGTCTCATCGTTACCCTAAATAAACAATATTATTTTATCAACAAATATTAAAAACAGAATAAAATAGATATTAAAGTGGGGCTCCATAAACAAACTTGTTTTTTCCTATTTTTGCTATAGACGGTACTCTTCATGCGTTAGTCCGACTCGCACTTGACTGTTTTTTTCACTTTCCCGCACAACTACTGAACTAATAAAATAATATTTTTCGACAACCATCACACAACGCCGTCTAGTCTCAAGCTAATCAGAGCTTGTGTTTTGAGTACTAGACAACTGATAAACATACTTATATATTTTTAAAGATATACTTATTATCATTATTATAGATAAATAACACCCAGACACAGAACAAATGATTGTGCTCATCACACAAACATTTGTCCAGGGTGGGAATCGAACCCACGACCTCCGGCATAGCAGTCAGGGTCACTAACTACTAGGCTGACAGGCCAGTCAAAAGAACTACACAATGGGTTTTGATATGGCTTTCACTAATAGATAGACCGATACAAAAGGAAGGGTTGTGTATACAATTTGCCTTGTGTCGCCGGGTTGGGTCATCATAATCATCATTTCAGCCGAAATATTCCACTGTTTTTACATAAACTTCTTCAAGTGTCGTCAGAACCGGTTTTTTTAATGTGGGAAAAAATAATATAATGAGGAATCCCGCTCTGGGGCGGGCCGGGAAACAGCGTCAGACTGACTAAACACCCTACCTGTTCTTTCTTTGCCTTTCACACTGGGGCCAAGCCATCTGGGCTGCGACCCTTTTGTAGAGTTCATACGGTTTTGCTGACAACTCCTTGAGGCGTGCGGGAACAGAACGCCCCATCAACGACTTGGGCTTGGTCCGACCGACGACCAGGCAGCTACTAACCAATATTATACGCCTACGGTGGCTCAGAAAAATCGAATCAAAAAAAATTTTGAGACTCGATTGAATTGAATTATTTACGTAAGTTACAATGGTATTTTTTTTGTATTATGTACCTACCTATAGGCTTTGCCACTATTTTAGGTGAAATCGCTCATGATAATATAGGCGACAAAGGAGCACGCTTGCCTAGATAGATGTAACTTGTTCACTCTTGGCTTTAACACCCCAGCGTGTAACTATCAGGAAACACAGACTCCGGCAGGGATCCCACGCCTTACTGTACCTACACATAATGAATGTTATCCCAAAACACATTGTTAAAAAAAGAACACATGAGTGCGATGTCCACCATGCATGATTAGTGGACCAATGATGATTTCACATAGGCCTACATGGGCACTTATAAAACGTAAGAAGAAGTGCACGGTTCCAAATTGGTCGTTTCCTATGGAGAAGAACCAGTAAGAAACTCCATGGTTCTTTTTGATGAAATGGACTTAGCGGATCGCATCTATTGAATGTCCGCAACCCTCACCAACGGTGCTATTTTTGGCACGCGATCACCACTCCAGGGCCTTTCGGCCTCATTGACAATCTGCTGTGCTAGCAATGTACTGTACTCACTGACACTTAAGTTTGGCAGTTCTTCGGACTACGTCAGTAACAATGGTTGGTTGGTGGTGGCGGTGTACAATCATTACATAGTATAAAACAAAGTTGCTTACCGCTGTTCATGTGTATGCTTAGATCTTTAAAAGTACGTAACGGATTTTGATGCTGGTTTTTTTTTAATAGATAGAGTGATTCAAGGAGAAGGTTTATGTGCATAATACAGGCATCATGTAGTTGCGGTGCCCTTGCATTGTTCATGTATGAAACTCATATTCTGTAACAACACCTTGTAAACTACATGAATGCAATAAATAAATAAACATATATTCAATATCAGTATCCGTGCGAAGCTGGGGCGGGTCGCTAGTAAAGTATAAATAATAGTTCTTCTGGAATATCTTCATTCCTGATCCGATTACGCAAGAAAACTCCGAGTACAGCCTTCTCCGTAGCCAGCACTTGTTACTATTGATTACTAGTAAATACTAACAAAAGGATTATTACTCTCAGTAAGACTGGAAAATAATAATACTATCGAGGTTTTCCAAGAAGCTTCTTTTCCATAACCAACGATTACCATATTAATACTTATCCTGAATTAACCGCATTTCAAGGCATAATTATCTTGTGATAAATCAGATGACTGAGCAGTGGTGACCGAGTGGTAACGGCCCCGACTTACGAGTTGTTTTTCTATTCTGTCTCTAATTACGGTACTCAAAAGTTAAGAAAGATTTGTTGAGAAAAGCCATCCCTAATGATAAATCAACCTTGACGGCCAAAGTTGATCAAGTACTAACTTTTAGGTTCATGAAATTCAAAATATACTAAAGTAAACTTCACAGTTTAGATCAGTTTCAGTTTAGAAGGCTGCTTAGTCACGCCAATCTTATTCAATCATCTTGTGAAAAGTTATCTTAGCTAGGTACTCAGTAAGTTTTGTCCAAGTTAGCTGCCATCCTTCAATTTCAAGTTATTGACATACGGCAGGTGAAACTTAATCAAGCACAAAGGAATTTCAGGAAACCGTCAAGACACAAAACCTGCTGACGGTTTTTAAGTTTTAACTTGGACTTTGTTTAAGGCGGGAAATTATCTAATCACTTCTCTAGCTTTAGGGAGGAGCGTGAAGGCCTGTTGGACTTTTACTTATCTACTCCTGCCTCTAGCTAAGTTACAATTGTTTCGTTTAGAGTTAGCGCTTGTAGATAGTCACGCCCCCAATTCTTTTATCGAGATGACGTTCGAACAAGGAAATTGGGGGCGGGGTAACTACAAGCGCTAACTCTAAACGATACGATTGTAACTTGGCTAGGGGGGCAACGTTGCTTTCGACAACTCTTTAAGGTGCGCGTGGAACAATACTCGCCATCGATGACTCAGGCTCAATCCGGACTGTTACCGGACAGCCGGACTATGAGCTATCCATTTCTCCCCGTCCAATAGCCCAACTTGGGCTAACTAGAAGTTGGTATAGCTTATTTTTAATTACCTCCTCTGCCTGGGAAATGGCCTCCTTTCCGCGCAATGCTTTCAGACAATATAAGTTAAACTATTAATTGTGTCAAGAATAAAATTAAGCATATATAATATTTGTTTATGATCAGTTGATCGTAAACAAATATTTTATAGTTATTTATTTCTAATAACTCTATCTAAACTCACTATATCATAAAGAGATTATTGTACACAGGTATGTTTTTAGTTCGCAAACCTCTAACTCGCCTTTTTTGAGAGTGAACAGTAAATAACTCCTCTCGCTTTTTATGAAACGTTGCCCCACACTAAGAATTACTCCTATGTCTTGTATGCATTCACAAACATGTAAACTTATATACACATGGCACCTAGATCTGGAGCACCTATCTGCACGCTATAGAAATATTTATTCCATGCGGAAATCGAACCCGGTAGTAGCTAATCGCTCAACCACTGCGGCATAGTATAAAGAGAAGGGCAGTAGGCTATCTCCGGCCCAATCCGCGATATAATTGCCTACTGTCTTAGGGTTGTCACTTTTAGCAAAATTTTAATTCAGTGCCTATAAATTGACAAGGGTCGGGAAGTTGTATTTTTTACTTATATAATAAAAATAAAAAACTGGTATAAAAAAATACGTTTTTTTTGCGATATAAACAGCCGTATATGTTTTATTCGTTAACTTAAAAGTTTCGTTTTTTCACAGCTTGAAGGGACTATGGTTTTAATTTCAACTAGATACATCACGCATTCTCGAGATAAAGGGTCTTAACAGACATACATACAGATAGACGAAGGGACAACGAACTGATCCTATCTGAATAAATAAATAAAATAAATAAATAAGGGTTCTGTTTTTTCCTTTTGAGGCACGGAACCTTAAAAATGAATAAAGTGACTAAAATATTATAATTAAAAGAAACACTAAAACAACATTAAAAACTAACGCCTATCTCTTAGACTATAATCGAATTTATTGTTATGATTCGAACTTTGCTTTATATGTATATCTGATTTACAATTAGTCAATTATTTATTTTGAATTACGATTTTTTAACTGTAAGTAGGTGAGAAACTAAAGTAACTGAGAAATCGGCATAACCAAACGTAAACAAAGCAATAGCAGCAAATTAATTGACGGATCAAAAGTAGAAATTAAGCCTACCTACCTGCTTCCTCTGTGTGATAGAAAACTAATACAACAAAAAATAAGTAGGTATCTCAAAATCAAGTAAAAATTATATGCTAGAATGAGTGACTAGCTTACCTTTTTTGTTCAATAGGTAATCTGAATAGAGACAATTCTAGAATGGATGAATTGTTAAGACACCCAAACACACATCAATACGTTCTCCTGCGATTATCAGACATTTTGTTTTGATTTAGCGGTGCCGAAAAGCAGTGACGCGCGAAATTCGTATAGTGTTAGCCCCGACTGGCGCACTGAGAAACGGGTCGTGATTTTGTTACAGTGTGCGTGCGTCGACGCGTAGATACTATGGCGCACACATACAAGCCGCGCGCGGTACGTTTGTATGAAGATAACCTACTTCCCTTCTCTTTATACTATGACTGCGGCAACCGTGCCGTAAAGCTTTCGGTGGTGAGAATGTCAAACTATTATTGACTTCAAACCACCCGTGTTCTTCAAAAGAAGTTATTTTATGATTCAGAAACCAAAAAAATGTGTAATAAATACTACTAGGATTTCTGTTTATTGTTTTTGTTGTTGAATCAGTGGTACAATGGAATTTTACACCAACTTCTGTAGGTACCTACCAGTACAGAGTGCGTAAACAAAATGAAACCTATAATTTATTTCGTGTTTACCTTGACAATTTTAAAACTGCGTTTCACCCCAAATAATACGAAAAACTATACTTACATAACAGTCCCATAATTATCTAGGCACTAGATATTGTATAATTACTTTGTAACTAAAACCTACAGTTTAGGGTTATGTAGATGCAGTTATAAAACGTTCTAGAACTTATTCACAATTGCCAAGAAAATTCCGAGGACGGCAACAGATTGTCTTTTACGAAAAGCTATGATGCAGAAAGTATTTCAAGGTCTGATTTCTAAAATATTAGGTAGGTGTTATAATTTTTGAATCGTAACTAGGTATTTCTATCAGCACTACCTTGGTAGAGTTAAATATCTAAATATGAACTAGAAGAACACGTCTGTCATTAGAAAATAAAAAAGTGGTGAGGAAGAATTTTACCTTTCACTCTATATTTTTTGCTCCTTTCATTATCATTACATAGTATAAAACAAAGTTGCGCGTCCCTATGTATGCTTATATCTTTAAAAGTACGCAACGGGTTTTGATGCGGTTTTTTATAATAGATAGAGTGATTCAAGAGGAAGGTTTATGTGTATAGGTACATTTACATGCATAATATATTCAATATCTGTATCCATGCGAAGCTGGGGCAGGTCGCTAGTTAATAAAAAATAATAATTGAAAATATATTAAAAGTCATTAAAAAAAAAACTTATACTATAATTAATACTTTCTTTATGTTGTATAAAAATTTGGCTACATAAAAATTTAAGTCAAGTTAAAAAAAAAATGTCAAAATTGAATTATTTTCTTTTTAATAATAGACAGCTGTCAGTTGAGAGCTATTCTCCCTAGGGATGAAAAATATTTCTTTTAACCCGCTCCTCAGGCAACTTCAGACCTACTTTCAGAGCATAAGTAATGAAAAATAAATGAGTCAACCCTCTTTTCCGTCGGTTGTTTTTTTTATGGTTGGTAAAAATCATCTAATGTTGAATCCAAAAGCAATAGAACCATGTACAAATCTATAACATCGCACTTGACCACTTGTTAAGTTATCTTATGCCCTCATTAAAAGTTCAAGACTGCTCGGAAAACCTGTACTTACACGAGTTCGATGTAAATGCAATACCAGTCGCACCAGTGTGCATTATTATCTGCTGCTGGAAAATAACTAAATCCGTGAGGTCATTATATTATACAAGACGTATAAACAACGTATTTGTCATATTAGTTACTACATTTTTCACTACACCTGCAACATTTGTATCGTTCTTTTATCGGACGGTCTGACGGTGAGCTATTCGTTGCTCGCCGTCCGCAGGCCCGCACTTACGGCAATCGGGTACCCAGCCGCTGGGACCCAATAACATTTGTAAGTCTCTAGTATTAGAATCAAGGAGGTTGTAAAGGCCTACTAATAATTGATATGACTGTAACAATACGCTTTATGTAAGTTCAATGCACAGCACAGTACGGCCGTCGGATATTGGCGAGTCTAGGCTCTGCGAATTGTAACCCTTAAAACTCGTACAAAAATAAAGATTAAAAAAAATGCCAATAACAGTTTTTAATAGCAATAACAACCGCAAATTGAATTTATTTATTTAAACCATTTATTTTTTTACCAGTTTTCAAGCGCTAAAATCGCAGAGGCTAACATCAGACTTGCGGAGATCCGACTACTGTAACAGATTTTGTAAACATATCAACAACAGCCATTTATTTGCCACGTACTTTTATGAGGTAATGTAAAAAGTATCAACTGGTAAAGAAAGTACTAAAAAGTACTTGGTTTTATCCATACAAGACAACCCGTATTCAAAAGACACTACATTTTTAAACCATATGATTCAAATGAAACCTAAAGCATGGCTAGGCTTTGTTGTAGGTAGTCAGACATTTTTGAGAAACCACAGAGTATCAGACTATTTAGAACTAGCTTCTGCCCGCGACTTCGTCCGCGGAAAATTTGTGAGACAAAAGTTGTGATAGCTCGGTTAATATCCATGTTATATAAATAACTAGCTTTTGCCCGCGGCTTCACCCGCGTACATGAAATATAGCCTATGTCACTCAGGAGTAAAGCAGCTTTCTATTGTTGCAAAAATTTTTCCAATCGGACCAGTAGTTCCAGAGATTACCTCCTACAAACAAAAAAACAAAAAAACAAACTTTACCTCTTTATTATATTAGTGTAGATAGTGTAGATGTATAGCCTATGTCACTCAGGAGTAAAGCAGCTTTCTATTATAGCTTCAATTTTTCCAATCGAACCATTAGTTCCAAAGATTACCTCCTACAAACAAATAAACAAAAAAAATAAAAAAAAACAAACTTTACCTCTTTATTATATTAGTGTAGATTAGTTACTAAATTGCTTCAAAATTTTCACTCATCTATATATATAAAAATCAATTGCTGTTCGTTAGTCTCGCTAAAACTCGAGAACGGCTGGACCGATTTGGCTGATTTTGGTCTTGAAATATTCGTGATAGTTCAGGGAAGGTTTAAACGGTGAGAACGAAAAAAAAAAAATAGGCGAAACGAAGTTTGCCGGGACAGCTAGAACCGATTTAGCTGAAAATTGGCAGGGAGGTAGTTTAGAGCCAGGAGAATGACATAGGATACATTTTTTTTTTTTTTTAGAGTAGGGTAGAGTAGGGTAGAGTAGGGTAGAGTAGGGTAGAGTAGGGTAGAGTAGGGTAGAGTAGGGTAGAGTAGGGTAGAGTAGGGTAGAGTAGGGTAGAGTAGGGTAGAGTAGGGTAGAGTAGGGTAGAGTAGGGTAGAGTAGGGTAGAGTAGGGTAGAGTAGGGTAGAGTAGGGTAGAGTAGGGTAGAGTAGGGTAGAGTAGGGTAGAGTAGGGTAGAGTAGGGTAGAGTAGGGTAGAGTAGGGTAGAGTAGGGTAGAGTAGGGTAGAGTAGGGTAGAGTAGGGTAGAGTAGGGTAGAGTAGGGTAGAGTAGGGTAGAGTAGGGTAGAGTAGGGTAGAGTAGGGTAGAGTAGGGTAGAGTAGGGTAGAGTAGGGTAGAGTAGGGTAGAGTAGGGTAGAGTAGGGTAGAGTAGGGTAGAGTAGGGTAGAGTAGGGTAGAGTAGGGTAGAGTAGGGTAGAGTAGGGTAGAGTAGGGTAGAGTAGGGTAGAGTAGGGTAGAGTAGGGTAGAGTAGGGTAGAGTAGGGTAGAGTAGAATAATCTGTTGCCGGGAGCGAAGCCGCGGGCAAAAGCTAGTTAGATGATAAAAAATTGCATTTTTTCGTAACCATTTGACCAGAATCTAGGATCTGGATGAATACAGTGAAGAACAAGGAGAAGGATTTCACCAGGACATAAAAACAATGGAAAAAGATTACCATGGACAATGGGACTGACCTTTTTACTTAGGTACCGACTCCATGGGACAGACACAGGATGGCAGACTACTGTTGTCTATTGTTGCTGTGGGAATTATCCAGAAAAATCATAACTGAAAAGCTTTCAGCAAAGTAGAAACTTTGTTGTTAAGTATATATATATTTTAATTATTTAATGAAAAGTATTTTTTTTTGTTTCATTCATTAAGTAAATATTATTGCTGATTATTTTTTCTTTAAATACATATTGGTATTTTTATTTAAGTTTTACAGTAAAATAATAATAGACTTTATCTTAAATATTAGAGCCAATTCATAGGCGATTCTCACACTGCCCCGCATGATGCAGCGTGGCGCGTGGATGCGTGCTCTTTCGTTGCTTGTAAGTATCTCCGTTTGTATGGAAAACACGCACAGTCCAACACACTGAAGATGCATCCACGCGCGTTCATGTGGATCACGCGCATACACGCGGAGAAACATGCACCGGCGCGTAGGTCCTGTGCGGGCGAGACGCAAGGTATGGCACACCGAATCCCGCAGTGCCGCGCGTGATTTTGAATGAAATGAGAGCCGCCGTGCGTGAATCTACAATCGCACATACGCGCGTGTGTGCGTATAAAACACGCACGATGATGCAAATTTGCACTCCCGCAAGAACGCGCGTAAATACGTTGAAACGCAACATGCAGCATGATGCGGGGCAGTGTGTGAACCGCCATACTATTCATACTTTTTAGTGTGGTTATAAGTGTTTCATGTAGCGACCTCTATCGTATTACACCTAAACTACTTGCCTTTTCATTTCCCGCGTTACATTTTCGTTTTTCGTGAGCTTGTATAGTTGTGGAATAAGAGTACACGGAGGCGTATATAGATGGCGCTTTTGAAAATTCAATGGTGGTGGTTCACAAAGTGGCAAATCATGTGGATAAATTGCGCCTGACTGGGTAGAGACTAGAGAGTTAGAGAACCGTCTTCCAAACCTCTCTGCTTTGGTCGATTTCAAGTAAAGTTTGCCTTACAAATATGACATCATCACACAACCTTCCTTTCAATTTTTTTTCTTACTGATAGACTCGCGTTGGCTAGTCAACGACGAGACTTGCTTGCTTAGAAGTCGCCTGTTGCAAGTACTGTTGCATTTTACAAAAATGCAGTTTCAACTGAAGGAGTAGGCGACTTTTTCTGCTGTTTCTCTTTCAAATTCGGCAGTAGACATTTACAATTTTCTAGTTCAGAGAATTAATTTGAAGTAACCCACAAGCTGGACTCAGTTTAATTTTTTAATACCATAATTACCTACAGACACAACTAAAAGGCATTAGGTGCGTGGAATTTGTCCTCGTGTGTCCTCGTGTGTCCTCTTGGGTCTTTGGGGCTTGCTGAATTGAATTGCTTTTGAGCTGGTCGCGATGGTCTATTATAGTCAAATATCCACCCGAAAGCGCAGCAGCTATGAATTATAACGTTATGTTAGCGCCTACCACTATTTTGTTGGCAGCAGAACATAGGAATCAGAAAAGAATTGAATTTAACATCAGGCGCTTATAAAGCAGCTATTCTCAGAATGTACATACATACAATACCATCCCTCCCAAATTGAGGTTGTTCAACTCTATTTTGTTGTAGATTTCATTACACTATGAATTTGTCTGTAACTAAAAAACTATAATAAACTACTAGCTAGCTACTAGCTTTTGCCCGCTGCTTCGCCCGCGTGGGAATGTAGTTGGGGTTGAGGTTTCCGGGATAAAAAGTAGCCTATGTCCTATTCCGGAGTGTATCCTATGCCTGTGCCAAATTTCATCCAGATCTGTCCATCCGTATTGGCGTGATTGAGTAACAAACATCCAAACATCGTAACTTTTGCATTTATAATATTAGTAAGACTAGTACTAGTAAGAAGTAAGATAAAATGTCTTACAATATCTAGTTTACCAACCTGTACTGAGTATGTGTGGTTGATTACGGCCATTCCCTCTCTAAGAGAGTGGGTCTGAGTCCCAGCAGTGGGTTAAGGCTGATGCTATGCTAACTAGTTTATGGCTTTTATTTAACCTACGAATATTTTAAGGGGATGTTTACTTGAAGATACTCGAAATCTTACGTGTACTTCTGATAGAATAAAACTTCCATTCGATGTAATTAACACTTTTCAATGCTAATCACCTTGTCGACATGAGTTATTTTGGACTGGCCTGTCAGCCTAGTAGTTAGTGACCCTGACTGCTATGCCGTAGGTTGGGGGTTCGATTCCCACCCAGGACAAATGTTTGTGTGATGAGCACGATCATTTGTTCTATGTCTGGGTGTAATTTATCTATAATATGTATGTATTTAGAAATATATAAGTATGTTTATCAGTGGTCTGTACTCATAACACAAGCTCTGCATAGCTTGAGACTAGACGGCGTTGTGTGATGGTTGTCCAATATTATTAAAAAAAAATTGATAGAACTTTTTAATAAGTAGGTCCTTTCTTACCTCTACCTTACTTCTATTGAAAATCTCGATATAAATTACAATACAAAATTCATTCAATAAAAGGTGCTTTTCAATACACTTACTCGAAAACTGCCTCTTATCGCACTCCTATTAGGTTCAATATAGCATGTATATCACCCAAGTGCTTTTTTGAGTTTATCACAACTAGGGCTTTTTTATTCCTTCCTTATCGTCATTGTCACGGGTGATTATTTTGTTTTACTTAGTTTATCGAATCAGGCGCGAGGCGTCCCCCAGAGTCGCTGGACGACCCCACGAAATTAGGAATTGACCAGAGCAGATTTGAATGCTATACTTATATATTTATTAAATTTCTACTGGATGTTTGAGATACGATTAATTTTTTTTTCTTTCTTTCTTTATTTCACAAGTAGTAAGTGTATTGAAAAACGTCGTTTGACACACGTGCAGATTTGTCATTGCCGCCCTCGGCTCCATAACACACTCACCTGCGGCTCGTGCGAATTTCGCCTCGGTCGCAATGACAAACTTCCTGCACTTGTATCAAAATGTACTATTTCAAAACCAGCACAATTTAAATATAATTTTCATAATTTTTTGGGTTAAAAGCCAGGCGGTTAGGAATTGCAAACCCTAGCTTTAGTAGCAAATAAATAGGTAAGTAGATATTTTTGGCATTGCCGATCAACAGTTCCAAGAACCATCACCGAACTTTGAATCATTACTCACGGTACGAGAACTTTTCTTCATTTCCGCGAAGTTCATTGCTCCTCAATTAACAAACCTAAAATACCGTCATGCTTGCACCGCAAAATATAACCTAGAACTTCTCATTGTTCTCCTCGGCACTTAAAGATAATAACAAACTAGATGCGAGCGGTTTGTTACACGATTTAATTACCTATTATGTGAAAAACTATGAAGGTTAAAGCCCTCATAATGAGTTTCCGAGTGTGAAACAGGTTAATTAGCGGATATATTCGCGTTCGGCCGCGTCGTAGTGTTTTGGTCAGGACTCGTCGAGTACCGTTACATAAAAGTGGGCCACGCGACTCAATGCCATTGCCGTCGTGAAAGAATTGTGTGGACAATCCTAAATCTATTCGACGTTGTTTAGATGTTCTATTATAGTGTTCGAGTTTCTGTATTACAGTCCATGCCATCATCATCCTTTTCCTAATTGAAAATTGAGGTCGAGGTTTATGTGTTTTGCTGAATTCTGTTTGTCAGGAAAAACAACAACAGGAAATGTCGAATGTAATGATTAAGTAAGTTTTAAGTCATGTAGGTGTGGTAAGGTTGACATCCTTGTTAGGTAGGAAAGATGGGTAAAAAAGTTGCGAAATTCATTCCAATATTTTACATTAAGTTCGATTATATTTATAAATAATGTAGCTTTACTGTAATTACAGTGTTTACGTTCGATATATTAAATCTTATCAAGCAAGAGAAAAAAAATCTAATGCTAGATTAGGTAGATTTTGCTTGGAAATTGCACAAACTACTGAAAATTCATAGATACAGTTAATTTACTGAAAAAACTTGACAGCATGTTCTGGGTCAGTTTATTTCGAGGATTTTAATATTAATTAATTTCAGTGGAAATTCATCTCCATTAAGAACTCGAATTAGAATCCTCATTTCGTCAAGGATAGTAAAATAAACAGAAACATCATTTAGAAATTGCTATAGCTAATTGTGGGTATGGTGAGCAAATTGTCTAAAAAACGTTCGCATACATGTGAAACAGACTGTAGTTGCTTACACGACGAAGATCCTAAAAACACACGTAGAAGTTGGCATTACCGAGACAAATTACTACTGCGTGTGACCTAATCGCAAGAAAATAACAAATCGCAAGCAGCGTACGAGCGAGGAAGCTACCGTTATAATCGAAAACGCGAAGACCATCAGAAAATGAGTTTGTTTCTACAAATCCACTTCATACCAGCCCACGTAAGAAGTGGGTTAAGTCAAAGCGTCCTTGAGAATGACGCAAGGGAGTACAGTTAGAGCAGTTAAGGAGTGCCTAGCAGAGTGAGCGCGGGAGTCACAGCGTGGCCCATGACTCATTGTTGCATGATTGCATCGCATGACGTTAACGCTTTAACGGGAGCTTTCCATCTCCGCGGTCCGGCACAGGATAACGGGATCACTCCCTTCGATTTCAGTTTCGAACACCTTTCGTTTTCGAGTGTTGTGTCGCGACCGACCTCCACTGCCTTGCGTCACCTCGCCCGTGTAATCGGGTTTTAGAAAATGAAATTCAGTTCGCTCGTGTCCTTCTTTATATGGCTAAGTTATGTTCTTTTAGCCTTTGTCCCGTTTGTGGTTGATGCCGCTGTGGCCGCCGGTGGGTTGACGTTTACGTCACCTCCAATCCTTCATGTCTTGTGTAGTGTTCGATGAGACACGACGCAAATGAATAAATAATTTCGCTTGCCGAGTATTTTTTTGGCGTACCGAGTTGTTATTGCCAAATAATTGAGGATGACGTGCAATCCTTTGAATACCACTACTACCAATACAATAATACGCAAACAACAAACCAATCCGGAATTTATTTTTTATTCAGTTGTGAACTTAACCAAATAGCAATTTGTGTAGCACGGTTAATACCTTTACAATTATTAGGATGTACAACATTTTTAACAAATACTTTAGTCAAGACCAAAACATAGCATTTAATTATCTATTAATAACATTCAAATAGTAACATCATTGCATCATCTTTTAAAACTATGAGTAAATAGCAACTCATGTAGGTCTGGTTACTCCGCACATACTTATCTAGGAAATATCAAACTGATATGCAACAGGTCGTGTACCTGATATGAGTACCTTTGTCTGGATTTTCTGACAATGTTCTGAGTATGTCCGTAGATATTGCGTTCGATTCGCAATCTCTGGGTTTCCCTCTGTAATTAGGAATTGAAAACCTTTCTCTTTGAAAGAAGAGAACAAATATTTAGGACGGTAAAGTTTTTCGTTCCTCGCTAGATTATCTTCTGCGTGTACCGGCTGTGCGGTGGGCTGTGATTTTTTTTTTTGCTTTGGTTGATAAAACCTGAAAATAAAAATTACAATAAATAAATCTAATAGAAAAATACTGCAGTTATAAATGTAGATTTTAAGTGACCATGACCATAATAATATTCGGGAAAAGCACGAATTAGCAATTTTAGAGGAATTCTTAAATTCGAATTAGTATACTTATACATTATTGATTTTATATATTTATACTTTTCATCGACATAACCGGATACTGGCTGTCAAATGACTGAATACAGACGGTAGGTAGTTAGCGAAACGAAATCTTCAAAGCAGTGTCAATGACCTTTTGATGAGATTTACGAAGTATTTTTCTGTTCTATTGGCATTCTATCACGTTATTCTAAGCACCTATAATGTACAAATGTTGTTTAACTCGATGCTCCGCGAGCTGGTTTTACCAGTCTATATTTGAATAGTGTTGTAGCCAGCTTGACCTGATATGTTTGTAAATATAATTTTAAAGATTATTCAACTTTAAAACTATTTTATAAACAAACCAGTGACCCGCCCAGCTTCACACGGATGCAATTATATTCAATATATTATTCACAATAATATAAACCTTCCTCTTGAAGTCCTTTGCAGAGTTTTAAAGATCAAGGCATAAATAGGGACAGACAGCGGGAAGCGACGTTATTTTATACTATGTAGTGACGATAATTATGTATAAAACGATAGTGTACAGTCGTCTGCAACTAAGCCACATAAGCTAAGGTCGCAATGCCATTAACAACTACAAGCGAGACAAGTTGAACCAAAATACCAATCGACCTTTGATGCGCTCCCGCGCGCCTCAAGGAGTTGTCAGCAAACTGCAGGGGCCCTTCAGGGTCGAAGCCTCCTGGAGCCTAGAGGGTGGTGGAAAACTGTTACCTCGACTCCAGGAATAAGGCAAGGAAGGTACGGGGTAGGTTTTTTAGTTAGTAGGTTTTAGTAAAAAAAAAAAAAACCTTTGATGCGCTGTAACAGATTTTCTAGTCTCAATCGAAGCAGGAGGCTGCTAGTAATCATAGCAACTAGTTAACTTAATTACCGCGTAATAAACTACACATGAAACTATAAATAGTTAGGAGAACCTACAAATATCTAATTAAAAGTTCTACAGTCCTTGCGACCTTAAGACCTATCAGCCCCAAAACTTAACTTACCATTGTTTCCGAAGAATGGACATACTCTGAATGTGTATATAAACTGTATATGTATGAATTCTACAATAACGAAAATAATACGATAAAGATCATTTTCCAGCTGATTAGATTGTCCTCTGGTTTTTTTTTAATAGCCTGGAAGAAAGAGAAGACAAACAACCTAAAACGAGATATTCAAACGACTACTAGAACTAGCTACTAGAACATGGTTGCACTAGCCCACCTATGCCTGAGTACAGGCATCAATCAGGTATCATAATATGATAAGAATCGGCTTTGACATAAATAATTTTAATCTGAATAATTTATGGCGAACAAGTTATGATTCAACCCAACTTCTAGTTCATGCTCTTCATTATCTAAATAAACTAAAATTCCTCAAATCTATTCCGAATACAAAACAGTCACAATAAAACCTCATTGTCACGCAGCTCGTCAACTTGCCTCCGCGCTTCTGCGCTGCGCCATTTTCCAAATGCGTTTGCGAAAATATTCCGGGAGTGACAGAGATGGCAGTAGGTGTTGGTGTATGTGTAAGAGTAAGAGAGAACGCAGTGCTAGGCTGCGGCGGAGGTCAGGGAACCACAAGTAGGTCGGCTTCATCCTTCCTTAACAACGTCTAGAGCGCGTTGTCGCTGAACTTGAACGCGTTCGTAGTTACGAGCGAAAACACGGTTTTTGAGATAAAGAATTCTGATGTGACTAATTTGCACTACCTATATAACGCTTTTGTTAATGAGACATCTTTGTGTCTCTTAGCATGGCTGTTGAAAAGCCTCCCTTAGTCAGTATTGATGTAACCAGATACCTTGACTTCAACTACAATTTTGCACATCTATGATTTGATTAAGACGTGATCGAAGTAGTTTATCTACGAATTTCATCAGTTTTTTAACCAACTTTAATATAAATTGTTTCTCTACAGCCACGTGTTATTTTTCCCAAACACCACTATTTATTCAAGTGCATGCTGAAAACTCATTTGCAAATCCACATAACAATTATGCTTTCGTGCTGTCTCTATTTTATTCGTGTCATGTATTGTAATAAAAAACTCTGAATTCAAGCCTCGATGGATGACGCAACTGCCAAAATGGTCAACAGCGGTCATTTCACTTTGGCCAACTTACGTGAGAGCTCGCTCTATCGGCTATCTCCTTTCACCTATAGAGAGTGCTATGAGTGAGACAAGGATGGACTGCTGGCTATCTTTAAGATATTCCCTTATGTATAGATGTACGTGATTATACCTACTGGGCCTCTCAAAACTTGAATGTTTCTATGTAATGATATGAGCTCAAAAATGTTCGCATACTATTTTGGTTTAGCAACATTCCTTGCGTGGGTAGCTACATGGCGGGAGGTTTATCTCTAGTAATTTTTTGTAATCCTTAACAGCCACAAAGCTCTGTCACTGGGTTCTCATCAGTACGTAGATTATGCTAATTGCAATAAATAAATATATGACAACGCACAGCTAAAGCTACTGGGTCTATGAACATGAAATTTTACTCAAGATTTGTTTCTATGACGAAGGCGAGCAGTAATATGCGATTTTTTTAAATTCTACATTCAAGGGGTTGAAAAAGGAGAATGTCGCTAGTATGAAAAATATGATTTGGTGTGCCAATATATTTGAAAATATAGCAATAATAGTTACATAATCAAGATGGTAAACGTGGTATTTATTCGTTTTCAGAACTAACTGTAAAAAAACAATTTAGGTTGGTAAATAAACTTGAAACAATGCACAAATTCTGACTAAAAAAAAAACCATTAAATGACTGCCCTTTTACTGACTGGCTTGTTGGTCTAGTGGTTAATAACTGACTACTAAGCCGGAGGTCATGAATTAGATTCCCACCAAATACACATGACAAATGTTTGTGTGATGAACACCATCATTTGTTCTGTGTCTGGGTGTAATTTATCTATAATATTTATGTATTTAAAAAAAACATAAGTATTTGTGTTGCTCTGCTAGTTTGAGACTAGATGGCGTTGTGTGCTAGTTGTGGAATATTATGTTT
Organism: Mythimna loreyi; assembly: GCA_029852875.1. Taxonomy (NCBI): domain Eukaryota; kingdom Metazoa; phylum Arthropoda; class Insecta; order Lepidoptera; family Noctuidae; genus Mythimna; species Mythimna loreyi. The sequence continues at coordinate 14,694,411 of CM056783.1, forward strand.
TTTGTTTTAATCTTATTTCATTTACAGGATTTTTCTAAGAAGAATACGTCACCCTGATGATATAATATACAAATGTTTAGTATAGTTACATATGCACTCTATTCTACTCGCTAACTTATAGACAAAATTATAATACGATAAAGCATTCTAGCCTCAGTTGTTAAGGGTGAGGCTAGAATGCTATTATAGAAGCCCACATTAAAAGTATTGGCAAAAGAATATTATGTTACATTATTATTTATAAACTACCCTCAAAATAGACTTTAAGGGCTGTTAAATTTGTTTATGAAAACCGCTCTCGCAAACGAGGTCGCGGGCAAAGTGCTAGTATATATATTACATAATATAATATCTTTAAAAAAATAGAAAATAATTGGTGAATAGAGAGATAAAATGAAACTATCGCATTAGGTTACCCTGTAAAGATAGTTATAAGTTGGAAATAAATAAATAAAAATAATTATATCAAACAGAATTTAGTAACAAAGGTGAGGGTTCTACTAAAATAAGTGCTTCAAAGAGTCCTTTCTTGATAAACAGGTTTTTCTGTTACATTAGTAACCGCACAATACAATACAATACGTTATAAAACAGGGAAAGTAATTAACAAACAGTAAACTTGTTTTTTGTTCAATAGACAATAAATAAGTTTACTCAGATGTTTTTTTTCTGGACTCAGTTTCAACGGTACGAATTCTTTTGACGACTAAACAAAGCGTCTTTTTTTAAATATAAACAATAAAATTGAGAATACAACTGAACCACTTTTGTCTATATTTGTAACAGTTAAGACGCAATAAATTATATGGTGCAATGAAATAGAAAGTTAAAGGAAGAGTATTTCTTTTCAATATACCATTTTGTTTCAAGGGACAACAAATGAAAGTTAAACAATGTATAGAAACCGAAAAGGCCTTCTGTTTCTTTCTTACGAAACTAAGAATACGCCGAATTGCGGTAATTTTGCTTTAGTTTTGCGTATTTCTACGTAAGGGGTTTGCTTTGGTTACTCAGCTCAGCTACAGTTTTATATTCCCTAGTTATTGTTTTAAAACAAAAGAAGTCTACTGTTAACACTTGTCATGTAAAATGGATTCTGCGAACGACGGTACTTAAAAAAAATAAGCAATACATATTTGCTGTATAAAAAGTAACGTAACTTAAACTAGGCTTATAATGAAACAAAATCATCATCATCATCATCGTTTCAGCCGAAAGACGTCCACTGTTGGACATAGGCCTTTCTCAAATGTCCCCACAATTTGGGCAGTTGGGACCATAATCTGCCACGCTGGTCCGGTCTGTTAGAGGACCTCGTCTGGTATTATAATAGTGTCAGAATAGTCGATCATTGATTTCAAAATTGTTGATTTTTACATGTTTGGTAATCTACTAATATGATGGCGTCATTATGACTTTCCAATGATCAACCACTGACACGTCATTGAAATATTTTTTTTTTAGAATGGCAATCTCGTACATAATGGCAAATGAATATTTGACATAATGCGGTAAATTAATAAAATTTTGACAGTTCCTTTAATCAGTGATTTACGATTAGAAACTAAACTTGTCAAAATCAATCATTTTCAAATCAATGATCAACTATTCTGACACTATTGTAATAGCAGACTTGAGGTCCTGACCGCCCAATAATCAGCTATTATGAATTAACAGATTACGAACTTTTAGCAAAACGACAATGGAATCGTGTTGGAATGACAATATTTTGAAAATAGCAGACTTGGGCTCCAGGTCGCCATTACTTTGGTCGTTGGTCGGCAGGGTACACCACGTGTAGGTGTGGTTAGCGAAAGAGTAAAGAACGCTACACATACGAAGAACATTTCCAAATTCTGAATTTAGACGGAATATTGATGAGCGCCACAAGAATTAATCGACAGCATTTTTGCACATTTCCTGCTTTAAAACATCCTTAATTTTAAAGTTTGATTAGCAATATTACAATAAATCCGCATGGTAACTTTCTTTCATTATCTCAAGGATTTATTTATAAGTTCGTCCGATTTACACATTTTTTTCAACTTTTATCTGTATTCCTTTTTTTGCCTTCGATACAGGACCTTGGGATTCTTTTTCGGGCAACACATGGCCCCAATAGGCTTCGACCCTGCTGAGCCCCTACACTCTTGCTGGCCTTGAGGCGCTTGTGGAACACTACGCGTCGTCAACGACTCATGCTTGATGCGAACGGCTACCAGAGGAGGACCAGATGGCAAGCTACCCATTGCTCATCATGTACAAGCCTACGCCTACGGTAGCTAGATATTGGGGTCGGGATCCCGGCAACTAGGTATGAGAAAGTCAATCCCAAAACGCGTGCGGCTACCTCCTTCGCAATCATTAATTTCGCAAGAAGAGGCTATTCCTCGCTCTGGACCATGGCCTGTACCAAGGCTTGGCATATGAGGTAGTTGCCGTCGATTGCACTCACGATAACACGGAGGTGCCACGCCCAAGTCACACCTCCACGGTCTGCTCCACAGAGTGTCCTCCGAGCGGTGCACACAATGGTAACATCCGGGCAATACTTCCGCACGAATTCGGTGCTAGTACCTCCCGAACTTATCATGTCCAGTGAGGATCTGCATAATACGAAAGGTGAGGACACCGTGACGTCCAGCCACTTCTTAAAGAAGAGTCTTACCGCCATAATTATGGCATGCCCAGCCCGAATTTCGCCAAACGTCCTGTCCTGTGAATTAGAAACACCAGTAAAAGAAGTACAATAAAAACTGGATTATATTTGAACCCTTTGTATGCTAGTCAAAACCCTGGTACAGGTTTAGTTTGTTAGATAAGATGGTATCATTGCCAATGTCAATGAATGAATTCAAATGAATGATGGCATTCGTTCGTGCCATTGTGATTGACCATTGTTACAAATGCTAAAATTTTGACCGACCTTCAAAAGCGATAGCATTCACACATTGTATTAATATAAAAAGTACAGAATCATGAGAATGGGTTTCAACAAAGGTCCGTACTAAATCTGATCGAGCGCAGCTTCCGCTACGCGTCTAGTGTGTGAAGTTCCTCATTGCTAGGCAAAAAAAAAATTCCAACACGAACATTGCCTTTTTGCTATTTACCACCTCTACTATTTCATTTATATTTTACCTTATTATTCTAATCACGTTCAACATTCTCTCCTAATTTGTGTGTTACGCTACATTGACGACTTAATGTGGTTGTAAAATCATATAAGATTTATGTGTCTTTGGTTTATCTGTATTGTTCGAGTGAGTTGCTAACTCTACAACGATTAGCATAGTGATAAATGAAATAGGTCAGAGACTGAAAATAAGGCGTTCACGTGGCCTGCAGTATTGTTTGAAAGGATGGCCAGCGGGTGGCGAGACTGGTCACGTTGGCCAGGCGCTGGCTCGTGTCTCTACGAGTGCTGTTTGTGCCACAGCCAGACTGAAATTCATGTATTCCACTGCCTAACTATGTTTTCAGGTCGGGACCTTGTTCAACGTATACCGAAGTTCTACCGATTCTAGAGCACACTCGCATTTTCAATTAATTTTTCATCATGTTTTTATGTTAATATTATACAAATATCATTTATTAGTATCAATTATGTAAGCGATGGACTAAATGATGTGAATTTATAAGTACATATAAATTAGCTAACTGTAAAAGTGTTCTGAATTAATGAAAATGAATTCATTCTCTTAGGCATTTGGTATGCATATGATGACTGTAGAATTAAGAGAGGTCGACAATTTTTAAATGCTTCGTTAGTCATATAGTAAAAAGCGTAACCGTTTAGCACGGAGTCATAGGTTCGCTTCTCGGGTCGAGCAAAAGATGCTTTTGGTTTACTCTGTCAAGAATTATACTGTAGTAGGCTGAGGCCTGAAAGTCGGTGGTGCTAAGGTATCAACCGGGGATGTCTCGCACGTAGTTTTTGGACCTGCGCCTGATCTTCCTCCTGTCGTGTTGGATTGCCGGCCTAACGGACAGAAAGGGAGAAAAAGGGAACAGTGTGTGCACCAACAATCCTGGCACCTGGCTAATTTCTGTTTTGGATCAATCACCGCCAACTAAATTAATTTGAGAGTGTTACTAAGTCAACAAAAATGGTACATACGACAAGCCAATATACTGCTTCACACAACCATAATCATCGTGACGAAACCTTTTTAGTCGATGCTATCAATCCTGATCAATCCTAATCATTGATACCGACGACACGGTATTTCCAAATTTAAATAGACAGCAAAATTGTAGTTTCAAACAGAACAGTTTATTGCGTGACTCAGGCACATTGTAGAGGTTAAAATTGAAGTTCGCGGGCAGATCCTCATTACCATTACATGCGTTACTTCACCGACGGTTCTCACGACTGATGCAACGAAATTCGAGGCACGTGCGACTCAGTGCCTTCGAATGCCAGGACGAGACAATGCCGAATCAATAAGTAACTGTACTTATCGCCAAATATCTATGTTGTTGTCAGTGGTACGTATGGGCAAGGACAATTGAGGCGTTTGAGGACGAGGATGAAGGTGGAAAGGGAAGAGAACCTTTTCTCCACCCACTTGTCCATGAGGTTATCAAAGATTGTGCGAAAATTATTACTTTTTGTGCTTGATGATACGGCCGCGGTTTTTTTTTTGTTTGGAGGTAAAAAATAAACCAATGACTTCTGCCGCTCACAGCAGTGCGGGAACCTGTGTCAGACCTTCATATTTAAAACCATACTTATAATCCAGTGAAAATAGACATTCCAGTTTGCATTAATTCCCAACAAGCTGGATTTTTGTGCAGACCTTGAATACGTCATTACAAATGATGTGTCAAAAGTCCCCATCGATCCCGATTGTGCGTTGTTTTTTATTCGAGGTCAAAGGTCACAAATTTGCGTTTTTTGCGTATATCTCTGAAACAACGAGAGCTATTGAAAAATGGTTCAGACAAAGTTTGTAGATCGTAAAATTGTCTACAAAAAAGATCTAGACACTTCGCTTCTACAAAGCATCGTTTTCGAGATATCGTGACTTTAGACCGCAGAAAAGTCGTATTTTCGAGTATATGCACACATTTCGCACCATCTCTGAGGTCGGCGACCTCTAGCGCCAGGCCTTGGTTCAGGCCATGGTCCGCAGCGAAGAGGAATGGCAGGCGGTAGCCTACTGCGAAGCATTAAAGCTCGTAAAGAAGGAGGCCGACCGCATAAGGCAAAGGCAACAGCGCCCTCGCCGTAGCCATCGCCGCCTCGATCCCGCCGATATCCGGCCACCGTAAACACTGGCTCGTGGACGGTGAGCAATGGGTAGCTTGCCGTCCGGTCGTCTGGTAACAGTTCAGACAGAATCGAAGTCGTCAACGGCGCGCACTGTTCCCGCGCGCCTCAAGGAGTTGTCAGCAAACTGTAGGGGCCCTTCAGTGTCGAAGCCTTCTGGAGCCGAGGGTTGGTGCGAAAGTGTTACCGGGGCTCTGGGTATAAGGCAAGAGAGGAACGGGGTAGGTTGTTTAGTCAGTAAGAGTCTGACACTGTTTCCCGCTCCGCCCAAGAGCGGGACTCGTCATTGGATGATTTTTACCTACCATAAAAAAACCACCTCTGAGGTAGTGTACACGGCGCTTTTTATTTAACGGCTAGGCAATTATAAATCCTGAAGATTGGGGTTAGAAATTGATGAATAATAGTTTTGAGCCAATCCATACTTTACTGCCACCTGCTCCAGAAAAATTAAAGTTCATCGGTATGTACCAATTGTCAAGGCCAATCTTGCACCAACATTGAATCAAATGCAACAGATGAAGATTGTTTTGAAATTGATGAGGATATAACTGATATATCTCTCTTCTTGGAGCAGTCTACACAAATCGAGCAAGAAGAGGAAGAAGACAGTGAAGAGGAAGAAACGAGTGATTATGAAGAATTTAATGATGATGTAATTTTCTTGCTGTTAAAATTTTCATTAAATTTAAATTTAAAAAAAAAATCAACAACAAACAAAATAGTGTCCCATTACATTCTCTCGATCAAAATATATTGTGGAGTGTTTCTACTGCGGAAACCACGTTAAATAAAAAGCGCCTTGTACACTACCTCAGAGGTGGTGCGGAAATCATTACATAGTAGGTACCTATAAAACAAAGTTGCTTGGTCCCTATGTATGTTTAGATCTTTAAAAGTACGCCACGGATTTTGATGCGGTTTTTTTTAATAGATAGAGTGATTGAAGAGAAAGGTTTATGATGTATAATACATGCATAATATATTCAATATGTCGTGAGAAGCTGGGGCGGGTCGCAAGTTGTGTGCATATACTCGAAAATACGACTTTCCTGCGGTCTACAGTCACGATATCTCAAAAACGATGCTTTGTAGAAGAGAAGTGTTGAGATCTTTTTTGTAGACAATTTTACGATCTACAAACTTTGTCTGAACCATTTTTCGATAGCTCTTGTTGTTTCAGAGATATACGCAAAAAACGCAAATTCGTGACCTTTGACCTCGAATAAAAAACAACGCACAATCGGGATCGATGGGGACTTTTGACACATCATTTGTAATGACGTATTCAAGGTCTGCACAAAAATTCAGCTTGTTGGGAATTAATGCAAACTGAAATCATAATTTAGTCTATTTTGACTGGACTATTACATGTGTGATCACGGGTTTCAAAACTTCGCAGGATCCCTGACAGGCATCTGCCCTGCTGATTCCTTACGGTTTTGCAAATATCTCTTTAACATATGCCTGGAACACTACGCGCCAATGACGACTCGAGTTCGGTCTCAACGATCAGCGGACGACAACTACGGTGGTTGAGGATACTCCTGAAACTCCCGTTGCCCGAGGCGTCTCCGGTCACAATGGCTGGATCTTGAGGATGTCCGTGGCTTCATTTATGCGGTCATCTCCTTTATTAGCAGTACTGACTGAGTCACAGATGGTAGCGACCACTTCCCATTTCCTCTCCGCTCTAGATCATGACCTGGTCCAGAGTCCGAGCGATAGTGATGTGGTAATAAAATCAAAAGGGTAGAGGTCGTAATAAGGTGTACTTGCTATCCATCGTAATTTATTGGAAATCACTCGATAAAAATTCGTGACAACACCATTAGGCTTGTTTAGAATTTAAATCTTATACAATTGTTATTCCTGCTCAGCAATCAACTTCGAAAAGAAATGACTGAATCGATTCCAATTCTAAAGGTCACAGACCTGAATAGGCTGCATATCATCAACCTATTTCTAAAGGAGACAACAAACTATCTTACCGTACCTCGAACTGCTTACAAAGTCTTATTCTGGCACTAAACGGGGCTAATGACTACGCATTTACCTTCGGACGAACCGTCTTCAGAAACCTCAAGTGCCTAAGTAAGTCTTAATTGTCTATTAGTTTGTTGTTTACATTCCACGTTCGTCTCTCGCATGTCAAATACTGTTTATCTAAGGATCTTTTATGTGCAATGTTTATGTTATGAAGTCCTTTAAGTCCTTTGTATTCTAGCCGTTAATGTGTATTCGACATGGAATTGTGAGTTCCTACTTCCATAACTCTTTTTTTTGGTTAGAAATCATCAAATGACTTCTAACTTCGCCAGGATAGGGAAAAAGGGCGTGTTAGACTTTTCTAACACGCCCTTTTTCCCGTCAAGTGTCAAAGTCTCAGATAGTAAAAGTACTATCTGAGACTCTTGTTCCTTCATTTGTCCTTTATGTACTAGAGCCAAGGTAACCCTTTCAATCGTTCCATAAAAATGTTCCGCAGCTTTTCCATAACTTTTGGAAGATTATCATTTCGTCATTATTCAGAATACTTTTTACGTCTACTCATTTGAATATTGCTTTCAATGTCGATGAACTGTCTTCTCTCATTATAATGCAAAAATTTTGAGCAGCTGCGTTTTGGATGCTAATATCAAAATATTGTGGTCACACTGTTTCTATAGCAATATATATAGAACTAGGATTAGATATACCTACATAATGTCAGTTTATGAGCTTGACTACTTATCGTAACAAGCAGCTATTAAGTCGTTTATTTCTAGTAGTAAACAGTTTCAAGCTGTGATGTCTACGGTAGTTTTTGATGTGCCAGTATATGACCCATCAAAAAACTACCTACAGCAAATAAAACATTCTGAAGTACACATTAAAGCATCTAGAGTATGCCCAGAAAATGCATATTCATTGCAGAGCAGACATTGAGTTGCGAACTCACGTCAAGTAAAACGGACGCAAATTAACTGTTTAGTAAGTTGAGCTAATAAAGCTGGGCCAATGGATGGTGTTGCTGTAATCTATGGACATCTTAACTTGGGTCTTTATCTCACTCACTTCTATCTCAGGTCTGCAGGCTTTATGGCTTTAGACATAACTACCGTATTTTAAACAGTGCTTAATTTGTTTTGCATCATGTTGAGTAAGATGTTTGGCTTGTTCTAAGTTAGTAATACTAGTATTTGTTTTTATAGTTAGAATTTAGTTACTCTATTGAGCGAAAAAGCAATGCAAGCAATAGTTATCACATCAGATTGGGTGTTTTGTTCTCGTATAGCGTGAATTCGAAATGTTTGACATATTTTTTTAATAAAAACCAGTTCGTTGGAATATTCGAATAAAATGATAACCAACAATTTTCGAGGAATTGATTTCTCACAAAAAAAAAACAATTTGCCAAAACGTCAATGACAATTTACATGCATCCGGTGCTAGCATAAATGCATGGACAGTTTATCTTTTTATTTACAGTTTTTAAACGCAAGTCTAATATGGACTAGAATAGCTATTCAGATGTTAATCTTACGAAATTTCAAAGAAAATGTTATAAGAACAGTGCAAGTAGTGGGTAGCGGACGACGACGGTACAGGTTTAACCGGACAGTCGACTGGCTTATCACGGCGCGGGACATCGGGTACCTATTCATAGACGAGAGTCACCCGGATGACGGCTGCGATTATTAACTTTGTATTAATTGATCTTTGAATATTATTAGACTCCCGCAGGAAACTAATGAACTAAGTCATTATAAGTATGAAAGGAAATAACGTTATTTTTATGGTGATTTATTTGAATTTATTAACTTGAAACTACATAGGTATTGCATTTAGGACTTCCGCATCCAAAAACGAGAAATGCATTCTGACATTGAATGCATATTATAAAGGAATATATGTTGCGCGATATCTCCAAACTTGACTCGAAACTCACACATCTACAGTATCTGTAGTCACTGATAGACAAGGACAGAGATGAAAAGCGGCGCTTTCATGAGAGCGAAATAGCGTTAACCGCCGAAAGTGTGTGATCGCCGTGACCGGTGTGAATTGTCACAATTTTAACGGTCGACGATCTTGACGCGAGTTGATTTAATTTAATATTCTGATAGTACTACCGTCCTCATAACAATAAACAAGTTAAGCTGTGGGCGTCCAGACAGATGCCCACATATATCTCCTGCATGAGAAAGGTTGACGGTTTCTCAACAATGTGGCAAAGTTGGAACTGCATGTAGGTGTAGATGATGGGTAGCTAAAAAGAATCGCGGCAACGGTTTTTCAATTTAAATCAATTTCAATTAAGTTATTTTTTGATAATAAAATCCAAAAACTTACATAAAGGCGAATTCAAGTTAAAATTATCAATCATACTTAAAATTTATATAAATTTTCAAATAGATAGGTATTGTTAATTTAAAAATAATTATAGCTAAATCACCAATAATCAAAATTAAAATCAAACAAAATTTTTCGCCCTAGTTTTATCATTTCATACAAAGGCTATATATTTGTTAAATTGATATAATGACTACGATCCTGCGTTCGATATGAACCAGTCAACCTTTGGGTGACGCAGAGATAAACAATTGTGTATATAACATACTTATGTTTTTTTTTATAGTAGGTAAAAAATCATCCAATGACGAATCCCTTAGGCGGAGCGGGAAATAGTGTCAGACTCTTACTAACTAAACAACGTACCCTATTCCTTCCTTGGCCTCGATAATATGCTTTCGCAACAACTCTTTGTCCCAGGAGGCTTCGGCCCTGCTGGACCCCTACAGTTTGCTGACTCCTTGAGGTACCCGGGAACAGTGCGCGCCGTCGATGACTTGAGCTTGATCCAGACTGTTATCAGACGACCGGACGGCAGGCTATCCATCGTTCGCCGTCCGGCGTCCGCAATCCCGCGCCTACGGTGGCCAGTAATCGGGATCGGAGACACAGCAACGGCGGCTACGGCGTACATGCCGTTGCACGTTTTGAAACTTGATTTTTTTTTAAACCTTGTCATCACGGACATGTTACCTGAACTATGATTAAGATAAAGTTTTAGTAGAGATCAATTTTAATGATCTTAAATGTTAAACCAAGTTAGCCTGAAGGGCCCTCGCAGTCAGCCCATAATAAAACCATTACTCACACGACCTACGCGATTTTCTGATATAAACCATTGTTGCAAGGCTAGTGCGAAAATAAAACTACTAAATTAATTCCGTGTTATTACAGGTGCCTACGCCTGCAAAGGTCACCAGGCCTTCAAAAGCCATCCGCCATTAAAATTTATCTTTTCATAGTAATGGATTTCTACACGTTTTTGAATAACCTTTATATATGCCCCGTGTCTAGCTATAAATTTTTACACGTAAAATACGATCTGTTGGTTTTTTAGAGTTCCGTACATCAAAAGAAAACAAAACGGAACCCTTGTAGATCTTTTTGTTGTCTGTCTGTCTTTTAAGACCTTTTATCTCGGGAACGCGTGGAGGTATCGAATTGAAATTTAAACCATATTTTTAAGTCTGTGGTCCCGTTAAGCTGTAAAATAATCAAACATCTAAATAAACGGAAAAAATATGGTCGTTTATGTTGCAAAAAATATGTTTTCGATACCCGCAAAACAATTCATAGGGTAAGTACTTTCCGTTAACCCTTAATTCTAAACTTAGGCACTGGGCATATGGCACAAATATTAGGAAAAATCTGAAAATAGACAAATTTTTGTTACATCACAATAAAAAAAAAACTTATTTTCAAGGGAAGTTGTCTTTCTGACAAGCAAAACTACAATCCCGTGTCCAACTATTGGTCACTAATTACCAGTCACCTCCAAGTATCTCTATTCGTATCGTGAACACTAGGTATATGGTAACAGCTGTGCTGATTGGCAATAAGCAGTTTATGGTAGGCCAGCTTTCCAGGCTGTTAGTGTTACTCCCACCGAAGGTGTTCATTATCGCGAACGAAGTACCAAGCTCTGGGGAATAAGGCAAGGAAGATACGGGGTAGGTTTTTTAGTCAGTAAGAGTCTGACACTAGTCTCCCGCTCCGCCCAAGAGCGGGTTTCGTCTTTCGATGATTTTCACCTACCATAAAAAAAAACTAAATCCGCCTAAAAAAAAGTCCGCCTTTGTACAGTGTTATGTGCATAAAGTTTTAATAAATAAATTTATTTATTTTATGGTTTTTTCATTGATTGGTTGGTTATTAGCTCCGCGGCTAGCCAAGCTACGATCATATCGTTAACGTCAAACGCCTTGAGTTGGCCACGCCCCCAATTTCTTTGTTCTTACGTAATGTCAATGCTCAGTTACAGTCAGAACAAAGGAATTGGAGGTGTGGTCAATTCCAAGCGATGTTATTGTATATATATATAGATATATATAGTAAATTGTCTAGGAGGGCAGATCGGAGTTTTTCCGATATTGAAAATTTGACTGATCAAAATCTACAATATGAATGTCATTTGCTACTTTATTACCGATTCGTCATCATCATTATTACAGCCAACAGACGTCCACTGTTGGACATAGGCCTCACTAAGTGTCGCCACAACAACCGGTTCTGTGCGTCTCGCATCCACCGTATTCCCGTGATTCTCACCAGGTTCACCTTGGGAGGCCTTCCACTCTAGAACGTTTCTCCCCATCGACCATCCGTTCTACAAGTAATGTGTCCTGCGTGTGCTGTCACCGATTGCCTTATACATAAACCTTAATGTTCACCTAACCTTTAGAGATATCCCCATTTCCAGCCACCGTAGGCGCGGACTTGCGGATGGCGAACAATGGGTAGCTCGCCGTCCAGTCATCTGGTAAAAATCCGGACCAAGTCGTCGAGGACCAAGTCGTCGACGGCGCGCTCTGTTCCTGCGCGCCTCAAGGAGTTGTCAGCAAATACAGAGCCGAGCCTACTGGGGCCCCGGTTCAGTTTCTGAAAGGAAGGTCCGACTCCGGGATGAGGGCTAAGAAGTGATGGAGTGGGTCGTTTAGTTAGTAAGAGTCTGACACTGTTTCCCGCTCCGCCCAAGGGCGGGATGCGTCATTAGATGATTTTTCTCACCATAAAAAAAAAACCTTTAAAGATATTTTTATTATTTAGCATAAATTTCCAGGTAGTCAAAGACCTCCAACTTCTCCGTATTAGCCACCTCGAACCAGCCGCAACCTTTGCGGTAGGCGTCTTCCATCCTCAGGTACCTACTTTGTGGAGACTATTACCAAACTAATAATTTATAAAAAAATTCAACAGGTTTTACAAATTGGGGTGTAAAAAAACAGGTGTGTAAAAATTCAAATTCGTTTAGTACTTTTTGCGTTGCAATTGTTTTTTTTTTAATTTTTATTTTTTGACCTCAAATAACATGGGAAAAGTACAGAAAAATGATAATGATTTTGTTTCTCCAACATAGAAAAAAATATCTCTCTTTTATATATTTTTTTTTAAGGTTAGTAAGTACAAGGAATTTTTAATTCAACGGAAAACGCATATAATGACGTCAAAAGAAAACCGCACGTCACTAACCGTTCTTCTAACGTATTGTATAATAGAGATCCTAGTTAAGATTACGTGAAATATGTACAATTACTTATTTCTACTAAACAATACAGTACACACATTCCTCCTGCCTGGGTTTTACTACCTATGGATACAGTTTCACGAGTTTTAGTAGGAAATAAAATAAAATTTGTGAGATGGTTATACTGGAAGCCTGAAACAACGCCATTATATTTTCTTGTTAATTTTATATGTTCTAGTACTATGCGGCTTGTTTCTGTATTTGTGATGTGAAGATACGCTATTTTCCACGTAATCTCTGATTGGCGGTCCCGTTCGCCGCCTCCTGCCGTGTGATGCGGTACGGCACGGAGACGTAACGACAGCGTATGTGATGGCATTTGCAGTTTTATCATCAAGATTTATTAGCCTTAAAGAAGCTATAAGGGAAGCTTTATTTCGAATTTCCACTGTTGTTCTCAGGTATCGTAATTCAGATTATAAGAATTTATGTAAGTATTCGTAATTTAATAATATTAGAGTTTAATGGCAGAAATGACGTATCCACCTTGGCTTGATAATACACTAGCGACCCGCCCCAGCTATTCACGGGTGCAATGGTGAAATTAAGTATATTATGCATGTATTATACATAAAAACCTTCCTTTTAAATTGCTCTATCTACGAGTATTAAAGAAAACTATCAAAACCCGTTGCGTAGTTTTAAAGAACTAAGCATACACAGGGACAGACAGCCGGAAGTGACTTTGTTTTATATCTACTATAAAATGAAAACATTATGTACTTAATATACAACAATTTGAAGAATCCCTTATGAATGTTGAACCTCATCCGAAACCATTCTTGAATGTAAAGCAAAATGGATGGCGATATTCTTTTCAAATTCTATTCCTGGTCCATGATGAAGAACGAATAATATTACCCATACATTTCTGTAACGAACCTAATATTATCATATAACCTGAATACTTAGTCTCACGAAGCTGCTCAGAATCAGGCCACCGACCATCTATTACCATTTACTCCACCAGACTTTGAAACAAGATGATACCTTTATAGCATAATTGCTGAGTTTACATTTTAACCGTTATCACGTGTTTATCTTTGTAAATTTTCCTCTTTACGAGACACGGCTAAGCGGTAAAATACGACGTATATAAATACGTATAAATGGCTTGACTCATGCATAATAATAAATACTCGAAGATGGCAATCTGGACAAATATGTGGCTGGCCTGTTGTCTTCAGACACAGTGACCCAATTTTGTACTTTTTTGTGGTGGCAAAAATCATCTAATGACCAACCCTGCCCTTGGGCGGAGCAGGAAACAGTGTCATACTCTTACTGAATAAACGATCCACCTCGTTCCTACTTGCCTTAGTTCCAGGGCCCTAGTGTTCCGCTTTCGTATCAACCCTTGTTCCAAGGAGGCTTCGACCCTGCTGCGCCCCTACAGTTTGCTGACAACTCCTTGAATCACGCGGGATCAGTGCGCGCCGTAGACGACTTCCGCTCGGTTCGGACGGCTACCTGACGTTTGGACAGGGAGCTACCCAATGCTCGCCGTCCTCAAGCCCGCGCCTACGGTGGCCAGAAATTGGGATCGGAGACACAGTGGTGGCGGCTGCAGCTTGAGCACCGTTACCTTTGATAATGCGGTCGACCTCGTCTTTTGATAGCATTACTGATTCGCAGAAGGAGACAACCTCCTGCCACTCCTCAGTGCCAGTACTTGTTATATCCAACTGTTCAGCCAGGATGCTGTTGGTCCCTGTTATCATATTTAGACCTTTCAGAGTAGTTACAGGTTGTCATTGACAGTCATTACAGGTAGTCAAACTCTAGAAAGTCTAACTTGCAATCCATTATCATGTTGCCCAGTAACTGAGTTATGGAGGTCTAATAAACAGTCACTTCCTGTAAGAGGCGGGTATTCGAGACCCCAAGCTAGTAGGAAGAGGCTAGTCTTTTCACACAGACAGACACAACACATCAGTTACGAACACAGAGTAAAAAAGTAACAGAATTAAAGAGTACGTGTGTGCCCGCATCGAAAAGGTGACCACTTCAGCATCTGCTGGGTGTCAGACACCCAGGGCTGTTTTTCAGTTGGCATCCCGCAGTTACGCACGAACGAAGCTTAAATATTTATGTGATTGAAATAAATATTTATATTGTTTACCTACTGGTGCATAATTTTATAGAAATAAAATTATTTAAATAACTATTATTTAATTAACAACATAATATTATAGAATTAATTTAACTTACTACCTGTTTGTGTTTTAAGCCCCCAAGCGAACCCTGGCGTTTGAATACCTATTGTCTTTATATTATGTATCTAATTACGGTATTCGAAAGGTTAATAATTATTATTTAAATAAAAGTTAGAAAGAAATTTTTTTTTTGACTGGCCTGTCAGTCTAGTAGTTAGTGACCCTGACTGCTATGCGGGAGGTCATGGGTTCGATTCCCACCCAGGACAAATGTTTGTGTGATGAGACACGATCATTTGTTCTGTGTCTGGGTGTAATTTATCTATAATATGTATGTATTTAGAAATATATAAGCATGTTTATCAGTTATCTAGTACCCATAACACAAGCTCTGCTTAGCTTGGGACTAGATGGCGTTGTGTGATAGTTGTGGACATATTATATTATATTATTATTAAATAAAGAAGACGATTACGTCCTGTCAGTTTAGGCAATTTTTAGGGGTATCCTTCATCTTGTTCTTAATAAAACCGCAATAAATATCTGAATTCTTCTAATTCCAGTAGTATCCCAAGGCTATATTCTAATTAAGCGATCCACACACATCGGAAAATATTGCATACCAATCTCTGAATGAGTTGTAGATGACGCATAATGATAAAACTATTCAAATGAGTAATTTCCGAGTAATCTTATGAAACCGAGTCATAAACAGTTATAAACTTGTCTGTTATATTTATAGGAATTCATTAATCGTCGGATAAGATTAAAATTCCCATCACGCTATGTTATCGATAAGGAAGACGATTTGTTCCTTCAGTAATTAGAAATGGAAATGGGGATGTTAACTGATTGCTCTGTAGACTGCACAATTTATCTTCCAGTAGTTTTTCTCTTAAATAAAGTTCTGAATAAACGGCACCAGACCTGTACTAAGGAAATCAATGAGTATATCCGATCGGAAAAAAGTTGTTAAAATAATTAATTGAAATTTGTAAATAAACGACAAGAACATTTTTAAATTAAAAAAATATATTTTATCTCATAATAAGGCACATAAAAAAGCCATTCAAAATTAAAATAGCATAATAACATAAATAACGTAACTTACAGCCATAACGGAGTGCATGCGCAAAATATGACTAAAAACAAAAAAAAAAAATAGTTTGACATTTTCATTTTAATTAAAATCAATAAAAATATAATTTATACCTGACTCCCTTATAACAGCTTCCATACCAACTATGTATTTAATATTAAAACATAAAAATAATATTCCAGTTTGCAGTTTTTATTGCAGTTTGCATACACATAATTATTTTGCAATGAAAGTAAACATTAATAAAATAATGTGCGCATTTATTTTAATAAAAACCAGTAAAGTCATTATATAACGAACGGCTATAACAGCGTCAATATAAATTAAAACAAAATAAAAATATAATTCAAGTTTATAAATAAATGTATACGTATACACATAATTATTTGCAATGAAAGTAAACATTAATAAAATAGTGTGCGCTTTTATTTTAATAAAAACCAGTAAAGTTATTATATACCTAACACCTTCAACAGCGTCAATACGAACTATTAAATTTATATAACTAACGCCTACAACAGCGTCAATACTAACTTTTAAATATTAAAACATAATAAAAATAAAATTCAAGATTATAAATAAATTTATACGTGGCAGCCTCATGTAAATGCATACGCATAATTATTTGCAATGAAATTAAACATTAATAAATTAGTGTGCGCATTTATTTTAATAAAAACCAATAAAGTTATTATATACCTAACACCTTCAACAGCGTCAATACGAACTATTAAATTTTAAAACATACTAAAAATAACATTTAAGTTTATAAATAAATTCAAACGTAGCAGCCTCATTGAAATGCATACGCATAATTATTTTGCTATGAAACATTATTTTATTAATGTTTAATTAATAAAATAGTTTGCGCATTTATTTTAATAAAAACCAATAAAGTTATTATATACCTAACACCTACAACAGCGTCAATACGAACTATTAAAAATTAAAACATAATAAAAGAATAAAGCAAGTTTATAAATTAATTTATTTTTACGTAGCAGTCTCAAGTGAGTGCATACGCATAAAAAGCTTGTCTCGTCGTTAAAGTCGGGCCGGCGGCGTAGCGGTGCGCGCGCGCAACTAACGGCGCGACACGTAACGTGTTATGTCACACGGCCTTGGCCTGACGTTCGCGTTACACCACGACCAACGGACCGCCTTCATTCAGAATAGATATGCCGTTTTGTTTCCTATACTGAGCTCAAGGTCAGGCTTTTTCAAGGGCAATTTGTGAAGCGAATGGCAAATGAGTTAAATAAGAAAAAAATTGTTTGGATTTTTTTTCAATTTTACTTATTATTTTTTTCCACGACAAAATAAAACTTAGAATAGCTAAACTAAAATTAGTAAACTAAAAATAAAAATTAACAGAGCCTTGGAACCGTTTTTTCCTAAACAAAAAACTATACTGCAATGAATCCCGTTGATTTTAGTTTTCCGATGCGACTTTCAAAAAGACCATGACAAAAAAAGTAATGAATACTTACTCAAGACTCAAAAGGACATATCAAAGATTAGATCAACTGATGTAAGTTAGAAAGCTTACTTCAAAACGAGGTACGGAAGTCTAAACTTTTGTGTCAAAATTTTCCTATACTGTATTTTTTTAAAGTCTTGACAAATAGTTCATTTTAATATTGTTTATTAATTAATATTTCATCCGGGCGACGCTCCGTGGGCAGGCCCCCTACAAGGTGAAATGACGATCTGGTGAAGGTCGCGGGAAGCCGCTGGATGCGGACAGCACAGGACCGATCGTTGTGGAGATCCTTGGGGGAGGCCTATGCCCAGCAGTGGGCGTCGCTCGGCTGACATGATGATGATGAATATTTCATTAAACTTCCGGTCGATTCTAGGCCCCCGTGGGGTCGGTTGTTGGTTCCTTCCTTTGAGCATTACTCTGGAATAAATGGCACCGGACTTTCTACTCATGCATAGCAATATGTTTACTCACACATAAAAATATATTATTACTTTTAAATATTACTCCATTAAAAGAATTAATAAATAATATATACACAAAATTAAATATGCACATTACATACATAACTTCGGAGATAAGGTTGCATATATTTTTGCGTCATAGGCCAGAGATGCATGAAGATATCAACATTTACTCAACCGTTAAAGCTTTAAGAATATAATTTTAAATTTACAACTAAAATCAAAACATAATTACATGCAATTTAATTAGAATTAAGAACAAAATTACTGGAATTGCCTCATTAGTTTGTATGATAAATTCTTTTGACATGGAAACTGAATTTACTAAAATCTTGCTTTGCTATGATCATTTACTAGTAAGAATAGCTTTCTACGTATATTTTATAATAGCTTTTGCCCGCGGCTTCGCCCGCGTGGTTTTGTGGTTTCCGGGATAAAAAGTAGCCTATGTGCTATTCCGGAGTGTATCCTATGCCTGTGCCAAATTTCATTCAAATCCATTCAGTAGTTTTTACGTGAAAGAGTAACAAACATCCATACATCCATACTTACAAACTTTCGCCTTTATAATAGTAATAGGATTATCCTAACTGTTTGTGTCTATTTTACGATTGGTAGTTATTCTTGTTACAGTGCTAAGGGTAATAGGGATAATTAAAATTTGCGCAAGGAACAACAATTGTCAATATAATCAGTGCTGCGAAAGATTATTATGTAGTATTGTTAGTTATTAGGTAGAGAAACTCTTTTATTCAAGTCGGTAAAAATATTTCAGATGACGACTGTTTATATTATTATTTGTATAAAAATAGCCCATATTATCTGAGAGATGGAGAGGAAGATCCAAGAAGAGATAGATGGTTAAATGATAATGATAAAATATGTTTATTTTATAAGTTTCAAAAGATAGTGTGATAGGACAGAATATTATAAAAAAAGTCTTCTTATAACACGGGACAAGGGCTCGAAGATGATGAAGAAAATATAAAATAACTCGAATGAATAACAAATTATAATACTTTGACACGATAACCATGTCTAAGCAAATTATCGGACTGGCCTGTGAGCACGATCATTTGTTCTGTGTCTGGGTGTAATTTATCTATAATAGGTCTATAGTATGTTTATCAGTTGTCTAGTACCCATAATACAAGCTCTGTTTAGCTTGGGACTAGATGGCGTTGTATGATAGTTGTGGAATATTATTATATATATCAAAATAAATAACTATGGATTAATCAATTAATCAAGAGCACGTGCGTAAGAAAACGTCTGGTCGTCCAATCGTCTGCTTCTACATACATTATGCACGGGAGCCTCGAGCTACATACTGCAGCTGTGCAAATTACCACCGTTTATCTGCTCATAATAAATCGAAGAACGGTGTTGCGTAAAGAGGTTTAAATTAGCAGAAGTCTTATTTTTCAAGCGTAAGTACTGCAGGCTAGACATGGGCGAAGGAATGCCCATGAATGTCACTTTAGCTTAAAGATATGTTACTCATATCCATCCTCGTTGAAGTTGAAAGATTAGTCTGTCAGCTGCGGCAGACGGGTTGACTACCTGAACTACATTAGACCAAAGAGTATAATTATATTCACTATGTTCTTTTTTTTATTTATTTTCTGGCTTTGGATACGAAATTTAGAAACATGTAATCTCTATGATGTAATCTATATGATAGTTCATTAGTTAGTGGTGGTGGCCGTTGTTAGTAGTTGAGTAGTTGTTTACCGATATCAACGTTCGTAGTATTTGGCAGCAAATGTTTGGTACATTTGCTGCTCAACCTTCTCAGCAAACGTCACTGAAGTAGCCAACACTACAATAAAATTCACTACTTTACCGAGATCGCACTGCTTCAATGATTCCATATACTGTCCTGTTGGACAGACAGTTGAGATATAAAACTACACCATCACAATATCCACTAAAAAATAATTTTCTAAAAATTTAGCTTAGTTAGTTAGTAGCTTAGCTTATTGTGTTTGTGCCTTGTTCTGTAACAAATAAATTATTTTTCTTTATTTTTTCTTTCAACTCTACTGCTTTCCGCAGATGTACAACCCTGGTAGTCCTATTTTCAGCGTTGCCTTAAGCAGAGATGCTTAAGGTAGTACAGGAGATGCAGTTAGCATGTACAACTGGCTGAAGGCTTTTATTGTCACCACAGGATAGTCCTATTAAGCAGGTAGCAACGTGAACGAACGAATGTTTAGTGAATCAAAAACATCCTTTCTCAGAAGCGAGTAACCGATTATTTGGCTATTGAAATAAAACTGAATTATTCACATTACTTATCTCGTAACTGATGTGAATTTTGACATTATAATATAATATATTCCACAACTGTCAAAATGCTGTCTAACCCCAAACTAAGCAGAGCTTGTGTTATGGGAACTAGGCAACTGATAAACATACTTATACATTTCTAAAAACATACATTTATCATTCCATAGTATAACAAAGTTGCTTACCGATGTCCCTATGTATGCTTAGATCTTTAAAAGTACGCAACGAATTTTTATGCGATTTTTTAATAGATAGAGTAATCAAGAGGAAGGTTTATATGTATAATACATCCATAATATATTCAATATCAGTACCCGTACGAAGCTGTGGCAGGTCGTTATCTACACTTCTACACTAATATAATAAAGAGGTAAAGTTTGTTTTTTTGTTTGTAGGTTTTTTTTTTATGGTAGGTAAAAATCATCCAATGACGAGTTCCGCTCTTGGGTGAAGCGGAAAACAAGTGTCAGACTCTTACTGACTAAACAACCTACCCCGTTCCTACATCGCCATACATACCAGGGCCAGAGCCTTCCTTGTTTGTAGGAGGTAATCTCTGGAACAAATGGTTCGATTGGAAAAATTGAAGCTATAATAGAAAGCTGCTTTACTCCTGAGTGACATAGGCTATAAATTATTTATATAACAGGGATATTAACCGAGCTATCACAACTTTTGTCTCACAAATTTTCCGCGGACGAAGTCGCGGGCAGAAGCTAGTTTGTATATAAAATACACCCAGACACAGAACAAATAATTGAGCTCATTACACAAATATTTATCGTGGGTGGGAATCGAAACCACGACATAAGGTATAGCAGTCAGGGCCTCTAAACCACAGAAATCTTAATAATATTGCCTTATTATTAAGATCTCTGTGCTCTAAACACAACGGCCAGTCACATTAACCATTAATGCTTCAACATAGTCTTTCCTGAAAATTGTCCTACTGCTCTTTGACTGCTTTGCTCAACGTTTTCTTCAGTATTTGCATCAGTATCAACGCGTTCACTTAATATAGTCTGATTTAAGTAATAAAATGAGTTTGTTGTTCATGAAATATTTATAAATGCAAAGGAACCTAATCGCCTCTCTGTGAGAAGACAAGGCATTCCTTTGCGATTTAATTCTGTAAGTTAATTAACATTTTTACTCTGTAACTGCATGTATAGTATATGCTTTATATAAATGTAGTTAATTATTTACTTTAATGAAAGCAATTTAAGAATGCGACAGATTCAGAACATTTTAACTTTGTTAATTACGAGTACATGATATAGTGGTCAAATTAAATCAAATATTAAATTGACACTTCTAAAAGCAGCAGTTAGAATGGTTCCTGACTTGATTATTTATTTTCTCATTACTTTTAAACATTAATTATGTGGTCAAACATTTACTTTTATCACCTTAAGCAGACCTGCCCCCCCAGCTAAGCTACGATCGTTTAATTTACGTCGACAGGTTCGGAATTGGCCATGCCTTCAATTCCTTTATTCTGACCACGTGACTGAGCGTTGAAATGACGTCAGAACCAATTAATTGGTGGCGTGGCCAACTCAAAGCGTTTGACGTTAACGAAACGATCATAACTTGTCTAGGGGGGCTGGCGACGAACGATCATCGCAAAGACGAAAACCGTAGCGAAAACCTGGAGTGAAATGGAACGCGAAGGTTAAGAGTGAAGGGGATAATGGCGCACTGTGGACGCCCTTTACCTCATCTAGAGGACACAGGAACTTAAATGATACTTATTTTGCAAATAGGTTTTCCAGAACATGACAATTTGTTTTATCAGTTTATTAAATACTATCTAGTTTAAACTGATGAAAAAACATTGACTTGTTTCCTCTGAGTCCGGTGTTTCCTAACTGACTACCCTGAGAAGAAACACCAAAACAAACTGATAATGCAGCCTAAAGTAGTCTTTTGAGGAAAGAACCAGACAGATTTGAGTGGACCGGTCCCGTACATGCAAGTATTTGTCAGTATTCGTATAGCTCAACTTAGGGCTACTAAGAAGCTCAAAACTTTGTCGAAAAATACCAAAGAAAGGATATTTGTTTAGGCCTCAGAATTACTCAAATTGACATCATCATCATCATCATCATCAGCCTTTTAATGTTCCCACTGCGGGGACAAATTGACATAAATCAAACCAATTTCAATTTTTTTTTCTATTATTGTTCAAATAATAGAAAAAAAATATCTACATAGTCCTCATATTCACAATATAAAAGAAAAACATATACCTAAGAATAGAAAAAAAAATTAACAAAGTAAATATTTTATTCAAAATGGAATTTTAAAAACATATATAAATAAATACACATTGTCAAACAAATCAAATTAATGTCAATGTCTAATTGTAAAAAATAATATTATCAATGTTATATTGTAAAAGAAAGTATAAAAAAGCAGAAATGGTGTATATACATTTATTTAGTAAACTGTACAAATAATTGGATATCTAACCTTAAAACTACATAACCCTAATTAACTTAACTAAAAATACCTAATCTAATAGAGCGTCAAAAAACTCTTCCGCATCGCTGTCGACCGGTAAAGTGCCCAAAAGGCTGGCCGCATTCTGGCCGCATTGCCACGCTGTATGGCAATGCTTATTCTTTGCCCAAGATAAAAGCCAGCCCTTGGGTCACGCGAAGTGTCAACAAGTCGTTTAGAAAGTTCATTAAACAACTTGTGGGCACTCGGACCCCACGAACCGAGAGTTTCAACCCCAAACGGCTCGAAAATATAACTACCAACAAGATTAGTATATTTCCGCCGCTTGAGGTTCTCCGCAGCCGCAGCGGCAGCACCGGCAGAAATTGAAAAATAAATGTATAACCTAAGTGAGCTAGAATGGTTTCATACTTGCTTGTTTATTTTCTCATTCGTTTTAAAAATTTATGTTATGCGCATACTTTTTCGTCTCATATTTTTTTTGAAGACGGTTAGTAAACAAAATAGACAAAATTAATTTTTTAAAAAAAAAAGATAATTGCTTATTTTATCTAGGAGTTAGTGTAATGTCGATAGTGTTTAAATAATTTTAATTAGTTAAATGTTTCAATTTTTTGTTTTAGTATTTTATCATAAGTAATCTACAATAAAGGCTTTAAAGTAAAGATAATGATGATGGTTTCTTTTTTTATCTGTTTTATTAGCTGTAAATCTTCCATGTACAAAATAAATAAATAATTTCTGGAAGTTCTGAAACCCTGCAAACCCTGCAATAGATGTGGGATATTGTCATTCTATTATGTCTCTAATTACGGTTTTCAAAAGGTTAAGTCATAATCTCGGTTTGAAAGAGAGATACAAGTGATACAACAATACAAGCGTTTATAGCAGGAAACTGATCCGATGTCTAGTTTTGTATGGACTGGCCAAAGAAGAAGCCGCAGAAAATAGCTAGTTGGTATAAAGCCTAATAATTTTATAAGACTTTTACGGTATTAGCACCTGTAAAACAAATACTAGTTCGTAAATCTACTTCCATTTATGTAACACTGTAAAGTTAGTTGAGATTACTTTGAGAAAATCTTCGGTTTCTTAGGCTGCAGGCTCCAGGGATTCAGGATTATTATAGCTAAGTACTACGGTCCTGAAACTTAAAGGCCAACAGAAGGAAACAGAGGGAGATTTAGTCAAAACGGGATAATTTCATGATATCCATCCGAAAAAAAAATCATTACCATCATCATCAGGCTTTTAATCTTCCTACTGCTGGGACACAGACCTCCTCTTTAGGAGAGGGAATGTGCCATAATCCACCATGCGGGCCCATGGTGGTGGTGGTGGTGGATATCACACGTTTTCGAATTTTTAGTTCTAGGACATGCCGGCTTCCTCATGATGTTTTCCTTCACCATTTTTAGAATAGTGTTGGTGTAATAAATTACAAAAAGAAATGCGACTGGCTGGGTTTGAACCCAAGATTTACAAATCATAAGCCATGGTCGATACCACCGGGCCAAAACTGCACGAAATAATCGAGAAATAAATAAAAGTCTGACACACTTTGGCACCCAGAGCGAGAGAAGTTATTTAATGATTATCCCTTCTGAAAAAAGCTTGTGTAACTGATTTCTTAATTTAACCACATGGATATTAGTCAAGCATCGATTAAGTTAGCGGCGAAGATATTTACGATTTACTATATACTTTATTACGAAGCCATAGATCTGCGATAAACCATCTAACTGTAGGAGCTATTAATTTCGTCCAGGTTTATGTTAATGGTCCTAGCCAATTCGAATTTTTATTACCTTGTTACTTTACATGTTATAAGAGAGGCTTTTACTTATTGATTTATTTATACATTAAAATTTCATGCAATACAAAAGTGTAAAGGCTGAACGCCAAAGGCATTCTACAGCAGTCAGAATAAAAAAAAAGTACTTACTTAATTGTTTTTTTTTTGTTTTATGTTAGAAACATCTTGGTGTAATAATTTGGCAAAATACCAATCATAAAATTTTCTGCGAAGCAGTAATGCTAGCTAAGGAGGAGGCCGACCGCATAAGGTAACGACGGCGGGCTCGCCGTCCGGTGGTCGGGTAACAATCCGGACCAATCCCAAGTCGCCGACGGCACGTTCTGTTCCCGCGTGCATCAGGGAGTTGTCAGCAAAATCGACTCTGCAAAAGGGTCAAAGCCTACTGGGATCCAGGGTCTCATTCTGAAAAGAAGGCTTAGTCCCAGTGCGAAGGGCTAAGAAGGAACGGGGTGGGGTGTTTAGTCAGTAAGAGTCTGACACTGTTTCCCGCTCCGCCCAAGAGCTGGTTACAACTGGTTGTATGGCTGGTTCTGTATGATTTTTGCCCATAATAAAAAAGTCGTAATTTTTTTTATTATAACAATTACCTAAATTATGCTATTAATTGATATAGCTAGATAAGAAAATAAAAACATTTTTAATGCTACAAAGTGCACAGGAGTTGACGATGAAACCACACTAACGAGTATCAGCTTACTTAATCAACCCAATTAATACAACTTTGTCATTTTATATTTACATTACAATTTTCTTACTACGCATTTGTTCATTAAGTTTACCTGTAGATGGCGCTAAATGAATACCTATTTAAGTAAATCAATTTTCTCAGCACAGGAGCCCTAGACAAGTGGCAATAGCTCCGTGTCGAATCCATTTCTAAGTTCGATTTCGCCTTAACGATGTCGACCACAAAATGGTAGACAAAGTGACATTGACTAACATATCGATAAGTTGAAGTGTTGGTTCGATAAAATAACAACTTCTTGGCTATGGTTATCGAATTAAAACGTCCAATTTGACGTATAAACAACTAATAACAATTAGCGAATCGAAAACGTTTGACCACGTGACTTTTCGAAGGCATATGTCAGTTCCATACATTTGTAGTTTCGAATTTCGTTATCGTTAGTGAGAATGTGACTTTATCTAAGCCCCTAGTACTAACTAAACACACACAAAGAAAACCGCAAACAATAGCCGTTGATCACTAAATAACTATGTTATTCGTGTACTTGGTTAAAAAAGTCCGTTCATTTTGGATCAAGTGCTCGTGTGCCATTAATGAACTTCAAGCCCAAGGTTAGCCATTGTGTGTAGCCGTTTGTAACAACGCCTCCACACGTGCGCTGAATAGCAACAAAAACGAGCTGATGGATTGCTGACAGATCTTGTGTTTGTGCCTTACGACTGGACCAGCCTTTATCTCCGATGCTCTGCGTCTCCACGTCTCAAACGGGGTCACAGCACTCGCATAATTACGACGTATTTATTAACTGAAGCCAGTCATTTGTTAATAAAAACCATTTAAAATTGAACTGTGAAAAGCTCGCCAATTAGTCAACCCCGACAGCACAAAAAATGAGCTTTGTATAACGCTTCGGAATTTTAATGTTGCAGGTATTTCAATATTTCTTTAATTAAACTTTATATATTTTTTATGGTGGTAAAAATCATCGAATGACGAATCCTGCCCTTGGGCGGAGCGGGAGCTGGTGTCAGACTTCTACTGACTAAACGACCCATCTTCTTTCTTACCTTATTTCCAGGGCCCCGGTGTTCCGCTATCGCATCAACCCTTGGCCCCAGAAGGAAGAAATTTGTGTATAGAAATGGTACATAGGCGGACTAATTGTAACAAGGCATTTTTCAATTTTAAGGTAAAAAATATTTAATACATGGTGTAATATATAAAATCGAATTAAGTCATGGGTAATTTGCCAACTTAAATTAAATATATACTGAAATAATAAACTAATAAAATAATATCAAACTTTATAATTAATAAAACTCAAAATATTAGTTGTGGCGAAGTCCAAATGAAGTTTGATCCTTCTTTGTAATTTCTATATTCACAATAAACACAGTTTTGGTAAAAAAAAAATAACTCAATTCACTATACATAAACAAAAAAAAAAATACAATAATTAAACTAGTCCAATCTCTAATTGCAATAAACCTATACTAATTGGTCGAAATATTCGAATACTAATTACTAAGGAATCATCCTTATTTTCAATGTAGGTTTTATGCGAGTCTTTTTCAATGATTGTTCCAAGATCTAACGACGCTTCAAACGGATTCATCAGTCAAAACGCATAAAATCTAATGAATCACTCCTGCTAAGTTTACTCATGCAAATTACCATGTAAGACAAAGACGACCGTCTTGCGCAAAGTCCGAAAATAATAAAAAAATAAAAAGTCCGAAAAAAAAATCTTTATGTACATTATTCTTCTATACGTGCGTTTTTACCCCTAACTCCTAAACGGCTCCACTGATGTTGATGAAAGTATGTATGTATATGAATGGGTTCATGTATGGTGTAAAATACAACAAGACCCGATAGAAGGCGCTGGGTTCTCAATTTTATTTTACCTGTAACATAAATTCTTGCCAATTCATTAGTATTGTCATAAACTTAAATTTTAGTTGGATAGATTGTGTGATTTATTTACATTATGTGTGGTTAGATAGATTTTAATTCAAATAGCCAAAATGAAATGAAGTGACGCCGTTATAAGCAAGCTTTGAAACGATCGAATTCTATTTCGGAAAGCCATTATCGAAGACCACAAAGTGACAAAGCACCTCGCCATTGAAAAGCCCCGTTCCATTCTCTATCAATAAAATGTCATTGGCTTGATTTAGGGCTGATAACATCCGGTGGTGGTTTTCTACGATCAATAGGTACAATTTGTGGTAAATTCGTGAGAAAATTTAATTTACGGTTTTTCCTTTGATTCATTAAATTGTCATAATAATCTTACAAAATGAGCAATATCATGATAACATTTTAAGTGAAATGTAATTTTAAGTGCAAAATAAAGTCAAAACATCAACTTCTAAAACCAAGCTAGTAATTATCTAAGAAACAAAGACGGCAGATGTTCCACCGAAATTAATTTACCCAAAAAAACGAAGAACGATGACTACCTACTAACTTAATGTGAATCAAAGTCGTAAAAAATCTGGTGAACAGTTAACGCGTTTCTTATGAATAATAACAATTCATTCTTACGAGATTTCCCATAGTACACACGTCTACACATCAAGCTATGTCTACATTTCCAGAATGAACTGACCTTCAGTGTGGCAGTTTATGTAATGAGAGGTCAAGTTATTCTGGAAGTGTGTAACATAAGATGTCGTCAACAGTACGTAACGATTACCATCAAATGTTAATTCTATCAGTCACAGCGGCTGCAGCCGGTTTCTTCACACACTTGCCGGATACACTGTACTTGCTGCCGCAGTAAAAACTTGGTATTTTATGGTGCTGGAGGTTTACCGTTTCAGGATGAGTCTTTAGACCTGACTTGAAGTCTGTAACACGTACAATCAGGTCAGGTTGTTGCTATCAGGCTTTACTGCACTGTCTCTAACAATACCGTTAACGGGAAATTTTATTGGACAAGTAAAGACAAGATAATGGCAATTTTTCCTTCTTTCGATTAATGACTGTGTCATTAATGGAGTTGCGCTTTTGATTTCCAGGTGTTCTTCTTCTTGTTATATGTTAGTGTTAAGTCCGCAACGTATTAACGGATATAATTTCTACGAAAAATTGGCTCTAAAATTATAAGCTTTTAACTATGTTATTAAAGTTAAAGCTCTTGACGATTCTGTACCATCATTTCTAAATACTGGAAATATTATTTCAACAATAGCTTTTATTCTCCTGTATCTGAGACTTGAATGTTCATTGATTTATAGAATTTGAACATTAAATGTAGATATAGATATATATAGATAAATTATTAATCCTCTTCTACATAGTTTACTTTTGGTAAAGTGCGACTATGCAGTGTATGGACGCTTGATCAGGGCAAGATGCAATTTTTTTTTGTATTTATTTAAAAAATTCAAGATATTCAAAATAATCACATTTCAACTACAACCTAGACTTATTATTATTTTATGGTAGGTAAAAAACATCCAATGACGAATCCCGCCCTTGAGCGAGCGGGAAACAATGTCAGACTCTTACTGACTAAACAACCTACCCCGTTCCTTCCTTGCCTTAATCACAGAGCCCTAGTGAAAACGCTTTCGCATCAACCCTTGTCCCCAGAGGCTTCGACCCTACAGAGCCCCTTCAGTTTGCTGACAACTCCGAGGCGCGCGAGAACAGTACGCGCCGTTGACGACTTGGGCTCGGTCCGGACTGTTACCAGACGATGAACGGCGAGAGACTTATCATATTGGCAAAAAGAGGCATCTCTTTGCCAATCATAACAATTACCGTCCGGACCAAGCCCAGTCGTCGACGGCGCGCACTGTTCCCGCGCGCCTCAAGGAGTTGTCAGCAAACCGTAGGGACCCTGCAGAAGGGTCGAAGCCAACTGGGGCCATGGGTTCGCGTCTGAAAGGAAGGCTCTGGCCCTAGTTTATATGGCAACGTTGGAATGGTGTAGGTTTTTTAGTCAGTAAGAGTCCGACACTTGTTTCCCACTCCGCCCAAGAGCGGGACTCGTCATTGGATGATTTTTACCAACCTAAAAAAAAAAACCGTTTGAACTTAAACTGTTCACAACAAAGGTTATAATTTGATATTTCTAGCGCCCTTATCACGTTATAGTAGTATGAACCATTTCTTAGTACAACTATCTCACGGATGTGTGTTGTATTGTATATTATATGCTGTTGGATAATTGTAATTACTTCATGGCGTAATTGGCTTTTATTGACCTCTAACGTGGGCTTCCTCTAAAATGCACCATTTCCGCCTTCCTCCACTAATAGTGTTCGGTGCTTAATCTATATATATGTGATAGAATGTCACGTTAGTTATACTACTTATAACTCCATAACGGCTGAACCAATTTGGATGTAAATTGGTAGAGAGGTAGCTAAGAACCAGGAGAAGGACATAGGATAAAAAAATGCTCGTTTATTGCCTCTAAGGCGTAACAAAGTTCGCGGGTTTTTTTTTCAGCTTGTATATGATAGAAAACGTACATGGAATCATTTCAGTTTCCCAATATGTTCAATTTCTTAGAATTTAAAATTATCAAAATAACATTTTGACAAGTTTTGACGTCAAAAATTTTGTAGAGTGCCTTTTCTACTAAATCTTTGACGTCCGAATTTATACAGATTACAAACTAAAAAAAAAAATTATAGATCATATGGGGTCAAGTAAAATAAATAAATTTTACCTTCTTGTTTTCTAAGAAAAATATGTTATTGTATACAACAGGAAAACCGCATTATGTTACCGCTACCTATATAATCTCGCTGGGCACACCGTAATCTCGGCGGTATTGCCCCTCTTTGAGGCGTGGCTGGATAGACCTCACGGCGTCCACACCTTCCGCATGACGCAGGTTCTCACCGGACATGGGAAGTTCGGGAGATTCCTGCATCGGATTCGTGCGGAAGAGACGTCCGGGTATCGCCACTGTGAGGCGAGCCCGGAGGACACGGTGGAGCACACGGTGGAGGCGTGCCCTGCTTGGGAAGAGCATCGCCGTGTCCTCGTGGGGGTGATCGGCAGCGGCGACCTCTCGCGCCGGGCCCTGGTTCAGGTCATGGTCCACAGCGAAGAGGAATGGCAGGCGGTCGCCTCCTTCTGCGAAGCAGTAATGCTCGTAAAGGAGGAGGCCGACCGCATAAAGCAAAGGCAACAGCGCCCTCGCCGTAGCCGTCGCCGCCGCGATCCTGCCGATATCCGGCCACCGTAGACACTGGCTCGCGGACGGTGAGCAATGGGTAGCTCGCCGTCCGGTCGTCTGGTAACTGTCCAGACCGAGTCCAAGTCGTCAACGGCGCGCACCGTTGCCGCGCGCCTCAAGGAGTTGTCAGCAAACTGCAGGGGCCCTTCAGGGTCGAAGCCTCCTGGAGCCTAGGGTGGTGCAAACTGTTACCTCGACTCTAGGAATAAGGCAAGGAAGGTACGGGGTAGGTTTTTTAGTCAGTAAGAGTCTGACACTGGTCTCCCGCTCCGCCCAAGAGCGGGTTTCGTCATTGGATGATTTTCACCTACCATAAAAAAAAACCTATATAATCTATCATTACATAGTATAAACCATAGTCTGTCCCTATGTATGCTTAAATCTTTAAAACTACGAAACGGATTGGTTGGAGCCGTTTTTTTTTAATAGATAGGTAGAGTGATTCAAGCGGAAGGTTTATGTGCATAATACATGCATAAATATGTTCAATATCAGTACCCGTGCGAAGCTGGGGCGGGTCGCTAGTCTTATATATTAAAATGAATAGCTGTTTGTTAGTCTCGCTAAAACTCGGGAAGGGCTCGACCGAATTGGTTCATTTTGGTCTTGAATTATTCGTAGTAGTAGCTCAAGGAAGGTTTAAACGGCTAGTATTATATAAAAGGAGAAACTGACTGACTGACATATCAACGCACAGCCGAAACTATAAGGGACTAGGTGCGTGAAATTTTGCACAGGGCTTCCTATTATGACGTAGGCGAACACTAAGAAAGTATTTTATAAAATTCACCCCCTAATGGGATTAACGCGTGTCGAAAGTTTGGCGAAAACCTATCTTAACGCGGGCGAAGCCGCGGGCAAAAAGCTAGTTTACCTATATAATTATATCAAAATGTTAACTTTCCTAGAAATAAGATATAAATTCGATCAATAAAAATTGTTTCCCTTACATTCACGATTTCAGTATATATATCATCAACTTTATTTTCGCTAAAAAAATTATGCAATGTTTTCCTCTTTATTTAATTGTGGCATTTCTTTCAATACATTCCAAAAACCATAACTTTAATCTACAACTTAACACAAACATTCACATGACAAGTGAATAAGACATAAAACAACATTTCTGCATAAAACACTAGTGTACTATGTAATAAATTAAGCACGTAACACGTGCACATAACAGTAGTGTAGAGTATGAAACAGTACGACAAGTGGAATCATAATAGTGTCCGCAGCAGCTAATACTGTCCTTGACCGTGACAGCGCAGCGGTGCGCTCCACTCCCGCGCAACTTCCACCCCCCACCGCGCGCCGCCGCGCCTCCATCGACAAAGAATAAAATTGGAATTGCGCGTGTAGGCATTATACTGAACTCTGTTCATGTTAACATTTATGATTTTATTTTTTGATTGGCCAAGAAACGTGGGGACTTTTAGAACTACCAAGACTGCGGCTTAACCCAGGTGTCCTTCCACCGGCTTTGCCATAGAGCGGGAGAAGTCTTTTCATTTTTCCTGTAACGTAAAGTCAATTGAAGGAACCCAGGTACGTTTTACTCAGTAAAAGTTTGATACTTACCCTAAAGGGTAAAGTTATTTAATGGTGCCTTCAAAATGAAGTTCTCTTAGAAATAGTACTCATAGACATTTAAATCGTAAAGGTACGTTATTAAGTAAGATTTTTTTTCTATTAAACCTAGTAGTAGTCCCGGAATTATTTTAAATCGCGTTTTGGAATAAGGAAGTAACGGTTTTTTTGTATGCGTAAAATATAACTAAAAAAACACAGAACTGTCTATCTTAGTTGTACATTATCGTCATTGTAGCTAAACTTATTAGTAAAAGTTTGGACAAACCACACCAATCGACTTCAGGGTCAACTAGTAATGACAAACTTACTCTGGCTGTCACCTGTCACCACAGCAAATTAATCAAGTCAACTCCCGTGACTTCTGGAAACCAGATCAAGGCTTTGATCAGTCGATCTGTTATCATATCTAACCGGTTGTAGTAGGGGAGCCCAGATGGTGATTTTGTGCGTTACTCAAGCGAGAAAATCTTATGGAGAAAAACCTTGAACCCTGTAATGTATCCCTACCAGATATGAACATTTCATATTGGGGTTTTTGTTTATCCTTGGAAAGGTAAGTTGAGTGCATGCAGAAGACGGTATACTAAAAAAAATCGGGCAATTTGAGAGAGTCGCAAAGTTGTAAAAAAAAACGTTGGCCACTAACACCCTCCATTAGTTAATTCAGACAGATTAATATCTATCATCAGAAAGGCAAAGCGCGTATACCCCAAGAATGTCTGACGCGTTCGAGTATTTCCATGTAACAATAGGTTTTCTTTTTTTTTTAAACTCTTACATACATAAAAAAGTTTATGACAATTTTCATTTTAGTGGGGGGAGATCTCCCACTAAAATGAAAATTGCCATAGACTTTTTTCGTTTTAGAACCTAACCTTCACAATCTAACAGGTCCCCATGGCGCTTTAGTAACTGCAAATTTTCCATCCTGGGCTCCCCTACTGTTGACAATGTTTGAATGTTTAACAGCAACAATGGCCAATCAAGTCACTTGTCATGATATTTGATAATGGGCGAAATTGAATAAATCATAGGCTTTTAAACGCCAAGGGCGTGAGTTGTTGACAGGGCTTTGATGTACTGCCACAGAAGATCATTCTTGGATCTGGTTTAACTACTGACATTAATGATCTATATCCGGATGTTACAAACATTTGTACATGAATAAAATTGATATAGTAGGTACATTTCACCATAGTAGTTTCTCCCAATACAGGCATTATTTGACTAAAAGTAAAGGAAATCACAAACAATTATTAGAATAAATAGAAAAATACTAGCCCGTGGCTTCGCTCCCGGCAACAGAAAAATTAGATAAGAACCTGTCGACCGATTTTATGCAAGTTTTACATAAACCATCTACTAAATAGTCCAAATAAAGCCAAAAAATTTGGTTTGGATAGGTGAGCCCGTTTTTGAGTTATAAAAAACAACGAAAACTGACATTGATTTTTATATAAGATTTAGTTGCGAAATACACATTTTAGTAGTTTTACTTCGTATGCACCATCCGATTTACATGCTCATACACGTATCCTACACTTACCTAAGCGTAATTACACTGTGCCCCAAGTAGTTACTGCCAGTTTCCTTACTCTATGTTTGAGGTGCGCAAGCGGCGCGCCTGGCCGCGATCTACGTCGCGAAATTACCGTCTCTTGTGTAATGCAGCGCAATGTTATATTACTTAGTGATTTGATGTCGTTGCCGCTGTTATAAAGATCAGCTCATACAGGGGCCGTCAACATGCGCACTATTAATAATAATAATAATGACTAGCACAGCAGTGACATAGCGAAAAGAATCGCCAAACTTAAGTGGCAATGGGCAGGGCACATTGCACGCAGAACGGATGGCCGCTGGGGCCGAAAGGTTCTGGAGTGGCGACCGCGTACCGGAAGACGTAGCGTTGGAAGGCCTCCCACAAGGTGGCCGATGACCTGGTCAGGGTTGCTGGAAGCCGATGGATGCAAGACGCACAGGACCGGTCTTTGTGGCGGCGCTTGGGGGAGGCCTATGTCCAGCAGTGGACGTCTTTCGGCTGAAATGATGATGATGATGATGAATAATGACTAAGCAGTTTAAATTACATTTTATAAAAATAACAGTAAAACCACACTAGGCAGAGCCTGAATCGTGGCTTTCATTAGATTAATTGTTTGTACTCATCCACTTATATCCTAGTGATAGACAAGCAAGTTCATAGCAACTCATAACTCAACAGTATTTGTCAAAATACTGATAAGTTAATACAAAAGTCCGCTGCAGCGCTTCATTGGCATTGTTGTCTATCAAAACCTTTAAAACTTACAGCGCTGGTAAGTCAAAACTGTAAACACTAACGTCAAAATATTATTAGATAGGTATATTATTATTTAATTTATCGAGGTTTTTACTTCATTTACCAAACGAAAATGTAGACAGTTCGAATTTCAATTAAAGTATTCAGTTACACCCTGCGAAACTTAAAATTCGAATAGACTTCATTTTTTTTACTGAAGTATGTACCTTACTTAGCCGACTTAAAAATAATAGGTTTCAATTCGAGTCATATGTACATACATACGTATAAATAATATCGTTGGAATTGCACAATATTCGTGTGTGTCATTCTAAGCTGATGTATGTTTGTACGTGTGTTTGTGTGCAAGTCTCAGTGTGAGCTGATCTTTAATGATTCGATGTCGTTCCCGCTGTTATTACCCACGCCACCATTTATCATTCTATTGCAGTCATCAATTGTCTCTGGTAGCTGGTATTGGCTAGTAGCTGGGTGTTTTTCACGTTGTACAGTTTATGTAATTGCAGTGTGTTTGTACTTCATATGGGTAATGTTACCGTCACGCCCGTGCTCGCCGGAAGGTTGGGCGGCGGTTGTCTTGAACTTATTACCGTTTAACGGATACAGTTTTAGGTTACTGCTTTGTATTATGATACACTCCTCCTATATCCACGTCTACTGTGATATAACAGACAGGTGTTACATTTTCTTGGCTAAAATAACAGATTACTCTGAAAGACGTTGAGGTAAATCTATGACAATCCTTAAATGCCTGCTTTTTTGAAACAATAAATAGGTTGGCAAACGCCTTAAAAGGCATTATGATTAATTGACTAAAACAATAACAATATAACAAAAAACTACAAAAAAGAAAACTCTGTCAAAATTTCCCGACAAAAGTACCAGGAGAACAAGGGAATAAGGATGTTTCACTATGAATGGAAAAAAGCTCTGCTTAGCTTGAGACTAGACGGCGTTGTGTGATAGTGGTCGAACACTATAGGTACTATACTATATTATATATACTCGTACTTATACCTATACTATACTATACCACTATACTATACTTAAATCAGGAAAATAAAGCGGGTGTCGACATAAATATCCCGCGCGTGTAACAACATCCTGTAAGGAAATAGGTATTCAATCCTACGTTAGCTTGGAGATAGTAGACTGTCATTATTTTAAATACGTTCTGTAATTAACAGTGGCCTAGCTAGTCCCACAGGGGCCCCGTATCAAAAGTCCTTCGGGGGCCCCGTTTAAAAAAAAAACTTTTTTTATAACAGATGCTTAGCTGCCCTATTTTCTTTCTTTTGTTTTTTTTTTTCTTTTTTAAAAAAGCGTTGCCCCACACTAGGAATTACTCCTGTGTCATGGGTGCGTTCACAAACATGTAAAGTCACATGCACAAGATACCCAGACCCGGAACACCTATCTGTAGGCCATACAAATATTTGTTCCGTGTGGGAATCGAACCCGCGGCCCTCAGCGCAGCAGTCAATCGCTCATCCACTGCGCTAGCCGAGCCGTCAATCGTCGTCCTTTGAGACGGTTGTGGATAACTGTTGCAAATTTTTGCCTAGGTCGGGGCCCCTGTACCTCGGGGGCCCAGTATAATTGATACGGCGGTAGCTACGCCCCTGGTAATTAGCATAGCCTGTTAATATGAACGTGCTTGTAGCACTTGAAGCATCACTTTACCGAGCGATGATAAAGTGATTTCATGCCTACGTTGAGGAAATAGAGGAATCTGGGGGCTTAGACAAAGTCACATCTCACTAACGATAACGAAATTCGAAACTCCGAAATGTATGGAACTGACATATGCCTTCGAAAAGTCACGTGGTCAAACGTTTTCGATTCGCTAATTGTTAGTAGTTGTTTATACGTCAAATTTGACGTTTTAATTCGATAACCATAGCCAAGAAGTTGTTATTTTATCGAACCAACACTTCGACTTATCGATATGTTAGTCGATGTCACTTTGTCTACCATTTTGTGGTCGACATCGTTAAGGCGAAATCGAACTTAGAAATGGATTCGACACGGAGCGATTGCCACTTGTCTAGGGCCCCTGATCTAATGTGCACGCAGTCGTTTATCAATGCACTAGAAGACCGAAAGATATGTAAATGTACGAGTATTATTTTCTATGACTTTCGCTGGTCTTTTCGCAATACAATGCATGACTGTTTAATTTTTTTTTCCAATGAATGCATACATTAAATATTTGTCTTGTATATATTTTTCTTAGTTTTTTAGTTTTTATTATCCACATTCTCTGACTCTGAAGCCACGCATTTTGAAGTATTTGTACAGTACGGCCGTTAGATCTAGACGAGTCTAAAGTTAGGCTCGACAAATTTTAGCGCTTGAAAACTCGTAAAAAAATAAATGGTTTAACCAAATACCTTTATTTTTGCGCTAAAATAACGCTAAAATTCGCAGAGTTTAACTTCAGACTTGCCAAGATCTGACGGCCGTACGTTTAAGAGTAATTAATTATAAGTATAAAAATACTTAATGATTTAATAAAATTTATAGTCTGCACCTCCTTTTATTTAATCGCCATCGTATTCTAGACAGTGTGCAAGTTTAAGTCGTACTACACGGATGTCAATTACTTGGATAAGTTATGTAAATGAAGATCCCGTGTTGCAATACTTGCCATGTCGCAATACTTGCCATGTCGCAATACTTGCCATACTTGCCATGTCGCAATACTTAAGTTAGAAATATCAACTCAAATATTAAGTAAAGTCGATAAGTCAAGCTGTATTAAGTGTTGGACTATTTCCGGACGAACATAAAAATGTTTGTTTAAAACTTGTCAAGTGAGAAAGGTGCTAAGAGCTACGTAAAGTAAATACATAAGTATGACAATGTGTTAGTGTGATTTGGATGTGAATGAATCATACCTTTACATGTTGCAATAGTTACCTATTTTTGTGTAAAGATTCCCATTGCGTATGTTGAATTAAAATTAAATGAACTGGATTTATTTTATTAATCTTTAAATTGTAAGTATAAAATTTTTGGAAACACTATAATCGCTTTAGTAAGTCCGCTCTTTGAGGAATGCCTAGACAGTGTGCTCATTTTCTACCTGATGTAAATCCTTGGCGCAAATAAGTGTTTCAGGAAGCAGCTGTTTCGGATTCGAAGGGAAGAAACTCCCTGATGTCATCAGTGTACGGATCGTCTAGTGGAGCTTAAGGTACCGGCTATGGTCTAAAGCGAGAGGGAATGAGC
Organism: Mythimna loreyi; assembly: GCA_029852875.1. Taxonomy (NCBI): domain Eukaryota; kingdom Metazoa; phylum Arthropoda; class Insecta; order Lepidoptera; family Noctuidae; genus Mythimna; species Mythimna loreyi. Next base: position 14,732,067 of record CM056783.1, read on the forward strand.
GGTTAGATGAAATTATGAGATGTCTCCTCACACCTTAACTGAATCTGGATACGCCTCAGGCATGTCCAGGAAGGATCAAGCCCGAGGAAAATACCACGCACTCCTAAAAGAAAAATAAAGACACATGGGAAAAAAAACAGTTAAACGAGACTTGGTGTCAGAAAGGCGCAAGAAACTTAACTAAAAAACCTTCATGATAGTTTCACAAGTGAGAGAGTATTTTATTTCATATACACAAACTCAATCTATTCTTCATTTAAGAAAAATGCGAACTCAACAACTACAAAACAGAAAGCTCGCAGCAATTTCCCGGAAAATTAACAAAAACAGAACTCCGCGCTATAAAGCAGCAAGATATAGGAACGTGCCTTAAGGAGTAGCTAGCCATAAGTACTGGTAGGATATTAGTTTTTACCGGGAGGGCTGCGCCGGACCGGTTCGTATCCTGCTCGTCCCGCAAATACTGGATGCACGACATTGTTGATTCTTAACGAGTAGGTACCTTTGTAAATGCCAACACTGCCCATGTATTGCCCGTAACGAGTTCGCCTTAATAACACATGTAATGTACATTAAAACTTCAGATGGTTATTAAGGAGAACACGGCGGGACGTCAGCGGTTCGACACGTCTGTTTTATGTTAATCTAAATGTTTAACATTAGGTTTTTTAAGGAAATAAAATGCTGATGAATAAAAAATGGTATGACATGACACATGCAGTGCATTCATGAATCGATTGTGGGAAGAACAAAGAAATGCTGTACCCATATCTGACAGTCTTTGTGCAAATTAAAAAGATATGTAGAGCTTTTATGATGTTTTGTGATGAAGAAGCAAGGTATATATTTTATTTACAGTCCATCTAATCGCTGTCAGTGATAAGACCGCCATTGTATCCATACGTTTGAGTTCATGTAAAAATTACCATACTATTTTGGTATTCAATACTTTTTATTTTATTCATAATTAAAGTGTCTCATATAAACTAAGCCCTTAATGAATGAAAAGTTTTTGGTTACTGACTTCAATTACCTAAGCCAGGAACATCACTTTTTAACTTTTTTAAAGTTTTTTATCATTTTAAATAGCTATGGTGTCAAAGAAAAATTCTTGCCCCTCAATACATACACATGTGCAAACTTGTTAAATAGAGCAAACAACATAATATTAGCTTAAAAACCTAGAGATTGCTCACTAACTCCAACTTATAGCGTCAAATGTAAATACATAATATTCTATGGAAAAAAAACTCGTCTCAAAAACTAAAACAATACTTGAATATTGTCGACCAATACAGACATTATGACACTTACAGAAATGTAACGCTCTAATGAGAAAGCAAAGCGCAGATGTCTTCGACCTGAGCGTCACGACGACACAGATACGTGCTAAATTCGAAGAACCAAGACAAACTTGACGTGACGAACCACTAACTCGTTGTTTGAACTTCATACATGACACATCTAGTACCACCGGCAATACTTACCACCACAAATATGTAATGTCATCATCAAAACTGGGACGACCAAATAAGATGAGACTATACTTAACGCAGAGGCGCGTAAGTTCGTTATTCCTAATTTGGACCAAAGGAAATCAAATTTTTTATCACTTCATATATCTGTGGAAGTTCCCACAAGTAAATGAAGTGGTCATTTTGAGCTTTAGAATAATGAATGCTGTTTGGAAATAACTACTCATAAAGGTATACCTTAGGAAATTAATAAATCATCATCATCATCATCATCATTTCAGCCAAGAAGACGTCCACTGTTGGACATAGACCTCCCCCAAGTATCGCCACAATGAAAGGTTACTGAATATGACAAAGTAAATATAATTAAACTTTTCGTCATTTTGATATAATATAGCGTCTAGTCCTGAACGTAAAAATTGTCATATAACTATATATATACAGTAATAATATATAATAAAGATATAATTATATCAATTTCATTTGATGTTGTACGAGTTGACTAAAGAATGCAACATGCACGCGAAGAACTAAACATTATAATTAAAATAATTGATTTATTACAGAACTTTAACAAATCAATTAAGACACCAATAATGAATGGTGGTGGTTCATGATTTATTGACATTAATTAGTTTAGGGTTTGTATTAAGAATACCACTTCAATTTAATTGCCCTCTCAGGAATTGTAAACTGCCGAAGATCAGCAGACTAATATAGTAATTAAAACATTTGCATAATCAAATACAGTTAAAGATTGACCTCATTAGTATTCCAAATGAAGATTTTTGGCCTAATTATTTTTATTGTGCTGGCTACAACTTGTACTCTAATGATAAACTTCCATGGGAATTTCTGATTACCGTGGTCTTTTTTTATTAGGCTTACGTTCGACCACTACCTCACCTGATGGGAAGCGATGTTGAGGCCGATGATAGAGCATGCAGGTCCTGGAACGGAAAGACACAAGTAGGTTTAAGATAAGTTTGGTAACCGTCCGGACCAAGCATGAGCCTCCGAGGTTCGTAGTTTTCCATGCGCACTTCAATAAAATGTCTGAAAACCGTAGGTTTTAGTCAGTAAAAATCTGACACGCCGTCACACTTCATTCTAGAGTGGAAAATGTAATTGGATAATTTCCTAGCTCACAAAAAAAATACTACATTCCTATTAATATTGTTCAGCCTACCAAGAAAACTGGAATTAAGTACGTATTATAACAGAGCCTCTTAAAAATATGCTACACAAAAATCTGGACTGGTCAACACATCGCCTGAGGTCAATACTCCGGCTCCAAAGTGGGTCATCTGATGGGGCCCTGCCGTAGCCACCGTGGCCTCTCGATTACCAGCGAGAGGGAAAAATGCGAAGATTACATCTAATGAAACTATCATTACGTATATTCAATGGAGAGTACATAGAGTCATGCGATCATTGCTTTGAACATCAGAAACGTACATCTTATAATTTTATGTGCTGTCAATTTTCATGGTAAATGATTGGAATGACTGATTTTTTTTTGTTAACTAGGTATTTCTTGTAGATATGATGGTAAGTGTATTGAACAGTATCAGATAGAGACGATAGAGATAATTGGAGAAAATAAATTAAATAAACCTTATTTATACTTATGGTCAATCTGTCTGTCTATGGCCTCTTTTAGGTGGGTTTTTCCGTCGTATGCTGAAGAAAACGAAGCGCTTTTGCCTGACATGAAACAATACTTATTTTCCTGACCTCTGCTCTTGTATGTAAAGTTCCTCAAAACACACATTCTCCAAAATTTATTACAAGGAAAAGAATTCAGGACACTCTAAAGTGTGACATTCCGATACAAGGAAATTTTTGTATCATGAATAATGAAGAATAAAATTAAATATTTAAAATTACAATTATTATAATAACGTTATACTTATAAGGTATAAGTATAACCTGAATACAGACCTCATCTTCACAAAGCCAGTTCCAAAAAGGTCATGTGATGGCAATACATGACCTGACCTGGAGTCACCACACGTGCTAGTGACCGAAATAGCGTGACATAACTGATATGAGGTCACTATATTGTAATACTTTTACTGATACAATACCAGATAACCGGCATAATATCGTATGGACTCAATTCATAAGTGAAATGGTGAGGTAAACAAGTATAAAGATAGTTTTAGAAAAGCGAAACCAGCAATAAAACGTAAATGGCAATCGTATTACAATTTTCTAGGTTAAAGTTAGGTACTTGAAGTAAATATGACTTTAAATAAAGTAAAGTTACTTAATGTAAGTACCGCAATGACAATAATGAGTGATAACAACCAGGCAATAAATATGCAATAGCTATAACTTCTTCATTTAACTATATTTTGTAACTATTGCTACCAGTGGTCTCCTAATCATCATCAATTCAGCCGAAAGATGTCCACTGCCGGACAGGGATAGGCCATAGGCCATAGGGAGGGAGGCAGGATAGGCCTCCCCCAATTATCGCCATAATGAACGGCCCTGTGCATTTCACATCCAGTGGTCTCACTCGCAAGAAAATAGAAAATTATCCTAAGAGACCATACTCCCGGATAAAAAAGTATGACACGTGCTATTCTAGGATATGAACTACCCGGGTACTAAATCCGTTCAACCGTTCGAGTGTAAAGATTAAAAAATATTACTGTTATTTCCTCTTTCAGCAGAATTACAGTGACGTATTTTCATTTCTTTCCCACAACTTTCCTATCCCATAAAAATACCACAAAAAATTGAAATGACCATTATTTGTTTAATGATACAAGCAATCAAGTTTAAACTCTATAATCTCTTTTACCACGTGAAACGACCATTTAGTTATGGTTCACGACAGAATATCACTTCCAAAGCCTTCAGGAAAAACAAGCCTCAAATGAGTACAAGTAAACAATAATTTCGTTAAAAAAAACTATGTAAGAATGAATGGCAAATAAAATAGTGTGAGTGAGCGTCGTGGGGGTCAACACTCCGTCAGTAGGTCAGCAATGAGTCGCAGGGGCCCAGAGACCAGTCCCTGCGCGCCAGAGCCTTAACTCATTTTCCGGCAGCTATCATTATAGAAGCCCGGTTAAGGTGGCGGATGTGCTGATCGTGATGACGTCACTATGATTCCTGAAATGGTGAAGTATAGTCACAGTTAAAGTATGTAACAGGTTCAATAATTTGTTTCACATATATGCATTTGTTTTATTCCAAAAACCCACGTGTTTGAATTGTTCCTTATTTTTCTAAAAACCTTACAAAGCTGATGTGGAATATATGGAAATAAAAACAAAAATAGACAGAAATTCCAACCAGTAGGGAACTGGTTGGAATTTCTGGAATAAACTGTTTTTTCGGAGTAAATATCGAAGAAAGATGCAAAATATCAACTTAGCTTCATGCGTAGAAGCATGCATAGCAATTTAGTCGCTCATTGAACGATATCGGTATTAATGCGTAACATGTACATATAACACACATTTAAATTATGTGGTGCACAACGAGCAGTCCGTGGTACTGATACGCTCAATTTTTATAACAGCTCCAATACTATAGTATGGCACCTCGCGACATTTTACGAAATATCTAAACCGGGTTTCAAAATTATGGAATAGGGCAAATAAAAAATAAGCTGCATGCATTAAATTATAAAAACTGTTTTGAATATTCTGAAAATGGAGCGGAGTGTGTGAAACAGTTTTTTTTTCATTAATTGCCCGGTTTTCAATGACAGGGCAGTATTTTAATTATTATTTAAATTTGGACTTAGGTCTCTAGTCTCTATTTAGTGCTATGTGAGTAACTGTAATAAAAAAATATATGAGATTATTACTTTTATTACGTTTAGCAAAAATATGAAACACCAAAACTTGCCAAGAATACTTAACCAGTATTTAAACTGTGACAAATGGTAAGCACTAAAACAAGCCAAGAGTTTTTTACCACCTATAAATTACAACACGCGTTAAATAGCATGAATTTATCATCCATAAAGATTCCGGTAATGTCATATGGTATTTAGACAATTTAAAATAGTTACACATTAACACCATAGTCTTTATTTTCTTAAACTGTTCATAATTTGTCAAAATTTGCTCACGTAAATCTAGTGTACTCGATGGCGTACTTAGTACTATTTATTTATACATAGTAAAGAAATAAGTTATTCCATTATCATGTATTTCGAGGCAAACAACATCGCCATAAATTATTAGAAAAATCAGTAACGGTTCTTTAGTTACGGATAAAAATAACTAAAGAATCGATTTAAAAGCTTGTTAAGCGAGTTTTGATTCGCATAGATTTATGCTAATGGTGTTTTGATACGGACAGTTCTTAATTTTACATCTAAAATGCGACCCACACGCCTAAGATTGCTCTGATGCACTAAATATATCTCCTACGTGCTTTAATGCGGTTTTTGACTTCAACATTTGCAGTTCCAAAGAAATTGAGGCGTAAAAAGATTAGCGAAGCTGAGTTTAAGTGGTCTAGACACTTTTCATTCAATTTTTTGCTTTTGTGCTAAGATTCACTTCAAAAATCTTTTAGAGACGTTTTTATATCTTCTTCAGTGGTATTTAATGGGTAGTTTGTCGTCTATAAGTATCGTTATGGTTCAAAGTGTGGTGCTAAAATATCAAAGTAAACTGTGGACTTGCGAGAGGCCTCTAAGAGTTACAGCTCTCGCAGAGGACAAGGGAGGCCGTTCACCCCACTGTAATAGACGACGAAATAGCGTGGATATGACTACACCAATTTTACGGAAATATTCTCGCGTTAATTGAAGGTTGCTAACGTACACGAGTATGCTAAAAACATGTGTGAATAATCTTCAGTTTCTGTTGAATTGTGTACATTATATTTTGTTTTATCTTCATCTGATATATTTTGAGGTTTGCTCGATTTTCATCAAAATAATAATAAGTTAATTTAATGATAACGGTAAATGGAATATAAAAACCCGATCGTAAGCATGATCTGATGCATAAGAAATAGAAAAATAGACAGAAAAATAATCTAATTCTGTTAGCCATGTCCATATATCTCTCATCGCTAGTTAGAGGCACCTGTTCACCGCAAAGGACAAAGTCAAGTCGCGGAAATTGTGTGTACCTACAGCAAAAAACACTATTGAAACAACTCCTAGACAGTACTTCTCAATTGATGGCGATCTGCGGTCATTTTATTATCTCTACTTATATAGTTAACTACTTTTGAGAAATACGTTTCAAGTAACAAACCTGAGTGTAATGTTGTATGTATATTTAATACTGTTCTTTACACGTAAGGTATAAAACCATTTTATTAGGAAAACTAGCTTTTGCCGATGGCATCGTTCCCGCTCTACCCTACTCTACTCTAGATACTTTATCCTACTCTACTCCACTCTATCTTTTTCTACTCTATTCTATCTTCCTGTACCCTATCTATCTTACGTTATTTACCTACACTACTTATCTACCTACCTACTCACTCTCCTGCCTATCTAAACTACGCTCATTTTCTTATTATCAAATCTTGCAAATTAAATGTGATCCACTTCTTAGTTACCGATGAACTGAAATTTTGTAAACATATGTAAATTGAGTGACAATATAATGTAATGAGAACATAGAACTTATCTAATGATGAAACTGGAACCTTCCAGTTTCATCATTAGATAAGTTCTATAATATGTTATATCTTAGATGTTATATCTTATATATAATCTGTTCTATAATAAGTTCTATAATATGTTGCTGATTTCCTATGGCCAGGTGGCCATAGGAAATCAGCCAAAACCTCTTCGAGTATGAGCTCATTTGATTTGTTTTGACCAGTACTTTGATCCTATATGTAGTCAAGGTCTGATGATGCAGCTAGAAGGTGGCCATGAAACTCAGTAATATAATAAGATAACCCTACCGTGTTTGTACTTTTTTGAAAGGTATTGATAATCATTAATTATAAAGCTATATACCTAGATATAAAACCTTGTTTTTCTTTCATAATAACCTTCTCCTGACTATAACAAATACAACAAAAAAAGAATTAGCGAAATCGGTCCAGCCATTCACGCGTGATGCGTGAGTTAAAAAAATAGGGATTAATTTATATGTAGCCATTTCCTGAGAGCATTATCCAGATTTCCATAGACCCTTTGAAGAAGTTTCGATGACTTCGACAATGAATAGGATCCTGAGTATTCTAGGTGCAAGGAGGGAAGTGCAATTGCAGACTCGCATTCCTATGCAATATTCTACTCGAGAATGTTATTGCATACCCGAACATGGCCACCCATACATTATAATTCTAGGGCAATACAGACAAATGAAGTTGAAACAGAGAAACTATATTATAAGGGTGCTGAATAAGTTTTATTCAAAGAAACCTTCTACTATGAAGAAAAAGGCGCTAAACTCACTCAAGAATGACTATTTGTTAAAATGTTAGGAAGGAAAACTATTCGTAAAGTTCCAGTTCAATCCTTACGTTGTTGAAACCTCTACGGTTTGGACTAAGCGTTTAGCTTTCAACAGTAACTTTTGTGGAAAAAAAACACTATTAGTTTAATTAGTAGAAAATATAAATAATATTCTTTTCTATAAAATGTATTGATTGTCTAATAGCTTTAAGATTGCGTCATTTCGCGTAAAATAAACTGTTTTTCTTTCTTTCTTTCTATTAAGTTCCAGGCCACGATAACTATTTCATACGTTCCCGCAACCCTAGCAGGCATCGGCCCTAGCTAAGCTAAGAGCCCAATTAGTCTCTATTTTTTGAGTAAAGCTAAAACAACGGCGGCCATTGTTCTTTAACATCAGGCTACTAAATACCAGACACGTGTTTGTCCACAAGAGAGACCACAGACGATGTACCACAAACATATCGCAATACAAAAGCCGATGGAGTATTTGTACGGTAATTAAGGCTAAATAAACATCTTAATCGGTCTTTCAACTTGACGTAAGCCCGGTTCCAGTACCAACGATATTTGTCTGTGATTGGTCAGTAATTGATTTTGTGTAGTATTTAGTATGGAGGAATTTCTGCCTGAATAAAGTCCTTTTTATTTAAATAACTAACTTCTGACAGCGGCTTGCCCTCTTGAAAGTTCAAAAATATCCCATAGTGATATATTCCCGGTATAAAAAATATACTGGTCTCTATTCTCTGGAATTTGAAAAATGAAGAATTTGGCAAAGGGGTAAATTAAGTCCTAATACAGTTTACATATTTACCAAATTTTATCTATATCCATTCAGGCATATCAGCATGATACGTAAATAATTATCCATATAGACCTTTATAATATTACTCTGATGAATAAAATTTGCTTGCGCTCAGAGCCCAAAAATTAATTTATCTATTAATATTGAAATATTGTTATAAAATTTTAGAAGTGTAACCATGGAGTTTCTTGCCTGTTCTTCTCCATAGGATACGACCAATTTGCAACCATGCATTGGCTTCTAACATTTTGTGCGTGCCCATATAGGCCTATGTCAAATAAATTTTTCCTTCAATTTTTTTTTTGTTTCAAATATTTTTTTGTTTCAAATATTTTTTTGTTTCAAATATTTTTTTGTTTCAAATATTTTTTATATTTGACCTGCAGGTCAAATATAAAAAAATATTTGAAACTGGCTGCTGAAAAACTGTTTGATGATAGTATTTTATTTATTTATTTTTGTCAGTTTGTAGCCAAGTCCTCTTAACCAAGTATTTTACAGGAAAATATATGTACGGGGTAATTAATATTTAAGTTTATCAAGGAACATTAACTAACGTGGCATGGTAATGTAAAATATGGTCTAACAATAAGCTATACAGATAGAAATGGTAATGTTTAAACTTTAGCACCACTAAACGTTCTCGTGAAAGGTATTAAAAGATATAACTTACGTCATAAAGATTTGTACGCTTTTGTGTGACTTAACATTTATTTAAAAGGCATTTATGATTCATATAATATCCCTACGAGTACCTAGTAAAGAACAAACGGTTATAGACAGCGGATAACAGTTATTTTATTGTACTTTGTTTTCGGAAGTAAACTAAGATTTACTCAGTGTTATAAATGTTCAGTCGAGCTTGACCACCCTGTCAACAAGCCTATTGATTATTTAACCTTTATTACCAATGTTATTGCGATTCGGCGTCGCAGATGTAATAGAAAACCTCGACTGTGGTATATGGTCATAAGGTGCAAGATCGGGCATAACAGAAAACCTAGACTGTTATGCCCGATCAACACACGGCTAAACGGGAAGAAGCTATTTTTTGTAAATAATTTTGCGTTATTTTTTTTTTGTCAAAATAAACATGTTTTTTTTCTTTCGTTCTTTTTTATTCAAATACTTTATTTAGCATAAGGGGGCCCGTACACCTATATACACATATTGTACTATAAAATTGTGCAATATTATTGACCGTATAATGGCTGCCTAAGGTGACCCATATACCTAGAATAATATAACACAAAGTATCTGATTGTACAGTATTATTGTTTTCTTTACTAGAAACAATAAACTGGCCACAACACTAGACCATTCAAACATTTCCATTACCTATATTAAATGTTAAAATTCCTTTTATTTTATTCAGTAAATTCCATTTCTGAGCACTGAGTGGTAGCCCAGCTTAGTATTTCCGTCCAGAGATAAAAAAACGTAAGTATTATAAAATTCAACAAATTTTCTTTCGTAAAACAAGTTATTTTTAGTACCTTACAAGTAATGTGTTTATTAAAATATCCGGTGCGTAAATGTCACGGAGTTGCGCCTATAGCGATTTACTTGTGTCGTTTGTGTCGAAATGGGCGGAAGCTGGTACCAACAGCGACCGGTCCACTTCCATTGTGGCGTGAATGTTGGATCATAAGTAGCTACTTAAGATCCTACAAAAGTATCCAAGTCATATTCAACTTGCTTAGGCGTGGTGATCGAAAAACGGAACGGAATTTGGAATGCTTATCATTGCTAGGGTTTGGCTTCTAGAAAAACCAGTTCCTTTCATATCAAAAATCTCATTTAAATATTGCTGAAGCCTTATTATTGAGCCTACAAAAATACCCAATATTCCACGTGGTATTAGAAAACAGATCAAATAATTCCAAAAATGATCAAATAATTTAAAATGTAAAGAATTTTTAACTTTTTCAGTACCGTAATTAGCTACATAATAGAAAGTCAATAAATTTACTAATGCCGGCGTTCGCTCGGAGCGCTTTTAATTGAAGTACATATACTTGTATTCTATATATAGAAGTACAGAGGAATTCTATATTTGGCACCAAGAGTCTTACTGCTAGTCTTACTGCTAAATATAGAATTCCCTTTAAGCTACACCATTTTAAAAATTAACTGCTGCTTCTTAAAGTAAAAGATAAACGATCAATACACACAATCTGGCGATCAGTTCATGCACCATATTTTCCACGTCATTCTTCCACGTATTCGAGCCTCCACGCGAATCCACAGATGTCTTCAGCACACATTTGAATATTCTGTGAAGATAAAAGTAAATAATGATTGATCACTTAAAAGTGACAATTCACGTGCACCTTGTGAACATTTGCGCTTCACTCAAACGTCTCGGAACACACGCAATGTGCTCCTGTCAATTGCGAAGCTATTGAAACATTTGACACAATAATGTTACCTATAGGCAAATGTGGATTGACATGATGGACGAAAGGGTTCTGTATATTTTAGTAAACGAAGACGTAGATCAATTTTATTACCTACTAGCAACCCGCCCCAGCTTCATACGGGTACTATATTAAATATATTATGCATGTCTTATACACATAAACCTTCTTTGAATCACTCTATCAATTAAAAAACTGCATCAAAATCCGTTGCGTACTTTTAAAGATCTAATCATACATAGGGAAAACGGTAGGCAACTTTGTTTTGTACTATGTAATGATTGTTTAATTTTAAACATTTTAACTTTTCAGCAAACGTTAAAGTTTGCTGAAAAGTTAAAATGTTTAAAATTTAAGTTGTAAAAACCAGTCATTTGGTATTAAAGCAGGTTTGTCACGTTTTTCGTGTCCTTTATGTGATTTGAGGCTTTGTAAACATTTAATCTAAAGAGTGAGATATTAGAATTCACATCAAAAACCTTTACAGTGAATACTGATGATTTTCCTCTCCTATAGAGGAGGCCTGTCCCAGCAATGGGAACGTTAAAAAGGTTATTGTTGATGATTCGTTTAAAAGCAATTCCTGCTTCGATATCGATGATAATTATCATTTTTTTATTGAATTCACAATGCTAGTAATCATCAGATTACTTAGCAGATAGCATCAGCTATCTTGAGTAAAGAGAGAGAGAACGGTCAGCATGTAAATCATCAGATTAACCTAAATCCCACTGACCCCTAAATACATAAAAACGTAAGTAGCACGCATTAACACAGGAACAGAAATCATCTGTCTGTTGGCCACAATGCAGTACTTTTATTATACGCAAAAAAATAGCCTGCGTTTGTGACCAATCTGTGCAATCTGCGCTTGCGGTTCGAAGATAATACGAGTATTGCAAGTCATGTGGCGTGCTTGCACAAACCGCTAAAGGGTTAGCCATTGTGCCACACAATCAGGCCGCGGGATTGGCACAAATGTAAGTGTACCACATGCGAAGATTTAGAATAATGGAAAATTTCAATAATAGGCATTTTGACAGGAGCATGTTTGGGTATTGAGGAAACATTACATCAAAAAGGAACTACAATCTGGCTAAGTGTAGCATGTGGTACCACAATTCTGAATCTTCATTATTTAGGTACTGCAGTTTGCAACGACGAGGACAAAAAACCATTGTTAAGAAATCAAAATATGATTATTATGATTTATAATGAAGGCGAACTTATGAGTAATCCACGAAGCTCATAAGTGAGGAAGAGTTTTATGACTTGCTATGAAATGTACTAGAATGTATTATTTTTTTAATAAATAGTAACATAAAAATGTTACATAACTCTTCACAGCGCAAACAGCTTCCATCCAAAAGGAATTTGTTTGCAGAAAAATAAATTAACAACATAAAGTTATCCTCTTGTTTAACTACAAAATTAACGAGACAGAAACTATGTTTATTACTTCGTTTAATGAAATGGCCAGTGTTAGCTGGCATATTATTATTTTATTTTTGTTAACATTTTCTTCTAAGTCGTAAAGCGGTGATGACGCATTTTCGGCTAATGTTTGTAAAATAACAATGTATCGCTTTACGTACCACAGTCATTTCCTAAAATGTTGGTTGCGAAGACAGTGGTTAAGTATAATAAAAAGCAATTTTAATGCTCTCCTTCGTGCCATCCGGTATTTAAAAAACAGATGCAAATAATTTTGGGTGAACTGGTTCGCAAGATTATTTTTTTAGTTTTTTTTTTTTTCAAAACGACAGTGACCGTTTGCCATTAGATCGTCGTTGGCCTCATTTATAAATATATTTTGCTTTTTTGGAAATAAATAATTTTTTCATTGGTTGTTGGGACTAAAAGGCGCTGAAGATGGTAGCATATTTCGGTCCCAAAAACACACAGCTTTAAGATGTAGAGCTTACGGGAAGACGCAGCATTGAAATGCGAGGCCTGGTGAGGACGAGGACTATTCGTTGTGTTTTTTAACAGATAAATCATTGCTCTCTAAGATCAAAGGAATTGATCCATATTTTACAAAATAAACGAATAAAATAACTAATTGTTTTTTAGTAGCCTCAAGTAATTTAATATCAGAAGAACATACAAGTACAAAAAATACAGTTGTCTAATAAATCACACCTAATTGTTTTTTATCCCGTGTTTGTGCCCACTCCTAACTTCTGTAGGTCCTTAAATAAACCATTATTAAAGATTACTAATACTATTTATTACAGTTTAATAATGAGATTATTCTTTAAAACTGATTACCCTCAATGCGTTGATGTCTTTTCTTCAAGTAGAATTTTTCCGCTGTTTTGTCTTGAAAATTTATATTTTTTAACCTGAATTTCTTGTATACCACAATACACACGTTTGAATTCTGCATATATTGTATGCAGAATTCAAACGTATTAGAATAGACATAATATTCGAGCCGTTAATATAAAACAAAAAAAAATAAACTGCCTACTTCATAATAAAAAGAAATGGGTCACGTCATGAAACATTGCAGGTAAGATAATCTAAGAGTTTCGTTGGACCATCAAGACTTGGCAGGGGTTCAATCCTTTCCTACAGCCCGTGGGAACCTTGACAGATGCGCTCCTAGCAACAACAAACCTTTTTTCGGAAACCTTTTGTAGGGTGACCATACATTTTAATAAACTTATGAAATCACAAATGCAAAATGTAATATTTCAGGGTTTTTCTGTAATAAGTTATACATATTTTTATAATTAGACTATAATAAAATTATTCACATATAATATGGACGAACATAAAAATAAAAAAGCGCTACATCATATTAATAGATTTGTAAGCATCAGGAAATACCTTTTTTTAATATTAAATTAATTTTAACTTAACAAAACAAAAAATGTCACATGTTTTTAAACTTATCAGTTATTTTGAAAACGATTAGTTTTATTATGGTGATCCAGTTGCGAGTTTAAAATTTTAAGTGCATTTTAAAATCATTCGAACAGCAATCTAAATGTGCCATAATCATAAATTAGCAAACTAAAATCCGACAGAACTTGTTAAGCAAATGTAAGCCTCATAACAAATATTTATTTACGACAAGAAACTTCGCATGCGATAAATCTATGCTTTTTTTCAGTTCTTACTTAAATTGAAGAAAATATACAAGTAACACTAAATTATTGTTATTATCTTAAAAAACAATTAACCAGAAATAATTGGTCGCATATCTACTAAGCGAAGAGCATCACCGTGTTCTCGTGGGGGTGATCGGAGGCGGCGATCCCTTGGGGCGGGCCCAGTAGAGGTCCTGAAACCAAGGCAGGATGGAACAGTGGGTCGTTTAATCATTAGAAGTCTGACACTGTCTCCCGCTCTGCCCAAGGGTGGGATTTGTCATTCAATGATTTTTCCCAACATACAAAAAAAACTACTAGCCAATAACTGTATTGGCCAGTAGATAAATTTGTAGTGTATGGTGACCATGCAGTCTCTTTTCCAACACCAACCATGGTCACCATACACACATCACTTTGATCAATAGGGCAGGAAACTACTTTCTATTTGTTACTCATTTTTTCGGAAACTGCGAGTTTATAGTAATCGTTATTTCTCAGTTTTTGTATGCAAGGGTTATATTGCATCCGGTGAATGCGATATTGGTGTGACTCTTCAAATTCCAGTATTCGCATCAAAAAGGTTAACATGAATGAAGGCCAAATGTTTGCAAAAAAAAATTGCAAATCATTCAACTGCCGGGAAGTTGAAAAAGGTCATTTTAATCTCGTATCCTATTTTGTAAGTTTTATTACATTCGGTTTTTAATAAATAGTTTTATGTTGGATATATATGAAATAAAATTCTAAGATTTAAGTGGCTGTATAACATATTATTGTAAAGCGTATATTTTATAGGCTACCGCTTGAAGCATTCATTGGTAGCGTCTTGTAGTCTGGAGGCGAAGAATAATAATTTACACAAACTCAGTGTTGAACTTGTTGTTTATTTATGTATTTGTTATTTTACGACCTTGAAACTAATCAACTAACAATATTTTTCATACTATAGTATAGAAATATTAAAAGGGTAACTAGCTCGAACATGATAAACTAATTAAACATCATAAAACAAATATCTAACATCAAAGCTAGACATAAAGATAATTTAGGTGTCTTAAAGGCTAGACTGTAGGCTCTTAATAAACTAGTGCGCCTCACCATCAACGATTGCATCACTGCTTACCATCAGGTGGGATCGCAGTCAAGCACTAGTTTATATGCAAGTAAAAAAATATATTAATAACAAGCTAATTGGAGTCAATAAAGTAACATACTGAAATATATGTATATTAAAGTCTCGCACGCTTCTCAGTCCTCTCGAGACCACGTAGCTTCGGCAATAGTGTTTGCTGTATACCAGCTAGTTCCATCACCAATTCCTGGCTATCATCCATTATAATAATAAACATAACTAAATACGATGATGATATCTTGTATGGTTAAGGAGTTGCTATTGCCCCCTTCTGGTCGTATCATCATCATTTTGTAGATTTTTATTATGTACTTTATACAAGTGTACCTAAAGTGTATGTAAAGTTAGTTCATTTTAATTTTATCTTAATTCTTTCATAATTAATTTAAAATCTGGGTACTATAAATAACATTCAGATAAAATACTTTGGCTGTAAGTACATATCATACTGAGCGCGTTTAGCGCACTAATGCACATCAGCTATCAGAGATAAAATCAGCTTACAGTAAATCTCAAAATTCACCAAAAAATGTGTACAATTAAAATAATTGAAATGAGTGCAAACGAACAAGCATTTGAATCACAAATATTTTATCTCTGCATTGTCGTCATATTAAACAATTTGTTTGAAAGAAAGTTCAGAGCGGTCCTTTTGAGGATAACATTCTTTGAGAGGTAATAAAAATATTTACCTGTTTACGCAAAGAAACTAACTTTTAACGTTTATCTTAGGCCGTAAAGCTTTCTTTGAAACTGTTACATTGAAGGGTGCTCGAGGCGCCATTATTGTCTTCGGGTGAGCACATAAAAGCATTTGAACGTTTTGTAGATATGGGTCGGTATTGGGTTCAAAAATATAATCCATTATTCTTCGGGAAATAACTTTATTGAGGCAACAAGTAACAATTGTATGTATATAGAGCTATCTATATACCTAAACAATATCATTTACCATGCTATTGTTATTTACTGTAACTACAATAGAATGAGGGAGAAGAGATTACGAGCACACGTCGAAATTAAAGATTTTTATAAAAAAAACCTCATAAACGAGAGTTTACGGGAGTGTATTTTTTAGGAAGAATTGGTTTTCTTTTCTATAATTAAAAAGTATTTATGTTACAATTATTCTAAAAAACATATTACTTATTATTCATATAACTACTGATCTAAAAATCTTAATCTTACTTTCATAAATATCTTTTAATCATGGAAAAGAGCTACAAGAGAAGAAAGAGTAACTACAAGTTGTGATTGTTTTTGCGGGAATAAAACCATTCTACAAAAAAAAAAAAAACAAATTGTAGTAGTTGCTTAGGATGGACATTCTGATGAAACTCGATTAATGCAATACTTATCCTTTTTTGAAGTTAGGTAATCATCAATCGTATCTCTCGTTCTGGGTGAAAAAAGAGAGAATATCAGACTTTTCTGAATAAAACCCAAGTATATACCATCAGTTTCCCATACATTCCAAGGCCACAATGACTCTTGCAAATAAAGCTACAACCCACATACACAAATTTCAATTTCATAATACAAATGCATGTAATTACCATCGCAAACCTGAATAACGCATGGTTAACATTTATAAAATTAAAGAACAATTAGTGACCATGTCTACCATTCTAAATACATGTTTACTAATGAGTATTTCAAGTCGAACAATAGTGTGAAACTGTAATTAGTTCCAAAATCAGATCACGTGTCAAGGTGGAACATAATATTATGGTCCGACCGTAAAACGGTGATTAAAACTAATCCTAATAATACAAGCATGTCATACATAATTGTACACATTGTTTTATTTTAATGGAGCAACTAATTTGAATAGGTTCTGCTGACAGTTGATAAAGGAATAGGCTACTTCCAAGAAATTGTGTCCTAAGAAGTTTTGAACATAAGTTTTTTTTATAAGGTCGAATCTTTAAAGATTTTGTATATGCCTTATTAGTATATTATATAAAATGCCACCATACCTTATTGCTCCTGGGGCCGAGGGTTAATGCGCAAGCGTTACAGTTGAGCTCTGGCACTAAGGCATGGAAGGAACGGGATAGGTTACTAAGTCAGTAATCAGTAGTCAGTAGTCCGCCCAAGAGCGGGATTCGTCATTGGATGATTTTTACCTACCATAAAAAAAAAACCATACCGTCAGTCCAGACCGAGCCCAAGTCGTCGTCGGCGCGTACTGTTCCTCCGCGCCTCAAGGAGTTGTCAGCAAACTGTAGGGGCCCAGCAGGTTCGAAACCTCCTAGGACCAGGGGTCGTTGCAAAAGCGTATTACTGGGGCCCTGGAATCAAGGTAAGGAAGGAACGGGTTAGATCATTTACTCAGTAAGTGTCTGACACTGTTTCCCGCTCCGCCTAAGGGCGGGATTCGTCATTGGATGATTTTTACCTATCATAAAAAACCATACCTTATTATACTACATAACTATATTCTTAACATATACGTTTGAATGACCATTGGATATTCGGTAACTAAATAACATTGGAGGAAAGATTATCATCGGAGCGGTTAAAAAGATTGTTACGTTGAGTTGACAATCATAAACAAACAAGAAACCTTATAAGTACCAGATTGAAAACAATTTAATATTTATAGCAGTAACCATCAATAAAAGCCAATACAATCATAACCTTACAAACAAAAAAGGATTACCCTCCTAACTGTACCATAATTTAATTTTATGGTTTTTGCATCACACAATATCTTATGTTAAGCGATCCAATCATCCCATTCATACTGATTATGAAATACGTTAACCATAGCCCACTATAATGTATTAAATTAAATGTTAAACCACATTCATTGAGAGGCAACTTCCGGTGAAATCCGGACTCAAGGAAAAAAGTAATCTAAACAAACACATGACAAGAATAATAGCAGATGGCGCCTGAGCGGAAATCGAAAGGGATTTTTTTACCAATTTTTTGTTCTTTATTGAAAGCAAAAAACCTATGAGGATGTTGTTTCAAAAAAATAGTGAAAGCGTTTGATGGTTTGACCGTGAGAAATATTGAGATTGGAGGTGCATTGAGGTTTTTTAGGGTTCCGTAGCCAAAATGGCAAAAACGGAACCCTTATAGTTTCGTCATGTCCGTCTGTCCGTCTGTCCGTCTGTCCGTCTGTCCGTCTGTCCGTCTGTCCGTCTGTCACAGCCGATTTACTCGGAAACTATAAGTACTACAGTGATGAAATTTGATGGGAATATGTGTTGTATGAACCGCTACAAAATTATGACACTAAATAGTAAAAAAAAGAATTGGGTGTGGGGCCCCCCATACATGTAACTGAGGGATGAAAATTTTTTTTTCGATGTACATACCCGTGTGGGGTATCGATGGAAAGGTCTTTTAAAATGATATAAAGTTTTCTAAAAAACATTTTTCTTAAAGTGAACGGTTTTTGAGATATCAGCTCTCAAAGTCGTAAAAAGTATGTCCCCCCCCCTCTATTTTTATAACTACGGGGTATAAAATTCTAAAAAAAATAGAGGTGATGCATGCTAATTAACTCTTTCAACGATTTTTGGTTTGATCAAAGTATCTCTTATAGTTTTTGAGATAGGTTGATTTAACTGTAATTTTGGTTAAGTTATTGTGCTTACACTGAAAACGATGGCTGAACCTTATAAGATAGATCAAAAAATATACTACAGTATTGTACACCTTTAAAAATCCGCGATGATATAAAATCTTTATAATGTAGGTACTTTTTACGAGAAATATTAGCTTATTCAAGCAATACGCCATTAATCCTTATCCAGTAATGTACCTTAAATACATTGTGCATTTTTATTCAGTTATCACAAGCCGATTTGGGCACGCCTATAGCACGGAATATTTATAAATACATATATAAAATTAATATTCATACATAAAAGTACAAGGCAAAATATCGGGAGAGTTTAGGCTCCATTCACCAGGTGTATAAATTGACATAATAAGTTTATTATATTTGCTGCTACGGAACCCTTTGTGCGCGAGCCCGACTCGCACTTGGCCGGTTTTTTTTTAATTGTAGATAAAAATCATTCAATGCCGAATCCCGCCCTTGGGTGAAGCGGGAAACAGTGTCAGACTCTTACTGACTAAACAACCTACCCCGTTACTACCTTGCCACACATACCAGGGCCAGAGCCTTTCTTTCAGACACAAACCCTTGGCCCTAGTTGGCTTCGACCCTTCTGCAGGTTCCCTACGGTGTGCATTGAGGTTTTCTGTGATGCACTGTGCTGTACGTAATAAAAGAGATTACTATCAGGTAGGTACATGTTGAAAATGATACTGGCCAAATATAGCGGAGCCTGTCGCATAAATTGGATTCGAAATCCAAATTGAATTTTATTCAATTTATACTTATTTTGTTTTGCAATATAAGTGCAGTTAACATTTCAAGTGTACTTTTAAGTGAAATAATTAATAAATAATTTTCTTTTATAGCTTCAAGGTGGTCTCAGGAGACTTAAGTATAAAATTATTTAAGAGCATTGCAATTAACTTTTGACGATGACAATGATCGTCATTAAATTAATTTATAACTTTTACTCTGGAATTAGTGTGTGTTCGGAGTTATCACTAAATCGTGCGATAGTTTGTATAAGATTTAAAATTATAGATACATATTTATTCGTATTGGTACCTCATCAGGTATTGTTAACTTATAGCTCAATTTCTTTTACTAAGAACACAATGTACAAACTTTTTGATTAATAAAATTAATGAGCAAATAAAAGACCCTAGGGCTGTATTTTACCTTGGGCAGAGAAAGCATTGCCATATAGCGTGACAATGCTGCCAGCCTTTTGGGCACTTTAGCAGTCGACAGCGATGCGGAAGAGTTTTTTGACGCCTTATTGTATTAGATATCTTTGGTTTATAAAGGTTTTTTTTTAAACCTTTCAACTACCATAATTACAGACACAATCAAAGAACAATATGTAGAGACAGAAGACCTACTTACAGTTTGTAAATAAAACACAATATACCTTTAAATTTAGTAGTTTTTAAAATAGTTGTATTCGGTGTTAATTTATTAGTTTGTATTTAAGCTCTTTCTAGCCTAAAACACAGAGTCACCCTAGTTCAGGCAAATAAGAAACTGTGCTCTTTTTAATATTATATTGTACTTTACTATATTCATATCCAATTTTTATAAATAAACGATTATTATTATTATTAAATAGGTGTGTGAATGCCGGCGTTTGGTTGAGGCTCAAGGGTTTAATTTATGTATATATTTAGTTTTAAGGTTACTTCATTATCATTACATAGTATAAAACAAAGCTGCTTAGATCCTATGTATGCTTAGATCTTTAAAAGTACGCAACGGATTTTGATGCGGTTTTTTTTAATAGATAGAGTGATTCAAGAGGAAGGTTGATAGCTATAATATATAACCTTTGCATCCGTGCGAAGCTGGGGCGGGTCGCTAAAAACGAGCAAATAATTTTCTTTTTAAACTAACTAAAAGTATTCGCGATAAAGTAATAAAAGCTCCTCCTATTTAAATACTGCACTCCTATTTGAACTTTGGGCTAGTTGCTTGTTGATCTTTAAATAAATGAGAGCCATAAACATATGTGCAGAACCGAAGCAATAAACTAAATGTCAGTCTATTTATAAACGCACCTTGCGCGATACTATTGTACCCATTCGATACACAGGGGCTATCAATTAGGCTTTATAAATATGTTTATGTCGCAGTCAACTAGTTTAATTCGCCAATCAGTAAATATTCTAGCCTGAAGCTTTTATTATAATATTTATTGACCTGGCTGGTTAATGGTTCGACCATTCTTGCAAACAGGGTGACGATTGTACTGAAAACACCAGCCAAGTGTGAATTGGAATCGCGCACGAAAATTTTGGTACTGTCTGTAGCAAAAATAACAAAACAAAACACGTTTGTTGCATGAGAGCCCTCTTAAATATTTATTTTATTCCTTTTTTAGTATTTTTTGTTATAGCAGCAACTTTAATATATATCATCTGTAAAAAATTAATTTAAAGTGAATAGCGGAGTCTCAGTCAGAGTTTTTAACTTTTGGGTCCATACCAAAGATTCCATAACCCTAAAAAGGACTTCTAGTACCTCGACATGGTTAGGTTAGGTTCAAGTTTGATAGAATTAATTTACACCCTGCATACAGAAATAAAGGCCAACGCTCCGTGGTCCCACACAAAAGTGCTCAGTCCGGGCCCGCCGCGCGAGGTCTCGTCGCTTGCCGTCGCCTGCCGCCTCGTAATAATACATTAAAGTTCTCTATCGATATGACTACATGCACACTGTTAAAATTAAACTAGTGACACTGTGCAGGTAATAATCCAGCTTCCGCTACGAAGACTACCGCAAACGCCGGGGCACCGTTGGTCAGCTTATTTTACGAACGACCACTGTCTGCATACGGCCGACTGAAAAAGATCAAAATAAATTTTGGCTAGGAAAGTTATGAAAAAAGTGGTTGATCAAAATCTTTTGCCTAGCCGTTTGAATGTCTGAACGTAATTTGAAAAACCATTTGAATTTCGCTGATTACTTAATAAAAAGGCTAGTTTGTTAACAAAATGGCAAATCAAGCTAGTAAGCTGCGACATATATACACATCAAGCAAAAAAATGTGCAATTAATTATCTATAATTCGCTCATAGTGGTATTTAAATATCGCCTACAATGTGCACCAATTAGATATTGTGTAACACCTAACGCGTGGACGTTACTTTGTCGGTAATGTATTATCATACAATGTGTAACACAAACACTTTTAAGATATGGAGATAGCAGGTGATATTGGCCCTTAACTAGATAACACCATAAAAAAAATAAAGAATTTAAAAAAAAAACTAAAAAAAACCTTTATTTTTTCTTTATTTTATATGGTGGGCAAAAATACCACCCTTAGACGGAGCGGTGTCAGACTCTTACTGACTACCCCTTACAGCCCACTCCGTTCCTTGTTTGCCTTTCACACTGGGGTCAAGCCTTCCTTTCAGAAAAAGACCCTGGACCCCAGTTGGCTACCCTTCTGCAGGGTCCCTACGGGTGTTTTTTATGGGCTAAATTTTTATATTTAGCTACAGTTTTCGTAGTGATAGTTGATTTGTGGTTTGTACGTTTTGCCATTTCACAATGAATAGACTATACTTAAGAACAAAGCTTCCAAATTTTGAAAATCATGGTTCAGTACACTAAACTTATTGTGCGCCGCGTCCATTATGGTCAAGATAATCGTCCATCCGTGACATTTACTCGGAAAATCATGGATTGTTTTCGCACCACGCACATTCTAGTTGATAATTCACAAAGACGCTATACAATACGCACCGAAGCATTTATTACTACTGTAGAATGTAGTCTTGAAAATAACCTGAATGAATCGATTCGCCATCATGCACAGCAATGGAGCTGTAGTTACTTATATATATGTAAAGTTACTCTACGTAAATAAATTATAGACGTTACACCACTTAAAGTCAATATTCGCCGCTTTATTGTCGATATAGCAGCTCGATCAAAAATTTAACTTCTCGTTTATAAATCTTCGAATTCGATTGTTGGTCACGGTTGATTATGATTTCGGGTGTATGTCTAAAATACATATTTAAGTGCTTATGTCTTTTAATTTATGTGTTTTATTTCATTTTAATATATAGTGGTTAAGGCTATCCCACGGTCTGCGGGCTGTTTGCACACAGAACAAAAAGAAGTTACATAGAAATGACGTTAGCTGTAGGAGAACCAAGGTTACCGACATTGGCCGAAGAAACACCAGACTGAAGTGGCAATGAGCATGTATTGCTCGTAAAACAGATCCATCTGTTTCTGTCTGTAATCCTCCAGGATTGGACCAAAAGGTTTTTGAGTAGTGACCACGTATCGGAAAACATAGCGTTAAAAGGCCGCTCATAAGTTAAACTGATGACCTGATAACGGACGCCGGAATCCAATGAATTTAAGACTGGACCTTTCATTATAGTGACACATTGGGGGAAGCCTATTTTTAGCAGTGGACGTCTTTCGAAATGATGATGAAGACTAACCAAGAAGGCAAGAAAAGGAATACAGCTTTGAGTGGAACTAGGCTGACAAAGATAATGATGATTTTATTGTTTCTCTACTTTGTAATATCTACACACAATGTTTTTTCTGTAACAAAAAGTAATGGCGCAATTGAAAAGACACTTTGTTCGTAAAATCGGCTTAAGTTTAACTGTGTCTGTCAGGTCCAGTATGTTCCAAGTGCATTGCAGTCATAAGAAGAACGCTTACGTTAAACTGTGACGACAATTTGTTAGAATTTAAACTGTAAGCTGATGTTGCTAAGAATTTAAGATGTTTGTAATCTTTTCTTTACTGTAAAAAATAAGACAGGGCCTAATTTAAACTTGATGTCATCGTTTGTGACATAAATAAGCTTTCTTCATGTTTAAAGAAGTCCGTATAAGGCGAAAGCTACGTGCCCAAGCGTCGACTTGTATTCACTAGATGGCGCTGCATCCATGTTTTGTTTATTTATATTTCAATGTCTGAGAGCATAATTAAGTTATATCAAGAAAATGGTTTTAGTAAACATCGGACAAAGGACTTTATTGAATAAAAACTGAAAAAAAAAATCTTGAAACCTCACAGAGCTATAGTTTCGTGATTTTGTTTTTTTATTTAACCTATACTTTCCTACCGCTGAGAAAAGGCCTGCCGCAATTTCTTACTGGCATACTTTTTTGAGTTCTTGTAGGTAGTATGCGTCCAAACCGTCGTCATGTCTTTTCGCAACTCTACTTTGGCGGCATCTCGCATTCCCAGGCACCTACTTTATGAAGACGTTTCCAGTAATAAATGTGCAATGTGCTTGCGACTAACGTGATCCATCCAAACCAATTTTAACCCGGCAGCCTTTTTTCCTACGTCTATGATCCCCATTTTTTAACGCAGCGTGTTCGTTTCTTATTCTATCGGCTCTTTTAATACCCTGAGTGCTGTACTTCATTACTCTTTAACAAACCCTGCGGTGAAACTTTTGCGACATGGTGAGCGACCATGTCTAAGCATCGTAGGTTAGAACGAAGAGGAAACACACGGAATACCATAATATTTAATACTAACTTTTGCCAGCGGCTTCGCCCGCGTACATAAAATATAGCCTATGTCACTCAGGAGTAAATCAGCTTTCTATTGTTGCTAATTTTTTTCCAATCGGACCAGTAGTTTCAGAGATTACCTCCTACAAACAAAAAAACAAACTTTACCTCTTTATTATATTAGTGTAGATTCATAATCATAAAGTCATAGTCATAAGGTCATATAATTATTAGCAAAAATAGAATAAATAAGATATTTACTATATGACCTTTTTACTAATCTCCCTCTGTAATTATTGGTTGAATCGTGAGATTCACCCGAGTCTAGACAAACATAGGAAAGAACTTATACAGTACGTAGGTGGATAAACTAAGTAACAAGTAACAATGTACAGCGGTGTACAGTAATAGGTAGCGCACGAGCGTGGGAGCCTGCCGCAGGTGCAATATCGTAGAGCGATGCGTTTCCTACGATGCGCCCGCGCAGATGCACCGACAAACATCCATGGACTGGTAGATGAGGCTGGAAACTAGGTGGGATGCGGAATTGTGATTTTTAACAAATTATTGTCAAAAAGTTGGCGACGCAATATTTATTTACGTTCGTAATCGTTACGTATGTATACACAAACACAAAAAGAAAAGTACAAATACAGATAGAAGAGCAAAAAGACACAAATAGTTACGTTTTCCAGTCATTTTTTTTTTTGATAATATAAACTAGTGTTTGATTGTGATTCCACCGTAAGCAATGATGCAATCGAAATAAAAGTTAAAATAGAATGTAAATAAAATACGTAAATATTTTTTGCCATTCACAATGACTAATTAACTTTTACTTACTCCACAAACTTTTTACTCCATTACCTGAGTAGATTGCATCGCAATAGGAAATTTAATTAATAAAAACGTCGATAAGAACATTAATAAAAGTAACAACACAACCTCATCCATATAAATACTTTAAGTACTTAGATAATTTGTCATGTCTAGTTCATCATAAGGCTAACTAATACGGATATTTTTTGCTGGATCAGACGTTCGTTAAATGTAACAGGTATTGGCTTATAAATAACGATAACATTGTTGTTGTATTCTATTTAAAACTAATATATTTTATACTGAAAAAAAAAATGTTTGCTCAATCTAATGGCTATAAATTATTAGAACCTGTTAATTAGCTTAGCGAAATGTAAAAGAAGCAAGTTTCTTCATAATTAATCATGAGCCGTGTTGCTTAAAATCACGTGCTATGCTATCAGGTATTTTAGTTTGAGGCAATTCAAAAATACCTCACGGTCGTAATCCAGTAATAAATACCATTAGAATCAAAATAATACCAAAATAAGTGAATAATTTGCATAACAGAATAAACCACGCTGGCACGTATTGAGCTATAAAGCCACCACCTTGCACATCTCGTGGGGGTGATCGGCGGCGGCGACCTCTCGCGCCGGGCCCTGGTCCAGGCCATGGTCCGCAGCGAAGAGGAATGGCAGGCGGTCGCCTCCTTCTGCGAAGCAGTAATGCTCGTAAAGGAGGAGGCCGACCGCATAAGGCAAAGGCAACGGCGTACTCGCCGTAGCCGTCGCCGCCGCGATCCTGCCGATATCCGGCCACCGTAGACACTGGCTCGCGGACGGTGAGCAATGGGTAGCTCGCCGTCCGATCGTCTGGTAAGACCGAGTCCAAGTCGTCAACGGCGCGCACCGTTCCCGCGCGCCTCAAGGAGTTGTCAGCAAACTGCAGGGGCCCTTCAGGGTCGAAGCCTCCTGGAGCCTAGAGGGTAAGTGAAAACTGTAACCTCGACTCCAGAAATAAGGCAAGGAAGGTACGGGGTAGGTTTTTTTAGTCAGTAAGAGTCTGACACTGGTCTCCCGCTCCGCCCAAGAGCGGGTTTCGTCATTGGATGATTT
The DNA here is from genome assembly GCA_029852875.1 of Mythimna loreyi. NCBI lineage: Eukaryota > Metazoa > Arthropoda > Insecta > Lepidoptera > Noctuidae > Mythimna > Mythimna loreyi. The sequence goes on from CM056783.1 coordinate 14,758,409, forward strand.
TCACCTACCATAAAAAAAAAAAAAAAAAAAAAAAAAAAAAAAAAAAAAAAAAAAAAAAAAAAAAAAAAAAAAAAAAAAAAAAACCACCTTGCACATAAAGTAACTGATACCCAACCTCTTTAGCATAATATCGTAAATCAATAAATCGGTCAAGAAAATAGATACTAAAATCTGCAAACCTTTACCACACCTGTTGAACCAGTTTTTTTCAATAAACTTTTTAGATGCCCAAGATTTGATAACACAAGGTGCAAAAGTCTGAGAAACTGAACACCTTATTAACATGGAGCGCCCGCAGCAATCCCTTCAGTTCCAAAAATAAAGCAAACCGATATTCGATAATAGCAGCCGAAATTATTGGCTTAGTAACCCATTCCTGACCTACCATCAGCTGCCTTGTCGACCCATATGTTACAAATATAGGTCATTAGAACCCGCATTGTTACGGAATAAAAGATTTTCTGTTCATATAATTAGAGTCTATTTTATGGTAACGTTCGTTGCACGAAAACGTTGACCAAAAATTGGACAGTGGTAATGAATCTTCTAAAACAAGACACCTGATTTGTATTATTTTATGGTTGAAAATTGGTGACAGGTGCAGGTGGTTGCAACATGGTAATTTGTTTAAAAGAAATCGGATTGGATCTCTGCATTGAGTTATTTTACAATGGAAAGAAAGTGATTATTTTTTTTAGATGAAGCTTTTTATCCGGTCTTCTTTAAAATTACATCGTGTATCATCATTCAAAGTAAATAGATATTCTTTATCGGATGTCAATCATTGCAGGTTGTATTGGCACTTCATCTATCGACTTACATTATCTTGTTAATTAAAGTTTTATTTTGTTTGTGCTGTTGACTATTCTTGTTAGGTCATTGCCTTGTGCCTATTTCTTCAGACAGATGAATCTTCTTTAGCAGCCATCGAGTGTTCAACATTGCCATTAAAAAAGAAATAAATACATGTAACGGAAATGTAATAAAATATAACAAGTGTAAACAATGTTACATTTTCATTAATGTACTGAAGAACAATAACACAATAAATAATTCATATCTATATCAAGCTCAATATATATATTATTGAACCGTACAATAATTTCATTCATGTTTTACACATAATAATATGTTCGTTACATACCATATTTAGTGTCACTATTTTTGGAACAATAACGTATTGTTAAACACTTATTACATAATTTTATTACAATTGCTTATTTGCCCTAGACATATTTAAAAAATTGGTGTGCTGATTCAAACGAAATCGTCATCATCAGATTTACAAACAAATTAATTTGATTTGTTCATGTTTTTTTTTTTTAAGTTCTGTGGTTGCCGAGAGATAACGGTGGAAATCCGATTTCCAAGTCGTATACCGTAGATTTAAATCCATTTAGGTGCTTAAGTTCCTTTGTGTAACGTATTTCATCATTGTTGCTTCTTAAACGGTGAAAGAAAACATGATGAGGAAAATGACATGTATACAATAAAAAAGTCGAATTATGTGATATAAATAAATTTAATTTACTACACGATTTACGATAGGATTACAATCACGGCCCACTCACGTATACTCTCCTCACTCAGAGCCTCCTCTCAGATAAACAGTATGAGCCTAGAGAGTGAGTAGTGGAAACATTATAAGGGTGTTTTATGGTGGGAAAAATCATCTAATGACGAATCCCTTATCCAAGGGGATAAGGGATTCGTCATTACAGTGTCAGACTCTTACTGACTAAACGACCCACCCCATTCCTTCTTTACGCTCATACCGAGGTTAGGTATTCCTTTCAGAAACCGGACCGGGGGCCCCAGTAGGCTTCAGCTCTTCAGTTGGGTCTCTACATTTGCTGACACTCCTTGAGCAGTCGATGACACATTATAAGGGTGACTATGCTATGCTATATGGTATATCAAAATTCGCTACTAAGTGCATTACTAGTGCTTTTTTTATTCATCTGAGTTACCTATATACTTATTAATATTTTAATATAAAAATCTTGTATCTCAGTGTCTGTTATCAAACTTCTCCAAAACAGTTGGACCCATTTAAATGAAAATATCTGTACGTAACTACAGTTATAGGTACTTTATTGAAGTTTAAAGTGTTTGTCGAGTGGTTGCCATGAAGACTAATACAATCCAATATAACAACTATAGGGACCCTGCAGAAGCGTCGAAACCAACTGGGGCCAAGGCTCTGGTCCTGGCATATACGGAAACATAGGAATGGGGTAGGTTGTCTAGTCAGTAAAAGTCTGACACTGTTTCCCGCTCCGCCCAAGGACGGGATTCGTCATTGAATGATTTTTACCTACCATAAAAAAATCCAATATATCAGAAAATTGAGCTTTATAATTTAACGAATTTAGGTTGCTATATTAAATACCTTTGTTACATGTTACCTGCCAAAGGCACAATAACTAAGATATATTAGGGCTTCATTGCTACCTGTGTTGGTGACTCGCACTGACAACTATCAAGCCTTTATAAAATGACTAAAGTCTAGCAGTCACGGGATTTTAGGCTGTATCTTTATTGGCTGCCTTGATTGTACATTTTAATAAGTACACGTGCTCGAAAAAAGGAAGAAGGTGAAGAAGGAAAGGTTTTTTTTTATAGTAGGTAATAATCAACCAATGACGAATCCGGCCTTTGAGCAAAGCGGGAAACAGTGTAAAACTCTTACCGACTAAACAACGCACCCCGTTCCTACATCGCCATCTATACCAGGGCTAGAGCCTTCCTTTCAGACACGAACCCTTGGCCCAGTTGGATGCGACCCTTCTGCAGGGTCCCTACGGTTTGCTAACAACTCCTTGAGGCGCGCGGAAGAAGGAAATATAAGAATTTAGACTGTACCGCTAGATACAGCTATAGTATATCTAGGGCTTAGGCTAGTATATCTTATATATATAAATATAAAACTTATAATTATTACAATTATAATAATAATTTTCTCTGTTTACTGACCGCAGGATCTTGATGTCACATCCAGACATCATTTTATTATAGATTCAGTCAGAACGCTTGAGTTGCTTATTATTTGAATCCGGTCGCAAAACTGGAGCAACACGGAAATAGTTACAGAACTGACACGATAGTCTAGCAATCTGCAACTACTTACTCATGGAAATAAAATGCATTCAGTATCTAGTTTTATTACATTTAGCTCACTTTATGTATAGCTGACTCATGACGTACCTATTTAGCATAAAAAAATTGATGATCTCAAATAAGAAGATTCTTTTCAGTACTTTGATTTGCAGGATGAAACCTATGCATCAGAACACGATTGCTGTCGGTTTTCTATCTTTACATTTCAGGAAGAGTACAATTGAATTCCACCAAACCCGTTTCATTATCGGATCACTAGACTTATGGCGCCTCCAGGACTTGGCAGACATCCTATCCAAACATATATCCGTACATCACATTTTGGAACCACAGTTCCAACTAATGAATGGAATTTCCTGAGATGGATGGATTGTGTGAAGAGTGATATGAAAGAAAAGGGAGTTAGTGATAGTGTGACGGATGACAGGACAGAGTGGAAGAAAAAAACATGTTGCACCGACCCCAAGTAAAATGGGATAAGGGTAGGATGATGATGAATGGAATTTCCTGCCGGAATCTGTGTTTCCTGGTATCTAAAACCTATAGATCTTAAAATCAAATAGGTTACTAGGTTAGGTAAATAGGTTACTTCTAGGTAAGCGTGCGCCATCAATGACCACATCATCGTTTACCATCAGGGATTTGAGAACGGTTGGACCGATTTGAGTAATTTTGCTCTTGGAATATTTGTGACCGAGAAGGTTTAAACGGTGAGAAAATATATGGCAATATTTACGAAAAAAAATACAAAGTTCGCCAGGCCAACTAGTCCCTAATAAAAAATAAGTTTAATTCATTAAGCCCCAGATGCACGCTGGCGTTCGCAAACCATTTGTTCTTTTATTGTGTCTGTAATTACCAAAGTCAAAAGGCTAAAAAAGATGAATTTACCCCGTAAGCTTCGACAAAACTCTTTTTATAGTTAAAAGACTTCCGAACCCCGCTCACAAGCAGCACTATTGTCGGAGGCACCACAAACGCATACTTAACCGCCATTACCATTGAAGAGTAAGCAGATTTACCCACAGTCGTGGCAGCAATCGGAACAATTGAGGTTCTCACGTCATAACAGTGGTAATAGAAGATGTAAGATTATATTGCAAGTCAAGAACAACTCTTTACGAGCGCGGGGTTCCTTACACTGACAACAATAAGAAGTTATTTAATGTAAAACAGTGTATGTACATATTTATATAAAAATACGAAGGTTAATAAAGAAGTTCGAAACACAACAGTTCTATCCCAATATGGTGGTGCCAGTCACTAGAGCCTAATTTATTTATTTTTATCAACACCGATTTTAAGAAGTCTATAATACCTAATATAAGTCTCTACTAACGCAAAAAATGTTATTAGTATTATTCTAATAAACCTAATTTCGTACATAATATATCCAAAACAAAATAAAATCTGGCGTCGTAATACTGCTCTATATCGCTGTCGTCCAGAAACGTATCCAGGAATTCGCCACCTTATACATAGTACATAACTCATTGTATATCTTTCCGAGAGTATGCACTTTACTCAAGGCAAAAATCTTTCAGTGTCTAAATACTAAATAATCCTTTATATCTAAATATAAAGGATTATTTCTAGAGTCAAAGATGAGTTATAAAAAAAATAAGTATTTTCGTCCCAGTTAAACAAAAGATTGAATTTGTTTTTATGTACAGCTTGTGTGGCGATGTTCTTAATTTAATTTGAGCCTATTGTCTAGTATCTGACATCATGCCGCTTAATTAATTTTGAGATGAACTCATGAGCACCTCCGTAGGTATGTAATTTTGTATAACGTATTTTTTAAATGTTGAAACACTTAGGTATACTTAGGACTACGGAAGTCAACTTAAACCTAGCATTTGTGGCTCCTTAGATTACTATAATATTGTTTTAAGTGATAAGGGATATATATTGGAGGATTGAATTCAATAACTTCAGCTGTGGATTCGACTACTATGATATTGTTTAAATGGGTTATTATATAGGAGGATCAAATAATTTCTCCCGCTGTGAATGGAGTGAGTGGGAATGTCAGGCTTTCACAGACTAAGATAGACTTTCGAAAAATCCTACAACTGTAGGTATATTTTGTATTTATAAATTCATCCATAAGTCAAATATCATACTATCTAACTTAGAAGTACTCATAGAACTCATTTTCTAAACAGAATTCCATTTTTTTTTTAATAATTTCCATGAACCATAAGCCAACCGGATGGTTCTCGTAACTAACAGTCGGTCGTTACAAGAGCGAATCTAATGTCAATGAGAACCGAATAATACTCATTGTGATTACTCCACAATTAGCATTTTTATCTACCAGCTCTGTTCCACACGGTAACGGTGCTCAACAAAAAGGTTCTAACTGCCAATTAAAGGCAGATAAGAATTTTACGAGCGTCTATCGTCTGTTTATTCGAATAATATCTTGATGATTTTTTTTTTGTGGTGGGTCAAAATCATCCAATGAAAATCTCCGCCCTTGGGTTGAGCGGGAGATAGTGTCAGACTGTTACTGATTAAAAAACCCTCCCTTTTTCTTTTTTTTCCTTACATACCGGGGTCGAACCTTCCTTCCAGAAGCTAGTCCATGGCCCCAGTAAGCTTCAGCCCTACTGGGCCTCTACGTTGGCTAACAACTTGAGGTGTGCGGGAACGGAATCGCCTCGTCGACGACTAGGTTTCGGTCTGAACGGTTACCGGTGGAAATCGGGACTAGAAAATATCTTGATGATGAAAATCCTATATTTGAGATGACTTTTTGTTTACATCTCTATTTTTTCCAACACTCCTTTTGTAGGTATGCTGGAAGTTTTTTTTTTTAATAAGCATCGCTTTTTAAACCATTTTTCTGTTTTCCTTTTCTTTTCTTTTATAGTTTGTGTCTAGCCAGTCACTCTCAATATAACTGCATGTCTACTATTAATTAGGTACTTACCTATTTATAAAATTATAAATGAATACTAAGAATTATATTAGAGCCGTTTATTAAATTAAATGACTTCTAATACCAATAACTTACATTTTCAATTATTCTTGTTTGGGTAAAAAATATACGTGTATATTCGGCAAAGAAGCATTCAAAACAGCGGTAGCAAACAGTCTTCGATTAATTTTCTAGAAAAGTTAGTCAACGCATAAGTTTTTCTCTTATAGTTAATCTGTTCAACGCAATAATTCTGAGACGACTACATCAACACATCTAAACAATAAAGAATATCGTGCAGAAGCGTAATTATCAGTCTAGAATGAATACAAAATGCGTGGTGAAGTATATAGCACGCGTTATGCAATGAATGCATAGTTACATAGTGGCATAATACCTAGTAGCCGTCGCGAGTGGCGACAACGTAACCGAGCGGTAATGGCGTCGTCGCCGCGCAATCTTCCGTGATAGTGAACTTGAGTTTTTTCGCGGCTTGCGCACGCACCGTTAGTTTGCGCCACATTCCGCGGTTGCGCCGCCCCGCCGCACCGCGGCGCCACCACCGCAACGATCAATGTTCATGGAATCATGCCTCGCTAATATACAATTTATTCTGTTATTTCTTGCTTTTGTAGACGTTTTGAATCCGGATGCGAGATCTGCTTACTATGTATTTTGGTGATTTAGCTTAGAACCGTTATTAAATTGAGATTTGTTTTGAATATTAAACTTTATATTCTAAATTTAAATAAAGATTATATAAAACAATTTTATAACCCAAGAGAAGCTTGAACAATACATCTAACACTAGTTTTTAAGTTATGTCTATACTAACCAACTATGGAGTTAGTTTGTGTTATATATTTTTATTAAGAACACTTTCATTTTAAAAAGGTTATCATTATGATCAAAGTTAAGTACCAATACCTACAGTTTTACGCCCATTAAAAATATAATCTACCTATTTCTAGGCCACTACTAGGATTAAAGCCTCCTCACTAAGTCTTCTTCTACATACGTCTACAATTTTGCAAATAAAGTGATTAAATATACCTACCCCAAAATTAAATCAATATGAACAGTATTTTCGTAACCGTTCAAACTCATTCCATTATAGCAGTAGTACATATTAAATTGCTATCAGGACTTGAGACGAAATCGTGCGTGAATTGAAACGATAACATGCTTTCAAATAACGACAATTTACTACGCTGATAAATTAATATTATTATAATAGCCTATAAAAGCCTGTATTGATCAGTTTCATGACATGGATATTAGCTTAAATAATTTTTAGTCACTCCAAATCAATAAGTAACAAAATTAAAATCATTGTTCAAAAGCTAAACGGAACAAAAAACATTCGGCGAACAAAACAGTCCAATAATAAAATAAAAACACGACAGAAAATAACAACCACTCTAATGCTAGATCTAAGCTTTGAAGGCTGCGCGAGCGCAGGGTCAACGACCTGCCATTGCCAATGTCAGCCATCTTGAGTTCCGCAGTCGCTTACGTTCTTCACGTAAGAGGCTGTAACGAGTCGCGTTTGTGTGAGTACGTAATGTTCGTTTTTCTATGTCTTTACGCCTGTGTGCGTGATTAGAATTGAATGTAGACGCATACATCCGCACAGTGGTACTGTTGTGTGCTGTAAGCTTGCGTGTCGGGTTTTGTTTAACTTTTTAGTCTCTAGGTGGAGCTACTAAATAGAGCCTTGAACCACATGAAGTTTCTTAATTTGATTTTTATTTACAAAAAGGGTTGTATGAATTGCTTTTAATTATAAACGACTCGGCAAATAACAGTAAGATTTCGACTTTGTGAGAAAAAAGCGAGGTGAATAGCCCAAATAGAAGGTTTTTATGTCCGCAACGTGAGTTTTCACGTGACCATTTGGCACCTTGGTTTTTCATATCAACAGTTCAAGGAGTTTTCAGCAAACTGTAGGGGCCCTACAGGGTCGAAGCCTCCTGGGACCGGGTTGATACGAAAGCGTTACACCGGGGCTTTGTGACTAAGGCAAGGAAGGAATGGGGTAAGTTGTTTAGTCAGTAAGAGTCTGACACTGTTTCCCACACTGCACAAGAGCGGGATTCGTCATTCGATGATTTTTACCTACCATAAAAAAAAACGGATAGGTTTACGCGGAACAACAACGGTAATATTTTTCTCTTTTTCAATTCGGTAACAAGCTTTACCAGTCACAATAATATAACATATAATTTAGATTTAAATGGCCGTGAGCGATGATTCAAGTTTGATTACTGAACACGTCTATTAGCTCTGACATCCTTACGATTACTAATGGTTCTGATTAAATTTATTGGAGGAATAACAATATTAAAGGCTGTGATTAAGGTACCCGTCAGCCTATTAATACCCGTAATACCTAACTACTCATTAAAATAGTTATTGGGTACTCATTAATAAAATGTTGACCCCGGAGTAAATCCATAGGATGACACATTATACACGAGTTTACGTGGTATAAATGATAAACGATATTTATTTTTGCAAATAGGTTTTTCACAACGCTTTTACACGTCATTGTTTTTTGTTAGTTCAAACTAGATGAGTTCTGTGTTTCCTAGCTGGCTACCCTGAGAAGAAACACCGCAACAAACTCAGGGGTCAAAAGGGGGGTAAATGTGGTACCGGGATCTTATAAAAGGGTTTTCTTCGGTCAAAGAGTCAGCAGTTGTATTCAACACGGAAATTCTGACAGTATTCATTTTTCCCATTGACATCGATGTCGATGATTTTTTTAATGTCCAGTGAAATTTATTACTCGTTTGTAAATATTATTAATTTGATTTTACCTATTAAGCTATAATATTTATTAGTACAGATGTTTATAAGCAATTACATAATTATGATGTTATTGAATAACAAACAAAAGTCGCGTAAAGGGCATTTAAAAGTTAAACTCTATAATCATTTGAATTTAATGACTCAATAATCTACATAAGTCTAATAATATTTTAATTATGTTAAAACGGTAATTTCATTTTAAAAATTATTGAAAAACTGCACATACTAATCGCCATTAGCTTGTATTTAATGGTATTTTTTAAATATGCTTAAGCATTAAATAAAAATCTAATATCGAGTTTTGATTGTGTGATAAATATCGCAAATCTTTGAGCTGTAAAGTCTTAAATATCAATCTGTGGGGTCAATGCTCGGCATTTATATAAATATTATTAATGTTCAGAATGTTATGTTTTTTTTTCTACAAAATGGCACTCTTAAAATATACAAACTGCATTTCCAGTTCTAAATGTTTTGCACATCATAATTTATACAGTAGTTATTACATATTATAATATTATTCAAATTTATCTGCAGAATACGGTGGAAACAATTTGTAGAAACCAGGTTACAATTTCGCTTGTTTAACAGAAAATACAGAACATAGAAATCAATAAATACCACTTTGGGCACTTTACCGGTCGACAGCGATGCGGAAGAGTTTTTTGACGCTTTATTAGATTAGGTATTTTTAGTTAAGTTAATTAGGGTTATGTAGTTTTAAGGTTAGATATCTAATTATTTATACAGTTTACTCAATAAATTTTCACCTTAAACTGGAAAAAAAAAATACCTAATTTCAGATGATGAAGAACGTATCTTTAATACAAAATTTATTTGAACTTATAATTCCAAGTCATTGTAAAGACACCTCAAAGCAATTGATTTTATAAAACGGCAATTCCATAGTTAGGTAGAGACCAATTCTTTCATGGTAGCACATTCTATGAAAAGAGCCTCAGGGGCTTCGAGGAATTGGTCTTAGTCCCTCATACACCTTCCAAAGATTCGAAGGTCCCACTACGAACTCTTAACGCGATCCATTTGACGACCTAAACTGAAGTATTAAAGAGGTGGCTAGAGCGTATAGCTCCGTCCCTTTTTCTCGTTCACATGATGGTAAGAACTTCAAAGTTTTGAAGAATGTAAAGGCAATATAAGGCTCATAAAAGAGACTCTACTTTGGGACGAGTACGAAGATGTTAATAAAGAAATTAACTATTCATATACTCAATTACATTCAGATTCTAGTCTCAATGCAGGTGGTTGCCTAAATAATTATAATAAGTAATAAATCTACAAAATAAGTCATTATTCAAATGTAACCGGCAGCAACCAAGATAACCCGTACGTCATCAATTACACAGAATAAATAATAATCTGCTCAATATTATTAATAGTCTTATTAAAGTGAGTGTATGCAAATGAAAGCATTTAGTCGATTCGGTTTATTTTCAAAGATAGTACCAATAATTGAAGAGCGCAGGTGTCCTGGGTACTGCGACATAGATGTTATTACCTCAACTTTTTTCATTACTGAGGGAACAAAATAAAAGCGTCTTATTTCAAAATAAACCATTTACAGAAACTTTTGAAAGGTGAGGAAAAAAAAATGATGATAATTGCACATTCCAGAGCGTAGATTAGTATTACAAATATCTCGGTTACATGTTTCTTGTCGGTACTATTGTGTGAGAACAATTTAAATCAAATGAAAAAAATCCAAATCTAGATATTGACCATATTTCGTGATCTTTAAACACTCGAATTACATCTTGTTAACAAGGGCTCTATTACAAATACAGATTCCCATATAATTTCATTTATAATAAATAATAACTGTACAGAGAGGATCTACTTGGAGTTTGTTAAAAAACTTGATTGCGTTAATATAAATATTCACTGATGCCAAATGATATAGGAATAAAATACATTTTGATAGAAAATTTTTCAATGCTATTGGGGTGGAATTTGCGCGAGCCGCAGGCGAGGGTGTTATGGAGTCAAGTGAATGAGCCAAGTACGTCGTTTTTCAATCACTTACGAAAATATAAATAAACAAGGGTTATCATACGACTCGTAGAGGTCGCTTGGCGCCCAGCCTGATACGATAATTAATGTAATAAATGGTGGTGGGGGCGAACTCATACACTTTTCGGCACAAGTGAGAAAAACAGCAAACTGCATGCCTACAAGCGGTAAGTATAAGAGCGATTTCCCAATAAGTTTATTGAAAAATGGTTTACTTATAATATTACCAGATGGCATTCATAAAATTTTAATATAAATTGACATTTGCTGTACTTAATTTAATAGTCTTTAATACTGATAAATGGTCCCACTTATTTATACATACAAAAGATCCAGTGAATTCGTGAGCGCAATTTTCCCGAGCCTTTTCAAAAGTCGTACGTATTATGGAGTTTAAATTACAAGCAATAATAATAAAACTACACATTTAATACGGTTAATATGACCACGAACTCAGTGGCGACTGAGTGCATTACTAAAAACCGTCAAAATCAACTTTATTAAGAAAATTAAGTCTGTGAAACGATGGCGTAATATACTAACTTTAAACTAACTTTATATAGATTATATATGAAGTAATACTTTATACTCAAGAGAAGGTCAAAGTTACTATTTACATTACTGTAAATCGTTTAAAAACTCGACAAAATTACTATGATTAGAGTGAACAACATAAACTAATTAATCCTGCTCAAAACAAAAGCTCACTGAGCAGAACTAACAAACAAACGTAATTTATAGATCAGTCGTACACCGTACAGCAATGGAGTACCAATGGCTGTGTGATGTCTTAATTCTTTTTTATAATTATTTGTATCAAAAGTAAAGTACAAAGTAAGTAGTAAAGTATAGTACATTGTCTAAAATCGCAAGTAGTAAGAATTTTCCAAATCCGTTCAAAATGTAGTAAAAAAACCTTTCAAATCTGGTAGAAGGGTAAACTGAGAAGTAACAGATATTGACTACAATATTCAGTACAATATGATGTTTTGTACAAAAATTAAATAGGTACAGACAACTACCCAATCATTCATTTACAATATGTAACACATAATAAGGTACCATAGAAAAAAACGTGTCAAAATCAAAGTTCGAGTATTGTTTTATAATTGAGGCCATTCCAAAATGTCACGTAAGAACAATAGCATAACATTCAATAAGTATATAGTAATTATACGCCCACGTTGACCGCAAACCTTGACGATTCCAGCTGTATATGACCTAATCCAGATTAACTGTGGTATTCTTAAGGACACTCCTTTCAGATCTTATTAGGACCTCGCTTGTGATTAACCTCTTTTGTTTAATCGGATAAAGTTAGTAAACAAAGCTTAGTAACAATATCACACTTAAGTTTTTTTTTTTTTGTAACTGGAAAGAAGCTCTGAAGGGACCTAATCTGAGAATAATACTGCCATTTTAGAAGCTCATAATTCTAAGCAGTAAGGCTCAAGACAGACGGACTGCATTTCAACTGCAATCCAACTGCAAATTTGCAGTTCGGATGCAGTTTGAATGCAGTTGACACGACTGCAATAGAACTGCAAACCAACCGTGCAGTTCGATTGCAGTTGGTGTGCAGTTTACGATTGCACTGAAACGCCGACTGCAATTGAACTGCATTCGGACTGCACGGTTGGTTTGCAGTTCTATTGCAGTCGTGTCAACTGCAGTCAAACTGCATCCGAACTGCAAATTTGCAGTCGAAATGCAGTCCGTCTGTCTGGAGCCTACGACTAGCAAATGAGGAGATCACCCGCATAAGGCAACGGCGCTCACGCCCTAGACGCCGCTGGGATTTCAATCCCGATTTCTAGCCACCGTCGGCGCGGGCTTGTGAATAGCGAGCAATGAGTAGCTCGCAATCCAATCGTCTGGTAACCATCCGGACCAAGCCTAGCTGTCGACGGCGCACACTATTCTCGCGCGCCTCAAGGAGATGTCAGCAAACTGTAGGGACCCTGCAAAAGTGTCGAAGCCAACTGGGGCCAAGGATTCGCGTCTGAAAGGCTCTGGCCCTGGTATATATGGCAACGTAGGAATGTTGTAGGTTGTTTACTCAGTAAAAGTCTGACACTGAAACAATGTCAGACTTTCCGCTTCACCCAAGGGCGGGATTCGTCATTGGATGATTATTTACCTATCATAAAACCAAAAGCTCATTTTAACCCACAGAGTAACATCCTACTAAGTCGAATTCTAGAGTGACCTTATTGCAAGCATTAAGAAACATTAAATGCATAATCATTATACACTTGAGTTTTAGCATCATCTGAAAATCATTTTGATTTATCCATCATGCCCGTCTTACAGTACAGTTAGTTATTTTTTTTAGAAGTTACTCAGACATTGATTACAGATTAACTTCACACTCAGTTAAAACGTAAATTATGACCTGAAAAATAAACTTGTAGGTAATCCAAAAATACTAAACAATAAAAAAATGACGCAATATTTAAAAACAAAACGCCATTGTTAAGTGGGAAAACAGGTACAGTCAGGTACACATGTATATTAACTCTGTCCCGCATATTTAAGTTCACCTTTGGAGGTTAAAGCTGTCATGTAACATAAATACGTAATTATCTATAGGTTAGCAAGCCAACTGTCTTTAACATGCATATTACTATTTTAATATACTAGTTAATTTTACGGCACCACCCGCATTTCATGGATATATTTTTAGCCTCTTAATTATTGGGTGGGCATTTTGCAAGATGTTCCTTTAGTGATACAGTGAAATTACTATTTTTAAAAGAACCTTAACTTTCGATATATGACTTTATAAAAACTGAAAATGATCTTGTGTTCTTTGACTAGAGGGTATGTGCAAACTGTTACCTCGACTCCAGAAATAAGGGAAGGGAGGTACGGGGTAGGTTTTTTAGTCAGTAAGAGTCTGACACTGGTCTCCCGCTCCGCCCAAGAGCGGGTTTCGTCATTGGATGATTTTCACCTACCATAAAAAAAAAAAAAAATCTTGTGTTCTTTGAAATAAGTAGTTATTATACTTTAAGGTTAACATTCTCCTTGTCTACACTAATATAATAAAGAGGTAAAGTTTGTTTTTTTGTTTTGTTTGTTTGTAGAAGGTAATCTCTGGAACTACTGATCCGATTGGAAAAAATAGCAATAATAGAAAGCTGCTTTACTCCTGAGTGATAAAGGCTATATTTTATGTAAGCGGCGAAGCCGCTGACAAAAGCTAGTAGTAAATAATAGTAATGTTTGTACCTAACAGTTTAGTTAGGTAATAGATTACAATTAATTGCATTAGATATAGATAAATTTCGAAGTATTTTGCCTTACTAATAATATATTCCGCAAATATCACACAACGCCGTCTAGTCCCAAGCTAAGCAGAGCTTGTGTTATGAGTACTAGACAACTGATAAATATTATTATAATTTCTAAATACATATATATTATGGATAAGTTACACCCAGACACAGAACAAATGATCGTGCACTGTGATGACAGTGAAACATTTTCCCTGGGTGGAAATCGAACCGACGATAGCAGTCAGGGTTACTAACTACTAGACCAACACAGGTCAGTCATTCAGCAAGTAGGTTTCGGTCCTGCTGGGTCTTACGGTTTGCTGACATCTCCTTGAGGCGCGCGGGAACAATATGCGCCAACAACGACTAGGACTGATTTTCCCAACGACAAAAAAGATACCATACGAAGAGTTTTGACCCTTCACGCTACATAGCAGATTTTCAGAGGTCTCAACTGATTTAGTTTAATAAATACATTTCAATCGAAACCTAGATAAGATCCACAAGATAAAATAACACCATTACAAACACCTAAGATAAGTTGTAAAAAAAAAATAACAGTGAAAAAGTATGTATGTCAGGTTGGACGCTCTTAAGAATTAGCTGGGCCTGACATAGCATGTAAAAAGTGTCCACTCCATAATAAAAAAAGCACTACGTAATTACCATAAATTCATATCCCTCAAATTAAACAAGCAAGCTAATAAACCTGTAAGTACACATATATATTACTAGCTTTTGACAGCGGCTTCGCCCGCGTACATAAAATATAGCCTATGTCACTCAGTGGTAAAACAGCTTTCTATTGTTGCTAAATTTTTTCCAATCGGACCAGTAGTTCCAGAGATTACCTCCTACAAACAAAAAAACAAAGAAACAAAAAAACAAACTTTACCTCTTTATTATATTAGTGTAGATTAACTATTTCAATTCACAAGAGAAGAAAAGGAAGAAACGCACACGGCCTGATCAAGCACGTAGGTACCTCCGGCAATAAATATATCGATTTCCATGAAACGCAAGATGGTTTATAAGGAACCGAACCCGTTCACCTTTGATCTATACACAATCCATTTATATACTACTATCTAAATAAATTGGCATACATTATGGCATGCCAGTCCCAATTAAAGAATATTATCATGATTCATTTAAGTGTCATTAATCTTTTGTGGATTGGCCGGAATAGATGAGTTTTAGGATTTGACGTTCCTAAATTCTTTTCCTACGGTTTATTTTTATGGTACGAATCTCGCCCTTGGGCGGAGCGGGCTACAGTGTCAGACTCTTACTGACTAAACAACCTACCCCGTTCCTTCCTTGCCTTAGTCCCAGAGCCCCGGTGTAACACTTTCGCATCAACCCATCAACTCTCGGCGGCTTTGGTCGGCCAGGAGGCTTCGACCCTGTAGGGCCCCCACAGTTAGCTGACAACTCCTTGAGGACCTACGGTGGATGTAGTAAAAAAACCCTAAAATCAATGCTTTTGCTTGGAGTGTGTCTTTAAATGCAGGGAATAGACTCAATCATCATTACTGTAAGCAAATTCTGTCTCTTGATTTCAGGACTTTTCATGATCATTAAAAGCTTATAACGGCTCAATCGACTAATCACAATCGAGATAGCCTAGAAAAAATAAATTTAGAGAGATCCAATTAAAAATATCACTTGAAATTATTAGTGTTGCTTCTTTATGTCCTGCCTTTTCAGTAAGAACTTGTACCAAGGAAGACATTTTAAAGCGATAGATCTAAATATGGACATTAAGCAAATGAATTACACAAATAGACACTCATTATGGCTGGCTTAATTATTAGCAAGTCATCGCCTAATTATCAAACTAACAGTTAAATATTTAAAACGAAAACAATTTCCGTCGCGAATTAGAATGAAATCACGCGGCAAAACAGCATCTAGCAATGACCTCGTAGACGGGGACCTTCACCGAAATGTTATTGCAGTTCGATAACCCGAAGCATTGTTCCACGCGAATCATTCCCATTTTATATAGCTAGGTATCACGACCGGCTTCATGATTTCCGCGTCATGACGTTCATAATTATTAAATTAAAGTTTACGATACAGCAGGATTTATGGCGTTTCGACCACATAACAACATGGATACAAGGAGATTTATTGTGCGTAAACAGTAATTGCTGGGTCATATTTACTGGACGTCCTACGTCTACATTATGTCGCGGATTATCTCTGGTAGGCGGTGTATTTTAGCGTTTTTGGGGGGCATATTTATTACCTCAACTCTGAATGGAAACGGGGATTAGTTTCTTTTAATCTATAATTCTAGGATGTTAGCCTTGAATTTGTCATATTATCTGAATGATGTCAACATTCCATAACTTCTAGAGCATCGTCACCTATTTCAAACACTAAGCTCAGTTTTCAAATTAAGAGCTAATCTGACAATCTTAGGAGTGAGATGTTCTTCTCATATAAGGCTTAAGAAGTTAGTGATCATATAAGGCGAGCTTATTAAATTTTCATAAATTATGAAATAATAGTACGGCCGTGACAACAACAATATCAGTTGTTAATAGCAATAACAACTGCTAAGAGAATTTATTTTTTAAACAATGTATTTATTTATGAGTGCATAAGCGTTAATGTCCACAAATCCTATCTTCAGGCCCGCCAAGTTAACAGCATACTGTACCGTCATGTGTGGCCATCTTAAAAAAAAAAAAATCTTTATTACACAAGAAAAAAGTTACATATTTTTTGAAATCCCTGACTCCCGTGACTAAACCAGTGTTACAGGAGCAAGTGTCCTCTCAGTTTATGTAATATCTCCTCCAGAGAGGAGATATTACATAAACTTATGCAAAAAGATTAACAAAAAATAATCTTAGTTACCTTCTTCCAGTGAATCATAAATAAAAGCATAAATTAAAAACATAACTAGACACTAGACAGACAGTGTAGCCAATGTATTCGTTTAGAATATTGCAAAAGTGATAGTCTGCCCATGGCCTACGTCCACCATGACAGGCAAACAAAACATTCGAGGTCAATTTATTTACGTATAAAATATAAGGTGCGTACAGTTCTAAAATGGCTGTATAATGGCCGCCGCCGTTAGCTCCGATACACTTCCGTTTCGACAAGCCATTGTTACCAACTTCCTTGTGCTTTTTATAACTTTTCGTACAAACCATAGTGTTTTGAAATGCTACAGTCTGTAGCA
The DNA here is from genome assembly GCA_029852875.1 of Mythimna loreyi. Classification (NCBI taxonomy): domain Eukaryota; kingdom Metazoa; phylum Arthropoda; class Insecta; order Lepidoptera; family Noctuidae; genus Mythimna; species Mythimna loreyi. The sequence goes on from CM056783.1 coordinate 14,775,783, forward strand.
TTTTTAATAAATATAAATAGTTCAGCAGTTACATGAATATTTATCACAGATTGCGTTAATTAAATTATACATTTCTTTAATCTTAATTTAAACATTTGCTGGTAGTCTCAGTCGAAGCGCGCTTCAACCGGCGGCGGCGTCAGTGGCCATTTATATAATGTATTTTATATCCAATTTGATTAAAGGGGATAGCCGTAAAGACACTTACACCTTTTAATGACTTGACTAACCAATAATTATCTTATAAAGTTAAAGATGGCTTATCTCTGTAGTCGAAAGCCACTATAAAAAATATTACTTAAGCCTGCAATTTCTCAAGACGGCATCAATATTTTATTTGCAATAAAAAAGGACATAATTCAGTTGGTAACGGTTGGCTACTGTCCATCCTTAAAATGTGTGACAAAGCCTTTTAACGTGCTCCAATACACATTTTATTATACGCGTTGACTACCGTATTGTGCCTATAACGTATATTCAACGATCATAACGTATTTCTTATAACACCTTGTACAGACTACCTGTACGAGATTCACCCCCAACCTTTTGAATGGGGTGTATGAATTGCGGGGGTGAACAATGGATGAATATAACTCGGCCGTGGGAACGAACGAGATGAATGGGAGCGTAGCACCTGTGCCTCCGTGTGAACTTGAGAAGCCTTAATAGGCTGTTTGATGGCTCTAACGTCGGTTTTCGTTGTTGAATTAATTCGTTATAAAATCATCAAAGGGGTGAATTTAAACTGCCTCCACGTGTCCAGCGTATACTGGACAGTTACAGATAGTGTTTTTTTTATGATGGGTAAAATCATCGAATGACGAAAGAAGACAGTGTCAGACTTCTACTGTTTAACGGCCTACCGTTCCTTCCTTCAGGTCTCGGTTCGGACAGTTATCGGATGGGCGGACAGCGAGCTTCCCATTGCTCCCGAAAACCCGCGCCTCCGGTGGCTGGAAACGGGGATCGGAGACACGGCGGCGGCTGCGATATGAACGCCGTTGCCTTTGCCTGATTTGGTCGGCCTCCTCGTTTGCTAACATTACTTCTTCGCACAAGGACGCGATCGCCTGCCACTCTTCCTCGCTCCGGACCATGGCCTCTACCAAGTCCCACCGCGAGAGATCGCCACCTCCAATCGCCCCCACGATAACAGTAATAGATAGTGTGCCATATCAACGTCTTTGTTCGGCACACATTTACACTGAAAATAATGATAATTTTCTTCACATCTACAGCCTTGAATTACGGGTTCCTGAAGACTTTTTTCAGTTTCAATCGTCACTTCATACTTATATTATGTAGATAATATGCACATCCCATTCACCTCAGCATAAATTCACGTACCAGTAAACAGTATTTATGATTACTACCTAGTCTTATACATTGTAAATACATTTCGAATCTTCGAATTGCCCAGAAAAAAGGTGTCAACAGAATGATATTCTCAACATTAAGTATAAACGTCTCGTTATTATTACTATTACATAGCGTTCGCGACAGTTTTTTATATGTTTTTCAGTTGCGCTTAGAACAATTTGTAATTCAATCTTAGATACAATCTTATTTGTATTTGCCGGACATTTGAGAACCAGGCAGTAACGGTTCAGGATATTTTCAATACTGAAGGACACACGTGCTGGGGTGAATTCAAAATTAGAATGTCAATTGTAAACTGCCAGTTACGTATTCTTTTTATTACGCAACGGTATTCAATACATTTTAAAACTTCCTATTTTTTTTTTTGTTTATTGTCTTCATATGATAAAAGAAGCTTTTTCATGCAAATTAGGTTAAATAATATAAATGAAAATGAAACAATAATCAGCCATGTTTTATAATGTAGAGTGCTGGACCATAAAAAAAACGAATTATTACCAATTGTACTATAATTTGTATTTATACAACAACTAATGATTTCAGTAAAATTATGGCATATGGGTCTCGCCTATAGGGACTAGGAATAAGCATTTATTTGAAAATCCAACACTTTTAAGCATGCAATAGTCTATATTCCGCACTTGTGCAGAAAAGTGCGCATACTCGTCCCGCCATAATTTTATTACAATAACAGTACAGCATTTAACAGTAACAGGCTGGGCGCACGTCGGCCGCTTTTATTCATTTTTCCGTAAGTGTATTGGAAACATTGTTTGAAACACGTGCAAATTTGTCATACAGCAACTGACTACATAACACATTCGCCTACGACTCGTGCGAATTCCGCCTCGGTCGCAATGACAAACTTTCTGCACTTGTTTCAAAATTAACTATTCAGAGATACAATCTAATATGCCTTATTCATCAAACGCTGAACAAAAAACGTTACTGCTATGATATTAACCCACAATGATTTTATCTACCGACAACACTCACTGTCGATTGTGTAAAATATGAACAATGCCCGTGTGTTTATAAAGTTATTTTGCTCTTTAACTAAGCAGGTTGGTTAATACGGTAAACTGTTTAAATAGTTATTGCAGGTGCTGATTTTGATAATCATTAAACGTTGATTTAATGATCTAGGAACCAGTTTTTAATGACTAAATGATTAAAATATATCAGGCTCGTCTATCTTGACTTGCCCATTGATCTTTTGCCGAAATTTAATGAAGGAGCAGGCATGTAGATACATATCTGGTTTGCATTGACTTAACACTGAGATTTTGGTCTGTTAGTTTAGTAATTAGTGGCCATGATTGCTATCGTCGGTTCAATTCCCATCCATGATAAATGTTTGTGGGAAGAGCACGATGTTCTGTGCCTGGATATAAATTATCTATAATGTGTATGTATTTAGACTTGTATAATTATATTTATTAATTGCCTAGTACTCATCCCAGAAGCTCTGCTTAGTTTGGAACTAGATGGCGTTGTGTGTAAGTTGTGGCCTAAAATAAACTTTTTCTAAATAACTGTTGCAACATTCTAAAAGCATAATTCTTTTTCAATACAATTACTTGGAAACCCGCTTTTATCCCATCGTTTACAGGCATGCAATGGACTATTTCCCGCATTAGTGAGGAAATAATGCCTGCTATCCCCACAAGGCAAAGGTCAACCCCCACGAAATCAGAAACAGCCTAAGCAGATTTTCATGCTATTTTTTATTTTATTTCTGCTGTGTATTTAATCATATCTCAAGATACGATTAAATGTTTATCTTTCTATTTTTGTTTTACCATTCATAAATGTATTGGAAAACGTCGTTTGACACACCTGCAAATTTGTCACTGAAGCCCTCAGCTCCATAACACACTCACCTACGGCTCGTGTGCATTCCGCCTCGGTCACAATGACAAACTTTCTGCACTTGTATCAAAATGCACTATTTCAGTTTTTTATTTAAAAAATCCCACTGGCTACAGTGATTGTGACTGTGATACACCTGTCTTCTTAAAAATGCGTTTAACAGGACTCTGAAAATTCCTGAAATGGCACTACGTAGCTAAAAGCGGAAAAAACAAATGAATCTTCATCTTGACATCCATTTGATATTCGTTGTCACTTGTCAGTTCGTCGACGGCCACTGGTCTTTATAGGTCACTCCCATAAACCATACTTGAGAGGTTGTCACTTCTTATGACGCATACTTGCAGGTGGGTTCTGCTGTCCTGATGACAGTATGCACATCTCTCAACGGGATATGAATTATTATTGAGGGAATGTCATTCAAATAATATATCTATATAAAAAAAAAACCAATAACCGTATAACACGATATAACACACTACCTATTGATAATAATTAATATATATTCAACAACTTTCAGACGACGTAAAATAATTCCAAATTAAACTAAGCTATAAATACAAGACAAGTAATACTAATGAGTTACATATTTTTTAAATGCACATGTGCGATTGTGATATACAGAATAAATGTTCGTGGTGCTCATCACACAAATTGTATTTACGTTAAAACAATTAAACATTAAATAATAATAAACCATTTATTTCAAGTTTGCACTCATAAAAAAGTTTCTTAACAACATTTACTTAAAACTATGTCAGTAGCTATGAAATGTCAATTTCATTATTCCAATTTTATAAATAAAAAAAGAAAGAACCTTTTTTAATGTATGTTGATTAATATAATGTGTTATGTTTTGAATGATGTAATTTTAATTTTATAATTATTAAAGCTGAGTGATGTAATTTATAATATAGGAATAAGTTCCTAAAAAAAAGGATTATAATTTATTTTATATGACCGATTAGTTTTTTTATGATTAATTTATAAAGAAGTCATCATAAAATAATCATTCAATAAGGCTGCACAAATTGAGAGGATAAACAATCAAACAATCAATCTACAACTTGACACTCCTTATTCTTTATTTTCATGCCTATGTATTCAAACAATTTTAATTCTGACCAGTTTTCAGCAACCCGTACAGTTTTGTTATCGGCCTCATAAAAATCCTGAAAAGTCATCAGCATACTCGTACCTACTGTCTTGCGAAATGCAAAAATCGTAACTAAATTTAAAATATGCGGATCATCCTGGCACTTCATTGAGGCCAAAGCTCTGTACTAAAATATGGTGTCAAGAAATTCCTCCGCATTACTGTCAACTGGAAGTGTGCCCAAAATACTGGCAACTTAATCTCTGACCGAAGAAAAACCAGCTCTTGGGTCACGCATTTTAGTAAGAAGTTTTTGTCTTAAGTGTATATATACCTATAGTATAAGTGTAAAGTATTTCATTGTGCGTACAGCCAAGGCGTGGATATTCCTTGCCGGAGTCAATGTTTCCTGATGGCTACACACGGGAATCTTTAAGTCAAGAGTGAATAGGTTACTTCTAGATAAGCGCGAGCGATAGTCGACGGCATCGTCGCTTTCCATCAGGTGAGATAGCGGTCAAGCGCAAACCTATAATCAATAAAAAAAATATATATGATGGGGTATAACTTCCCACTGTCAGTCTCATCGTGTATGATGGAGTGAAGAATATAAATTACGCCAATTACTTTCAAGAAAGTAAACAGTCAATTACAATAATTTCTTAAGTAAGGAGTGGCGCAACAATCCCTTGGGTTATTTCCACGAACGCAGACGAAAAGTGAAATCAACATAAATCGAGTGAAACATGAATTTGAGTTACAAATGAGTTTGTGATGTAATAACACTCCTTTGTCACATGTCACAAAAAAATCACGTGCGAGTCAATATAAAGTAAAAACATCGCATGCCTAAATCGATGAAGGTGAATGCATATTTCAGTCGAAGTTCAATTTTACTTTAATATTAAGTAAAGTGTATTTACCATCTCTGACGTGAGGTAATTTGACAACCAAATTGGGAATAATAAAGATTACAATAAATGTAGATACTCAATCACTTTCCAGCAAAAGGTGGTGACAGTGAAGTAGAACTGAGGCTGTATAAACTTCTACCCACTTGTTTTTAAATACAATATAGCTTCCTGAACTTTAGTTTTTAGCAACAGATTTATTCCTTGCCGCCGTGTCTCCAATCCTGATCTCTGGCCACCGTAGGCGCGGATTTGCGGACGGCGAGCAACAGGTAGCTGGCAGTTCGCCCATCCGGTAACCGTCCGGACCGAGCCCAAGTCGTCGACGGCGCGTACTGTTCCCACGCGCCTCAAGGAGTTGTCAGGAACTGTAGAGGCCCAGCAGGGTCGAAACCTTCCGGGGCCAAGGGTTGATGCGAAAGCGGAACACCGGGGCCCTGGAACTAAGACAGGAAGGAACGGTGGGTCGTTTAGTCAGTAGAAGTCTGACACTTTCTCCCGCTCCACCCAAGGGCGGGATTCATCATTCGATGATTTTTCCCACCATAAAAAAAACAAAAGCAAAAAGGTGAACAGTGAAGTAGAAGTGTAGAACTGAGTCTATATAAACTTCTACCAACTTGTTTATAAATACAATACAGCTTGCTGAACCCTAGTTTTTAGCAAGATATCTATTTCAATTATTCTTTATCTTGTTTCATTTCTCACAGGCTACAACAACTTGGGACGCCCGCGGGCACGCGTGATCGCTTCCTTATAAAGTTATAATCCGGTCATTCGCACCCTTGCGGACGCCAACCGCAGAAGAGATATAAGCCTCCCACCAAATGGCTGGAACACACCGAAGGCTGGAACAATTTGCAAATGGATTTTGATGAACCACATAAGGATGTTGCTCAGAGTATCTTTGGTTGGTTTAGGGTTGTGTGCTGTAATGTCAGTGATACAGTTCTAAATGTAGTGTTAAATGAATTCAACAACTGCCTATCAGACAATGGTTATATTAGACACGTCAAAGTCAACGTTATAATATGTATATGCAATGCATATATGTGTTCCCTGTTGCTCAGTTGATAAGCGATAGGTATACGGCGGCACAGCGCCGTGCAACGTACAAAAGTGATATTTCAGCACTTGATTCTATATCTTTATTCTATCAGTGATGCGTATTTCTTGTAAGTACGGTATTAAACAGTACAAAAAAAAAACAATTTTTACATTAGCATCAGATTCACACAATTTAGAGTTTCAAATACATAACTGAGAGGCCAAAACTTTTTTTTTTAGCTTAAAAGAAACTTCAAGTTTTCAAATTAAAAATTCATAAACTATTATTATTGATCCGCAATAAATAAATATATTTTATGCTAAAGGTAAAAAAACCTTTGTAATTAGTAAATCGCCAATTTCTTAACAAACAAGTTCTCAAAATGACAGGCCATTTATTGGACGTAAATTATGAGAAAATACTCAATAAATATGCGGAGAAATATTATTAAATTGGCGAGAATAAATAATAGATCGAACAGTTTTAATTTTGAAGTGGCCGGTAATATATTTAAACGGCATAATTAAAATAACCCTACTTTACCACAGCCAATAACGTTATTTATTATAACTACTTTCTGTCAACTAGCTGCCTTTTTATTATATTTAAATCATCATAATTTTCATCATACATATGTTTCTGCACCACCCTAAGGTCGACTGGTAGAAAATGCCTAAGGCATTAAGTCCGCCTTTGTAAGTCTTTTGTGCATAAAGTTTTAATAAATAAATAAATCATACCTACTTTTCCTATTGTTATTTGCTTATACAAATGTAAAAAAAAATATGACTATGTTAGTAAAACCTGAGTCTACGAAAAATTTGCATTTTTTTTCTTTGTTTATTTTTCACATGTAATTTTTTATTCAAACTAAAAAATACAGAAAAATCAAAATAGTTTACTTAATAAAAATTTGGAACTAAATACTCTTATCTCATTTCCATCAGCCAATTGCAATTGTTCCACTTAAAATAAAACTGCACCCAACACAGTTTGGAAATGTCTAGGCAGACATCTAGCAAACTACAACTGTTAGTAGTAAGTAGTTCCAAAGATTGATATATAATGTTATAACACCATTGCTTAACAAATAAATCAATGACGAATAAAAAGCACACACAAAAACTAGACTAGGTAGGTATAGCAATCATCAGCAGGTTACCACAAATTTTCATTTGGGTCTTGTGATAATTGACATCTACTGTTGACAAAGTAATGTTTTTTTTTCTTTTTTGAGTGGGAAATAATCTGACCGTAGCTAGGCGTGGGCGTTGAGGGCCCTTGCCCACAAACTTGCACTCAAAAGGGCCTCGTCCAAGCCCTCACTTCTTTATGAACGAGGGGTTTTTTTATAATAGATATATTCTCTTTTGTCATTTTTTTCACCTGATAGTAAGTGATGAATTCATCGAACGCTGGGATGCGACAGTAGCTTGGCCTCGCTAACCTCACTGGTGTGCCTTCGCCAACATCAAACTAGTCCACACTACGCCTCTGGATATAATCTAACAACTTCTCTTTTTTTATGGTGAGAAAAATCATCGAATTAAGAATCCCGCCCTTGGGGGGAGCGAGAGACACTATCAGGCTTCTGCTGACCAAATGACCCACTCCGTTCCTGCCTTAGTTTCAAGGCCCTGGTGTTATGATTTCGCATCAACCTTTGGCCCCAAAATAACTTCTCCTTGGATTGAGGAAATGGATTGTCAGATTATTACTTACTAAAACATGACCGTGTTTCCTCAGTTTCCTGTGTGTTTTCCTGGACCACAGCAACACTTTCGAACAATCCCGGAACAGAGTCCGTTACTAAAGAATTCTTAGTCCAAATCAATACGATTGGGGTCGCTAATAGCCACGTGACTGGCCTCTTTTAAAATTATGTTGCATACTTTATAACCTACCTATGAGACATCATTATGCAGTCTGACACAAGTTTAAGCGAAGGACGCGACACGGACGAAAATAACAAGATGTGGTTACGGTACACGAAACGTGAGGTTCAATGGAAAATTTTGGAGATCTAGAAGATTTTCTTTGTTTTTATCACGTGTAACTGAGATTTGAATTGAGATTACCATACTACTTAGTCCGTGGGACGGCACCCATTTTGTTAAATGTTAATACATACATATAATATATTACGTACTATCGCGGTCATTTCTGTTTACTCACTTATTTTTTTTTTATGGCGGGTTTTTTCTGCGGCGCTGTGCCAAACCAAACCTTTGATGTTTTCGTTTTAAGTGCAAGCAAAAATGAACTTATCGGTGGTCAAGCGGAAGTGTCTTTGAAGGTACCGTAAAGTAGGGTTACTTTGGCCCTGGGGCTGAACTTTGGCCTGAGCTTATCAACCAATAGAAACTGTGTTTACTGTTTTACTACTGGTTAATTAGCTTGTGCCAAAGTTATACCCCAGGGTCAAAGTTGCCCCAATTTACTCGGTACATGAAACTATGAGTGACTTCCGTAATAACAATAATTATGAACACTAGCACTTTGTAAATCGTCCAAAGACTTTTCCGCCCTAGCGTGGATCAGGAGGGTGGGTCAGGTTTTTACTGACTAAAACCCACTCCTATGTTCCTTCTTTGCCCCAGTAGGCTTCGACCCTGCCTGGCCCCTTCGGTTTTACTGACAATTTTTTCATGCACCTTCGACAACTCGAGCTCGGTCCGTTACCGTGAGACTGGACGGCTAGCAACTTTTGTGGCTGAAAATTGGCATCAGGATCTCGGTGGCAAAGGCTTGACAAAACTGTTCTCTGACGCATGCTTCAGCCTCCTTCGCTAGCATTACTGCTTTGCAGAAGAAGCGACAGCCTATCATCCTTCCTCGCTCTGGACCTAGGTATGTTTTAAGGCCTGGCTCGAGAAATCGGTTCCGCCAATCGCCCCCATGAGGACACGGCGGCGCTCTGCTCTAGCGGGGCACTTCTCTAAACGAGCCGCGCGACAGTAGCGCGGCAGCAGCGCCGTTCTACAGCGCACGTTTTCAGTTCTCATACAGTCATTTATTTCAGTGACCTGTCACAATTTCAACATTTTATAAACGTATTTTATTTTCTGAAATACTGTATGTCATAGTGACGTGACGAATGTTAACTGCAATTTTCATCATCATCATTTCAGCCCAAAGACGTCACCAGCCAGTTTGGTTCGGTGCGCGGCCAGCACTCTAGAACCTTTCAGCCTCAGCGGTCAACTGTTCTGCAAGCAATGTGGTCTGCCTGATTTCTTTGCTGATTCTATCCTAACTTATCTAAACTCCAAGCAAAGCCCTTTCCGCTGCCCTTTGAGTAACTTTAAGTTACTCAAAGGCTAGGCAGATTTTGGCTTCATGTAAATACAATATGCAGGCCAAATCAATAGCAATAGTAATATATCATATCCAGTTCTACTAAAGAACCTTCACTTGCACTACCACTTCTTGAAGAATTCAGTAAATGATCCGTTTTTTGTTTTCGAGGAAGCAGAATTTTAAGCTTTTCAGAAACTTACATATGAGACTTACTGTGTTGATTAGATTGGTCAGTTCATCAGGCTCCCTAGCCAAGTTACAATCGTTTCGTTTGGAGTATTTCCTTTATTGAGATGACGTCCGAACAAGGGAATTGGGGGCGTGACCAACTACAAGGGTTGTAATTTAGCTAGGGGGACAGGTATCAAATAATTACCCACTTCCTTTCAAGTCTAATTTTATACTTCTAAATATGAAAATGCCCTTGAGCTGTAGTTGTTATTCTGAAAATAAAGTTGTTTCCAGAAAATTTGAATGAACATAGTAAAACGTGACTATTATCCTTGAACAGGGATGTCACAATGTGAAATTTGACTTTCTCTTTATTTTTTATCGTTATACATTGTGGAACCTTAAAACTAACACTTTATATTTTATTATATTTGGTCAGTATCCTCTCTCAATAAAAAAATATTAAGATAAATATTTACAATAACATTCTCCTTATAAAAAAACTGTAAATAATTTAAAAACAAAACATTTTTTAAGAAATTATCTATGTAACACGGTCCTATTTGGAACTCATTTAAAAACTTCTTAAATGAGTTGCGTCTCCCCACGTGGAAACTTAAAGAGATGTCGTTGGGCCCATACGTTTGCTGTCACCATGCTGAATAATATAGTGTAAAACCGAAAGTAGCAAACCCTAGAGACAACTGCCTCCCGCACGTGAAACACGTGAGTCGAAAGTATTGCTTTATTTTGCACAACAGAATTTCAAAATTGGAACTATTTTAATTTTTAATTTTGCTTTTCCCCCAAATATTTGTGGTTTTACCAATGAGGTGAGATTCAATTTTGCTTCAACTAGCCAATGTCTCTATTGTGATTTATTTTTAGAAGTGATACATGTTAGGCATTAGGCTACATTGACGGTGAAATCATTTATTTGCTTTTATAATAATGGTTTAAAAATAACTATTTTGATCGTAGTTCTCTTTATTTTTTAAGACAAAACTCAATTTCTTTTGGATAAAAATAACAAAAAAACAAAATAATTAAAAAAAAAATTACAAAACCCAACTTCCTTTAATTTCAAATTATCATGTTCCCTAATTATTTTAACGTTCGTAATACTAAATCTAATTTTAAACATTATCAGAGGCAAAGCATTATCACCATCATTTCAGACGAAAGACATCCACTGTTTAACATAGGCCTCCCCCAAAACGTCATCACAACTCCTTAAGTCCCATTGCCATATTTTCTGAATCAGCTGTTGCCTGTCACCCAGAGCGTTTTTCCTAACGAAGCGCCTTAGTCAGAACGTCCTACAAATTAAAAATAATAGGGTCACGTTCCATCAGTGAGGACACGGGTTAACACTCACTAGTCTATGGTCTGTTACCAAGCCATTTTGTTTTCTATCCATCGACGTCCTTTCACGTGACTCTATGGTAATGCTCCACTCTTAATAAATATTAAATTAACCGTTCTGGACTGGTCTTGCGAATGTTTTTCTTATGTCACGTTTTTCTGTACGCTGTTTTTCACGTGTTTTATTAAGGTTTCGTTCTCATTTTAAAAAATAAAAGAAAAAGATGCAGCGCAATCAACATTTCCGCAATCGAAGTTTCGTCTAATTTGAAAGTGAATCCTGGGGCCCTGACATTAAGGCGAAGAAGAAACGGGGCGGATTTTTAGTCAGTAAAAGTCTGAACTTTCAATGCGAGAGATGTCATTGGATGATTTATGCCTACCATACAAAAAAAAAAAGTTAAAACTTTGGTTGAAACGTTCAAGATTTTTAAATTTTCCCGGACCATGCCGTTGTCACAAGTCTTTTAAAGTGGGTAAATGCATCGTCATTACCTAGAATTTTATAAATAATAACATCAGATTCCTTGCACACGGATATTGCTGTGGAAATGCGGGTAAGCAATAAAATAACGTAAAATGCACGCTGTTTTAAAGGCCAACTGTATATAAAAGGGAAAAACGCAGCTGGATTAACGTTAGTTTTTCCTGTGTGATGACTAACACGTTTGTGTAGGAAGCAGTAATTGTAGATATTTAATCGATTTACTTACTCATCCGTTACAGCTGTTTGTATCAGGCAAAGCGAAGGAATATGCTACTAATGAGTGACTAGTTTCTGGGTACCCTCAGATGTACATAAATATTGTAAAACAAAGTCCCTTCCTTCGTCCGTCTGTCTGTCTATTTGCGATTATTATTTGAAACTACTGAAAGGATTGTCATGCGCTTTTCACCAATAAACAGAACGATGTCATCAAGAGGAAGGTTCAGGTATACGTGCTTATTATTGTAGAGAACTACCTCCCTAGTTCAAGTTATCATATCGTTAACGCCTAACGCTTTTGTAATTGGCCATGCCGTCGATCGCCTCGAGTCGGCAAAGCCTCCGATTCCTTTGTTTGACTGAACTCCGAGATGACGTCAATCTCATACTTTTCAAGTGTTCTACTAGCGTTAACGATTTTAGATTATCAACTTGGCTAAGCCTTCAGATTTGATCCAGGAATTTTAAAACCATGTTAGCTTTCTGTATCCACAGAGGCAAGCTTTATAAACCTTCTGTTACCTCCTCATCATTTAACACTGCCAAAACATATTAGGAACACACCATATTAAAAACAGTCATCAATTCTTAAGGTGACAATTAAAAATTACTTGTCACTACAAATCTACGTAATCAAAATATATTTGGTATAAGTTACCATAACAATTAAAACTTTCCTCATATGGAAAGTAGGATAGGAAAGGGACTTCCGTAAGAGAGAATAATAGTGATTTTAATGGTGTACAAATCCATTTATGAACTTTAATTTCTTATCACGAACATTTAAATGTCACTGGTAGGATGGATAGTTTTAAAAAGTACGTATTTTTTCCACATACAGAAATTTAAAAAATTAATATCAATTTTAAAATTGGTAGTTGCTACTACTAGTAGCTTTAGACACTGTTGCTATTTATGTGGTAAGTCCTGTGCAAAGTTTAAATAGGGTTTTTAAAGTTTTTATTTTTTAAAGAAAATAATTTATTTTTAATTACATTAACACAATGGCGATGAATAATTAAACTGCACAGCAATTATAAAATAAAATAAAGGTATTATTTAGCTATAGTCATTTACAATAAGATCTTAATCTTTTTATATGTATGTAATACCTAATTATTTAGTTTAAAATTATAAAATATAGAATTGCCCAATACCTATGCCCTTTTAACTCCTTATAATTTATTTATGTAATTATAATTCAATTTTAAGGTAACTAATTCCAATAGTTTTCTCTTGCGTCATAATAAATAATAGTGTGGAAATACCTTCTTATTGTTTTCATTTGATTGTAATATGTTATAAATAATACATGAAGTACATAAATGTATGAATAACTAGATTAACTGATGCTTACTCTTGAGACTTTACCGAAATTCGAAGGAATTTAAACTGTATTATAGGAGCATTAAGTTTCATTATCAGTTATGTAAGGATTTATGTTCAAGCGATCAATTGAAGCGACTTGTATTTTGAACGGTATTGATGTCTTATTTAGTAGTGTTGGTGTGAGGGAAATTGTGCTTTGAGGTTTTGAAGTAAGGTTGAATTTTGTTTGATAGCTGTGTGTGTTGTAGGTTGTTTTGGTTGGGGTGGTGGTGTATTGCGCGGAGGCCGCAGCGGGTCGATGGCTTTGCGGAGACACGTGAGCGATACCGTTAGCCTGCACACGCCAGGGCCTCAAACACATGGAAAGGAAAATCTGTGAAATAGTAGCGTTAGCAAGTTAACAATTGTATATTCTTCATGGGTAAAGTTATTAATTCTGTATTTGTATTTCAGGTTGGTGTCTGTAACTCCACTCCACTTTATGCACAAAACACTGTACAATGGCAGACTTAATGCCTTAGGCATTTTCTACCGGTCGAAGGATTTGTATTTTTGTATTTTGGTATATTTGTTTATAATAAACAAAAAAAAAACCCTGAACCGATAAAAAATATTCTTTTACTAAAATGATGTTATTTTATGTGACACAAGGAATGTGGGTAAAGCAGCTGACAAAAGTTATTTAAAAACTATTTTTTCAGAACTTACCTACCATTTGCTGGTGTGGTTTTTATAACTAACTGGTTTAGCGAGGTTTACTGAACAAATATATGAAAAAATGAAAATATCTACTTGAAAATTGTCTGAACTGCAAGTAATTGAATTAATCATGATCAATATTGAATACTGCATAAGGAAAGACATAACAAGAAATTGATAAAATCGAACTTAATTTAAATCAATAACACTTACCAATCAGTAACTTCGAAATGTCATCCATCAAAAATAAATTGTTCTAGAATTTTCCAGAAAAGAAAACATCCGTTATGACTGTGCCAACCCTACATTTCCCGCGGTTATTCAATTCAATTACTAATTTCCAACGTTATGTCTATACAAACAAAGCTTAAAATCACAGAATCTTGATTTTCCTGTTAGATGTGTGTGTGTGCGTCGTATCGCATAAAGTTTTTATTTGCTAACATATAAACTAGGTAGTTTATGTCCTGACGCGACCGAGATTTTGAAGCACCGAAAATATTTCTTTGAAATAATAAGTAGTGCAATACAAGTTGTCTGAGCCGAATAAATTATACTCGTACTTATTTATTACAACTTTTATATTGAGCTGTATTTATTTAATGCAGTTAAAATACTGGTTTTATCAATAATAATTTTATGTTGGCGACAGGAGTAGAACCAGAATTTAATTTTACGATTCATAAGCTCATGTCAAAATAATTAAAAACAGTCATTAATATCTTAACTTGTATAAACTTTAATTGTATTGAAGTGCCTAAGTAATTTAATGAAATCATTTGCAAGTATTACCTTATAGCCCTTTAAATAAAAATTGTAATTTTGCGTTTTTTTTTTACAGCTCACCACAGTTATAATTGCCTAATTATTTGCGAAAATAAGTGTTATTGTAATTAACTAATAAAAACATAATAGACACGTGTATTTTAAATGTCTTCCGTTCTAAAATGAAGAAAAAACAATCTGAGAAAAAACAATGTTTTCTCACAATTTTAAGGTAAAAAAATATGTTATTAGGACATTCTCGGATTTCAGCCCGATTCAATCCGAGACGATTAGTGTTGTATCTATGTATCTTCCGTCCCGCCATAATGAGGTGAGCAGAGATTTAAGTGACGCTCTGAGACAGCGCATAACAACTTAGATTCTATTTTGGTATTCAAAGTGCAATGTAGACAGCGACAGGTAGCTTATCGCCTGAGCTAGACTGACCCAATTTTGCAGGTATTTTATGGAATGAGAGATAAAATGCGTATGCGTACACTTTAGCATATAATATAACAAAAACAAAGCTTAGGCTGTATGCCTCGAGCTGGATTGTTCGAAAGACTCTCCGGATTCACAGGAAAACAAAGGAAAACGGATGGGGTGTTTAGTCAGTAGAAATCAGCCCCTCTCGGTCCATTTTTTGATGTCCTCGAATTTAATGAGCCTTTAAAAAGAGGGTACACCTTCATGGGATTAGTACCTGGGCCAGACGCGGCCTGTTCCTACCTTTGTAGTTGCACCATCGTAAAAGCAACGTAACTAACCATATTGCTTATTTTATATGCGAAAATTTGGGTATAACGTGTATCTTGCCATATACCCCTGCAAAAAGGAATCGCATCAATATTGCTACAGATAAATGTGAATTGAAACAGATGGACGAATATTTTACTTTTTATTTCAGGCTACTAAGGCCCATAAATATTATACATAAATAACAATCTTAAAAATAATTAAGTGATAGGTACCATTCTACTTGTATATTTTTATTTATTAAAACTACATATATTGCGTCGCCGGCGAATCTATTGCGCTGAATCGTGGCATCATGGCCAGGAATATAACATTTAACTTGATTATTTTAAATGCAATTTTATAACTTAGGGTGAGAAATTAAGCTATAATAATAATTACATATATTTGTATGCAAGTCGCTCTCGCCTTTTTTATTGATGCATATTAAGAGAATTGTTCAGGCAAGATACTATTCTTGGTAACCAGTCCACTGAAGCGTTCAAAAATCATAGCCCTTTTTCTTTGTTTTACATATATCTGCAATACCTAGTTTTCCATCCACCGGGGGTTGTCCTTAGAAACACACACACACTACACTACACTAATATAATAAAGAGGTAAAGTTTGTTTTTTTGTTTTTATGTTTTTTTGTTTGTAGGGGGTAATCTCTGGAACTACTGGTCCGATTGGAAAAATTTTAGCAACAATAGAAAGCTGCTTTACTCCTGAGTGACATAGGCTATATTTTATGTGCGCGGGCGAAGCCGCGGGCAAAAGCTATTAGGACATTCTCGGATTTCAGCCCGATTCAATCCGAGACGATTAGTGTTGTATCTATGTATCTTCCGTCCCGCCATAATGAGGTGAGCAGAGATTTAAGTGACGCTCTGAGACAGCGCATAACAACTTAGATTCTATTTTGGTATTCAAAGTGCAATGTAGACAGCGACAGGTAGCTTATCGCCTGAGCTAGACTGACCCAATTTTGCAGGTATTTTATGGAATGAGAGATAAAATGCGTATGCGTACACTTTAGCATATAATATAACAAAAACAAAGCTTAGGCTGTATGCCTCGAGCTGGATTGTTCGAAAGACTCTCCGGATTCACAGGAAAACAAAGGAAAACGGATGGGGTGTTTAGTCAGTAGAAATCAGCCCCTCTCGGTCCATTTTTTGATGTCCTCGAATTTAATGAGCCTTTAAAAAGAGGGTACACCTTCATGGGATTAGTACCTGGGCCAGACGCGGCCTGTTCCTACCTTTGTAGTTGCACCATCGTAAAAGCAACGTAACTAACCATATTGCTTATTTTATATGCGAAAATTTGGGTATAACGTGTATCTTGCCATATACCCCTGCAAAAAGGAATCGCATCAATATTGCTACAGATAAATGTGAATTGAAACAGATGGACGAATATTTTACTTTTTATTTCAGGCTACTAAGGCCCATAAATATTATACATAAATAACAATCTTAAAAATAATTAAGTGATAGGTACCATTCTACTTGTATATTTTTATTTATTAAAACTACATATATTGCGTCGCCGGCGAATCTATTGCGCTGAATCGTGGCATCATGGCCAGGAATATAACATTTAACTTGATTATTTTAAATGCAATTTTAT
This sequence comes from Mythimna loreyi, assembly GCA_029852875.1. NCBI lineage: Eukaryota > Metazoa > Arthropoda > Insecta > Lepidoptera > Noctuidae > Mythimna > Mythimna loreyi. The sequence goes on from CM056783.1 coordinate 14,792,795, forward strand.
AACTTAGGGTGAGAAATTAAGCTATAATAATAATTACATATATTTGTATGCAAGTCGCTCTCGCCTTTTTTATTGATGCATATTAAGAGAATTGTTCAGGCAAGATACTATTCTTGGTAACCAGTCCACTGAAGCGTTCAAAAATCATAGCCCTTTTTCTTTGTTTTACATATATCTGCAATACCTAGTTTTCCATCCACCGGGGGTTGTCCTTAGAAACACTAGTATAGCGCATACAGAGATAATTGTCGGTTGGTGCCAAACTCCTTGAAAAGTATCCAAGGGGCGTGCATGCATACCTGCGAATTTGCTTCGGCCCCTAGTACGCCATCTGAAAGTCCGGGATCCCAGTGTCCTAATGAATAAATAAATAAAGGTACATACGCCTGCAAAACCCAAACCGAAAAAAAAACATGGTTTGTAAACGGAAAAGAACGAGTTTCAACTTTTTTCATACAATGCAAAGACCCACGTCAGTAAACCTTTTCCTCTTTTTTGTTCTTGACCGATATATTTTTACAATCAAAACACACCGTAGGTTTTTATATTCACGTTAATTATAAACTTTCAATGGAAATCAACAATGCATTTGAATTTCGGTATAATACGTACTTACCTGCGTAATCTGACAAGGAAAATACGACAAGGTTAAACAAATTATGTAAATGCCAATTGTCCCTGAGGGGAAACTGTACATAGTGGTATGGTTTTTTGCTATAGTTTTTTGAATAACGGACAGGTTTTAAATGTTAATTGATCACTGTTAAATATTACCTAGTCTTTTCTAAGCTATAAATCAAAAGGATTAAAGGAAATCTCTCGGTTGACGTCTAAATTAAGTTATTATTTTGTAGGTCTTTTTTATTGTAGGTAAAAATCATCCATTGTCGAATCCCGCACTTACATCGGCGGCGGAACGGGAAACTGTGTCTGACTCTTACTGACTAAACAACCTACCCCGTTCCTTACTTGCCATAATCCCAGAGCCCTGGTTACCCTTTCGCATTAACCCTTGGTCCCAGGAGGCTTCAACTTTGCAGGGCCCCTTCAGTACTGTTGTTGCTGACAACTCCTTGAGGCGCGCGGGAACAGTGCGCGCCGTCACCTTTTTGTAGGTCTACATATTTTTATCGTATCTGACAGTGAGTATGTTTGAAAAAGATGCAAAAACATAATACCAGGGATCTAGGATCAAGGCAAGGAAGGAACAGGGTGAGTCGTTTAGTCAGTAGAATCCTGACACTATTTCCCAGTCCGCTCAAGCGAGGGAATCGTCATTGGATGATTTTTCCCACCATCCTTTCCTTCCAAGGATAAATCGTGGGTAAAAAGTTTGATTGACGAATTCTACTTCCACGCGGACGAAGCCGCTGGCAGAAGCTAATATTCTATGAAAGAAGAGTACCTACTATTATTAATAACTCAATCATATTGTGAGTCTTTAATGGGTTACTAAGTAAAGTATAAGAAGAAAAATAAGTGCTCCAATGTTTATAAGTTGATAAATCTTGACGTCTCCCGCCCTTGATCAGAGTGTCAGATTTTTACTCAAAGTCAAAGTAAAAATATTTTAGTGTAGTGCTATGTGAAATAAAATATTACAAGTGCCCACTTGTAAAACGTCAGAAGCTAGTGCACGATTCTAAATTCGTCGTTACCTATGGAGAAGAACCGGCAAGAAACTCCATGGTCTATTCTCTTTTTATAACTTACTGACCTTACTAACCTACTCCTATCCCTTCGCTGCATTTCATACCGGGGCAAAAAATCTTCCTTTAAATTTTAATACAACAGTGTGCAACATTGTTTTCAATTTACAAAAATCCGTACTTTATTAACTAAAAATAATATTCTTATCGCATGTCATTACTAAAGCAATTATTGCTTTATGAATCATGTTTGATTCGTTATTCAATTATTTCACATAACCGTGTGGAAAACCGATTATCGAATACATATTTTTGTAAAAATAATGATCGATAATTTGGTCGTTATGAGTCGTTGGTATAATTTCAAGCGGGACCAACACGAGCCTTATTAGTATTGCTGAAACAAATCAATGCCTAATCAAGGTTCGATTGTGTAGAAAAATTTCTAATGAGATTTCTTGAACATGCGTTTCATTACTTACGCACTGAGTAACTACGACTTGGTTATTTATTTTCAGTTTCCAATAAATCACACTATTCACATAGTCATAGTCACACTATTATTATTAAGACTAAAGCTTGTGAGAGTGTGTGTACATTTGTCACTTCTTAACGCTTGAAAGATTTAAAGGAAATCGATAAAACTTTGTACACTGGTACAGCATAGGACGGCACTCTTTTCCTGGTAGTAGATATGTACTCTGAGAAGTGATGGGCAAGTGGTAATAGCCCTGACTTATTACTTGCAGTCGTGTGTTCAAATCCAGCCTGACGCATTACTTTGTGTAATTTATTCCATCAGTATTGTTCTCAAAACAGTGAAGGAAAACATCATGACGAAACGGGCATGTTCTAGATCAAAAAAATGGGAGATATGTGATATACACTAAGCCCTACTAGGCAGCCCCTAGAGAGGTTGGCATGATTCTCGTGAGTGTGAATATTATAAGGCTAACAATTGGCCTGCTGTGGTCTTCTCGTCCGAATATTATTTTGGCTTGAGTGAATAAAATCTTAATAAACTAGTGCGCCTTACCAACACTTGCATTACCAGACTACCATACCATACTTACCAGATAATATCGCAGTCAAGCACTGGTTTTAAATATCAATAAAAAAAAATGTTTAGTCAAAGCAACTAGTAAAGATTATACTATGCTATTTTGCTAGTACACGTACTCTTGGGATAATAACACGTCAGCAGTTTGTTCATAAATATTCAGATTCCGGCGTTATAACCTCATTTTTATTAGCATATGATATTATAAGAGGCTCTGTGTGACGCCAACGAAGCCTGCGTCCTGAATACAACAGTTTATTTGAGGTTTTCCTCATGATCAGTACCGCGCTTACGTCTGTGCTCTCGTTGATGTCTTCTATTAGTCACGTAAGCAACATTCTCAAAGATCACTTGGTTTTTACCCTCCGTTTTTTCTGTGAGGGAAATATTAAATACTAGTTTTTATCAGCGGCTTCGCCCGCGTACATAAAATATAGCATATGTCGCTCAGGAGTAAAGCAGCTTTCTATTGTTCTAATTTTTTTCCGATCGGGCCAGTAGTTCCAGAGATTCATCATCATCGACCTAGCGCCCGTCCCGGTTGCTACCTTGGCTTTCACCTCGGTGCCCGGGGTCCGCTTTCCTTCCTAGACGCCTCCACTTCGCTCGGTCTTTTGCGTCCCTTGCCTCAAGCCCATTAGCACGCATGTCGTCCCTTACGACCAGAACCGAACCAGTAGTTCCAGAGATTACCTCCTACAAACAAAGAAACAAACTTTACCTCTTTATTATATTAGTGTTGATATGTATGGGAAAATTAGTAATTAAGAGGGCTTTGTGTAGTACAAATCTATCTATATCTTATTAGTAGCGCTGATATTTTCATTATCACCCTAAATATCGCTATTTAGGCCTTGTTAGGCGTTTATGCCTAAATCAGCATAATTTTCTTTTTTCATGCGATTGTGTATACTCGCACAAATAAACATATTTTCTTTCTAATAAAGAATATCTGAATCATCAGTACGAATCAAAACAACTTTACCGTTAGAAGACATATGCGTGATTATAAATAGAAATATCTACTATCATTAAAGATTGTCAAAAGCCTAAAATACTGATATATTTCCACAGAATTTCAGTACTTTTGTTTATAAGGAGCCAAATTATTTATTATTTATTAATCGTTTATTTCAGGCATTAATAAACTCATAGCAATATTATTTAGTTACATAAAATAAATTAATTGAATTAGATACATTAGTATATAAAAAAAATCAAATTATAAATGATTGAAACATTGATAAAATTATTGTTTTTATTATAACCACTTTTTTATGGTGGGAAAAATCATTCAATGACGAAGCCCTAGGCCGAGCGGGAGACAGTGTCAGACTCTAACTGACTAAACGACCCACCCCTTTCCTTCTTAGCCTTCATACCAGGGTCGGACCTTCCTTTCAGAAACCGGGCCGCCTAACCACTTAAGTAGCGATAACATGAGCTATAAAGAAAATTTTATACTTCTTTTTCTTTGTACGTACAACAACTGTTACTATCTTATATATCTATAATTAATTATATCTACATACATATTTAAAAATAGACCTATTGTAAAGTAATGTTTACAAAGAGTGGGTGTGTTCGGTCAACACATTACAGATGTTAACGTTTACACGGAATAATAATAGCGGACCTACGCAGGTTCTTCTTGTTATACGTCATCGTATTTTGTTTACGATGGAATGAATTCGAGTGATATAAAGTTGCAACATCTTTAGAAAATACCTGAAAGACTTGTTTACTTTGAAAATGTTGTTTTATTGTATATTTGTAATTTTTTTGCGCTCGAATGGCCAAAGGGTCATGGATGAAAATTAGCATACAGGTAGACCTTATCCCGTAATACTGCTTAGGATACTTTATATCCCAGAATTGATCAATAACAAGCTTTAGCCTTAGCTCAATTTTCTACTTTCAAACGGAATAAGCCAAAATATATGATAAGCAGCAGCTACTTGACTGCGATCCCAATTCAAAAACCAGTGATGCAATCAGTTACGCTGAAGCACACTAGTTTACTAAGACCCTATTCTATCTACCCTTGTAGATACCAAAATTATAATTTAACTGGAAAACCGCAGCTGGCAAATTGTACCACTCGTTCGATGTACACGGTAATAAATAACGAGACGAAACGTTCCCGGACCATGGAGAACCTAAAAGAACTTGACAGTAATTTAAAAAACAAGACACTTTAATATAATACATTAACTTTTTTTGATGATAAAAATTGCCATTATCTTCCAATCAACTATTCGTCAAAAAGACTACACAATACAATTACTCTGTGTAAAATAGTAAGCAAACACGTCCCTATAAGTATGGTATCAACTTAAAAAATTGTTGCGCAATTTCCATGGAAGAAGGAAAAACAAGTCCAAACAGCATCGAGTCCCCCGCCCCTGACTTCCCAAAACAAAATCAAGGTTTTTGGCACGTTCTTGTTTACAACCATCACGGGACGTTCGGTTTGCATTTTGAATTCAATTTTAAGGTCGTTGTCGCACACTTCAACGAAGTCTCGTCTTAATAGGTCGCAGTGAGAATTTCTAATAGGGTCCACAGATACCTTAATACTCGTGTAGCTGCTAGCCACGGTGTCAATCGCTTCATCTGAACGGAATTTGGTGTGAAAAATCAATTGCTACTATTTCGCCGAAAAGTTTTTGTTAGGCGACAAAAGTTTTTATGCGCAATTTTATATTTGAATAGTTGGCTATTTTTACCTCATTTACTTGGTAACAAGTTTCTAGTTTGAGACCGTCCAGTCTTTAACTTTACAGTTCTACAGTGGCCTGAAACAGAGTAAACGATGTATGATATGAATATTTTAACAAATTTGAATCCCGGGACAAAATGGGGCAAATTTTGAAATTCCAAATTGTTTTGAAATTCGATTTTGGTTTGCATGGCCAAGTCACTGAAGTCCTTTGTTGATATACTGCGAAGATAAATGGAAATATTGAATTAATTTAATAAATTCAAACCCTTTTGGTCTGATCGATCTCATGAAGACGCACAGATTTACGTATTGGAGCAATGGAAACCATTACAATTTATTATTCATTTGATTATATATTATTGAATTGGTTTAAAAAAAATAGTTGCTCATACATACCTGAATATTTGTCATCCCATAAGTATTATGTAAATACCTGGAGCGATCTTATGATCCAAAATTTTGAATAAAACTTTCTTTCACTTGCATAAGACTTGGCAATGGGAATAACAAAAACAAATTGTTAATTTAGTATTATTCTCACGCTGATTCATAACTTAACCAAATAAGTGAGCCGGTCTCTCAGTGTCCCAATTTTTTGCCACAAACAACTTCGGAGGGCATTACCCTCTCTTACACTCTCGAATGGAAACATCTAGCCTTGAGGCGAATGGCCAAACTATCGCCGTCATATAAAAAGCTCGCGAGCTTTCATACTTTGATTCGTAAATTGGGAAAAAAGTTGCAAAGGCAATTACCTAATAGAAATAAAACGATTCGATGTCGTCGTGCATGCAACTACAATTTTGGTAAAATGTTTTCAATTACTTTAACTTTTTTCAATATTAAATTGATGATGCCATTCAAAGAATAAATAACATATTACGCGGATTACGTAAACATAAAATAGAAAATTACGTACGACAGAAAAAATTAAAACTTAAAAGAAAACGTACTCATTATTCAGTGTCTATTGAAGAACAACATTGAAAACTAATTCGCAAATGAAAACTCATTAGTAAACCAAACTCAATTCTCAATACTCGAAAAATATGTTTGTGTCAAATATTGAACAAAGTAAACGAGCACGCAACGTTTATGGTCTGAAATTATGCAACCTCTTTTTGCAAACGTTGAAAAAACCGAACCGTGTCGAGCCGCCCACGGAAACGTACCAATGAAAACAGCACTCCACTTCGGCTCTGAGGACCTTACCCTAGACATTGGCTCATGGCTCAGCGCAATAAGGTTGTCGTCGGTCAACGGCCGCCCCCTCCCGCGCCCCCGCGACCTCTTTTCGCCACAATCCAGCGACTTTATAACGCGCGCTGCCACCAACAATGACCATACTACCAAACTACCATCTCACAATGGTAGCTTTATCTAACATGAGCGCAAGAGAATGTGTGGCGTTCGCTCTATTCCAAATTTCGTTGAGCGAAGCAAATCTAAGTATGTAATGGCCATAAAATTTCCTATCATTATTGACATCTAAGTACGTAATATTTTGTAAACTTATTTAATGGGTGGATTCGACCCAATAATTTTTGGGCGAAAATTGCCGTGAACAGCGTTAGCTTTGCAGAGAGTAATTTGTAGTTTATAGATGATTTTAAGTCAGATTTAAGTTAAATGTTTTCTGCTTGGTCGTAACTTATAATCTTCTCCTATAATTTGCAGAGGAAAACTTTGATGATCGCAACGACACAGGGCTCATATTTTTCAATCAACATCAGTTATAATAATTGCAATTTTCAATACTTTACAAGGATACAAAAAAAAAACTTTTGAAGGAGAAAATCAATGAAATGTTTAAGTTTCCACAATTTTCATACATGTTACTCTACCTCATTACTTTAGTTATTTCCAGACTCAATCTTACTCAAAACAAACCGGTTGCCAGCTTTTAAACTAGGACATGCTTACGATATGTGATTTCTGGTTTTCCCCTCAGTGATCGTTTTTTACCTCGGAAACATTTTGGGAAAACATATTAAGTTTTAGTGTACGTCACAACAAGGAGAAAGGCACAGCTCATTCACCTAATGAAACCTCTGAATCATGACTAATCATTACATATTTACGGAAGGTGCACTAATATTCTATTTCAAAACATATTGTATATGTATTGAATACATGCATTTTAATTAAAGTCTACCATAACATTGTTATATATTTTGATATTTATTACTAAACAGTATTTCCATGCGATCGTTAAAAAAAAATGTGATAAGAAAATAAAAAAGAAATGAATTTATTATAAATACATTTGTAGTGATCTGTTAGTCAAATCAAATAAAAGCAATAACATTGCAGGAACTTTAAAAAAAAAGAAAAATGTTCTCTATGCATCACACCAGACTTAAAGTACTCCTCAAACCATAAATTTCATTACAAAAAAAAAAAACATATTCACTTGTTGGCTGACGTGATCACACAGTTCGTGTTATTTCGTGGTCATTAGACTCTTGTGTTGCATGCGTGGGCGCATCTCTATTCACAACAATTAATGTTCCGGTGAATAATATCTGTCATGAACGATATAGAGTAAGTGACTTCATCGTGTTCCGTGACTCTATCGCCTATCGAATATTGCACAATATTGTTTTTAATTGGCGTTCCACAATTAGTGCGCTCACCTGATTCGCTCCAGTTGTTACCGATTAAGTTTTTTACAATCCTCTGGCTAAGTCAAGTTTACAGTTAGCTCCGCGGCCTGTTGCCAAGTTATGGTGAGTTATAAGACCGGAATTGTATCTCAGATAATGAGGTACAATCAAGGATATCATAATTACACAAATACTGCATGTATTTATTTATTATTTTGGAACTAGGCCTCACAGCACAGGCTACCCCTAGAGTCCTGACTTATATACTAAATAGCCAGGGCAGGAGATATATTGTTTATTTACCTGCCCTGGCAGGAGATAAATTGTTTATTTAGTATATAAGTCAACTGATGTAGGTAGGTACCTTATCTTCTGAATTGTATTGTACAAACACTTCAAACAATAAAGATTATTATTGTTCCGTTTATTCGTTAAATTACATGTAGATTATATTTTTAAATATTTCGTTTAAAAAATAAAAAAAATAGTGTCCCACCGGTATCGGGAACAGGGTCCAAGCTACCGGCGCGTGGCGGTTAGACTCCAGAGAAAGGAACCTCCTGACTATACGAGCCGTGTCCAGGAGTACGCTTTCTGAATCCAGCCATCAAGCGAAAGTCTCCAGCGAGTATTATTATTATAAATAACGACTGGAAGACCAAACAATATTGTTGTATAATCAAATAAATAAATACAAGAATAATTCCAATGATCGTCTTTATGTTAATTGGCATCTAATCTCTCTCTCTGTATCAACCATAAAGAATATTTTCATGACTGATTGTTCATAATCGTAAGTCTATGTACCGTTAAGGAATCTCAACTTTAACCCTTAAGTTATTGGCAGTAACTTGAGATTGTCTTTTGAGTATTTTACAATATAATCAGATTAGCTGGGCTTTTTGAGATAAATGAACATTTTGTCCATGGAACTGAAAGTTGTTTATTTTCATGGAAATTATTTGTATTTTGTAATCTTACAGCAAGTTATAATACTTTGTATTACGCTGTATAGTTTACATTGAATTTGATTTCCTTATTCATTCAAGAGTTCAAAATAATTTAGTTGCATTTGATGTCACATTTGGTTAGATTGAATTTCTATTCGTAATACTTACAAATTACTAAGTCGATGCACAAATGGCAGCATAAAATGCTATTGATATAGGGTAAGGGGAGATATATTGATGATATAAGTAAATTGATGATATTTTTTTAAAGAGAATACTACCCAGTTCCAAGCTAGTTCATTCATGAGGCAGCTCTAGGGAGTTGTTACGAGTGTGAGGAAATAGATATCCTCATACTCATAATACCTACATCATGAGTAGGAAACCGAATGGTATTGTGTTTTAAAAGTATGATCAAATTACTTATATCACCAATATATCTCCCCTTACTATATTTGCTTTTTTAAAAGGTTTATTTTATGACTAGCTGGCTGACCACCTCTTCTAGCATTATAGGCAATAGTGATGATATAATTGCCAAAAACCTGATATAATTGTTACATTTTACACTACCGGAGGTGTTGTAAAAATCTGCCGATTTTATTAACTTCAACACAACAGTACAAGATTGGCAACTTGAACCTTACTCTTTTTTTATGGTAGGTAAAAATCATCCAATGACGAATCCCGCCCTTGGGCGAAGCGGGAAACAGTGTTAGACTCTTAGTGACTAAACAACCTACCCCGTTCCTACATCGCAATCTATACCAGGGCTAGAGCCTTCCTTTCAGACACGAACCCTTGGCCCCAGTTGGCTTCGACCCTTCTGCAGGGTCCTTACGGTTTACTGACAACTCCTTCAGGCGCGCGGAAACAGTGCGCGCCGTCGACGACTAGGCTTGGTCTGGACGATTACCAGACGACCGGACGGCGAGCTGCGCATTGCTCACCGTCCGCAAGCCCGTGCCTACGGTGGGACTTGAACCTTATTCTTTAAAAGGGTAAAACAATATTAATATATCTTCACAGTAATTATACTGTAATAACTCGTAGCTATATCATAACTGGATACAAATGAAAGGGTATTTTAGGCGAGGCAATCCTGACGCCCGACTACCGCAGGAGACGAAATGTGTGTCGCCACGGAAAACATAACAGGATACCTGACCACCTTAGATGTGAGTTTCAGACGGCCCTCCGATTAAGACCCAGCCCTGGATCGACGATGGTTGTGGTCCAAGCGCGACTCAACGAGATGTCAGGATAATTGACGGAGACTGTTGCTGATGCGGAATTGTTCGAAAAATCCATTGTAGTTCCAAAACGCAAAGGGGAACTAATAAAACACGAGTGAATTGTAGTTAGTAAAAGTCTGTTACCCCCTATCCATTCAGACCGGGAGAACTTATTTTACGATTTCTCACGTCAAAAAAAGGGTCTACTGAACAGGCACTATGAAGACTACAAATTTTTAGTCTCGTGAAACACGGTATGGTATTGGGACGAAGCACAACAGATGTCTCAACATTGTCTTCAACAATAAAGATTTCAAATTCTCTAAATACATTGTTGAAACAAAACAAAGCACTTACAAAGACAAAGCGGCTAATTATAATGCGTAGCACGGACTTATTTAGTTCAATGTAGGTAGTTTAATATCTGCATATACATTACTTCCGCCGCATCGTGTGGGTGCCCGCATCCAACATTTTCACTCCTGATACTATTTTTACGATCACTCGCTTTTGTCCATATCGACGCCCCCCGCGAATAATCCGGTAATCGTAAAAGTGTAAATGTTCAGGAAAAATAAAAAACCATTTTTCCTTAATAACTCCATTAAACAACAAGTATCAGAGACTTTTTATATCGCATTTGGAAGCTAATTTTTTCAGCTATCTGGTTATTTCAACAAAACTTAAGTAGTCCTAAGGGCTTCGTTATAATTTAGCTGGATGCATTTTACTATATTAGTGTAGGTCGAGCTCTCGTCACTAATGTCACTTACGATATTGTTCGTGTAAATTTATATTTTCAACGGCAACAGTAAGATCCTGTTGCGATGTTATTCGTGTAAATTTATATTTTCGATGGCAACGGTAAAATCGTGTTGCGCTATTATTCGTGTAATTTGTTTTGTATACTGAACATTTGTAAAAAGCAATTATTAGGTTATTCGATTGTTTAACAGTAACGTACATTTTATTGTTATACTTAACAATTACTGTTTATTTGAATAGTTCACTTAAGTATTATTTGATGATAATTATAGTATATTTTCACAGTTAGAGAGTAGAGTTAGACAGGCTCAGGAGATCATTATATAATTTTTTTTTTATAAGGAGTGGCTTGTCGCATGCTGGCTTTAATTCAATACTTTCAATTGTTTTGGACACCTGTTTCTGCCAACGCTGTATACTTCTGCCTGCATCGTAATCCAATTTAATTTAATCGTGAGAATTGTGGACTACAAGAAAGCCTTTGATTCGAACGAGACCTGGGCTGTACTGTCTCTCTAACAGTGCCAAATTGACTATCGGTATATCGAGGTGTTGAAATGTTTGTCCAAAACGCCACCATGTCAGTCCAACTTCAGGACCAGACCTTGAAACCTATTCTCTTGCAGCGAGGTGTGAGGCAGAGAGACGTCATTTCTCCGAAACTGTTCACGGCCGCAATGGAGGATGTCTTCAAGGTTCTTGAGTGGAGTGGTCTAGGCATTAATGTCAATGGCGAGTCATCATCACTCACCTCCGGTTTGCCGACGACATCGTAGTCATGGTTGAGACTACGGGGAAGCCCAGTACAATCTTCGGTGACCACAGTAGAGCTTCCGAAAGAGTGGGTCTTAAAATGAACATGGACAAAATCAAAGTCATGGTTAACATCCATGTAGCGTCTACCCCTATTAAGATCGGAGACTCTACACTCGAAGTAGTAGACGACTACGTTTACCTTGGGCAGACAATCCAGTTGGATAGGTCTAATTTCGAGGAAGAGGGCAATAGTCGAATGCGACTCGGCTGGACAGCGTTCGCGAAGCTATGCGGTGTCTTCTCGTCTAATATATCACAATGTCTCAAGACGAAAGTCTATAACCGCTTGAAGTGTCGCGCCCATTTTTTTTTAATCAGGGTGTCTTACCAGTGATGACATAATTATGGCTCCGAAAATTACAATGGGCCTCATAAGAAAACTCAAAGTCACTCAAAGAGCAATGGAAAGGGCTATGTTCGGAGTATCTCTGTGTGATCGAATCAGAAATGAAGATATCTGCAAGAGAACCAAGGTTGCCGACATAGCGAAAAGAATCGCCAAACTTAAGTGGCAATGGGCAGGACACTTTGCACGCAGAACAGATGGCCGCTGGAGCCAAAAGGTTCTGTAGTGGCGACCGCGTACCGGAAGACGCAGCGTTGGAAGGCCTCCCATCGATGACCTGGTCAGGGTTGCTGGAATCCAATGGATGCAAGACGCACAAGACCTGTCTTTGTAGCGGCGTTTGGGGGAGACCTATGTCCAACAGAGAACGTCTCTCGGCTGAAATAGTGATGATGATGATAAGTACTTAATAGAAAGGGTGTTTAAAATATACCTTGCATGCTGCCTATACTAGCACTTACATAAATAAGGTAGAGAAGTATTTACCCGAACAATATCGTAACAATGTTTACTGTCAAATCATATTGATATTTTTTTTCGTAAAGATCTGAAACCATATTATTCGTTTTAAATACATTTTAATGATGTTTTATGGAATATACGCGTAGTTTTTCATATCTTCATAAATAAAGATAGAAAAATTCTGAAAAAAAATTACATGGTGTATTTTAACTTCTAGATGCCGAAAAACGCATAACATGAAAAACCCCGTAATAGGTCATTACCGGATTATTCGCGGGGGACGTCGATATATGCTTTACGACTAAATGATAAAGATTGAAACGTATTTCAAGTAAATTTCCGAATTGGATTCCATAGTTTATAGTAAACTCGTAAAACGATATAAATTGACCTATGAACGTTATTTCGTTTGCTAATAATAATAAATGTGTGGAGATCCTTACTCTTGCTTTTATAATGTTTCTAGCCCGTGCTGTCCCACTGCTGGGCAAAGGCCTCCCTCCATTTTTTCCAGTTATCTCGGTTACTTGCTTTATCGTTTCAATTCCCAAGTAAGACATCCAGGTCGACCCGCCATCTCCTTCTTTATAATAAAAAAATATATATTTAAAAATAGAATAGAAAATTGTACACCATAATAGTATCTATCTATTTCACTGAAACTTAAATCTATGGGTAAAATGGCGACAGAAATATAATTTCAAACCTGAAATCCAGAAAAAACATCCGCGACTTTAGTAAGTACCAATTAAGCAAACAAAAACATATTGACCAGCAGACTTTTTTTTCACGATTTCAGGTTTGGTCCCATAGTAAAAGTTGTTTATTATCGTCACTACAATCATGTGTTTGAGTATCGGTAACTAATTACCTGTCGGTTTGTATATACATATGTATACACATATACTCAGAGATTATCTTATCTTTTTATCAAGTAGAGTGAGGCTCCTACTAGGGTGGCGGGATCGTCCGAAATAGTAACCTGCAACTCAAAGGGCAAAAGGGTAAACGGAAGTAGTCAGTCAGTAAAAGTGATTTTTCTTTTCAAGCCATCCAAAGGGGGAAAATTTATTTGATGATGGTACTCAAAAAATGGCAATATTCTATTGCAAAAGCTTTATACCTACCAGTATACTTTTCATGTAGCAAGCGTGTTTACCTATTGCTAAATCTTTAGACCATTTGTAATGTAAGATTTAACCAGTGCCTACACTTAATAATAAATAATAATAATTCAGCAGAAAGGTCAAAAAAGCAAAAAGCCAACGTCACGCGGTGTTCCCAGGCGGTCACCCATCCAAGTACTGACCGCGCCCGATGTTGCTTAACTTCGGTGATCGGACGAGAACCGGTGTATTCAACGTGGTATGGACGTTGGCAAATATGGTAACGAAATGTATGTTACCTTGGTAACCTGGTGGCACTTGCCTGTATCAAAATCTACCAAGAGACCCGCCAAATGATAAAGAATTAACACTTTTCCAGCATATTTTTCCAACAAGCTGCAATACCCTTAGCAAATAAACTCTTTACAACTTGTTACATTGTTTTTTAGATATTCTGAAACTGGTAAGATTAAGATATCGTCAGGTAGTCTTTTATTTTCTTTTGTTTTTTGATTAATTTTCTATGCAGGTACTTGTTTCTTCATTGTGAATCAGTATTTACGTTCTAAATAAACTTTGTTTTCTATATATCCGACTTTTGGAGTTGGTTTTTTATATTGGACTGAGTAACCCTGATGTGCCTGGCTACTATTGCTACATGGCTAATCGAGCAACGATCATTATTTTTTGCCATGTATCCACTTGTTAAACAGAATCATAATAAACGGGAGATCAAAATCTAAAGCCACTTAGGTAACGCATATGTGCACAAGTCCATCAATGGATTTAGAAAGGCTTAATTGATTGATATTGATTGATTGATTACCTAGTATGTACAAATTTGGGCGTATCTCATGCAACGACCAAACTCATGCAGTCATCTTGGACGATGGGCTGCCAACCAGATAGCTTGAAAAGACAAGAAGGTGCAGCTATTTTAAAAGCGAATATCAATATAATTAGGTATAATATAATATTCGACAACTGTTACACAGCGCCGTCTAGTCCCAAGTTAAGCAGAGCTTGTGTTATTATATTAGACAACTGATAAACATACTCATATATTTTTAAGTACATAGGTATTATGGATAAATTACACCCAGACACAGAACAAATGGTCGCGCTTATTACACAAACATATTTTATCCTGGGAAATCGAACCCACGACCTCTGGCATAGCAGTACGGCCTCTAACCACTAGACCAACAGACTAGTGCTCCTCCTAACATTATCTTTCGTTAATTAAATATTTGACCATTTTACTTCCATTTTTTTCTACCAATTGCCTATTAACAAAAAAATTAACTTCCTAGTTCTAAAAATTAATTATTCAGAAGTAATATGAACTAGTTATAATTTGTATGATTAAAATCTAAGCGAGCTTTTAAACGATGAGGTTTCATGGGAAACCTTGGACTTAATTGCGGCTGGTCATCTCACGAACTTGAGAACTGTGACTCATAACAAGAAACGTGAGACTGAGAAGAAAAGAATCATTATTTTTTGTTTCATAAACCATTAACTGACCCATTTTCCTCAAAAAAAAAAATAACGTGTTACTGAAACGTGTGTATTCTATTATTTGTGTCTCAACTTCCGTGATAATGTATTCTCTATTGGCAATTTTAATGAAACTGTTTTATTTTTATATTTTCAGTATTATTAGGTGTCTACACTTAACAAAAATATTGGAAGATACACTACCTATCCCATTGGTATGAAAATGAAGTAAGACGGAGAAAAAAAATTAAACTTCTGAGGCATACAGTAAGTAACATATTATCTAAGCTTAGAATCATAATAATATGTACTATCTAAGCGCTTAGATAATATTATTATAATTCTGAGATAGATAGTATTAATATAATATTATCAACAAATATATTTATCAGAATATTTTCTGAAAAATATGAAATATTTTAAACTCTTAAGACCTAAGCGAACCGGCCTTTGTACACCTATTGTTTTTCGATTGACTCTAATTACGGTATTCAAAAGGTTTAATAACATAAGTCAAAATATTACACCAAATTATAAAAAACTAATGGTTTCATGAATTTTATGAAATGTCAAATGAGAATCAAAATATTCAATTCGGGGTTTCTAAATATTTTTATACTTGTTGCCAAGAGGAAAATGGGGATGGCAGCTTTCTTATCTATAGAGATCACAGACTAGATGACGTCCGCATAAAAATTAGTGCTAATGCTGCAAATTAAGAAACCTCATATATTTACATTATTATTCATTCCGTTATTTTAATGTAACAGAATCCATATCTAATATGATAAGAAACGAAAAGCTAGCTCAAGTCGTAGTCGCCTATTTTACATATCTAAGGCTGTCACTGCATGCTAATATTTTCTGCAAACAAGTCGACAAAAAATGAAAGCCGCACATGTCTTGCACACATTTATCAGATTCTGATCGTCGTTCTATTTACGTCAAGAGGTTATAATATATTCTTTAAAGACGGACAAACAATTCATCATCATCATCATCAGCCTTTTTTTTAATGTTCTCACTGCTGGGACACATGCCTTCTCTCTAGGAGTAGGAATGGAAAATAATCCACCACGCGGGCTCAGTGCGGATTTGTGGATGTCACATGTTTTCGAATTTTTGGTTCTAGGACATGCCGGTTTCCTCACGATGTTTTCTTTCTCCGTTTTTGATGAAATAAATTACACAAAGTAATGCACCTGGCTGGATTTGAACCCGCGACCTACAACACGTAAGTCAGGGCCGTTACCACTCGGCCACCACTGCTCAATATATTCTTTAGAGACAGACAAACAATTAATTAGAAATAATTCAGGTTGCGTAGGGAAGTGCTCTGGCGCAGGTGGCACCGGACGTTCGGCTTCCGTCGGTCATTGTCGCGCGAACGTGCAATGCCTGCATCCATTACTGCTTTTTTTTAACAACGACGTGGCCAGTTAGATTTTTAACTCACTCTTTACAAAGCTGACAATGGCCCATCGGTTCCAAATTTATTTCGTTGCAAAAACATAATTGACATGAGGTAACATCGTTGCATTGCTATTTTAGTTTTTTATCGATCATGATTCAACGCTTGAATTCTGACTGAATATTATTTTCTAATAATAACGCTAACCTATTCAATGATACATTATACATATATATATATATACATATTATATTACAATTCTTTGACGTAAGTCGAACTAATTTGCGAAAAAAATATTTAATTAGTTCATTAAGCCCCAAGAGGACACCGGTGTCCGCACACCTATTGTCTTTTAATTGTGTTAGTAATTGCGGTATTTGAAAGACTAATTTTGAAAATCGTGTAAAATATTTGTTTACTGAATGTGTTGTGAATTTTATAAATACCTATATTTACCGACTCAATACTTCTGTATGTTGAAACGGAGAGTTTCAACCTCGTGTTAAGTCTGTAAATAAACAAATTTATGAAGTAATAATCAACTTTTGACTTTATAAAAGTTTTGTTTTGTGGTTTGTGCTGAACAAACCACAAAACTTTTTTAATGTATTAAAATCTATTTTTTTTCAAAGCTCCTCCGAAAGCTAGACCATTTATTTATTTATGATTTTTTATCTATTGTAGGAAGGCCTTAGAATAAGGTCGTACGATATTTGTTACTCTTCTAACTCCACGTCTCCTCTTTTTTTATATTAATATGGCAGAACAATGTTTACTGAGTCAGCTAGTCTCTTTATAATATTATACTAACGTGTATTTTACTTGTAATATTAATTTAATATTACCTACTTGATAATCGTGTGAACAAAAGATAATAAATGAATTAAAAACAATACTTTTGACATAATTTAGTTGATTACCAAGATGTGAGTAGGCCGTTTTAGGCAGTTACTTAAAACATGGGCGTGTTCGTAGTTTTACATCATCAATTATCATGTGTCTAATTTTTTGCACGAAACGGTGACTATGAACTCACGTGTTTGTGTATTTGTATGTTTAATATAGCAGGCACGTGATTGGCTATATTGAGTAGATACGGTAAATAACAATGTTATGACAACTTCGTACTTTTTTTTGATAAGAATCACCCGGATTTAAATATTTCCGCTGAACGACGCACAACGATATAGATTCGACACCATTTTAGTATACAATTATATAGAATCAATTCTATTGTTATATTTTTTCTATTATTTTTTTAACAACAGTAAAAACAAAAATATAGGTTATATGGTGGGTTATGTATGTTATGTGGTGAATATATGTAGGCTTTGAAATCTGTCTAATACCTAATCATAACTTATTCATTGATTTAACATAGGTAAATAATTCTTAAAATAGGTAAGGGCGCCATGTTATGCCCGAGATAAGAGAGGGGAATAATAAATAAGAGAAGCTAAGCAAACGATTATTATTAGTTTTATTAAAATTCGGGCCTACCACTATCAGAATTATAGAGTATCTATCTACGTGATTATAATAACTTTGTCAAAAAGCTAATAATAACTCACCTAGACACAGAAACCGACCCTGAATCATAAACAGGATTGTTAATTAACATTTCCATTTAATACTGAAAAACAGGTCCTGTTATCTTCATGCTCTATTTCACTTCAAGACTGACATAACTTATCGCATCCCTCATTTACATGTCCTATTTACAATGTAAGCGAGAATATAACAAACACTATAGTTCAAAATACTAACTAATTTGCAGTACAAGAATGTATTAAAGTTTAAAGTATTTGCTACGCCACACGCAATAAAAATTCTTGAGATTTTGTTACGGTTATTACTCTCAGCGTTACTATTGCAAAGTATGTGTAATTTATTTAAATAAAAAAATATACCGCTGTGTTACCTTGTAAATATTACAGGGCAAACTAATCGTTTCACCAGTCAGTGCGTAACTGTGGTGCGTCATGTTGATTATTAATCTTTTAGATCCCTCCTACGAAAAGTCACATAGGACATAGCCAACATCATCTGATACGAAAATATTTGTCGAACTCATTGTCCGCAAACCTTCACCTACGCTGACTAGTAGTCGGGGTTTTCTCCTTCCTTTCCGGTAGGTAAAAATCATCCAATGACAAGCCCCGTCCTTAGGTAGAGCAGAAGATGGTGTTAGACTCTTACTGACTGCAGAACCCACCCTACATTGCCTTTCACACCAGGGCTGAGCATTCTTTTCAGACGCGAACTCTTTACCCCAGTAGGCTCCGACCCTTTTGTAAGAGTCAGGGTCAGGGTTAGGGATTGCGGCGTGAGGATGATCGTTACCTCAGGCGTACGACTACCGTCTCCCACACAAGTACTATCACTTAGTTGAAGGAGGCAACTATCTCCCATTCCCTCTCACTCCGAACTATTGTAGAGCCCGGCGTGAGAGGTCGCCGATCGCCTCCACAATCACAATCGTGTTCCGCCCAAGCGAGTGACATACAAGCTTTTTTTTTCCCTAGAATCTGGTGCAGGAATCTCCCGCACTTACCATATTCGGTTACTATCTTCGTCACGCGGAAGTCAAGGAAGGGTTTCCTTGACACCTCTCCAGCCACTCCTCAAAGAGGGGACTTAAATTACCACCATGATTATGGCATGCTTAATTGATATTCGTACTAAATTTTACTTAATGACTGTGCTGGAAACTATCACCACTTAGAGCAACTAAATCTAAAATACCTCCACAACACCCACGTGAACTGAAAATGAGGTCTGTCTGGATGCCGCTCGGCTGAGTAAATATTCACATAAAACTTGCGTACTTGCACAGTGCTTGAAAAAACTGGCATACAATAAATAAATACCTATATCAGATGAAACCTATTTCGTTTTCTTTTTTTTGGTGGTGGTGAAACATAAAATATTTTCTCGCGCTTAAAGCGAGAAATATTAGACGTTTACTGAATTAAATCCACCTAAGTTCCGTCATTTTCCCTTTAGCGTTATATGTCCACAGTAACCCTCATAAACATTTCCGTAGTACACAGAGCAGACCTCTAACTTCAAGAAGTAGTTGACCGAATCAAAAGTTCAAGCTTCAATAAAAAATCAAGAAGAATGGTCAAAAAATCCATTATTAAGGTGTGACTCCGACAATTATCACCACAACGCAATAGTTTTATTTCGTCACCAGGGTTCGACGTCACCGCGGTCAATCATCGCACTTGATCCCTACAGGTCGTTGCCACAGCTAGGCCAATGACCAATGCATTTCACAAAATAATATAAATACCTATCTGTAACATAGGTATGTAAAAACGACGCGGTTTTTATTAGAGGAAGTGTTTTGTGGTAGAATTTAGAGGAAAACATAGTGCGGTGCTTTGGGAATTCGTTTTACTTATGGATGGGTAACAGTAATTTAGGTAGATTGAGCCAATTAACAAAATTATTTACAAAATAGTAGTATTAAAAAATAAAACAGCACGATTAGAGTTCATAAGGAAGTATAAATTAAACAGAAGTGACATTCTAGTAGTTAAAAGTATCTAATTTAGTTCTACTTCAGAAATGGCTAATGAACTTTATACATTTTGTATGCAATACATCAGTCGTGGCCCGATCATAGAAATCGATAAATTTATGACATGCCAAAGTAAAACCAGCCAGATCGTTTTGAATATTAAAGTTTTTATGATTTTTCAATTTCAGTTTGGTCTACTTTATTTAAACCTTTTATTACCATAGAAATCCTGCTTAATCAATGATATGGCCATTATATTATATTACCATATTTTCCTGCCCTTGTTACACGTGGATTTTACGATTGGTGCCACATGCTTTTATTACTGAACTGTTACTCGCAAAAACAGCACAGGAATTCAGAAATATAATACATTTTCTTCTGCTGATTTTTGGTGCTGAAATTTTTGTATTTTATTTTGAGCTCAAACAAGTTAGACTCAGTCGGTGAGGTTATTTTAATACTTCTTCCACTTAAATACTATTTGATATTTTAAACGTAGCCTGATTTTATGTGCTCCTGTAACATGAGTAAGTTTTCCAATTTCTAAAGCCCCTCGCCCACGGTGACTTTTTGCACCGATGTTGTATACGCGTTTGCATCTATATAGTCGCTATGCTGTAGCGCGTTAGTAGCGCATTGGCATCTTGGCATCTTGCGAATTTCAAATGCGACTAACACGCGTTAGAAGCGGTCATGTGCTTTCGAAACACGCTACAAAAATTCGCCGTTGGCTACGGGCCTAAAGTCATACAGGACAACCAGACCCGGAATAACTATTTTTAAGTTATATACATAATTTATTTGTTTCATGTGGGGTTTGACCTCGCGACACGAAGAGCAGCAGCATATGGCCCAACCATTGAGAGAAAATTTTATTTTTAATTGGAAATCATGATATAACTCTTCCTGCTCTGTGTGAAGCTTATATATACGAGTATATATTACATATTTGCTATAACCCAATGCTTGACTGCGATCCCACCTGACGGTAGACAGTGATGCAATCGTTGATGGTGTGGCGCATTGGTTTATTAAAAGTCTATTCACTCCAGCCTTGAAGACAGCCAGAGTGTCAGACTTTTGCTAACGGAAAACCCTGTGTTTCTTTAGAACAATCCAGCAGCACTAAATGACATTAGCCATCAGAATCTAGTGAGACTCGTCCTTTTTGTTCACAGTTCTTTAAGGCGCGCATGAAACTAAACACGCCATCAACGCGGACTTGATCCTTACATTGCTTGCCATCTAAACTGCGCTTACGGTGGGCGTTAAACGCCCTGCGGTTGGCAGGACCCGGGGTGTATCTTGCTGCATTGAAGGTCTGGCAATTGGGGCGTAAGGATGTACTGTACCTATGGGGACGCTTTAGCTCCTTCACTTATATTATTGCTTCGTAAAACCAGGCGACTGATTTGCATTCTGTCTCGTTTCTTACCAGATTTGGAAGCGAGAGGTAAAGCCTTGATGAAGACATAGCTGTGCTCGGCCCAAACTGGGCGTACTTTCACCATATACTTCAAAGTGTCCTTCGGGTGATAATGGAACCCGGGCGTTTCTTCCCGCCGAATTCCCCACTATCCACTTTTCCAGAAATTTCATAACTTTTTAGCTTAGTTATTACCATTTATCTACTGTTGGATATTCATGAGCTACGCATTGAATCGCAATAAAAGGCAATGCCCTAATTACAAACAGACAAGTACACTAGCTTCCATTGTTGTCTCGTAATTAGTATGAATGTACACAGAATTATTAGCAAAAATTACTAAGCACATATCTAGTACTTACCTATTAAGCTAGTATTCAAAATAGATGATTTCTACAAACATGATTACATTTAGTAAGAAATCATCATCAGGGAGCGTCAGACTTTTACTGACTAAACCCACCTAGACATATGAAGGGTACAGGGGAAAAACATGCTATGTCACATTTTTATATTTTTTGAACTGGCAATAGCATTGTATAGTATAAATTTGTTAGAACGAAACGCCAAAACACACTTTGCAATAACATGCAGAGTCACGGAGTAATATTCATAATAAAATATTGATACAGTGCAATAACAAGCAATGTCCAAGTCGTACAGGAGAAAAATAAGCATTGTCCATGGTTGCTTAATAAAAATACTCGAGAACTAGTGATATTCTGTGATTCCTGCGGTGGCCAGAATAAGAATTATACTGTGTTTCGGTTCATACATTATGTTGTACACAGTGCAAAACGCTTAGACATGATTAAAATCATATTTCCCATTCGCGGTCACTCATATTTGGAATGTGACAGAAATATGGGTTGCATAAACCAAAAATCACCTTGTGAAACGCCTGATGAGTTGATTAAAGTGATTCGTGAAGCTAGACAGAAGCCATGCCCCTTTCATGTGATTGAAGTTGATCAACCACTGGTCAGAAAATGGACAACCTTTCTATCCCCAATGTATAAGAAGACATGTCCTTTTTTATCTCGACCCATTAGAGAAATAAGGGTTGAAAAGGATCATCCAAGATTGGTTTTTCACAGAGAGCACTACAATTCCTCTTGGACATCATCCATTCTAATGACACCTAAAAAAAAATCGAATTCCCGTAATGACTCTCAAAGTGTTTGTGACTCAGAGTTTGTACTACCAGATCGATCTTATAATGAGAGCCTTCCAGTTTCAAAGGCAAAATTTATGGATATCCAGGCCCTATCAAAGTTTTGGTGGACCAAAAGCTAAGCAATACTTTTCACAGATAAAATATAATGATACTTAAACAATAAATATAACATGGACATTGCATATTATTTGCCTGTATTTTCTGACTTTGATCCGTTTTCCTGTGCTAACTAAATAAACATAACAATGAAAAGGTTTTTTTTTTACTACACACCAACAAAAATATATTTTCTTTATAAATAAATATATTTTTCTTATATTTGAAACTTTATTGTACCTTTTTTCAAGGATCAAAAGTTTAATTTAGCATTTTCTCAGTTTATTGTCTCTGTGACATTGCATGTTTTTCCCCTGTGCCCTTCATATTTAAATGTCAGTCATGGGAGCTATTTAGTCAGAGTAAAGGAATTGAAGACATGGCCGTTCCAGAACTCTTTCAAATAAACCCTCGTTTCAAATGTGATCTCAGATAATCATCTCAACATCATCAGTGTTACTCGAATGCTGGTTTTATGAAGAAAAGAGGGTTTGTAAAAAAAACGGGAAGGGCATTTCCTAGCAAGGAAATATTCCAAACTAATATAAAAAACATTCTAGAATTTCTATTCGTCACAGTTAAGTAGATACTCTAACACTCTAATTTAGTAAAATTAGCAACTTTGTTTAGCATGCGAGTAAAGATACGAGTACGTCTCTTTAACCTCTTTCCAACTAGGTCGGGATCGGCTTTCAGTTTAACTGTGGAGGTGGCTGCCTGTTATACCTCCACCGTCCAGTTACTGGGCAACACAGTACTCTTGGTATGAGTGCTCTCAGCAGAAATCAAAGAACTCTTCGTTCTCTGATTTCTCGTATACGAACTTTGAGCTAGTTTTCTCTGGTTGATTTTGAAACAATGAACGCAAGAGATAGTCACTGACGCATCGTTTCCTTCCAGTGGTTCATTGCTTTTTTTTTTTATTTTGCCATATAATTTTCTTCTTTCTTAATAACCTTTAACTAACACACACCCGAAATTACTCTTGTATTGGGTGCGATAAAAAACATGTAAACTCTCATAATCAAGGCGCTTCTAGACCTGGAATAGCTATCACAGATACTTTTGGCTGTATTTTTGCCTCTTGTAGAAGTCGAACCCGCGATTCACAGTGTAGCAACCAATCATTCAACATCTAATACACTACTGGGCAACAGCCTCACTCCATCAAATCATCTTCAAACATGCTTCTTCCTCCTCCCATGCCGTCTTGAAGCAGGTGTGTTGATAGACACATCTCTAAATCACATTAGATATCAATAACTTATTTTTTTTAATAAACAGACTAGCGTAATCATACAAAGTAAATACAGTTAATTGTTAGTGAATAACACTTATGACTTTGTTAATAACACTTCCACTGCACTAAATCACTTTGTTCTGTAGCATCTGTCCACGGAAACGACGGAACACCACGCCCCGCGTGCAAAAGTCTTCTTTCAACATGAGGGACAGAAAACTGTTCGAGACTCGCACTACGAATGCCTTGAAATTGACGCTATGGTGCGACTCCAGGGCTGGGTGCAAAAATAACCAGAGTAGTGTAAAGTTAACCCAAGCAACTCTAACTTTGAGCAGGGTCGGTTGGAGTAAGCCATTGACAATACAACTTGACCTTTGCGTTAAAAATGCGAGTGCAGGTATCTGCCTTGTGACGTCATTAGAGTTAACTCCAACCTCAAATTTGAATGCAGCCCAGCAGTTGTACCCTCAGCGCGAACTTCGTCTTATGATTTCTCAAGTAACACTGTATATCAGTATCTAAATTAGTTCAAATCATTAACCACAGAAGGGGTCAAGGCGGTAGGTCACATTGCAACTACACATTGTAAATCTAAGTCATTGATTACAATGAAACTGATTTCAAAATGAGAGACGATTTACTACAAAGTTGCCGTTATAAATACACTTAGGTAGTTTTTCAAGTATTTGAAATGCGAGGATATTCGAGAGAGTTCACCGTGGTTCTAGACCGTAGTAAAACCGTTTCCCATCAGTAAAATTCTGACTCCCCCTCTCCCTCCACTGGGAAGTCAATCAACGGCTGTGAGTCACACAGGCCCGATCGTTGTGGCCAAACTTGAGGAGGCCTATGTCCAACAGTGGACGTCCTTCGGCTGAAATGATAATAATGATGAACCGCTTAATTTGATATTCAATGACACATTTACATTTAAATCAAAATCGATAATATTGACTTAATCTTGACGAAAGGTGACTTTTAGCCTTTTTGTTCCTTCAATTGACCTTTCGAACAATCTCGGGAACCAAGAAATCAAACTTCCAAAAGTCCAAGTACGATAAACGAAGCTACTTACCATTTTGTAATTTTAGAAAAGTTAAGCACACGCCAACATAACACATACTATAAGTACATAGGTTTAGATAAACTTAGATACTTGGAAAAGTACTTACAAATGCGCCTTGTGGAATTAAATCTGTTCGTTATATCTCACAGCTGGGCAAAGCCTTCCCTCTCACTTTACGTCACACGTCTTTTTCAATTGTGTACCATTACCGGCCATCGTCTTGGTTTACCGCATAGCTCTTAATAGCAGTTAATAAGCGGCTATTTTAGCCGACATCAGCCCCCCTAGCCAAGCTACGATCGTTTCGTTAACGTCGAACGCCTTGAGTTGGCCACGCCTCAATTCTTTTGTTCTGATGTCATCTCGACGTTCAGTCACATGAGCAGAACAAAGGAATTGCAGACGTGATCTATTCTAAGGGTTAACAAAGCGATATTAATTTGCCTAGGGGGGGCTGACATACGGCCGATATAATAAGACAGATATGATAAAATAAATAGAATTAATAATGTAAAAAAATCAAGTGATATTCTGTCACTCATGTGCCCATAGCCCTTATTTTAGGTAAGACATACCACAATTTCAACAAACCATGATCTACGAATAGTTATTTTGCTGTCTCACCCGCAGTAATGAATAGATCATGAACAGGTTCTCGTTTGAGCAATATGCCTGTCTCTTTTGAACTGAACAGGTCATTCTATGACTGGCTTCTTTTTACTTAATTTATATGTATGTACTTGTCATATCATTATGAAGTTCAATAGTTTTTTGCATCAACATGAAAAGGATGTAGGCGGTGCACACTGATTGATAATGGACACGTATAAAGCAGACGTGAAAAGATCAATCAGAAATATGTATCTACATTAACTCTTCAGAAAAAACAAACAACCACCTTATTATATGTCATGTTACATTTTTTATTCTAAGTTATGTTTAGTTAAAAGCGTTAGCTAAGCGTTTTGCCTCGTCGTTTACACCGCGTACATCGAAGGACTCATGTCACAGTCTTTCCCTCCGATTATAATTTAGGTGTCTTCAAGGCTAGAGTGAATAGGCTCTAATAAACTAGTGCGCCTCACCATCAACTATTGCATCACTGCTTACCATCAGGTGGGATCGCAGTCAAGCACTAGGTTACAGCAATTGAAAAAAAATGTTATTTTTTTGTTTTATGCCCTGTGCAAGTCTAGTAAATGCTTTTTCTTTCGTTCACTCTTTCTCTTTCTTTTTTTCTCTTTCTCTCTTTTTTTTCTTTCTTGTTAGTTCAATATGACATAACAGTACTTACACTTAATAAGTTCATCATGTTTTCAATACATCTGATTAGTGTCTTGCCCTGAAAACGTTTAACAGAACCAGCGACATTGCTCCACATACCCACCTGTAACTACACTACTCACCTGTCCTAAATACTTAACAAAAGATTTATTTACTTGAAGGTACAAACGACCTATGAAAACTGGACCATACTTAGAACCTTTTCAAATTAAGCAGAACAAGCACCAACGTCAAAAATCAAACATTCGCGCCGTAATGCCCCAGTGATAAAGGCGATTACATCAATTTTGAAGTAACAATGCAATATGACAAGGTCCAATAATGATCAACGTTTTCGAGCACAGTCGAAGCATCTTGAATGTAAAGAATCGGTGTCACTGCGGCGGCGGGCGCAATTCAGCCGGGACGCTTGAAAAGGGGGCGCGAATCATGAATATGCATGGCACCTCTTTGTTGTAGCCAACTGTTTTGAACTCTGCGTGTACAATTGACGTTTACTT
This sequence comes from Mythimna loreyi, assembly GCA_029852875.1. Taxonomy (NCBI): domain Eukaryota; kingdom Metazoa; phylum Arthropoda; class Insecta; order Lepidoptera; family Noctuidae; genus Mythimna; species Mythimna loreyi. The sequence continues at coordinate 14,819,750 of CM056783.1, forward strand.
CAAGTGACTCAGTATGATCTTCGCGACAGGTTGGTGAACGTTCGTGGCTCATTTAACGTCTTTATTTTGAGGTACTGCACAAATACTCGTACATACATCAAGATGCTTTTGTTTTCAAATTTGTTTTTAAGACTGATTCACGATCTCGAACGATGAGAACAGTACTCAATAGGCATAGCCCATACACGATTGAACTAGCGAATCATAAAGTTTGAGCAATTGTTCCAGCGTAAACTACTGTACTACTATTTTGCCTTTAATAGCGTTCCCAACGTTTTGGCAACAAACTGGGCCTTTGTTTCGGAGTATAACCGCAAATCGAGACGTTAGCGTGATCGAATAGCGGCGGAATGACTCCTTACACCTCCTTAGCCTCCCTAGCCAAGTTACAATCATATCGATTAGAATTAGCACAAATGGTTGACCACGTCCCCAATTCCCTTGTTCGGACGTCATCTCAACTATAAGGAATTGGAAGCGTAGCTATCTACAAGGGCTAATTCTAAACGAAACGATTGTAACTTGGCTAGGGGACAGTAAGACACCTCACACCAGGCATGTCTTACTGGTTTTACGTTTTATTCAAATGAATGTGTCTTCAAGATATCCTTTTATCCTTAATAAGTTGTTACATTCCGGCTGGCATTACTCCATCAAATAAAAAAATATGCAGAATATTCAAGTACTTTTAATTTATTTAACCTGTACTTTCCCACTGTTGGGCTTCTCCCAAATCCTTCTAAATATTCTCTCTGTAAGTTAGAGTCTGCTGTTACTTTAGATTGTTCGCAATGCGTTACATCGAGTCACTTTGTGAACTGACACTTACAATGTTACGCTTCAGCAACAAAAAAGTTGATTCGCAAACTCGTAATTATAGTCATTGAAAAATTACCCGCATTTCATTACGCGGAAGATAAGATAGTTCGAAACTGTGAAATTAGCAATAGCACAAACATTGTGGTGATAATCACAGGAACCCGTCAGCACTCCACGGTGGTCCTTAATGATAGAGGTGAAGTAATTGAACACGATCAAATTCACATTACGCATTGCAATCACTATGGGCACACGCAATGCAGCTAATACTTTACACTGTCTCCCATAGAAGAAACGTGTGATGAACCTCTATTAACACTGTTATTACTATAATCACAATAACTTCAACGCAGTAAAAAAAATTAGTACCTTCATGCTCACACATATTTTATAACCTACAAATAAACAGACATAATCAATTTACAGTCCTAACATTAAAGTTTATTGCCAAGAGCAGGTGCAAATAATTTTATATGAAGCCATAATAATTAATGCAAGCAATCTGCGCACGCGTTGTTGAAAAACTTGACAAAATCATATTCTTCATGGACACCGCACCTGCGTAAGATTTGTGATAACCATCACGCAAATGAAACAGGCACAGGTTGGTCTGGTTTGAGACTTTGACACAGCAATTTAGGGTTCCGTAAGAATCCATGGTCTCCATGTTACTCAGAACATAAAGGAAATGCTAAAACTGTACCAGCTGCTTGTTACTTTGTAATTTGTTAAGCTGCACAGATGAAATGTGACGATACGTTTGGCGCAGTGGTTAAGCAATTAATTGCTATCTTGCTTGTCGTGGGTTCGGTTCCCGCACGAGACAAATATTTGTACGAGCTACAGATAGTTGTTTCTGATTTGGGTGTCTTGTGAACGCTTTCACGTTACTGGAATAATTCATAATATGACTGTGAGGCAACATTTCTTTTTAAAGAAAAGATATCTTCAACAGAAGCACATTAAATTATTTTTTTATTAGAGGTTTGAGGGTAGCTCGTATTTGGTTCATTAAATAATGTGAAAAATGCTTTCGTTCTTATTTATTTTCTTGTCAAACCCGTGTATTTGTCTTGGCCAAGCCTTGATCGTCGAACACACATTGTGGGTACAATTTGAACTTGATCTGGGAGTAAAGAATGAAGTTCCAATAGAACAAGAGGCCAGCATTAATCTATATTTTTACTACTGACATGCAGCCGAGTGTACGAACAGTAAAGAGGATAAGAGTTCAAGTCGGAATCTTGGAGTTTCTTCAGAAATATTTAAGTTATTATTAAATTTACCCTTTCGAGTACCATTAGAGAAATAATAGAAAGACAATATGTGTGCGAATGCCGGCGTTAGCTTGGGCACAAGAATTTGTGGTACAATGCTATGCACCTTACCTATGTAGAATGGACGGTATAAGATTAAAAACTCTCTTAACAGAAGGCGCCTGAGTCCCAAACGCAAAAACATTATAAGGTTGATAAATATTTATGCAATAAGTTTAAGTACATAATAGCGAATATAGAGCGAATTCATGAAAAAAACTCGAGTTTTATATTCAAGTTTTATGTTAAAAGTAGCAATTTAAATAAGCAAATATGTCGAGATTGAAGTAACAACTTTCATTGTGATTTGTGAATGAGGATTTATATCTCACTTTTTTTGGTCGCCTTCCTATTATCTCTGTTCTTAATATTATCCCTATAGAAGTGAATTTATTGTAAAGATACCTATCATGTTTTACCAGCTTTCCTCATCTCTTGCCATTTCCAGCGAAAAACACACTTTTTTATTGATTATAGGTTCGCGCTTGACCGCTATCTCACCTGATGGAAAGCGAGCAAGCGAGCTGGCAACTTCTTCTACCGTATTTCTTTTCCTGAGCCACCTTGAATAAACCCTAGCGGTAGCTGTCAAGAGCATCTCGCAGCCTCTTCCCCGGCTGACCCTGGCGATATCGTCCATCATCAAGTAGATACCTACTTTATGGAGGGAGATTCTTGCAATCACACAAATGTCAAAATATGCTCAATAACAAAAACAAGTATTGTCTGTTTGTTCTACTTAAGAAATAGTCAGACCGTATATTTTCCTTGCATTACCACAGGGAAAGAAAAACATACAGTGCGTCAGCTGTCCGCCCACGTTATTTTTAAATGTCAAGAAAAGGAAACGAGTTATTTAATGGGACCTACAAGTACATGGTGATCGTAGGTGATGGGTTAACAACCTATCATCTACGGTGTATTATTATTATTGAACATTGCGGTATTTCTAAATACCTACTTGTTCAAAATTCCAAGTTTAAAAATGGCAAATGGAAGAACCATTTACCATTTTTAAAACTGGCAAATGGTCCTTCTATTTGCCAGTTTTTAAAATGGAATTTTAAAATTTCTGATGAATTTAGATTCTTGGAACATTTATTCCGGTTAGTGCCACTCTATTTTCTCACCATTCTCTAAAGTGAAATATTAAATAGAAATTCTAAGAAATAAATTGGCAAATGATGAATTTTATTAAGTACTAGCTTTTGTCAGCGGCTTCGCCCGCGTACATAAAATATAACCCTTGTCACTCAGGAGTAAAGCAGCTGTCTATCGTTGCTAAAATTTTTCCAATCGGACCAGTAGTTCCAGAGATTACCTCCTACAAACAAAAAAATAAACTTTACCTCTTTATTATATTAGTGTAGATAATAATTCTGAACAAAAGATAAAGTTTAAAATTTTTTAAGGACTTATTTAGTATTTTTACAGTCATATCAACCTACACCACTATTATAGGACCTTTTAATTAAAGCAATTATAAAGCTGCAGTTACCGAAGAGTACAAAAGTGGAATCGTTTATGTTTTAATCACTCTCAGCCTATCCGATGACATAAAAAGCTGCGAAAAAATAAATCAGCAGGTGGAGTGTTCGATGACAGTGTCGATTAAATTCACAAGCCCCTGCTTATGTGACACGAAAGCTAATCGTACCGACAGACAAATAGCCTTATTAGGAAGGCATTTGTAATTGCACAGCGGCCAAAGTATCTTGGCACTTCGCCAAATAGGGAATTAGACAGAAATGTTCTTAACTTGACAGACTTTTGACGTTTTCCACTCAAACAGGGCGGTCCCCAGATATCAACTTTTACTGGACAGCCGGTATTTCTAATTGCTACTCAATAAAAACCTTAGATAATTTAGTCATTTTTTTTATTTACGCTTATTGTGTTAGGGAACTTTCTTTATAAATAATTGTTATTGTAGTCCATAAATGACGGACTAATTTTATGTGCTGCACAGCTCAGTGTAATACTTACTCTAAAAGTCGTTATTGCTTTTCTTAACAGTTCCCTGTAACCTAGGCGTGCAAATATGTACATAGATAATAATAGGTATTAAGTCTGTTGTTTAGTAAAACAATGCATTATCCAAACATAACTATAAATTTTATTACCGGTACTTTAAAATATTACATTTCTTAGCTTAACACCTCTTCGAATTTTATTAGTCAAGGAATTTAAACACTATGTTTTTCTACAAAACATCTCACTACAACTATAATTTTCCATGAAACGTACATACATAGGAACAAGATGCCATAAATAATAAACACAGACTGAGCTCATCCAAGTTACTGCATCCGCGTAATGAGTATAGAAGATAAATTGCACACCTGTAATGACGGTCTTACGGGAAGATTACGGGGCGAAACATACCATGATAAAACTGCCAGTACAATTAGCAAATCATAACTTACAACTCATGTTTTACAAACTCAAACTGGTAATCTACCGACAACTGCACTCATGAAGTAACAGTTTAAATCCTACCCTTGACCGTCGTAAATCAAAACACAATTAGCGCGATCTTTATTAAGACATCTTCGTTCGCGTCATAAGTGAGTCGTTCTAAAAATGGAAACACGATGCACCTGGCATATGCAAGTAAACTAGACTACCGTTCCCAATTCCCATTGAACACTTACGACATCGTCTTAGCCCTGCACTACAGACGCAAACTTGTTTGGTCGATACTCAATTTCGTAACATTTCGCCTCTGTGGGGTCTGTGTCTTGGTCAGGGCCGCGAGGCAGTAAGAAATGGGGGGAGGCGCGGGGAGGGGGGGGGGCGTGCGCCCGCGCAGAGCGGAACGCCAGATCGTGCTGCACCGCCGAGCGCGACCGCTAAAGCAGCCTCGGCTCTTGAATTGCAACATCGCTTGCTTTGTAATAGGTGTTGCCGGCTTGTGTCGCCTCATGCTGTATTCCAGCTCTTAGATATAGGAAATTAATAATTTCAAAATTATCACACACTGTATTTTTATAATAATGTCTTCTTAACCGAATTGCAATGATTAAATGTACTTAATTAAAATATTGTGTCATATTTTTTTGGAAACATTGATGTCTGTATTACATTTGTTGAGTTTAATGCTTGAACTTTAATTAAATAAACCTTAATATATTGTTGTACTACACTAGAAAGGAAATTTCTCAAAAATAAAAGAATGATGCTAAACTTAGCATAAATATGAAACTTCACCTGCTTGTTCAGTTCATCGATATCCTCCTATGCATCACACTACATTGTATCTACACATAGCTATTAGCAAAGAGAATCAATCATATAAAATATTTCTAAAAACAAAAATTTTGATACTGATTAAATCGTGAATATTTATAATTTTCATAAGTCCTGCGCTACTTTCTCAACAACGATCGCCTGGCTGCGATAGCGTTATTAATAAATATAAAGCTATTTAAACATTATAATGTATGATGGAGGAATATAACAGAAATGGAACTGCGATGTCTGCCGGCTCGTAACCGGTCGCGTAAGTCTCATAACGTTATCGTCACTGATGTAAGCGCGCGCACTCGCAGAGGCCGAAGAAAGGAGTCGCATGCGAAATAACCACTACGAGCTTCCAACGAAAAAACGCATTCGAAAACGTAGCTAAACATTTTAGGGTCACACCTAAAACAAGTCAGGCATCTAACTTTAAAGGGCTTAAGAAGAAAAATAATTGAATTCGTAGTAGAATAGCGGATCATAAAGCTGCTAATAAAATATGATTTTCAGATTGAAATGAATAGCTTGAATGATTTAATAACTATAAACAGCACATCAAAAAATAATGACACACAAAAATAGGTCGCACACAAGAAAAGTTCCCACAATTATGAAACGTAAAAAATATTGATAAAACCATCAAAGTCTATCAGTCAGATGAGGCAAGAAAACTTCATTTCCATAAGTCAAACAGCGACCTGAGGTCGTCGATCTTACAGACCAGTGGGACCGGATCTCGGAGGAAACTTTTTATGTGACCAGCGACTCAGCGGTAACATATTTACCCAAGAAAAGGCCGACATTACCACGGACACGAACATGTTAACTTTAATTTTAATTAAAAGCGTATCTTTGTATTATCGTCCTATTTAATTAAGTCATAAGTAAAGTGTGAACTCGCATCCTTTGAAGAATATGCGAAGTTTGCTTCGTAAAATATACGTACATCTTATAGATGTTCTGTAGACACAACTTGTCTAGCTTATATATAACTTATATATATATATATATATATCTTGGTGTATACTTAGCTTACAAAGGGAAGTGTGGGCAGTGTAGGATTAATAGTCTATGTATTCATGTTGCCTTCATGCCTTACGGTCAACCAAAATTTTATACTTACTATGCAATCATGTTGCCTTTATTACGGTCAACCAAAATGTTATACTTGAGTATAAATTGTAGGTACAAGCAGCCCGATTAAAAAAATAATCGGTAGGTACTAAATTGACAAGTAAATAAGAGCCCTTCATTCCATACAAAGGTGTTTTAATATACTTATAATTAGTAACAATGTATTTTTCAGGATTTCAAAAGTCTTCTTCAAATCATTACGATTTGTCCGCAAATTTTAATAAAGTAATTATAAAAATGTCAGTTCTTACTTAAAATACAAAAACTGTTCTTTATTATTTATGACTGAGGTATGACTGGAATTGCGTTAATTAAAGAATTAAAGTAATTACAATTAAAACCACTGAATGAATGTTTTATTATCTGTATTTTATAACTTATTTAAATAAAGCTGACATAGGTACTTAACTCACGTTCAAGTAACTATTACCAGTCTTGAATATGCTAGTTAGTAATATAAAAGTGTGCTATAGTTGAAATGGGATACTCGGTTGGAGACCAAGGGAATCCCAAGCGATACAAACCCCTTGTTAGACCCTTAACTATCACAGAATAACAACACAGGGCCCAAAAATACGCTATGGTCTCTCAAAAAATTCAACTGCTTTTTGCCTTGATATGCGTAATGTTTTATGTAGGCACAGTTTTAGTATATCAATAAAAATCTTAAAAAGTTAACACACAGCATTACCGTGTTTAATAGCAATGCTGATGGAAAGAAAAGGCTAGCCCTCTGGTCATAGGAAGAGTTAACATAAGAGCAATAAGCACTTGGGCCCTAAGGCCAAACACCCAAAATGATTCAAATAACTTCCACTAACGTTTTTTTAATTGATATAAACTAGTGCTTAACTGCGATCCCACTTGACCGTAAACAGTTATGCAAATGTTAATGGTGGAGGCACACTAGTTTATAGCCTAGTCACCTTAGCCTTGAAGATACCCAAGGTTGTTATATTTGGACCGTTTGAGCACCTGCATCTGTAGCAGTCGCCCCAGCTCTAGCTGATCAGTGTTCCTAGTTCAATGACAGGACAATGATATGAAACTTCGAAATGTGATACAACTCGTGTATCTTTTTTTTGTTATTCCGGCCATACCAACCTTCAGAGTGGCTCACCCTACTGTCTTTAGAACAAAAGTCAAAGTTCACAGTATAAGCCAAACACTGCAGTTCGCAGTTATCTATTGAAGGGGTTGAAATTGTTGCTAATAGCCAAATAAAGCTTTTCATATTAAGAATAATTTCCGCCCTTCATGTTAAGTTCCGAACACAAAAATTCTCTGATCTGAAGACGGGAATTGAACGGCCTAATTAGTAGTGTGAATTGCAGTCAGTTCGTTGCTTCATGGCCTTATTTAAAATAGACGTTCGAGTCCATCGAATCATTTGATTCTGCTTCCACGACAAAGCAGAAAATATATATGCAATTTGGGCCAAAACAGCAATTTAACGTGAAAGTCGAATGTCTATTTATCTGAAGTATTATTAAGACTTGTAATTTTGTAGTCGATGAATGAAAAAAAACTACAAAATCAGAGAACCCAGGAGGTACAGCGAGCTTTTTTTTTTAATTTTGGGTCTGAATTAAAAAACATACATTTTTGAAGCAAATCTACATTAACGAACGAGTGAGAGATACTTATCACATTACTACGATTAAAATGTCACAAATACAAGTCTATTCCAGTCTTTTTTTTCATTTCTTTTATCTTTTGACCCCTAAATTACATCATTGTTAAAACATTGCACATTATAACACAGCTATTTCATTAAATTAACAGCTTCTTCATTTCTGGCAAACTATTTTTTACTTAATATTGACTTACATAGCGTCTGACATCCAAACGACTTTTGCCACATCGGTCTCTGTAAATTGATTCAACAGGATTCTCCGCAATTATCGCCTCGAAATGAAGTTTTTTTAACAATGTTTACATACTCTCAGGTACCGGTTTTACTGTTTATTTAATATTCTAGACGCAACGTCGCTTTATTTATTTAACGTATCAATAAGAAGTCACGTTTCTAGGGGCGTTTTTGCGAATTTTTCTAGGAGTGTCAGATGATTTATATTTAAAATGAGCTTTTGTATAGTTCACGTTGGGTCTTGTAAATAAATTTTTCTTTGCTATCTTAGGCGTTTCTCAAAGATAGTTCATCATCATCATCATCATCAGCCTTTTAATGTTCCCACTGCAGGGACACAGGCCTCCTCTCTCTAGGAGAGGGAATGGGCCATAATCCACCACGCGGGCCCAGTGCGGATTGGTGGATGTCACATGTCTTCAAATTTTTGGTTCTAGGACATGCCGGTTTCCTCACGATGTTTTCCTTCACCGTTTTGAGAGCAGTGGTGATGAAATAAATTACACAAAGTAATGCGCCTAGCTGGGTTTGAACCCGCGACCTACAACTCGTAAGTCGGGGCCGTTACCACTCGGCCACCACTGCAAAGATAGTTATCTCGTACAAATAAATATTATTTATTGATGATAAAAAGAAATATATGCATAGTTAAGGTTTCCACTTCTTACGTTTTGGTCGAATTATTATTATTATAAAAAGTCGTCACAGTATGTCGAAATAATCGAATGCAGGTGGCATCAAATTAACACGCAAGTGTAGTCTCCAGGGTGGGTAAATTAATTAACTTAAATTCCCTTGTGTCACATTAAAACTTACTACACCTATTTCAAATTCCAAGTTTTTTACTAACTATTGGACCCATGTTGTCTTTATAAATAAAATTATTTTTAGTATAGTAGGTTGTCATTTAAATAAAATTCAAACACAATTTAAGGATTCACGAAAAAATTATAGGTATCACTTTTACAATATTAGCGAAACCGAAAGCTGCTAAAATAGAACAAATAAAGTCAAAAAAGGCGATAATGTTTGAAAATCATCAGACTCCCTTTCAATATAAATTTCACTGGCTAAACTCTGTAAATCCCGCTACATGACCCGTACGCATTAGGGCAGTGTGTGTTGGTTATGTATGCTCGCTATACGTAACTATAGCTACAGCGGTCGCACGAACCGTCTGTATTATGCGCAAGCACAAATCGTCCGGCATTCCTGCGCCGGCGCGCCGAGCGAGACAGACATGAAGATGATGTCATGTGTTCTCGCTCTGCACTCACAATCCTTTCCTTTCTACCTGTTGCGCTGTTACAAAAACCCGGTCCTTAGGGCCGCTACCTTACGTGTACTGAATGAGGATTGCGGGAGGCTACGGCTCGGCCCATATACAGATAGGGCAAGGGCTATTATACATACAAGGCGACGACGCGAACCAAAGCTCGTCAGGACTCTTGGGACACTATTTACCGTGGGGATGGCGGGCAAAAAACGTGCGTGCCTATGTGAGATGGTTGCATAATAGCAACTCGTTTGGGGAACGGGAACTGTGCTTTATTGGTGTTTGATTCAAACAAATTTGTGTGGAGTTCATGTATGTAGTAGATTCTTGTAACAATGAAGCCAGTTTCGTATAAAACAGGCAAATAGTTCTCGACTTTTCTCATTATTCTGCATGAAAACTGTACCAGAAATAAATTCATGAATTCGATGTAGTTAGTACGTGCATATTTGAATATTATGCCCGAAGTAGGTAACTTACCTATACATTGAAATGGTCCATGCATAAGTACCTGCATAAATGCTACTGCCGCATTTATCATTCAGGAGAAAATGACATCGAGTTATTTTTAAAGTACAGCCAACAAGAAATTTCGATAGTTAAATCGTGATTGTATTCCGAGTTCTAAATCCGAACGATCCAATCGCGATAGCACGAAGCTCGATCGTGACGTGGCTGACATTCGCTGCGCATGCGCGGTCCGTGATCTTGGCAATGGTGGCTGCGGCGCGGCAACCATCGCTATTGCGGTCGCTGTACCCGGCGCCCGCCCCGCGCGCCCCGCACCCCGCCCCAGCCGCGCCCGCGCACCACGCAGCCTTTTGACAACCGGTATACGTAGGTAGGTAGTTAGCTACACGTGAACATGCCTTGAGAATTTTCTGACGTTTAATTCACGTAACGAAGAGTTCTCACAATTGAACTTTTAATGGAACGGCGTAGAGTTCTATACGAGCTCAGAAGATTACAACATTTTACAAGTTTTTATGGAAACTACAATATAATTTTCATTTCGATACAGGTATTAGCCATCAATAGTCGTCGTAGTCATAATAGTTATTTCTAAGTGGAGAGATAGAGTTAAAGCGGTAGGTGGTAATAAATAGATGCTTTTAATAATCCTACAGCAAAATATCTAAGCACACAATGTTGTGTTTACTGGCTGTACTAATGAATAAATAAAGCGCTATTTATCAGCGAAGTACCGTTGCAATAGATTCAGTGTTTTAGGTCACAGGACATGAACATGCATTATCGATATATCCTACTTCCGCATTTACGCAAAGTAAAGCGAACATGGCCACAATGTTTCTAAACTTCTTCAATTAGTCATACGACTTGATTCTTAAAATGTATTATTCAAACATATATTCGAATTCGATTGAAAGTTTCATGTCACTAGATTTAACTATATACACCGGCACCGGGGCTTTTTGCAGGTTTTTTTTTACAAATTAATTCCTAGTAGACATTGTGATATAAAATTAATGTAGTTTTGTATGTCAAGTGTCTGTACAAATGACAATATACATATAAAATCATTGAAATACACGCAATCTTGATAAAATAGTACTGAAAATATTATTTTAGTATTAATGATTACAGCAGCAGCTAAGCTTGTGTCACGCGATTTTTTTTTATTATTCTACAACTACCACACAACGCCGTCTAGTCCCAAGCTAAACAGAGCTTGTGTTATGAGTACTTACTAGAAAACTGACAAACATATTTATATCTTTCTAAATACATACATATACATGTCATTAGATGACTTTTACCCACTGCAAATTTTTCGCTGTAAAAACTTCATGGAAGTGTCATCAACTGTTAATAAAGCACGCATTTAAAGCAGATTCGATGTATTTATGTACAAGCACCCGCCCCAACTTCACCTGGGTGTTATAAAAAATATTGAGATTTTCGGCTTTATTTATATTAAAATAACGACAGCCGATACATACATACACTTAAACCTTCTTCTTGAGTCAATTGTCTATTGCTGAAAATTGCATAAAAATGCTTTCAGTAGTTTTATGTATATTTATCACAAGACAGACGGACGTTTTATAATATTGTAAGATTTAAATACAGGTACTTAACTGTACACTAAGATAAAATAAAAATACAAATACTAAAAAATGCAAATAAAAATACATACCTACGATTGAGTCCGACACTATCGCAGTCCTTAATCTCTCTCAGGCAACCAATTTAAAGAAAACGATATTTACCTGCCACTTTATAATTCTTTCTGGCTGGTAGAGGCAAGGCTTTAGAAGAGTTTATTATCGGCCTCATCTTGCCTTAAAATGGCATAAGTATAATATAATAATAATAATATAATATCTCCACAACTATCACACAACGCCATCTAGTCCCAAACTAAGCGGAGCTTGTGTTACGGGTACTAGACAACTGATAAACATACTTATATATTTCTAAAAACGTACATATTATAGATAAATTACACCCAGACGCAGAACAAATGATCGTGCTCATCACACAAACATTTGTCCTGGGTGGGAATCGAACTCACGATCTCCCGCATGACTCAGGGTCACTAACTACTAGGCCAGTCACACGTATAACACGTACTTAATGCTATAAATTACCTATACTTACATTCTCGTATAATATCCAAGTCTATCAATTTTATATTACAGTAAACTAAAAAAACATTAGTATTGTATTTTATAAAACAATTACTAAGTACAATACAAACCATTCATTCCGTTACAATTGAAATGGATTTTTATAATCTAATTCAATAATAATAATTTTTGTAATCTTTGCAAGTGTGTATAACCATTTTCCATTTAAAATAGCCTGTCTATACTTATTGAATATTCTCTCTATAAATAGTGTAAATACGCAATTTACTTGGTATTTTTAGATCGTGGCCTTCTGAAGAAAGACATTGCTTTTTATAGTGCTATTGTATGTGGCTTAGTATGCATTTGTATAGACTGAACATTATCTACAAAATAAATAAGACGCTTGTTTTACAACATTTTGTCTCCAAAATATGTATATCTAGCGACTCGCCCAATATTATGCACTAGCTGGTACCCGCGACTTTGTCTGCGTCTTTTTTTCGCAATAAAAGGTACCCTATGTTCTTTCTCAGTGTCTAAAAATTGTCTGTGCCAAATTTCATCAAAATCGTTTGAGAGGTTTAAGCGGGAAAGCATAATAGACAGACAGACTGACAGAGTTACTTTTGCATTTATAATATTAGTATGGATGTATTATACATATAAACCTTCCTCGTGAATCACTCTATCTAGTAAAAAAACCGCATCAAAATCCGTTGCGAACTTTTAAAGATCTAAGCATACATAGGGACTAAGCAACTTTGTTTTATACTATGTAAAATATTAGTAAGTATGTGTGTGCCAAAATAGTTGCAAGGAACAGGAAATATAGCATCCTTAGATGCAAAACTAAATAACTAGCTAGTACATCCGCTACTAGAATACTATAAAAACCTAACGATTTGTGAATTCCGGTTGTCTAACGCCTCACTCTAGTGGAAAATTATTGTGCTATCTTATTAAAACTGTCTATTTTACAAGCTTTTTGTTAGTTTGCAATGTAACTATATATGTTAGGCTCAAATCTTGCAACTCATTTTTTTTAATCTGTTTTTATTTTCAAACAATGACGCATCCGTCTCAATTATATTTCTGAACTTTCCCAACTATGACTGATAGGAAAATCACATTCAGGTAACCTTTATCACACCTTTATCGGGGATAATCCTAAACAAAATGGATGACGACAAAATATACTAGACGTATGTGTCTATACTAGACTGATGTGTCTATACTTGACTCATGTGTCTATTCTACACTCATGTGTCTATACTAGACTCATGTGTCTATACTACACTCATGTGTCTATACTAGACTCATGTGTCTATACTAGACTCATGTGTCTATACTAGACTCATGTGTCTATACTAGACTCATGTGTCTATACTACACTCATGTGTCTATACTAGACTCATGTGTCTATACTAGACTCATGTGTCTATACTACACTCATGTGTCTATACTACACTCATGTGTCTATACTTGACTCATGTGTCTATTCTACACTCATGTGTCTATACTAGACTCATGTGTCTATACTACACTCATGTGTCTATACTAGACTCATGTGTCTATACTACACTCATGTGTCTATACTAGACTCATGTGTCTATACTAGACTCATGTGTCTATACTACACTCATGTGTCTATACTACACTCATGTGTCTATACTACACTCATGTGTCTATACTACACTCATGTGTCTATACTAGACTCATGTGTCTATACTACACTCATGTGTCTATACTACACTCATGTGTCTATACTACACTCATGTGTCTATACTAGACTCATGTGTCTATACTACACTCATGTGTCTATACTAGACTCATGTGTCTATACTAGACTCATGTGTCTATACTACACTCATGTGTCTATACTACACTCATGTGTCTATACTAGACTCATGTGTCTACACTAGACTCATACGTCTACACTAGACTCATACGTCTATATAGACTCATTTAAAACTGCATGACTCTCACAGGAAGACATAGACTCAATATGCAATCAAGTTCTAAACTAGTTAAGTGCGATGACGTTTATGCCAGACACATTATGTATTTATTTTTAAAATATTCAATGTTCAGTCCTCCGTGCGGGTGATAACGCTATAGATATCACGTAGGCGATGCTACGACCTACGTCGCGTCCTATCACGTGTAATTTGTTTAATTAACGTACAAACTATTATCACGTAAGGTGTTTTGAACTTATGTGCTTTGAGCAAACATGGTTATTACTTACTTAAAGGTCAATGACTTTATCAAGCTTTAGCTTAGCATGGCCTAATCAGTCCTAAAATATTTCCACTGAGACTTAGGCCTTCTTCCTAGGAGAGGGAATGGGCTGTATCCAGTAATCCACCGCGCACCTGCATCACTGGCTCGCGGACGGTGAGCAATGGGTAGCTCGCCGTCCGGTCGTCTGGTAAGACCGAGTCCAAGTCGTCAACGGCGCGCACCGTTCCCGCGCGCCTCAAGGAGTTGTCAGCAAACTGCAGGGGCCCTTCAGGGTCGAAGCCTCCTGGAGTCTAGAGGGTGGTGGAAAACTGTTACCTCGACTCCGGGAATAAGGCAAGGAAGGTACGGGGTAGGTTTTTTAGTCAGTAAGAGTCTGACACTGGTCTCCCGCTCCGCCCAAAAGCGGGTTTCGTCATTGGATGATTTTCACCTACCATAAAAAAAAAAAACCGCGCACCTGCATGGTGGATTACTGGCTCGCAGGCTGACTGGCAGGCTGTGGCCAAATCGCAAGGACCTCCTTGCGATTTGTTTAATGTCACGTCTTAGAATTTTTGATTCTAGGACATGATGTTTCCTCACGATGTTTTCCTTCGTAGGGTCACACAAAGTAACGAGCGCCTGGATAGGTTCGAACCCGTGACCCACAACTGGTGTCAGGACTGTTAGTTATCAAGCGTTGGGTGCGGAGAACCCTGGGGAGAATGAAAGAATAGAACTCTTGTGAGTACTTCTATATCAGAACAGAAAACAAAGAAAATTAATAAGAGACCAGGACAATATTGGCCTCACGGAAAAAAGAGCATGCGGAAAAATCTCAGAAATACAATGTATTGAAGAAAATTGTAATTAATATAAATTATATACATATAAGTATCATCTATAGGCTACTTGAGACGGTAATCAAACAATAATGTTATTCCAGTTGGTGTTATTTAAAAATATTAAAATTATCTCTGAAACTTGCAGAAAAATAAACGAATTATACCCTTGAATATTCAGGTTTAATAAATTAAACATGTATATATATCGTATAACTGCTAACTTCCATTTTCATCTAATTAACAAAACATAACCAGGTAATGAACAACTGTTTAAAGCAATATCTTATAGTTTTAAAGTAAATAATTAATTTAGTACAAATGTGCAAAGAGGTTTTAAATAATAACGCCTGTTTCATTTCAATTGGTACTACTGGTACAACTTAATATTTATAAATGAAGAAATACATTGTTTGTGTGTTAGAATCAAAATATTAGTACTTAATGAATGTATTCTTTTATATAAACTAAACTATAAACACTTTTATACTAAATCTATATACAATACTATTACAAAAAATATACTTAGGCATTAAAGTACAATACACCGCTGTCATCCGGAAATGTGTGGAAAATTTGGAAAACATGAAAAAATCTCAAATGTTGAATTTTATAAAGACTTTCATAGAAAATTATCTATTTTCATAGAAAATATCTTATTTTCATAGAAAATATCTTATTTTCATAGAAAATTATTTTGAACTTGATAGGATGAACAGTTTTTGAAAAAATTCCAAAATCATTTCTGGACTACGTTTTTCATTTAACTGTACATACAAGCATTTTTAATTTTTTTTTACATATTTTTTGTTCAATATATGATATGCTCTTCTTCTTAGTCGTACACTCTTGTCAGAGTGGTCGTGGTCATGTAGGGTCGCCCACTGGTGCATCAGGTGCGATCGCTGCCTTGGCGATTCTTCTTTCTTATGAGGAAAGAGAGTGCTATCTCTTTCCTCATAGATGGAGCTGTACATTAGGGGTTCTGTTACATTGTGACTGAGCGTGCAACGCTCATGGTCGGTTTTTTTTTTGTCAACTTAGAAGTTAGATTTTTCACAGCTTCAAGGGATCGCAGACTATGATTTTAATTTCAACTTGTTTGTTTAACTTCAAGTTGCAGTATATGATTTTAAATTCAACTTGATATCTCCACGCGTTGTTGAGATAAAGAATCTTGTCAGACAAACAACAAAATGACCCTATAAGGATTCAGTTTTTTTCCTTTTGAGACACGGAGCCTTAAAAGGAACATAAAAAGTGAACTTCAAACAACATCACTCATACATAAACGAATGTAACGCTTCATAACAAAATGGCAGGCTCGTGCGACCAATTGAATAATACGAGTGTTCACTAGAGTTGTAATCAGTGGACCGGTTCAAAACATTAATACTATTGCAATTTATTCCCCTATGATGCCACGCGCGTGCTTCAGGGCAATCATCGAGAATACATGGTGTGGTACCGTTGTACCGCGATCTATTTACACGGCACACTAGATGGAAGACGAAGCTTTGCCACTACGGGATGTAATTTACTTGCTCATCGTCTGATTTGGAATATAGCGGTGTTGGCAGGAAGCCTAGAAACCTGCTGTAGCTGCTTGTTCTAAAATGGTAGCCAGACTGTTCTCTAGTCCTTGTCTTGTGCTAAATCTTTTTGCTTAATGTCTGTCGCAACTTGTTTTAGATCTTCGATCCTTTAGCATTTAGTAAAAAACCTAACGTACAATGTCAGCAAAGAAAACACTTCAACTCTTCAAATCAGAGCGCATATGTATAGGCACACACAAACAAATCATCGTTTCAACTAAAATACGCCCACTGTTGGACACAGGCATGTCTCTTAACAGTCTCTCTTCCCCACGATCCTTACCAGGTCATCGCTCTAGGTTGTAGGAGAACTTGTAACGCTGCGTCTTCTGGTACGTGGTCGCCACTCCAGAACTGTTCGTCTCTCATATATATATATATTGTGTACAATAACTTGTAATTCGCAATGCATGTAAAATAAATTCACTAATCTCTCCCTCGGTTGAAAACGCAAATAAAGGCGACAGCAGATTTGAAAACACTTGTACAAACGACAGCTTCGATATATGTATATACAGCGGCACAGCAGTCAGGCAGTTTCAAGAAAACAACTGATGCTGATCCACTAGTTGTTTTAATGAAACTGCCTAAAAGAGAATCCTCAAAGAGCCGTTTTTTATTGTAGAAGATCAAGTTCGGCTTCAGTGGCAATGCGTGAGCGCCCGTCAAGTGCAAAAATAGTTTCCGTCGAGATATGTCGAAGCCTATCACAGTGATCTCAGTGGAATAAAGTCGAACCGACGTTCTATCTGATACCACAGAACATCGAGTTCGTTTCAAACCAACAAAAGGCGAATCTTGTGGAATGCATATATTTTAATCTCAAGAATGTTTTCGCATGGTCTGCTAAAAATAGTTGTCACAAACATATCTTCTTTAACGTCTTCGACCTTCGACACCTTAGCAAGGATTAAGAATGAGAAGTGCCTGCCCAATTCTACAAAAAAAAACTAAATTAATGTATTATCTTGAATTGAAACGGGTTTAAATTTCAACCGTTATTATTGTTTGAAAAGCACTAATTCATTAATTCCAAGATGTTTTCATAAATAATTCATATAAACATCTTGCTCATATTATCTATCTTAAATTTTTTTGGCGAACATCGCAAATTGGATGGAACAGAAACCAAACTTTTAACTATCTATGGAAATTCTTTTCTAAATAATTAAATTTTAAAGATCCGTCCGGATCACCAGTTTTTATAATTAATGTTAACACTATAATCTGATTAAGAGATTTCTTGTTCGCTAACTTATATCGCTATAAAATTTCGGAAACCAAAAAAAATGCTTAGTTAAATATACTAATGACATTCCTAAAAACTAGTTTTTTTAATTATTTGCCATTTTTTGATGTAATCACAGAAGATTTTTCGAGATATTCAAAACAAGTATTGTTTACAAAGGCATCTATTCTATACTTAAACGTTGGCACCAATACTGGTTGCCACTACTTCTTTGGTCATGAAAGAGGTTATCGTTGCCGAGAACTTGAGGCGGGTTACCGGCGTGGAACCGGCGCGCGCGCTGCAACCAATCATTGCGCAATCGACGCACACGCACTGTCCGGACGCCCCTCACTTGGATGTGCCGCGATCTATGAAGGAAGATTTAAGATGACGCTCATATTAAGTACTACGCTAGATTTTTTTGTGATAACTCAGAATAAAAAAAAAGCAACGCTTGTGAAGGAAAGTTAGGGTTCACCATTACCCAGAAAAAAACGCATATGATAACTAAAAAAAAATCAAACAACTGGAGTTTTAGAAAAAAGCAATTCAAGCAATAAAAATGTATCATCATCAATCAACCACATCACACTGCCTCGTTCATAAAATGGATTAATAAAATCTCAAAGTTCGTTTCTGTCATAGAACTCCTTTCAGTTCGTATCATTTATCATTATAGAGTATCTATTGATGCCTTTGTTTTTCTTATACTATACCGAAACCTGTGCTCACTCATGGCTGGACCAACTGTGTATCTCAAAAATGAGATACAAAAAAGTTGAAAATTAAAAGCAATACCTGCGGAATTTTAAACTGAAAGCATTTTTATATATTTTTGTAAGTTATCGCATCCATAATAACATAATTTAGTTAGTAAGTCTTTGGCGTGATCTCGGCGAAGGCAGAGAACTCGCACGACGAAGCTGCGCCGGCGCACGACTCCCAAACACGTGCAATGGTTGCTGAGCCCAACACGATTATTAAACAACCCGCGCTGCCCTACTTTGTAGCTAACCAGTAACCACTTAGCAATCGACGTTAAAATGTTGATCATGCAGCCTTAAATATAATCGAATTATAACGTTCCAAAACAACCCAAAATAATTCTTCAGTGTTCGCTTTTTATTTTTCAAACATAAAAATAAGTTCTAACTTAGGGCTTCATATTCAACTCATGTTTAAGTATAGTCATGCCAAAGTAAAATACGATAAATGAATGAACAGATTCATATATTTTTAGATACTATATTTATTTCAAGATAATTATATACATAAAGAAAAACTTACAACTAAAAATATATACAATTGGAGGTCTTAAAGCATTTCGTGATTTCTTTTAAGCAACCTGGTTAAACTGATCAAATTTAACTATGGACACAAATGACTCTATGTCATAGTCATGGTACATTCTAAAAATAATATTCGGCAATTTAACGATCACTTGTTACAAGGACTAACAAAAAACTCACGCAGTCGACTCTAACGCAAAATCGCTACCATTTTTTACTAAAAAACCCGACGGGACCAATTCGGTAGCGTATTACAGTTTTATTTTATTTGTGTAAACAACGCCTTGCCACTTTATGGAGTCGTTAGGTCCATTTTTTAATAAAAAAAAAATGATTTATGATCAGTAAAACGAAGCCTTTTTAACCATGAAAATAACATTAATCGCATTTCTAAGATTATTGCATTTGAATATAATGTTGTTAATTTTTCAGACGAACATACGAGTATCAATACACAGACGATATCAACTTTAAGTTTTTCTAAAAATGATATCGTGTGTTCTTAAGAAAATACAAAAAACATTATATGTCAATGTATCCATAACCATATATTGTAACAAGCCTCGCTTTTTGCATCCAACTATAACAGAAATTATTCAAAGGTGTAATATGTGAGATGATTAGATCACGATTGCGTTCATGTAATTATTTCATGTAGTTTATTTTGCATAAGATTATTAGTACAATTTAACAATATTTGTAAATATAATGTGTAACGAGAATAACGGCCGGCAAATTGTTTTAATGTTATTTTAAGTTGTGTCCTAGATGGCCCATCTTGATGGACTTATATACTATTACTTCCTACTTCCAATATATTTAAGTAAATCACCACCCAAACCACTTTTTTTCAAAATAACTACACTAACGTCACTTTTGAATCCAGAAACGTTGATAGCGATATAAACGACAATATATTAAACGTTGCAAGGTTTAATAATATTTACCTTAAGATTTATTTTTTGCCAAATTCACACAAACCCGTTCGAATATAATATACAATATAACCGTTGGAAGACCATGAAATTAAAAATTTATTTTAAACGAAACATTACTTTGAAAAATGAACTTACCTGTCTGTCTTTGAGTAAATTCATCAAGCCGTGTAATCTCACCATTCTTCTAAATCTTAAATGAATCATCACGTTCTTTGTACCGTGCTTAAAATTTGTTTAGCAAAAAAACTCTAAAACCCGTTTTCTCAGGACTGTAACAAGTGTATCGGGGAACTTAATCTCTCCTTTGGCTCGGATAAACCTCTAGATTCTTATCTACGAATTTCGGTATTTCTATGAAAGTATTTGTTAAAGCTTATTTGTTGCAAACATCGTCATTATAACCAAAACGTGTTAAATGCACACCATCTCAATAAGCCAGTATATCCGCTGGAATGAAAAGTGCCGGAAACTTAAGATCAAAAAGAAGGAAGTACGTGAATTGTACTGAGGTGTTCAGAAAAGTAAAGACGGCATGAGTAATCTGGAAGCGACATCCGACAAACTAGAATATTGTGTAGAACCATAACTGTTAAAGGCGATGCAACAAAAATATCCGGATGGCGTCATGAACATGTGGCATGAATGTCAAAAGCGCCGACACTTCCACCGCGACGAGCATAACAATACAATTTTTCCCGAAGTCCGCACTAACAACTGAAGCTGTAAAGTTTATTGATGTTATTACATAACTATCTTGTAAATCCCCGTTCCTTTTATTTTCATTGCTGTGTGCCCGTTCGGGTCTTATTGTTTTGCAAATCTCCCTGTTAATTGAAAGGCGGCCGACACTAGACGCTGCGAGGTAAGGACCTCACAGCGTCTAGTGTTACCAGGTAAGGACCAGGTATTAATGTTATTACTTTGTACTACATTTTTTAATAGTAAATTTTTAATTTACAACTTTATTAATACCTAGTCGAAAACTATTACTAGTCATCTTAGTTTCAATTTATAAGTTGATAATTTAAAAACTAGAAATTGTAAAGAATTATAAGAGGAAGGCTTTATTTGGTTATTCAACTGACATAAATTTTAATGCAAACATCCAAAGAGCCCAAAAATAAGTAATGAATGTTATTTTTACATTTTATACTGAGTGCTAAGAACATTTTATTTCAGGTTTTAGAAAAAAGAAAAAAACACGAATACGACTTTTCCTTTTATCCAGACAAATGGAGATGTTCTATAAAAAAAAAGTTAAAAGAAAAAATACGACAGTATTAGAACAAAATGAGATAGAACAAGCAACAACGGGCATACACAAAATAGCACTTTTACTGGTGCGTGTGGCTGTGTGCAAGAGCGGTGGTTGTGCGGAGGTGCCGGTGTGGTTCGGTGCGCGGACGCATGGGGCCAGGCGGGCGGCGCCGGCGCGGGCGGGGGCGGACCTGTTCGGGCAACGGTGTCGCGGGCACCGCACACTAGCTCTCAGTCCTTTCGCAGCGGCCAACGGTACCACATGTGCCGCTAACTTGTACGCACAAAATAAACATCAACAACGCGAGGAAACTTAACGTGCAGTGTGATATGATGCTGATTTGTGAATTTTAAAAGACCAAGTGACATAGACGAACACAAGAATCGAGTGTATGTAGTGACAATTAGCGCCCGAAGATGCCGAAAATCTTCCTGATCAAGAAGCGGTTGCATGAGCAGCAACTGGGGTTGCAGGAAGGGTTGGAATTGCTCGCTAGCAAGACAGACCCGCTCTGCCCTGGATCCCCGCTTGATGATGGTCCCATCGCTCTCCTCTCCAAAAAGGATAAGGATTGTATCGGTAAGTGCCCAAAATGTTTTATTTTTCACTTTGAACTTTTTACATATTCTCTTCCACATATTTTCAGTTTCAATTTCATTTAGTGGCAGAATGTCTCATAAAGTCATCTCAACCTTATTTGTCATTCTCATCTTTAACCCTGAATACTTCTCTTGTCATCTCTGTCTCATCTTTCATCCCTCCATTCTTTTAAAGGCATTTTTAACATCACTTTCAATCGTCATATTCATCGTTGTCATTCTGATCAAAGGTTTTATTTTTATTTATCATTTCCTTCTTAACGGCCACTTGCTTGCCCAAAAAAAAGATACTCACACTTGAACAGAATCCAGTTCTCGGCTCCGCTCCGCCAACAAATGTCTACCTGCGATCATTTGTGTGTCTTGCGTGATCCTAATCTATCGTTGGTTTTGTCAAATTGAGAGACATACTTTTCTTCTGCTTAATGTTATTCTGGGAATAACTCTGTTGAAACATTTTCTCCAGGTCTTGTTTAGGGTTAGTTAAGCCGATTTTTTCTGTCAAATTCTTCAAAATGTCTGAATCTTTTTCCATAATCTAAAGCTTCTTTCTTTTTGTAACGAGTCTTATTGTTATTGAATATTTTAGCAGATTAAGATAAACAAAAACGTAATCAACAGTCTCCTTCGTCACTGCACATTTTAACGGTTTCAGGTACCAAGCGTGAATCACTGATATAACTGTCATGTTTTTGCGTTTTTCCATGAATTGTTTACTCTCATAGATGTGCTAAAATTTGGTTTGATATTTCCTTTTAATTTTTTTCTCTGCTTGATATATCCTGAATTTATGAGGATATACTTGCTTACTACTGCTCTTGTATACTTATCTGTGACTTGAATCCAAATGTTCATCACAAGCTACTTCAATAGGTTATTCAAATCGCAGTGAGTACAGTGTTTGGAACAGTTCCAGGGAATTGAGAATCCCAGCTAGCAAAGACCAACTACTCTACATCTTTTTATTTTCTCAATTATGCTTGTAGACTTAATTTATCGCACAACTTATACAAAAGCCGTTAATGTCATTGCGGACGACTTTATTCTTATCTTTTTTTTAATCGTCCCTCACTTCTTGTTTTACCCATTGACTGCTTTTTCGAACAGAAACATTTTTAACAGATTATGTAGGTAGTAAAATGAAAATGCAATGTTACATCATGTAACCTTAATGTTAAATGTTATATCATTTATGAGTAGTTGCAGTTGGCTATTTTATAATACAATTTATGGCGATCAATTCATTGTTTGACGCTTTGATATCAAAGCAAAACACTTGATGATAATAGATAAGACAGCATGCAATGTCAACCGCCTATCAACAAGTTCAAGACATCGACTACTGCTCTATTAAAAGACCATGAGGGTCAACAAAAAGATCGGGATGTAACCATTTAAAAAAAAAAATCAACTCAAATATATATTTTTTTGAATCATGGAGAGTAACACACGGTACGGGAATTGACCGGATGATAGGTACCGAGGTGTCAATGGTTGCGGGACAATGGCGCGACTTCCGGCCGCCTGCCATCGCCACTCGCTTTGTATTTAGGTTAGTCACCGCAATCTCGACTGTCATTTCAATATAATTAACTTGTGTGACGTATATGTCCCGTATTTGCATTAATTTCGCTTCTGAGTTTTATTTACAATTGTTTTCTTTAATATATGTTTCATCTGTTTTACCATTTATAGAACGGACAAGTATGGGTATTTCATTTCCCTTAGGCATAACTTTTACTTGTATTGTTTCCCATATACTTACATTGTCGTAATCGAATATTGCGAATAACCGGACATCAATGAAGAACTATAAAATAAATGTTTAACATCACAGGTTATAGAACATGTTGAGTTTATAAACAATTTTACTATCTAAATACAAAACAGTGAGTCAACGTTTACCGTTAAGCCCGCATGGGTGAGACACATTTACCGGGAAATTTTACGTTTAAACTTTTAGAATTATTCAAAAATAGAGTGAAGTACGAATGAAGTAATTACAGGTGTGCTGGCACCTGTGGGTAAAAGGGCACGGATGAGTCGGCGCGAAGGTCGCGCGACCCCAACCTGCAGCAATGTGCACTATAAATAAGATGGGGAGCAAGAGGGCCGGTAGCGATAACTATTGACATTTATACATTGCCGCCTTTATATTGGCAAATGATTAAGGGTATAAGGAATTATTGCTTTATTTAAATGGAGTATTCCTTTGACCAATGGATGTTCAACAGGTTTTTTATGAAATAACTATCAAAGATATGTTATGATGATACCTTCTTTTTATTTATAAAACTTACAGTAGCTTAACTTTACAGTAGGTAATTAAAATCACAATTTTTATGCAATGTTATTACATAATAATCAATTACACAATCACTTAGTAAAATAACAATAATTAATTTATTCAAAGGCATGATTCCGTAGCACTACAGCAGTTCAGTACAAAAGACTTCAACGAGTTGTCCGGCTGCCTTCCCGTATCTACTATTATTATTATATCGGGTCAATAACTAGGAGGGTTCTACACATTAATTAGTTTGTTTTCTTGATATTAATAGTTAATAATCCCCACTATCTGCCCCCGCTCCCCGCAGCGTTGCCGTGAGAACCGTACGGTTAACTTGCCGACCTTCCGCGGTCATTAACAATACCCGTTACCAAAAACCTAATGAATTATGCAATTCTCACATTCTTAAGACATTATAGAACAACAGAGGTATTTAATTATCGTAATATTAGCAATTTGTTCCAACGATGTTGAAATTTCATTGCAATTTGTAATTTTTATTAAGTAAGTAATATTGATCGATGTTAGACGATAATAAGGTGTGACGTTACATATGGCAGTCACGTGAATAATTAAGAAGGACCCTGCGGTTTGCCGTACGATCGTGTGCCAATCCGATCCGAGCAGAAAGACGTCAATGCACTGTGCGCCTACATACGTAGAGTACTAGCCCGAGGCGTACTGTAAACTTAATTAGAAATAAACGAACGATTATGTACTCGGTGTACTATGGCGAGTAGTATAATACGAGTATGCTAGCTATTAAATAACTTTGTAGCTAACTAACTGACTATAAAACAGTGAGGACTGAAGTGGACTGAAGGACTGATGTTAAAGAAGAAAACTCTGAATAGCTACACTCTAATCCTTTTGCAAATTTAAAACTAAAGTTAAAACTAAATGGAAACCTTTTAGCAAAACAACCCTTATAATATTTCCATTGCTGGGACTCAGGCCTCTTCTCAGTGCGGATTGGTGGATATCACAGGACTTCTAATTTTTGGTTCAAGGATATGCCAGGTTCCTCGACATGTTTTCCTTCGCCGTTTTGAGAGTAATGGTGATAACAAATTCCACAAAGTAATGCGCCAAACTGGATTCAAACCCGCATCTTTCAACTCGTATATCGGGGCCATTATCATTGGACTATCACTGCTCTCTAGTATTGCTGTAAATGACACAAATTAACACCCAAATACAATCTAAGTATACCACAAATCCTTAACAGTAATTATAAAATCATCTCAACGATATTCAGAACCTTCACGGTCAGTATGAAATACCATATACAAACAATAATTTACTAAGCAAGTACACTGAACATAATACGTTTAATTAAACAACTTCTGAATCGTGCGCATCAATTAACATATGCTGTTGACGATCGCATTAAGGCCAAGGATTCGAGTTCAGATGCATCCAACTGTACTTTTAAAATACATTGTTCTTAATAAAACTATTGTGCTGGAAATCACGTATCGTCTTTGGATGAATGCCAATTTTGATTGACTTCATTCAAATACAGTGCCTATTTGAATGAATTCTGAATAAGACAATATATATCGAAATGTTTTTTGTAAAGAAATATCACTTCGACAGGATCCAAGAACATAAACTTATCTAAAAACAAGATACAAAGTATTTTACGCCTTATGCACTGAACTTAAAAATCATAACGTATCGATAATTTTATATTTGCGATCTCCTTAAGACCCGTTGAATTATTCGTTGAGAATAGTTGGGAGGCATGGTAGCCCAATCGTAACTGCTCCAACTCACAAGTTTTAGGTCGCGGGTTCATAACCGTTCAAGGACTTTGTGTAATTTATTTCATCACTACTGGTCTAAAAAATGTAAAGGAAAACATGTGTCATCCACCAATCTGAACTGGGCCCACGTGGTAGATTACGGTCCATTTTTTTTCCTGGAGAGGAAGCTATGTCCCAATAGTGAGAACATTACAAGATCGGCACCAATAGTTTAGAATATACGTTGTGTTCCAATCGCCTGATCATGGGCAACATGACGTGTTAAAATGACAAGCATGCGAGTGAGACAAAGACATGAAACTGTACACTCTACATAGTTCCATCCCTGTAACAGTTCAATTTAGGTCGTCAAATGAATCGCATTAACAGTTCAAGGTAGGGCCTCTATACTATAATTAGAAGCACATTTTATATCACTAAGAAAATGACAAGTAATACGTTACAAGAAAAGTAGGTACAAATCGCAGTCACGGTCCAAACTTGTGCGCAAATGTGACCGACAACAAAAACAAAAGCGCATGCGCTATCGCGTGTTGCCATAATATATGTGAACAGTAAATCTGCATCTTTACGAGTTACCAAAAAAGAAAAACGTATTTCGCCATGTGGCCGTGGCTATTGTATCCTTATCCATTGTACTCCAGCTACCTTTTTAAGGTTTTGCCTTTTTAAAGATTGGCGATCATAAAAAAAGCGATTACATTCAGAATAGGCGCACAAAATCTGTTCTTGGAACTTTGGTTGGTATAATTGTTGTTAATGGTATTTCAATTGTCAGGAGTTCCATTTTCTTGTAAACATTATAACACTTAATTGAAGTTTTTGTGTCAACTTTATTGGTTTTTGACAATGAGCGCGTAGAATATGGTGAGAACCGATTTTTAATTAATCGATTCTTCTGCATGTGGTTCATGTAGGTCCATTGCATAAACATCCTTAACTTAGCGTTCATCCAAAAAGCCGGCAAATTTGGGTGTTATTGTACATAATAAATAAATATTTGAAACGCAATAGGCTACCCCAATAAGCTTATAATATTCTATAAATAATATATAAACCCACATCTCCAAAAACTGGCAACTTAAACCCCATAACCTAGACCTCATCAGTTAGTCGGTCAAGGCGGACCCATATAAGGCATCCTTTGAGTTTAAGCCTCCTTTAAATATACTCCAACGCATTTCTTATTTCGAAACATAAACCCCGAGAACTGTCGAGTACATACTACAAGGAAATTGACTTACAAGAGTCAACATCCGACGGCGCACTTAAGTGACGGTTACTCAAGGGCTCGCCATATTTTTTTTTTCTTTTTTTTTTAGCAAAGATGTGCACGTGAGTAGCCAGTTGTTCTAGGAATGGTCCCACACATGTCCTCACAAACACTCTATGGTGATGCGTGATGGATACGGGCGATTTTAATTGCGAACTAACCTGTTTCCTATTTCTACATCTGCTTTTCTTATGAACTCAAGTTGTCAGACGTCTAGTTTTTCATTGCAAGTCATGAAAAAGGCAGCTTAGTGGAAAATGTGGGCTCGCTGCTAAATATATATCATCATCATCAGCCTTTTAATGTTCCCACTGCAGGGACACAGGCCTCCTCTCTCTAGGAGAGGGAATGGGCCATAATCCACCACGCGGGCCCAGTGCGGATTGGTGAATGTCACATGTCTTCGAATTTTTGGTTCTAGGACATGCCGGTTTCCTCACGATGTTTTCCTTCACCGTTTTGAGAGCAGTGGTGATGAAATAATATTACACAAAGTAATGCGCCTGGCTGGGTTTGAACCCGCGACCTACGACTCGTAAGTCGGGACCATTACCACTCGGCCACCACTGCTCTGAAATATATATTAATAATCAATATTTATATAAGAACACCGGGAGTTTGCTAAACTTTATTTGCAATATTGATAAAAAGGTCGCCACGAGCAAGTCACTACTTTTCTTGTGTAATTGACGCATGATTCACGGATAGGTCTTAGAAATAGTGGGTTGCGCATTAGTCATTTTAGAAGTACTATTCTATTTATCGATACCAACTTAAGTAAAAGCCTATTTCTCAAAGATTCTTTCCAATATTTCGCAAGAATTCGTAATATTTTTTTTGCAAGAATTTGACAAATGCAGAAATCATTATATGAAGTTGCTAGTCCAGCCAGTCTGACCACAAAAACATTATCCAAATGCATCTGTCATTAGTGGGTGCGGGGTTGCGGGTTGCGGGGTGGGGGCGACCACAGCCTGTGTCCAATCGCCTATATTGCGGAAACAATAAAACTCAGCGTCGATGCTCAAGTGATTGATATTATAAAATTCTACGAGAGTTGCCGTCAAAGATAAACCGCAAGCTGTTCAGCGATTATACGCGATCTATAGGCGATAACGGGAATCTAATTATGATGGAGTAAAGATCAGAAAAATCGTAATTACTCTTTAAACCATTTTGCTTTAATTAGCACAGAAAGAAACTACTTACCTCTTTTTTCATTTACATTACAGTCAATAAGAGGTTCGATATTCTTTGTGTCGTTTAATTTATTATTCAAGATTAAACTGATATGATCAAGATGACACTGAGATGTCACTCTAGAATTAAGCAAAGTAATCTTCGGTCAACATTGCAAAAATACATACTAATGTTAATAAACAATTGGCATGTTAAACGGTAATTTCAACAAATACTGTCGAGTGACGTAGCCTCGTCCGTCTCGTGCGGTAGTCTGCGCACGCGCAAACACCGTGCGAATATGTTCTCAACCACTTGCAGTGTTGCACAGCTTGGGTAAACATAGAACACAAAAGGTATAAAACTCATACATTTTACTCGCATCAATTCCACGATTCCTAAAAACGGTTTTCCCATTTAGGTATCTTCCAAATACTAAAGGTGTGCTCAGTTTGAAACTTTTTTTGAATTCTGGTACAAGTTCAACTTTGTGTGGATTGTTTGGAGTTTTTTTATACTTAATTTCTGCCCATTTTAGTGACCCGCTTTGTTTAATTCCATCTTAAACTTAACATGTGGTGTAGATTACAATTGCTGCACTACATATCTTAGTTGGCACGCAAACCGTCCACTAGAACACCTGTAACGCGAAGAAATAGCGACACGCTTTGAAAAGATGATATCACTTTTTTTCATTTGCATATAAATAACGCTGTACAGACTAAATTACATAAAATCAATTCCCGTCAAAAGATGCGATATGCATAATGGAGGTAGCGTTGAGTTTATGGAGGAGCCCATATGGTATTTTTGATAAACTTATATTCGTCATCGAAGCCACCGTCCATTTATCTCAAACATTTACGACCACCTAGAACAACTGTCACCGTTATCACAACTTTAAAATATCGTGTTACTTTAAACAATCTTTTGGAACGTCACTCATACTCTTCTGAGTAACAAAAAATTTATTTCTGTATGTAAATGGGACGAAGGAAAAATATGTCGTTAAAAATATAAGTAAAATAAATAGCGAGCGGTTAACCGCGGCTTAAATCTCGATCGTAAGGTCATCTCCTCCATTGTTGTGTCATGCGCAATAAAAGATAATCATTTCGTGTGTTTTGGAGCAATTTGCTGTGGACCGCCCACGATCTAGTACCCACTACACAACATACTCACGAATATGTAATATGTACCCAATGTGACATTTACAACATGTTCCAAGACTAAATAAACATTAGAGGACGCTTAGATGAGATTCACAATACGATTGGACATCCAAAAACACACGCCGCAAAAATTCTTATTGGCTTATTATGTGCCAGCATAATGCCAAACATTTTAATTCAAGGATCACTTGACCTATTTGATTGTCCCAAAGTTAACAGCTCCTTCTGAACTCGCCATTTTCAGCTGATACAAAATGTATAAGTATTTGATGACCATCATAAAACTCCAAGTCTTTAAGTTTTGTTTAAATTGCCCGACCCTTTTAAAATTTGAATAACGGTAATTGTTTTAACGGATAAACCAGTAAATAAAATTAACGTTTCCTACCATACAGAGGACACACGAAAACAAGCTAACCGATCGCCTTCTAAGATACCGGATTTTTTTTCTATTAGCTAGGCGAATTAGTTGACTCTAGCCTTGAACACTTCGCTAAACATATTTGGGTCATTAACCCTCGCCAAATCTGGTTGTGATTCACGCCGTGATCAAAATAATAATAAAGCGTTGAACAGTTTTTGCGACCGTTTGGTCTGAGAGACGTATTAGAATCGGTTTTTTGTGTAACAAAAGTGGTATTGAAAAATATACGGAAGGTTAAATAATTACATTTAGTAGGCGTACCAGGCGTGGGTCGGTAGGTATTCGTATTAGACTGTACCAATTCATGGCAAGATAACGCATGTGCGAACGGAACAAAGGCTTCGCGGGAAACAATCGCGTTACTTTAACAGCCTTTTCTTCCCTCCTTCAATGTCAGTCATCACACGTGAATATTTATGCGAAATTATTTTTAAGACACGACTAAGATATTTCGCTTATTACACAGCTGTAAAGACTTCTAAATCATAAATACTGCGAGCATTAGAGACGTCGGAGTGTTTGCAGATTTGTGAGTGTGTAACACGCTTACATATGGTCTGAACGGTCCACATGCGGTCGCACCCATGATAAATAATTCAAAACAAAAAAATGTCCTTCGAGCCGACCTTTTAACCGATTCTTCGCTGCGGCAGGCGCGGGCGCAGCTATGTACCGTGTGCTATCGGTACTTATGCTTATGGAAAAAAAGGCTTCAACGGAATTTTATGTGCTCTCCGTCCGGAGCGGTTCTTCATAGCTGTCTTACGTTTTATAATGCGTTAAATGCTAACAGCGTCCGATAACCCCGGCCGCAAGGTCATACTAGTCCGCCCCGCTGCCTCGCTAGTTTTTATTAATGCCTCGGGCAAGTTTTACTGCCGCCTCTACATGTGTGCCTTTGTGAGTTCGTGCCTGTGTGCCTACTAATAATTTATCATATTAAATTTTAAATATAACGTGTACGCCTCAAAGGCCACGATCACGTGAAAATCATCTGCAGATTATAAATCATTATTCGGATGTAATTTTTCAACTCAAATTATTATGAGTGGCCAATAAATCCATAAATTCATGTTGCGTTGCGAAATGATGGAGTAAAAGTGCACGTTTCTGGAGGTTTTATTGTATATGATGAACAAGAAAAGAGGAATTGTTGGCTAATAATAAGTAACATTTAAAAAACGTGCAAAAGCTGTCATAAACTATTATAATAATTAATCAATCCACTTATTATAATATCCACTTACGAGTAAGTACATTGAAGATTTAGTTATTGTTACGTACGTTTATTGTAATTGTAACAGCGTAACACAACAGGAGAACAACCCATAATTAATCATTTTAGAATAATATTTTGTCAATGATTAATGTGTCGATAATTACTAGGAACACGAATCGTAATGGTGCAAGCCGCAAAATGTGTTAAGGTTATTAATGCTTTACAAAGTTACGCCGTGATTGCTTGATATTATTACAATTGTAATTTAATAAGCAGGTATGCGTTACCAAAAACATGCTTCAATAATTGTGTCCAAATACTTATAAACGACCGTGAAATCGCAATAAGGCAATTATTATGGCAAATGATTTCATTGTTTCCGTCTTGATATTTTAATAATAGAGGTGATAGCAATCGTAGGTTTATAACAAAAAGTAAAAGTAATGTATGCAGGAAAAACAGCAGGAAATGTGCATGAACGCATGAGGTATACTTCACCACGAAGATCACGTTATTAGAATTCTGCCGATACACAAGGAAAAGAGCTTGATATACGCTTACTGTACGTAAGATCATTTCGCACACCAACGACTCACGTGTTTTTAGCTCCAAATTGTCTAAGAACAAGTCGGCCGCTCGAGAATCGCTAATTATTGCCAAAATGTGATGCGGAGAAGGCTGCCGTTAATGGCCAAATAATGAGTGTTCGTATTCAAGGTTGAAGCACAGTGCTCCTCGACAGGAAACACCGAGTAACTGAATAGATATGGACGCGGTAATTACGGGGCCTTGACTTACCGTTTTAGAGCAAAAACTGCGCGATTTAAATGTGTAACTCGTACATTGTGATTCATGTGATCTTGTTTGTTTTAATCGCTGCGAGAACAAGGGTCTGTTTACAATACCTGTCAAATAGAATAATAGAACACTCAAACATATGTTGAATATAAAAATTTCATCATAGATTTGAAACTTGATAAAAATTTACACGTATTTTTTACAAGTCGATTGAAGTTTACATCGCTTAAAAAACTTTAAGTACAAAACAAATGCGCATGACGCATTTAACTAAAAACTAAGGAGATAATATAGCAATCAGCGAATATTACGTCAGCACAAAACGCTAACGGTGATCATATAAGTGCTGATATAACCGTGACCGTGAGTGGAAGCGATGTACGGTAACACATACAAACACGTCAGTAACATGTTCTGATGGAAATCTCATATTAATGCGAAAAACATTGAAATAATTTGCAAATTATTCAGCTATTTAATACACATTTGCAAGCCTTGATAAAGTAAAATATAGTCGCTTAGAATTTTGACCTCTCAATAAGCACTTCTGATGCTTAGCATGTAGGATGGATCATCATCATAAAATTTCAGCCGAAAGACGTCCACTGTTGAATATAGAGCTCCCCCAAGCGCTGCCACAATAACCGATCCTGTGCGTCTTTTAGGATGCGTCGTCTTTTTGCATCCAGTAGGATGGATGTTGGATAAAATAGCTACTGTTCGGAATGCACTCAAAACAAGTCCATTACTATTTAATTATTAATAATGCTTACAACCATTTCTCATTATATTCTTACGTACTAATGTCGGGTCGTAGGACCATTTGGAATATTAATTGCAGTTAGTCTAGTTTCGAAATGCCAACTGTAATAGCGCGAAAATGTGATTACCTACCTACCTATTGCATTTTTGGTACCTTAAAAAGTCAAACTAATTAGGAACGCAAACTGAATTCTATTCAAATTTTAAAGTTCAATAGATTGCCTTTTAATGAATATTCAATGAACAAACAATTTACTTTATACAAATTAGGTTTATATAGTTTCTTTAAATCAAGTTGTTTATGTTGAAAATAAGTCTTTCTATTCCAAAAACCATGTATCCTACTTATAAAATTATGAAAAATGACTGAATAATTTTGGTTATAGCATGATAAACTCTAAAAGGTATCTCCAATTAACAAGGGTGTATATCTACATAGTAAGCTGATATCTCGTATTAATTAACAAACTGTAACACAACCTTGTCTAGAGGGCACGTACAGGTTTACACTTATCATTCCCTATTCGTTTGAATGTTTGTTTACCAAATTGGCAAAATTTTTATAAAAAAAAAATACAGTTTTTTTTTGTGGAACTACAGTTTAAGTCTTTAATTTGTTATGGTTATTTTTTAATCAAATGCATGACCATGTATGGGTCTCAGAATGTCCCAAAAAAAACGAACTTCCAATAATAATTATATTCTTTTTGTGTTTTTATGGGCATAAAGAAGCTAATTTACATTGATATATACGTCAAACTGCTATAATATATCTCTGTCACACATTTAAAACGTTATCATTTCCATCTTCGCCATATAAAGTGTGCCGACTACGGCATTCCACTCCATCTGCAGTGAATTTTATTCCAAATTC
Source organism: Mythimna loreyi (assembly GCA_029852875.1). Taxonomy (NCBI): domain Eukaryota; kingdom Metazoa; phylum Arthropoda; class Insecta; order Lepidoptera; family Noctuidae; genus Mythimna; species Mythimna loreyi. The sequence goes on from CM056783.1 coordinate 14,853,734, forward strand.
GTGGGCTATTTCAAAGTCGCAACGTTATTTTTTACAGTGCAATATCTCTGATGTATATTTACATTCGTGGAGAATTATATTAAACGTTAGCTATACGAGTATGTTATCTAAAAGCTTTACCTTTTATGAACGGTAATGTTAGAATTGGTTGTATTCATCAATATTTATTCTATACTAGGTACATAGCCAACTCGGCTAAAGAAAGGGCTGGTAGTTTTATAAATAACAGTTTTTTTTTTTATTTGTACCTTAATGCAGTTAATCGAAGTAACCTTTAAAATAACGCGCATCAAGGCATTATCTTTTAAATAAACTTGAGTTTTTTTTTATTACTATTTTATCGCCATTTCAACACTCCATTATAAACGCGGGGCACAGGTGCGTCCCAGTCATAGCTTTATGCTTATTATTTCTAAAATAATAGATTTCAATCTCTCATCTTCAATAGCTGTGGCTAAAATTCTTGGCCGTCCAATACTGTCTCGTTGATAGCTTTGACGTTCGGACTTGGTTTTTGTAAACACGTTAAATTATTGGGGTACCTCGTGTGTGTAAAAAGAATTCTAATTAATTAAGCAGTCTTCATTATTTCCTTCAATAACTGAGCAATCGACTTTATTGTTATTTTGTTGAAACGTTGTGTTTTATAATATTTCAATAACATGAGTGGTATGGGTACTACATAATAAGTCAATAGGGTAAATATAACATGTTACTCAATGTAATAGCTAAAATCTGGATTCTCTCGAGAAATGACATAGTGTTGAAAAAAATAAATGAAGTTCCTATGTTGATTCTTCACGTGTTTGTTAGACTGAAACGATTTTTTATTTAAAAGTTTTATTAGCAAATACTTTATTTTATCCTGGCATGGTTTGTTTTTTTTAAAAAAAAAACCATGTCAGGATAAAATAAAGTATTTGCTCAATAAACAACTACATAGGTACATATATTATCATTTTATGTATCAACGTTATTATCCTTCGGGGCACAGAAGTGCCCCACACGTAGGATCGTGTAACTTCTTTTAAAGGCGCCTAGGATATGTTGTATAAAACAGCAATTTTGTTGCTAAACGACCATTTTAATAACATATTATCCGTCCTGTTTATTACATTCTCGAAGCGCATACATATGCATTAATTACTAAAAAGACTGCATTATATTTATGTCCCTTGTAGGTCAAAGCTTGCTCAATAGCAAGGGACGACTTATGGACAGTTCTAAGAAACCGACGAACGAATGAACGTAGCATGCAAAAAGAAACAAAATATTTACGAGGCTTAAGTGCCGCTATAAAATTGTCAACAGATACAACACAAACTATCCTTCTTCATTCTGAAAGCAATACAAACTTGTGGCCTATGGACGATGAGATTTAAAATGAGTCTCCGTTTCACGCCCGGCCGCGCAGACGCATACAATTACAAGCTCATACAAAAAAGAGCCCCAACAATGCACAGGCATCGTCCTTGGGTCCCTAACAAAAGCCGAGAAAGGGCAAAGAAACTCGTTTGGGCCAACCTTGGGACTTTCACTGACTACCTACGCGTATTTTGCTATAATAGAGGATTTTTTTTTAAAGAATTACGACTTCCTCTAATTTTGGAGTTCACTTTTATTTAAAAATGTTGCGTAACAAATTGCTATCAATCTCTGATATTGCTCTGTTCAAATAGTACCTTTTTTTGTTAATAATATAATATTAAATACAAATTGTACTGTACGAAATAATATAAAATAAATGGCTGTGTATCATATTTTAAGAGGAATCTCATGAAATATGATATACAGCTATTTAACACTAAAGTACAATTTAATGACAGGTAACATTCAGTTCAGACTAAATGTTCAAAACTACGGTCAATGTATGGCAGATTTGGGTCGAGATTGATTCTGTCGCACTGCTGTGTGCTTGCGCGCCAATTACAATAATGCGACAAATACATACAAAAACATTATACACACATATATACAACGGTGTGAGCGTATATGTGGAGGCGAGTATTACCGTTATGGAGGCACATACCAGTGACGTCAACGAGGCCTCATGCCTCCGACGCTACATGAATACGTTAGTAAAAAGCCGAGGACGAATAGTTACTATTTTATTATAACTCGTTTTGTCTTCATTTCTTCAACTATGTACCTTCATGCCACCTTCATTCATATCATATTTACTACATAATTTATTTAATTAAAAATATAAAAACCGATTTGATTCTTGATTTTCCGATATTTATTATTTATTTTTCTTTATTTCAGAGCGAGATGTGTTCGGCGAAAGCAATGGCACAAGAAACACAAGAGACAAACGTTCTAAGGAACCCCGATTTGTATCGTCGATATTGGGAGGTGATGTCCCATATGGCAGTCACAGAGGACACGTTCTCACACAAGCAGAACGTAAACAATACTTGCCTGTCTTAGTAAAAGATAAGAAAAAAGAAGACAAACCTTTAATAAAAGAAGAAAAAGATACGCTAGACAGTGAACCAGTAGTAGTACTGCCCTCCAGAAATACCCCATCACCAGAATCAGCCCCCTCACCTGGTATTGACAACAGTGTTACATGCCAAAAAGTATCAGTAATACAAAGAACTCCCTCACAATCACAATTTCGTGATGGAAAAAAAGAGTTATCTGACGTTAGCATTCCGCCAACATTGCCCACTCCTGAACCAGAACAAGACCAGCCCATTGATTACGTCATTGCGAAAAAACGTGGTGAAACTGAAGATGAGGAAACAGAAAAAAAAATAAGGGAACAAAGAAGAACAAGTAGTTCCAAAATCGCTAACGGAATTTTGGCGAGGCCATCTTTTGTTCTGCGTAATTGTCCAGCGAATAAAGTCCCTGGTATTATTAGTGCTGCAGCGGGTCATGGTCGATCAACAGGTAACACTGGTTCAAGTGGCAGTTCTCAAAGTAGTGGGGGTTCAGGGAGTTTTAGTTCTGGTGGCGGCGGTACAGCACCCTCATCCGCTGGCGGTGGTGCGATTGGAGGCGGTTCAGGAAGCGGTGGTAATGGACGTGATGGTCGCTCTAACTATGGACCAAACAGTCCACCTACAGGAAGTCTTCCTCCCTTCTACGAAACTTTAGGGCCATCCACAAAGGGTGGCCAGAACTCATTTAACGCCAATAGCAACTTTTCTAATGAATTCAACATTATCAATGGATTCAATATGGACTGTGAAAATAACGACAATGCTACAAACTTCCCAGAACAAAGTAAACAATATTCACTAATGCAAAATGCTCACTATGGATTAGCGCTAAAAGATGAAGAAATTGACTATGAAAGCAAATTAGAAAATATAGGCGCTATTGGTAATTATGGAAGTAATTTTGACGAGTCAATGGTAGTAGATATGGGAGAAGATGTAATAGATAACTATCAATTCGCCAATACGTTGACCTTCCCCGGACCAAACGAAGGAATATTAGGAAACCTTTCGGACTCAGCTGAAGACTTTGCTAGTTTACTAAACAATCATGTAGAATCAATAACAGATTCTGATATTAGAGAATCATCTTCAATTACTCCAGATTCAGTACACAATCCTGTTGACATTGAATCATTAGCAGAACAAGTAAATTTAAGTAGACAATACTATGAAAAGGCCAACTATTTAGCATTCGCCAGCCAAGAAAACCAGGGTTCCTCTTACAATTTTGCTAAAGAGCGGCCAGACCTATTGATGCAACTTAATCCAGCGCTTCTACAACACGGTGAAGGACAAATGCAACAGCTACAAATTCACGTGCAACTTCAACAAAGACAACAAATCTTGTCTCCCGGATTCCCCTTCACTAGTCATCCTTCTCTGGACCTGGATTCACCGACCGGCACATCATTGCCCTCCCCCGGCGGGAACAACTCCCTGGACGGAAGCAGTCACATCGAGAACGCGTCCCTCAGTCCTGTGACTGTAAGTCTCAAGAAATCCTCTGCCGGCGATGGCAAAATTCATGTCTTGCAGCAAAGGGTAAGCATTATTTGATTTTAAGGCGAAGCTTTAATCATTTCCTTTCTTCTGTGTCGTCGTATAAAAATAAATACGCCATAGAAGTTGTAATAAAATACGTTTTATTACGCCGAGCCTAAATCAACTTATGCTTTAACTTACTGCATTTCAAATTGTATTTGTGTCCCAATAGAAGTTATATTCTTAAAATTCAATATTGACATCAACTTTTTCTTCTAGCACAGATCTTTTCGAAGCACATTTTCACTATCTTCGCACTTATGTAATATAGAACATATTTAAGTCTTATAATCTGTTTATTTAATTACAGTTGGGTCTACCAGCAGAACTCCCGTTGGAATTCATAAATGGTGGACATGGTGTCAAAAATCCATTGGCGACAGAAGCCAACGCAAGACAAAGAGAAGAGGAAAAGAACAAACAAGTATTAGTTAGCGAAGACGATCCCACGAAGTTCGTCTGCAGGGTCTGCTCCAAGAACTTTAGTTTACAGAGGCTGCTGAATCGACATATGAAATGCCACTCGGACGTGAAGCGATATTTATGCACCTTCTGTGGAAAAGGATTCAACGATACGTTCGATCTTAAAAGACATACGAGGACGCACACGGGTGTCCGACCCTACAAATGCAACCTCTGCGAGAAATCGTTTACCCAAAGATGCTCTCTGGAATCCCACTGCTTGAAAGTACACGGTGTTCAACACACATACGCGTACAAAGAAAGGAGGACTAAGGTAATGACCATCTCTTGTTCCTTCAAAAACCCCTTACATCAATATATAATTTGTTTATAATCATATCCGATCATTTAACTCGTAGATGATGATGAAATTTTATTTTTTACAATTGCATTTGCCTTAAACAAAAATCAAAAACTTATTACCTGCAAATAATGTTCGACCAGAATATATTATATATAGCGTATTTTTTTAAATTAATTACAGATGTACGTCTGTGAAGAATGCGGACACACAACATCAGAACCAGAAGAACACTACATGCATCTAAAGAAGCAGCACCCTTATTCCCCTGCGTTGCTGAAGTTCTACGACAAACGACACTTCAAGTTCACCAACGCAACGTTTGCAAACCAGCTACTAGGACAGCTGCCAATGCCAGTACACAACTAAACATACATAATGATCATTTCATAACTGTTATAATTAGAACTTGCAATCATTAAGGACATTTTTTTGTCTATGGATCAAACTATACATCGTCAGTTGAAAACAGTTGTTGAACATTTTAAGGTACGAGTATATTAGAAGTTTTGCAATAGTGGCGAAATCATTTTTAATTTTACACTACATGTAGTAGTAGATGTAGTTACAGAATCATAAACAAGTAAAACGGGGTGAAAGGAAACAAAACTTTGGTTAGGTTTTTCACTTTGACACCATATTGTTGGCTTCTACCAAAGCATTGACTTTTTAGAAAAACAATTAATTAATAAGTTGATATAGTTAAATGCTGCAAAAAATATTAAAATATCGTAAAAATATATTTTAAAGTTTTGTTTCTATTCACTCCGTTTTACGGTATTTAAATGTTTGTTTACGAGTAAAATCACCATAAAGTATAAACCCCAAAATTTTCAGATATTCCACAACTGTTTCCAATTGATGACATGGACATGCAATGGGCATTTTTCTTTTTTAATGCACCCTATTTATAAGAACAAATTGTCTCTAACGATTACAAGGCTCAAACAACAGGTACCAATTAAGGTATCGGATTTTTTCAACAACATGGTCAATCAAATCGAACGAATATGGCATAATTAAATGTACTTAACAATACGAATTTATTCCGTCCGTTTTAAATGTTTCTAATGTTTTACAAAAAAACCCAGTTCTTAATTTAGTTCAATTTGAGCCTGCACACTCGAAATTCCTCTTAGTTATATAATTGATTTTGTCTTCCAAACTACTATTGTAGACATTCCGTGTTTTTAGGTAATTCAGATGTTTTGGATGAAAATACGGAACAGTATCCATGTTTTGTTCCATTGAAAAAATACCTTAATTTTTTAACAGTCACTGTGAAATAATCCACTGGCCTATAGTTAGGCATGACTGCAATTAAAAAATCAAAGTATCGGGTATTATGTGCAATCTTTGGTGATGGTACGGGAATATGTTTAAGTTTAGTATTAAGTTAGACTAAACTAGCTTTAGACCGATTGTCTCATGGAAATCGATTGTAAGTTTCATTTCAAACCAGCCAGGATAGACAGGCGAGATTATTGTGATGACAGTGATGAAGTAAAAGTAGATGGTGCTAAATGTGACGTACACGTTGCTGACTTGAAATGAAGCGATTTATGGATTGGATGACACTTCTTGTCCAACCCATATGCAAATATCAAAGCTTTTATGCTTTGGTATAAATTAAATCCACGGTAAGGAATCTCTTTCCTCGTTTTAGTGATACTAGCTCCTAATTATTTCTCAAATTAATAACACAAATTATGTCACAATTTTAATTTGTATTGTAATTGTAACTATAGAAAAATGTTATGTTTGTTTTTTGTTTTGTACTTGAATAAAGTCCAAATTTTTTAAATTCGATAGTGGCGCCCCGTAGCTGCGCCACGATATGTCGTACCAAGTTGAACTGCATTTCTAGAAGTATTTATATTATTTAAATTATAATATTGATCGGTTACAGTTTGTGCTGTGAGTGTGTGTGAGAATTATGTATTGTGTAAATGTGTAATTTAATGCGTCAATTGTTATAATTTTAATTAGACATCAAGGTCGCCTTGATGAAGCGCTTCCGAGTTTTTGAAAGAGGGTATAAAAGACTATGATGCTCAATTGATACATTTGCGCTTTCACAGCGAAGCTTGTGGATAAATTAGGTACTTAAAGAACTGTAAATATGTCTAAATTTAGAAAGTAGTAGTAAAATTTTGAGAAAGTAATATTACCTAATTATGTTAGTAGTACCTACTTAGCATTTATGAGATTTTTTAAAAAGATATTGTTAAAGTATTTTGTACAATTGGTAAGATTGAATAGATCTGAACTTTTATATTGGCTTATCATTGGTCGATGCGTCGACGGCGGTCCGTAACATTTGTGATAGCGCAATGCCTTCGTTATACATACTTGTCTGTTGCATTTATTAGCATTTCAATACAATTTCAGACTGTATTTTAAGAAACAAACAATTTGTTACTCTGTATTGATAAGCAATATATCATCAATAAAACTTCTGTTGTTTCATTATGCATACCCCAATATAACATGACATACAAATAATAATTAATCAATTAATTATTTGCTTTATCATTACCAATCAAACTAGACCAATAACTTTATGGTTCGAAGGACAGAACTATAAAAAGATTGTCATCAGTTATTTAATTTTACTCTAGGGCAAAACAAATCGAAGTTAATTTCACCCCAGTGGATAAGATATAAATCATAATGATGATGACATAAAATTTTGTTTCTAAATCCTCAGTTTTCGTTTTTGCTCTGAACTTTCAAGACGTATTGTCTAAAAATGAACGTGTCCGTTAGAAATCAACTTATGCAAGATTATGTAAAAAAGCTAATCAACTTTATCCGAATACTAGAAATTAGTGGATTTTGTCGCTTTGTGATTAGAAAAGGCGAAATTGTCGAAAGAAACCTTGTTACTAAGTTCTACAACATTTTCGTTCTAATCTACGCCAACGCTAGTGCATCTTACCTGTTGTGGTTTTCCAACCCGAATGAACAGTATCTCAGTTTAGTCGAGTATATAGCAATACTGCATTTTACGGTATTTGCAAATTTACTTATCTTAAACATAACTTTTGGTGACGAATATGCTGGTTTGAACTTGATGCTACACAACATAGAAATTGACATACTGCTCGGAGCTGAAGAAACTGCCTTTATGCGAGAAGTATCAATCGTCTTGTTTAGAATTATAGTAACTGCGATAAGATTCACTCAAGTGTTTGTCGTGGCTTACATGTATTATGTATTCCACGTTTCCATCGCGATCCATGTGGTAGGAAGTATATACTTCCTTTGGATATTTTTTTCTTACGATGAATTTTGTATCTTCGTATACATATATTCAATTCTGACCACGAGAATTCGATTCCTGAATGTGGCTTTAATGAAAATTACAAATATTAAAACTGAATATATTCCGAAACAAGGGCTGTTCCACAAATTGTTTTGGAAAGATGAGTATGACGAGCTGGTGACTTTCCATACCAGGTCAGACACGAAAGATTTTTGTGTCGTTCTTAAAATATGTTTTGATCAAATCCGAAGGCTAGAGAGTTGCTTCAGTTTTGCTGTAAGTTTTCTATTTCTAATTAATTTTTAGCCCTCAATCCTTCGATTAAATAGGAACGTATTTTAAATTTTCAGATGGCTTTAGGTGTAGTTACTGTCGTAGTAGGCTCATTGGTAGCAGTACAAACATTTATCATGTATATTCAAACTTCTGACGTGAGTATACCAACTTATCACATAAATCTGCGATTGTAGATATACTTTCTTTCTGTGAGATTTCTTCTTATATTTTTATAGACAATGATAATACGAGCGACTGCTATGTTAGGCTGGTCGGGGGCGAGTTGGTTTCACTTGCTTGGAATAAGCTTGCAGTCGGATTTGTTCTTCAGACAAATAGAACAAATGAAGCTAATCTGCGCTTACATACAATTAAAACCGAATACTTCTGGTTAGTATAATTCTAATACCGTAAGTATAAATTCACTAAAATCCAACAATCCAAAAGATTTCCAACATTTTTTTTTCCGTATTTAAATGCTGTGGCCAAATCTTAGAATGAATTCAACCATTTCACAAAATGGTTGTATTTCATGGTATAAAACTTTGCCCGCTGGCCACATTTTGATATGGGCTAACCTGCTAACCAAATCAATAAAACTGCGTTTAACGATATGAACATCAAAACTCACTATATGGTCAAACATGAGTGACCATACGGTCCCACCGTAAACGCGGGTTTGCTGACAGCGAGCAATGGGTAGCTCACTATCCTATCGTCCGATATCAACCGGACCGAGCCCAAGGCGTCGACGACGCGCACTGTTCCCGCACGCCTCAAGGAGTTTTCAGCAAAACCGTAGAGGCCAGGTAGGGTCCAAGCCTACTGGGGCCTAGGATCTACTTCTGAAAGGAAAGCTCGGCCCTGGTATGAAAGGCAAAGAGGGAACAGGGTGAGTTGCTTAGTCAGTAAAAGTCTAACACTATCTCCCACTCTGCCCATGAATGGGAGTTGTGACTGTATGATTTTTACCCATAGAAAAAAAAATGGCCATACGATAAAATAATAATATAATGTAATATTAACATCTTAATTTTTCAGCGGAAAATTTGCGACTCACGAAAGAGATTTTAAGCATTTTGGAAGTAAGAGATGCCTATATCTCTGTATACGGTATGTTTTCTTTCAACACTGGTTTGGCGCTGTCACTTGCTGCATCTACATTCGTATACATTACAGTTCAACTTCAGCTGGCCTTTCCTAACTTAAAAGAAGTGCACAAAGTTGAAAACACCACTTTACCTCACGTTGAGTTTGATTTTGATCCGGTAAAGGTCAAAGAGTTTTGGTTCCTATAACTTTTTTGTTGTTTATTTAAGGAAATAATGTTTACTGTCATAAATAAAATCGTCGTGTCTATGTCTATGAATTTATGTTTTTATCATTACATAGTATAAAACCAAGTTGCTTACCGCTGTCCCTTTGTATGCTTAGATCTTTAAAAGTACGCAACATATATTGATGCGTTTTTTGTAATAGATACGAGTGATTGAAGAGTAAGGTTTATGTGCATAATATATTCAATATCAGTACCCGTGCGAAGCTGGGGCGGGTCGCTTGTTTACGATAATTCAAGATTTTAGTCGGTATGTTCATTGTTAAACCATTTCTATGAGAAGTAAAACTAAAAGAATAAATATTCTGTCCATACAAGTTCAAGTAAACGCGGACGTGTGCAAAATGTTTATGAAAAGCGTAAAATTGATGGTCGCATAACTAATGCGGTGTCTTACTTACTGTAAGGATGACTTCATATTAGAAGACGTCAAGTTGTTATTTATATATCTTATACTATACTAGCTTTTGCCCGCAGCTTCGCCCGCGTACAAAAAATATAGCCTATGTCACTCAGGAATAAAGCAGCTTTCTATTGTTGCTTAAATTATTCCAATCGGACCAGTAGTTCCAGAGATTACCCCCTACAAACAAAAAAACAAAAAAACAAACTTTACCTCTTTATTATATTAGTGTAGATAACTAGCTTTTGCCCACGGCTTCGCTACCGGCAACAGAAAAATGTGATGAAGAACCACTCGACTGATTTTGTGCAAACTTCACATAAACCATCTACTAAATGATCCGAAATATTTGGTTTGTATAAGTAGGCCCGTTCTTGAGTTATAAAATTACAACGAAAAGTGGCATTGATTTTGATGTATATCATTACATTGTATAAAACAAAGTTGCCTTTCCCTATGTATGTTTAGATCTTTAAAAGTACGCAACGGATTTTGATGCGGTTTTTTCAAATAGATAGAGTAATTCAAGAGGAAGGTTTATGTGCAAAATACATGCATAATATAATCAATAAATATAGTAGCCGTGCGAAGCTGGGGCGGGTCGCTCGTTGATGATAAAATAAGACCGTATTTCTCCTGGGTCCGCTATAAATTAAGAAGAGTTAGATCAATTTTAATGAATTTTGTTAAAAACAACAATATAACTTTGCGCTACATTCCAGTTTATCGAAAAATACTTAAACACACTTTTTTCTTTCTAAACGTGTTTCAGGTAACTTATGTATTAATATGAAATCAATACAAAAATAAAGTAGTAGTACTTAGTAGTTATTATTGTCAGTTTAAACAGGAGTAGGATAATTGTATATTGTAAATTATTTAAGTTTCCTCAATAAGCATAATATTTATTATTAAATCTTATCTTTTATTAATTATTATTAAATCAAACCTACACCCCCACCCCAAACACCATTTCTCACACACATATCACACATTTCTCTTCAGAAAGGTGGGGACCTTTCTGAGGAGAAATGTGTCGTTCGTTATGACACCCACGATACCCGTATCATGGAATCCTTAAGAGCGTAAACTAAATTTAAAAAAAATGCGTGCGAACACTTACTTGACTAATTTTATGGTGCTATACTCCAACAAGTGAACCGAGCCTTAAGTAGGAACATGCTATCCTAGACGCACGCAATCCGTTAAAATAGCACGAATTGAGATTGAAAAACTGACAGTGAGTGAAACAAAAGTCTAAAGCAATAAGTGACAAGCCATTTAACACTCGAGAACTAATTACACTGGCAATTGTTTAAATTTCTATTTGAACAATATAATATTGTTTTTCATCGTTACGCAGATTTTATATATAACGCGTATGGGGCTGCGTACATGTTAGTAACTAATCGGACGCTGACGAAACTAAAGCAGAATTTAAAAAAATAATTAAGTAAAAATGAAGAACATTTTAGTTTGTTTTGTAATAGCTGCGGTGTTCATATACGTGGTAAGTGTGTAATACAATCTTTAGTTTAAATAGTAAAAATTTTGAAAAAAAATAAATTGTATATAAACTGGTGTTTGACTGCGATCCCATCTGATGGTAAGCAGTGATGCAACCATTGATGGTGAGGCACTAATATATCAAGAGCCTCTTAACTCTAGCCTTGAAAACTCCTAAATTCCTAAGCATAAAAAATAACTTACTTAATATTTATAATCATGATTTATATTTAATATAATTTAACCTTTAGAACGCCGATACACCCGCGGCACCAACCACACCAGCAGCACCGACTACCCCGGCAGTAACGACCCCTGCAGCTGGCGGTAAGACATAAATAAAAAAAAAATAGTTTTCATATAACCTGAAATCGCACGACAGGATCGCGGCAGACTAAAGAAATGGTGGGATGACTTAGATGTCATAGGAATTGACAAGAAGTGGCTTAAAGCAGATAACGCCAGAATAAAATTAGGTACATAATAGAAACACAAAAGGTGTGCGTTCGCTCGGAGCTCAAGAGTTTCATCTTACAGCACTGCTCCCAAACTAACATACTTAAATAGTTTCGGAGCAGTGGTGGCCGAGTGGTACCGGCCCCGACTAACAAGTTCTAAGGTCGCTGGTGCAAACCCAGACAGGCGTACTACTTTGTTTAATTTATTTCATCACCACTGCTCTCAAATCGGTGAAGAAAAACATCTTAGGGAAACCGGCATGTCCTAGAACCAAAAATTCGAAGATAATTATGTAGGTAACTTTCATAAGTTCGCATTGGACCCGCTTAGTGGATTATGGCCCATTCCCTGTCCTAGAAAGGAGGCCTATGTCCCAGCAGTGGGAACATTAAAAAGGCTGGTGATGATGATGACTAAATACTGTTTGTAGTCTTACATTGCTCATTCATATACTAGTATTCCCTAATTCCGCCATAAGCTTTTTTGTCCTAGACAAAACATGTAGTTCCTCTTTGACTAAAAACCATTTTATATTCATAACGCATCAGTTTTAGGAACGGGACAAAGAAACGCGTAAAGGAATTTAAATGCATTCCCTTCATTTGAAATAAGTAGCTATCTAATATTCCGAAGCTGAACTTAAAGTTCTTGTATCGAGTCGTAGACACATTTAAAAAACTTAATAAGGTTGTAGGTAGCCAGAGGGCTTAGTCAAGTTGATAATTTACAATCGTTAACGCTAGTAGAAAACTTCAAATGTACGGGAATGACGTCATCTTAACGCTCAGTTACATGGTCAGAACAAAGGAATCGAAGGCGTTGCCCACTCGAGGCGATCGGCGAAGCGGTTGTAACTTGGCTAGGCCTGCAGATATTTATTGGTCTGCAGAAATTAAGCCACTGGCAGTTAAGAGATGACCAGTCTCAACTGATCACAGCCGTTCACGAGCTTGATGCGTGCATCATCAATTTAATTGATGAGTTTTCTTGGAATTGGTCACGTTTTCAATCCCTTTGTTCTGACCATGTGTTGATGTCAAAACAAAGGAATGGGGGAGTAGTCAACTCAAAGCGTTCGACGATAACGAAACGATCGTAACTTGGCTATGAGGGGGCAGAGGTCTCTGATTCACTATGCTGCGGTCGTTTCTAAGTATGAGATGTGGTAGACGTACGATAGTAGGTTTATCTTTTGTGCCCTGACTTTACTTCTTGTTTTCGTTTTGTCTTCAATTATTCATAAAAGTGAAGAAGGTTGCCGAGTTTATAATTAGTATGTACATGTACTAGAGATAAAGTTTTTTTTTTATTGATATAAATCAGTACTTGATTGCGATCCCACCTAAGCAATCAAGCAGAAGCAGCAGAAGGTAAGCAGTGATGTAATCGTTGATGGGGTGGCACACTAGTTTATTATTAGCCTATTCACCGTACTCTTGAAGAGACATAAGTATAATCGAACAAGGACGACCGTAGCAGGTTGTATAGTAGATTTTATTTTTACAGCCACCACAGCAGCTCCGTCTCCTACAACACCACCAGGTGGTAAGTGTATCATCTCTTTATCTGTAGGTATTTCATATGTTTTATACACCGTTAATTTTTGATCGCTTTAGTCCCGTGGAGAGTCAATTCAGTACTTACATGAAATAGGTTTGTAAAGATAAATATATAGTTAGTTGTTTTTTAAACCCGGATTAATTTACGCATGTAAGAAATTAATTTCTTTATGTAGACGTCTGCTGGGTGAGTTCTAGGAATGACCTATAGGTAGTTAGTACGCAACGACCGACAACTACCCACAAGATCATAGCCCCTTTACTTAAAGAAATCTCAAAACTTCGTACATGCGTATATATGATTTTAGAAAAAAATATTTAATTTTTAATTTTATCTTTAAAAATCGATAGTGTCCCATATACCGGATCGACCCTCCATGCGATCACGAGCTTTTCCAAACACGGCTGCGAGGTTTTATTTTGTCGATGAGCATTTCAATGAAGTGATATTCAATCGTACTTTTTCTACAATGAATTTCTGAACGGTTGAACGCGTGGTTACGCGTAGTTTTTAAAATAACATTAATCTTCTTATATTTTCTCGATTGAGTACTAGAATCAATTCTAAAAATATTTAGCTTTTTTAGAACGTTTTTAATATCATGCAGATTTCAGTATACCCGTTTTACGTCCGTATTGTAAGCATTAGGTACAATTAATATTTGTATGAAAAAAAAAGGTCTTAGGTTTTGCCCTGCATGCAGAAAATTTCAAAAGATAAAAAAAACACGTCTCACGTGCGTATTGCATGCATAAAAATAAATACTTGTGTGAAAAGGACATTTGCGAAGGACATGCATGCGGATCCGCAAATGTGTTGAAATCCGCACGATATTAAAAACACACTAAATAACAAAACCGTTAGACAAACAACATGAATACAGGTTTTTTCAGATGCGGCCACGGAGGAACCTCCCACTACGGACAAACCCCCAAGTAAGCACGTAATATATCGCACATTTTCTTTTGATGTGGGAAAACATTGCCTTCAGCTCAGTGTGGAGTGGCATCCTTAAGACAAAAGTAGCATTTTATTCCATGCGCCTCAAGGAGTTGTCAGCAAAGCGTAGGGACCCAGCAGGGTCCAAGCCTACTGGGGCCAAGGGTTCGCTTCTGAAAGAAACTGCCCTGGGTATGGAAGGCAACGAAGGAACGGTGTGGGATTTTTATTACGTAAAAGTTTTACACTATCTCTTGCTCTGCCCAAGGGCAGGAGATATCATAGAATGGTATGTACCCACCGAAAAAAAAATATAATAAAAAAATTTAGATTGGGAGTATTTCAAAGTGTGCCTACAGCAATCGCCTACTGACAAGCTACAAGCAAGATTGACATATCGAAAACTACAAGCAAGATTGACACATCGAAAACTATTGATTTATTATATACTTTTGTGCTTAATAAACTTTATCGTGCACCATTACACATACCAAAAGGAAACTAACTAAACTAACGAACTGTGTGTATCAGTCGGTGTTCCATAAGCAAGATTAGGAAATTATGCCATACTAGCTTTTGCCCGCGGCTTCGCCCGCGTGGTTTTGGGGTTGGGGTTGGAATTTCCGGGATAAAAAGTAACCTATGTCCTATTCCGGAGTGTATCCTATGCCTGTGCCAAATTTCATTCAGATCCGTCCAGCCGTTTTGGCGTGATTGAGTAACAAACACACAAACATCCAAACATCGTGACTTTCGCATTTATTATATTAATAAGATAAGAAGTAAGATTTATACCTTATTATTTTAATTTCCCACAGTAAAAGAATCTAACATTTGCCTTTATTTTTCAGTAAATCCCTTCCAACTAGGCTATCAGGCCGTGCAGGACTTCGGAAAGATATTATTTGGCGGTACGTAGTTTTTTTTATTCTACAACTCTTAAATTTAACTTTCAATAGATTTCTGTTTTATTTTTTAGGTAACGCAAAAGGAAAATACTAAACCCTTATAACATCACTTTGTTGTTTGCCTGGCTGTCATGACCCTTTATGAAACACGTGGAGTTATCAAGTTATTTAAACCAAACACTCAAGTCTGCGGTCCTTAGAAGCTGTAAAAAACTTTCCAAGCCAACGAAAGAAAAAAATTCGTCCGATAATGTCACAAACAAAAAACATATAATTCGATACTCTCAATGGAATCAAAATTGTAGGGTACTTAACGTTGACCTTAAAAATTGGCACGAAACAAGGTCCAAAAGTACAAACAAAAATAACAAAAAACTGTAAATATGTAGTTACACCAACTAAAAAATATTTTTTTGATATTCGAACAATCTCTCGATTTGGGAACTTAACTGATTACTTAAGTCAGTTCGTACGTAACCCTCAGTGCGCGAGTCCGAACGAGTTTTGCCCGGTTTTTTTTATATTATTTTAATATAATAAATATTTACTATCATTACAGCATTCACGGGCTAAGAAGACGCTGGCAGCAACCATGGACCACACAAAATATCTAGTTACTATTCATTTGTATACTAGTTATTTGAATGATGTAGTTGCCGACCAATTTCTTGAATAATATTGAATTGAAACTACTTATTGTAGTTTTAATAAATCCATATTGTACAAATATTAGTATGTTTTATTTATAACTAGCTTTTGCCCGCGGCTTAGCTCCCGGATTATTCTACCCTACTCTACCCTACTCGGTGGGAGAGTAGAGTTCAGAATTAGCAAATATACTACATAAAAAAAGTAAAAAGTAAAAAAAAAGTATCATATGTCCTTCTCCTGGCTCTAAACTACCTCCCTGCCAATTTTCAGCTAAATCGGTTCAGCCGTTCTTGAGTTATAAGTGGAGTAACTACCGCGACTTTCTTTTGTATATATAAATTGAGCTAAATTTTGAAATGATTATCAGTTTCATAATGTGCACTATCATAAAACTGGTCATCAATATAATTATATAAATATTAATGCCACTTTTCGTCGTAATTTTATAATTCAAGAAGGGGCTTACATATCCAAACCAAATGTTTATTTTGTTCGGACTATCTAGTAGATGGTTTATGCGAAGTTTTCACAAAATCGGTTAAGCGGTTCTTTATTTATCACATTTTTCTATTGCCGAGAGGGAAGCCGCGGGCAAAAGCTAAATAGTATTGACATAGACTAATAAGAAATTCACATTATCCAGAGTATTTCTTTTTTATATTTTTGAACTATAAAAAGAATAACATATTATACTATTTCATTCACAAAACATGCGCTTGAACCCGAAATACAATACAAATAATATTAACTGTAATTGGAATCTCTGTTCTCTTTATCTTCTATTCATTACGATATTCTAAGATCTATGGTCTAAAGTCTTAGAAGTCCTTCTTCGACGTAACAATGTCCTCTGGTTATGGCTTAGTAACAAAAGTAGACATGACATCTTACCGCATTGCGTACGTGCACGTTTCCGCATAGACACACCGCTTAGCTTCTGTGGAAAGAGACATTCGTATGCACAGCGCTTTTTCTCTCCTTCGCACACCACACGCGAAAGGTCAGCCATGTCCTTAGTAAATAAAAAACAATACGTCAATTAACAGCAATTTATTGCAGCAATATTACATACAAAACTAACAATGATTTGTCCGTAAATTCGTCAGAAAACAATACCCTCAACTAATTAAATGACTAATCTGTATAAACTAATTTGTGTTGTTTCGTTTCCCTTACAAATCTAATTTACTAAGCTAATAAATAAAAGTAAAAAATGAAAATATTCACTACATAAACATAATATGGGATTTAATAAGAATTATAATATACATAATAAAAAATAATCATTAAAAAAAACATAATACGACAAAGGCAAATAAAATTATTTGTCTTGCGGACGTATTTTGTTTCATCGTGAGTTATTGTTCACGTCGTTATTGTATTGTATAATTATAACATATTAAATGGCAGAAGTTAACACTTAGAGTGCCTTCAAATTAGCCGCAACGTGCCGCGCGACATCAGCGCGGCAGCAACGCGTCGGCCATGCTGCTTTAATTTTCCAAGAATGTTATATCTCCTGAGGATATACTGGATTGCCTACGACAACCTCCAAAACGTCTAAGGCTCTTAAAGTCAGTGTTAAATTGTTTATTACCAGCTGAGCTGATGGGCGGACGAGAGATGAGAGGATAGTATCACTTATATAATTACTTATTGTAAATTTTGAAGCCAAAAATCTCTTTTATATTAAAACCGCGTGCATTACAAGTCAAGCGAGTCAAGCAGTATTCAATAGGTCACAATTACATCGTATTATACTAAGTCACAAATATATAGCACTAAGCCACTTTTAGGTTGAACAGCAGAATGGTAAGCAGTTAAGCGTCTATTTTAAATACATTTTAACTACATTTAATCACAACAGCAACATCAAAATACATTTACACACACATATGCACGTGATGGTAAATATGGCATCGAGATTTTGTAAGGCCTATAACGCAACTGAGTGACTATTTTTTGAAAGGATAATCATCAAAGGACTCCTGTCTGAGTGGAGCAAGATGGAATGTCAAACTTTTTCTGACTAAAACCCACCTGTGTACTTTCAGTAGCTCTTTGTAGTCCAGGACCTTAGTAATCCTTTTCTTTGAGTTACCAGGCAAGTATAGAAATAAAACGAACATTCTAAAACCGAAGAAAGAAGACATCGTGCCTTGCACTAAACAACT
Source organism: Mythimna loreyi (assembly GCA_029852875.1). Classification (NCBI taxonomy): domain Eukaryota; kingdom Metazoa; phylum Arthropoda; class Insecta; order Lepidoptera; family Noctuidae; genus Mythimna; species Mythimna loreyi. Next base: position 14,871,969 of record CM056783.1, read on the forward strand.
CACGTAAAAATTAAGAGGCCCAGCCCTGACACGGATGGGTTTCGGTGAGTTTGACACACCCACTTGCACCACCTTAGAGCAGAATTTGATAATACATTAGCTTTGTATAGCGACATCTCTGTCATACCAGTATGACTGTCTCTTTCTAAAGCTTACTTTGTCATATTTACGACTAAATAATATTTATTGTCTATCATTTGCAACTACATGGCAAGTAAATTGTTTAATTAAAATAGTTATATAAGGACACCCTTTCTATCGCCCCGCATAAAGTGTGAGTTTACGTTGGAAGTGGACGCGCTGCTTAGCTTGACGTCTTGAGGTTGGCTGGAACCACGCTTGTCTTTCGACAGCTGTGCTACCTGAGGAAAGAGAAACAAAGTTATGCTAGAAATATAAGTACTGTTATTAGGATTAAATATTCTAACACGTAGTATATTTTTTTAGGGAGAAAATTGTTGAATTATATTATGCCTTGACATTAAAATCATTATTCACTATAAAAACTTAGTTCAATTAAACTGTGCTCAGCGTGATCTAGTTTAATGATTCTTTTCAAAAACACGGGCATTTAAAGCCGAAACTGAGTTCTAAACTAAATTCAATTCATAGGGGTGCGCGGTGAAACGCAAAATGTAGCAAAATGTAGTTGTGTATAATCTCGATTACACGCTCAAACTGTGTTTTGTTTTAAATAATCGCAATTGGATTTCTTGGTTAACAAGCTTTCTGCTAGCAGCTTTACCCGCGGATAACTAAGTCTCTCTATACAAACTTTTGATCCTCATTGCATCCCCTTAAGGCGTGAATTTTGGGTTAAATAACACGATAAAACTGTTAAATGATGCAAAAAATTCTGCTTATACAATAATTTGTTAAATTATGAGATAAAATTTACTTTGCCTCGCTGCAAACAGAACCTGGCGATTTGGCTGAAACCTTGTATCGGACGAGGCTTCAATACGCTAGTATTTTTTTTTTTTAGCTAGAGTCCATTTCACCTGTTATGTTAAATTAATTGTTATTTGAAAAAATAACCCACCATTTTGAACTTGTTGCTCATTTCCCAGAATGTGTCCATAATTTACCTAATTACACGCGTTAGAATTCATTACAAACTATTTGCATATAAATGAACAATATTGTTCTAACAATATAAAGACAAGAATCAATACGGTTGATTGGCCTCATAATATATTCATACTTCAAGGAAATGGCTAGCATAGAGGCGTAGTGATAAAAAACAATACTGTTAATTTTAGGATCTCTTTATCTCAAAAAACATTATATAAAAAGTTTTCCATTACGAAAACATCGTGAGGAAATCTGCATGTATTCTCGTATTTCTCGTAGAACCAAAAATTCGAAAACGTAACTTTCACCAACCGGCTCTGGGCCCGCGAATTACAGCAAATACACTCTCCTAGAGAGGAGGCCTAAGTCCCAGCAGTGGGAACATTAGAAGGCCGATGCTTTGCTATATTTATATGTAGCTCTCTTATTCTATTTTCAATAATTATATTATACGCTATTACCAATAAGATCGGAGCGGTGACCAAAGAGGCGGTTGAAACCGACAAGGACCGGCATCCAGTAACATTCTATGCGCCACCGTATATACAGAGAGTTTCATTAGTTAGTTACTGGGATCAGAGCTAACTGTTTTCACAATTGACAACGGCCAAAAGAAAAGTGTTAACTTGGTTTATGCCAATTACTTACCTACTTAGGTAAGTAGACATTTATTATTTAGGAGATATTTTAGTACTTACAGCATCGTCGATGGCCTTGAACTGCCAGTTCCAATGTACTCGGTACAAGAACGGCCTGTGGTCGAAGCGATTGTCATCAGGACTGTAGGTTTCTGCATGGTACGACGGCGTTAGGACTGTCATCTTGTGACGATTGATGGCGTAACAACGGAAGAAGTGCTTCACTTTCTCTGCGACCTGTAAAGACGAAATTGTGTAGTTGGAGCCGTATGTACAGAAAAATATCGGGGTTACGTGACCCTGATTGATGAATGTGATAAATGTTACTATCTATTAATACTTATTCATAGATACGTCAATAGAAAGAATTTCGTCAGATTTGTGAACGTGAAAAACAATATACCTCAGATGCACACCTTAAAACTAACACGAGACAACTATAAACAATGATAGTATAAATAGTTAAAACTATGGTGCAGCTACTAACGCCAAAGTCCTAGCAAAAAGGGATGGTCCCGCCTTTGGAAACTTCCCAGCATGCTTAGTCAGGTTGATAATCTACTCTTTTACAAAAGTAATGTATATCATCTCAACAAAATTCGTAGCCAAGTTCACATCTTTCAATTTTTTCAATCTTAGAACGAAATGTACCCTTCTTACAATGTTCATCACTATATCCTGTAGTTTTCTAGTATAAATGGTTCTTACACTGAGATGTTACCGTTTGTAAAAGAGATTCAACACGAAACGGTCGTAACTTGGCTAGGCCTGCAGCTTGTATTATGGGTACTAGACAACTGATAAACATACTTATATATTTCTAAATACATACATTTTATAGATATATTACACCTAGACACGAACAAATAACTGTGCTCATCACAATAACATTTGTCCTGGTTGGGAATCGAGTCCACCTCCGGCATAGCAGTCAGGGTCACTTACCACTAGACCAACAGACCAGTCAGATCGTATAGAAGATTTACGAAAAGAATTTAAACAGCTTTTTTTAAACTTTACCTCTTGCGGTGTACACTTATCGCTCCACGTATGCACCAGCTTATGGAACATGCTGAACGGTCCACAGTGCTGCGTCTTTCTCAGCCGGCCGAACTCAGACAGTTCAGCGTACGTCATGCCCATGTCTTGTTCGTCCGTCTGTGTGATCTGCCCGTCCGCCAGTGGCTCCAGTTCGGCTGTCGGAGGGGCTTGTAAGATCTCCGAGAGGGATGGCAAAAAGAATCTGCGTGAAAAATAAAATACCTTATTGAAAATAATTATTGAAGACGGGCAAGGCACATCGCACGCAGTGGCCGCTGGGGCCAAAAGGTTCTGGAGTGGCGACCGCGTACCGGAAGACGTAGTGTTGGTAGGCCTCCCACAAGGTGGACCGACGACCTGGTCAAGGTTGCTGGAATTCGATGGATGCGAGACGCACGGGACCGGTCGTTGTGGCGATGTTTGGGGGAGGCAAAGTCCAGCAGTGGACATCTTTCAGCTGGATTGATGATGATGATTGAAAAGAAAGAGGTCATATATTATATAGGCCATTCGTCGATTACCATATTAAAAAACATAACTCGTCTTAGCTCCTAATGTATTAAATTGTATTTATGGTGTACCTACAATAAAGAGTATATTTATTTATCTAGCAGTCGGGAAAAGAACACACATATTGGTGGTATTATAAGTAAATCTTGATATTTGGGAAAATGACATTTTACAATATTTAAATTGCAATGATTAAAGTCTGTTGATGAATTTTTGAGATCCCGAGCAGTGGAGCGAAAAGGTTAAAATTGGTTTGAGCTGCAGAATTGAATTGAATTATTAATTATTAATTAAATTGACTTGAAAACGAAATCTGATAGGCCCTCTCGCTCTACTGTAGTGCGGAGAAGAGGGGAATGTGCGTGTGATTGCAAAACTAGTTTTACTTTTTTTTCAAGTTTCATACTTTGCCTGGCTCAATATTCGGCCACATCATGATGATTGCACACCTCAAAAAAAAGTTCGCCATTTCGAGTAAATAAACTCACCTATTTTTAGCATACTGCAGGAAAGATTTAAGATCAGTCTTTGATATTCCACCAATAGGGTTTACGTCGGCGCTGGAACAGTCATACTTGGTCATGTAACCGCGCAGCGCTTCATCCACGTTAGAAGACCCTAGGACCAGTAGACCACCAGGTCGGCCGCGCACCCAGAGCATCAGCTGGGCGAATAGGTAAGACAGAACCATGCGGAGACGGGCCTGAAATAAAAGGAGATTTGAAGAGGATGTTTGGTCAAAGACTTGACTTTACATATATTAGGTTCATTCAAAGATTGGCACAGAATGTTGATAAAGACACGGCATGGGCGGATTTCGTAGTTCAAGTTAAGTTCTTATAATCATGCTGTTTCCAAAACAGTGACAATATTTTAGTTAATTGCGATGTAATTCTATAAATAGTAAATTATGACACAAGTGTGTAATATAAGTGATTACCGCTGAGTCGTTATTTAGGTCCGAACGAATAATATTTTTCTTCACAAGTATGTTGAAAAAAGTCGTATTATACGTGAGTATTGATGATTACCATCCTCGGCTCTCTTAAGACTCTCGCCTCTGCACAGAACAAGCCACTGGCTCAAATGTAAATCTTAGCAGTAAACAACAATATTACACACATTATCATAATGTACTGTTGGCGTTATTTTTAGAAATGTGCTTATCAATATCCTTTTCTTCATCTTATTGTTATAAAACTCGAAAACTATACCAAGATGTGAAATAGTTACCTGTATATTCTGTAAAGCTAGATTCTGTCGTGGACAGCCCCCCTTAGTCCTGAACTTTGGCACGAACCCAGTGGCCGCCGTGAATATACCGATGACTGCGCTGACGGCTGCGTCGATCACTATCGGAAAGTGGTAACTACCGATCTCGCTAGCCAGCTAAAAGCAAGAAGACGATTTATATCAATAATAGTAAGTAATGAAATAATTTGCTTATTATATGCAAATTATTTCTTGACTTGTATAGTGTGGAAGCGAAACATCAAACCAAAAACAAATATTCTAATTTCAAACCAGTGGGACTCCTGTTGCTATGAGCTGCTTTCGAATTTGTCAAGGAAAATACTGAAAAAAAAACCTCATTTCGTTGCTTAGGTATCACTAGCTTTTGCCCGCGGCTTCGCCCGCGTGGTATTGGGGTTGGGGTTTCCGGGATAAAAAGTAGTCTATGTCCTATTCCGGAGTGTATCCTATGCCTGTACCAAATTTCATCCAGATCCGTCCAGCCGTTTTGGCGTGATTGAGTAACAAACATCTAAACATCCAAACATCGTAACTTTCGTTTCTTCGTGGAATGACTGGTTTATCCAAGGTGAAGTTAGGTAAGTTCATTTCTTTAAGTCAGACCTGAGGATTGACTAGTCCTTACCGCCGTTACTCTTCCAATTTAAATTTAAGAACGTATCTGAATAGTCTACTATTATTTTTTGTGGTTCGATATTTTCGCTCGACCACTTACCCCGCTGTAACCCCCGACTTAAGATAGGTATACATTCAAATAAATAGTAGATACCTGCGAAGCACGCTGTTTAGTCTCCTGGCTAGAGTTCTCCGACGCCATGTAACATGTTACTAGCAACCTGTTGCAAAGCTCCATCGGGTCGGACGGCGTGTAGTCAGCCTGACATAGGATTTTACGGACGTCGTATAGAACTTGACTCTCTGTAACCAATTAATATATTTTTCATTCATAAAATCAATGTCAACAAACACGTTATTAGCGCAAGGATGAATATTCGTGGTTTCTTTGTATGAGAAGAGTTTTTTACCCAGCTGTGATATATAACATAGCATAGCTGATGCTATAGCCTTATAATATTCCTACTGCTGGGACTCAGGCCTCCTCTCTAGGAGAGAGATGGGTTGTGATCCACCACGGGGGCCCAGTGCGGGTTGGTGGGTATCGCTTGTCTTCGAATTTTTGGTTCAAGGACATGCCGGTTTCCTCACTATGTTTTCCTTCATCGTTTCGAGAGCAGTTGTGTTGAAGTCAATTACACAAAGAAATGCGCCTGGCTGGGTTTGAAACCTATACATCTAAGTCGGTGCCATTACCATTCGGTTCTTTCACCACTGCTCGTGTAGTATGGCTAATTTTATTATTTAGTGATGTGAAGACCATAAATTCCGTTTTCTTCTGTATAACATTCAATTTCATATTAGATACAAACCTCCTTTCTGTATAGCGTCGCATATCTGCGTACACATAGAAAACACGATGCAGGCTGTACTTGTGGAGTCTACACCGCCACTCAAAGGGAGAAAGAATCCTCCTTGACCAGACCTTCTCAAGTAATCCCATAGCCAGCAAGCAGGACCTGAGAGAAAATGTATTTAATTTTCCTCGCTAAATATAATTATTTATTAATAACTATAACATAATTATTACGTTACGTTATTATTACGTTTAAATATCAACGTATTATTTAACTTACAGGTCTTATAAAACCTCAACAGAGTGTTTAACTATTGAGTCTGTTTCATTGATTTAGCCTGCATGTAATTTCTGAGATATTAATACTTCTACTCAAGTCGCAAAACACAAATACACTAAGAAATCATTTAAAGCAAATTAACAGCATGCTCTTAATAGTAGCCATAAATTTTATTAAACTAATTTAAATAAAAAAAAGTCTGTTCAGTCTATGTTAGCACCTGGGTCATTTGCAGACTTACCTAGTTCAATTTCCTCCTCTGGTGTCAAATACTGCCACTGTATCGGCGGACTAGTGGTCAGATACACGTCATCGTCGTCCGACAGCGCGAAGTCAACTGTAATACGAGGGAACGGCGGGTTGGATGCCGCCAAATGAGATCGGGAACGGATCTGCGTCCGGTAGGAACGAATATCTTCGAGATCGATTGTCGCTGTCACAACTTCCTGAAAAATTGTTTAAAATTTAAAGCTTACTCTATGTGTGAAATATAATGACAGTGATAAGTTCCAAGTTTTAAAATGCAGAAAAAATAAATAGATAGAATAATGTTTATTGTACACCAAAATAGTAACAATTTCACTTAAGAAACTTATAAAAAGAAGAAAACAAACAGGGTGCCTTCAATTAGCCGCAATGTGCCACACGACTGTCGCGCTGCTTTATATTTATATGAAAAAATTCATATAAATAAAAACATGCGGCTGTCAGCAGCGCGGCAGCAGCACGGCAGTTGCCAGCGACATGCGGTTGACTATGAGCAGTCAGGACTATACTTTTTTTTAATAGAGAGACGTAACATAAAGTCGTAACATATTACGATTTAGTGATTACTAATTCAAAAGCAGATGCAGTTTTCCCGTCCGATAATAATTTAGGTTTCTTCAAGGCTAGACTGAATATGCTCTTTATAAACTAGTGCTCCTTACCAACAACGATTGCATCACTACTTACCATCAGGTGGGATTGCACTCAATCACAAGTTTATATCAATTAAAAAAAAAGCGCAACAATACTAACCACATCGTGCAGAGCAAACTGCAGCCCCCTACTAACAATCTCCCCATTAACTGCCACACAGGAGCAACCGTTGAAGTAGATCCTCTGTCCATCACACCCCCTCAGGTTGCTGAACAGATACGCGCCCCCACTCTTGAAGGTTGCGCTCTTGACTAGGTCCACTGTGACATAAGCCTTGCGCAGTTCCATGTAGCTTCCTGAGCCATTCGATATGATTTCTACTCCATCTAAGCTTAGTGGGATGTGGCGACTGCAAAGTAAAGCGAACGGACAAAATTAGTTGTAGGGTTTGCTATTTTGCCGTTCAGATTATTTTTCAAATCTTTCTGTAAATCAGAAACCACATTTCGAAGCACCAAAAGACTGAACGTCATCGCGTTATCACGCTTTTTTTCCCATATTGTTTTTTTTTAGAGCTGGGAATTCAGTGGAGCGTGACTGTGTCAGACTTTTATTGACTAAACCCAGCGTTGTTGTTTTATACTTAGCGGTCCAGGGCCGCGGTAACTATTTAAACACTTCCACTGCCCTAACAGGCAACCGTCTACTGGTTTAATTTTGCCATCACGACATAGACTCAGGCTTGGTCCTTACCGAATCATTAATACATTTGCACTTGCATTAATGATTTACAAAAAGACGTGAATACTTCCTAGTCTCTCTCTTCCTTTGTTCCTATCTTTGAAATGCCTCTAACAATGGTCACATATTCAAACTAGCTTTCTGCCAGCGCCATTGCCCGCGTAAAAATAGTTTTTCACACAAACTTTGGACACGCGTTTAATCTCTAGGGGGTGAATTTTGGAAAATCCTCAGTTAGTGCTCGCCAACGTCATAAAAGGTAGCTCTGTGCGAAATTTCACGCTCCTAGTCCCAGTAGTTTCAGCTGTGCGTTGATATGTCAGTCAGTCAGTTTTTCTTTTTATATATGTAGATAAAATGCTGCTTAACTGCTTACCTCTGAGGATTCCACAACTCTTCGCATATTTCAAAACCTATACACGTATCTTTAGTAGCAATGACAGCATCTCCAATTGGCACCGTCGTCTGGTTCGTTATAGCCGATATCATCCTAGGTAAATAGTATTCTTCAGTCTGTCGTTCCTTTGTGGATAATTAGAAACACAATTTACATACATGCCTTTCGAAATACAGTCTAAAAAAAAAGCTACAACAGAATCTAAAGCATAACTTATATTATAACCTTTTTCAAGAAACAATGAAATACAAAACTCTAAAAGAGTTTTGCTGTTTCACTTCTGAAAGCCAAGTTACAATCGTTTTGTAAACGTCGAACGCTTTGAGTTGGCAATGGCCCAAATTCCTTTGTTCTGACGCCATTTTAACGCTCAATCACGTGTTCAGAACAATGGAGTTAGAGGCGTGGCCTATTCCAAGCGTTCAATATTAACGAAATGACATTGCCTAGGAGGGCTGTTTTTCTTTACCTACTAGTCTCGAATCATGAAAAAAAAACTTTGTTCTCTGAAGCACTTACTTTGGTCCAAGGCGAAAACCATCTAGTTTCCCTATAATTTCCATCTTCACATAACAGCATCTTTGGTCTTATGAGCAGTATTTTTTTGTTTAGGAACGCTACTCGGCAGTTATACAGTACATTTCTGTGTTGGACAGGCATGCCGACGTCGATCAACATGTCTTTACATGTTGGTGACTTCAGAAGTTCTGCGAGGACTTGCCAGCTGTGGAGGTACGTGTCTGGTTCATAGAAGTGGTCCTCACAGCTGTAGCCACTGTAAAAATAAACCATATATTAAAAACAAAAAGTATATATATCAAATAGAGAATTAATTGCATTCGCATTTATTTATATTTAGTATGGATGCGGATAGTATGGATTACCAGATACCTACTCAGAGAAATTGTGGATTATTTATTAGTGTAGTTACTACGACTATAAAAATAAGTTGTTCATCTAATACAGAAAGATTTTGACAGAGTGATACTTGGGGGGAAGCTTATCAAAAAGAAAGCGGCTAAAAAAAATTTGCATGGCATGAAAAAGAGATTTTTTTTTAACTTTGCTATCCACTAGGATCTGGTAACAAAAAATCTGTTGTCTGATAGATAATTTTAGAAGCAGTATATTTATTTTATACCCTTTTTTTTTGTTTTATCTGTAATTCTCCTTTTCTTTTTTAAGTATTTCTGTGTACATAAATATATAAATAAATTACCATATCTCCAATTCTGGCCCCGTTCGATACAAAGCGCCCATTTCCTTGGCCTCTTGTATGGACTGCAGAATCCTGTTCATGTTGCCTTCAAAGTCGAGCGCCCATTGGTTCAGCGTGGTCACTGCCACTGTCACTTTTCGACCCATTGCTCTGGATTATTTTGTCTAAAAACGAAAAAAAAATATTAAACATGGCTTTTTAAGCCGGTAGTGTAGACCAATAGTTTAGTTCCTTTTTTTTGTTTTCTGATCTTGCAGTCAGTCATTTCAGACTATAAACAGATGTGGTATGCTTTTTGTCGTTTAAGGTGCTGCTCCCAGTAGAACCAGCCCTTTACTCTTCATTAGTTAGATCTCAGACCCACTAATCGGCGAAAATATAACGCCGTTTTTTAAGTCGACGTATGGTTTCGGAGATAGTAAGCTGCTAGGGCATCGCCAAGTTGCAATGGCCGAACTGTAGGTACCTATCGGATATTTTTTTTATTTTAGCATTATGAAACTTCTTAGCTCGCTCTGTAGTTGCTATATAACAAAGGTTACTCTACTACATCTATGTACGTAATCATCATCATCATCATCATCATCATCAGCCTTTTTAATGTTCCCACTGCAGGGACACAGGCCTCCTCTCTCTAGGAGAGGGAATGGGCCATGATCCACCACGCGGGCCCAGTGCGGATTGGTGAATATCACATATCTTCGAATTTTTGGTTCTAGGACATGCCGGTTTCCTCACGATGTTTTCCTTCACCGTTTTGAGAGCAGTGGTGAACGACGAGCAGTGATGTACGTAATACATAAAACTAATCATTAAACTTTTCTGGTATATAAACTAAACCTGATAGTATTCTAATTTCCATTGTTGTATAACTTTGATCAATCTCGAAAACGTAGGTACGATCACGGAATGGTAAAAACTTTATTCGGCTACTCAAAATGCCTTGGTATTCTCCAAACTACGTACATTATGTGGAAAATGAAGCATTCTAGTTTCAAAGAGCACACTTCATTACCATACCATTACAATATTAAGTATGAAAGACATTGTGCTTGGCATTTTTTAGAAAAACTATAAACAATAAAACTTTACTTGATCGATGTTTGGTATTAAGTATTAGGCACAGGTCTCAGGTAGTATAGGTATTTATACTTTTGAACAGTTATGAAAAGTAGGTAGGTAGGTTCAGTCTATGCCCTAAGTCACCAAACCCTTTCAAAAACTATTAGAGGGGTGGGGGATAAAACCCTACCAACGTTTAAGCCTCCTTTCGATCGGTTTTAAAATTCTTTCCTTTATGACATCAAGACATAACGGAAAGTACTAATACATAGGTACTACGACTACTCCATAGAAAACTGTATTTTCTCCATTTGATAACAAATGACAATAATATAACTTCGTGGGTCAATCTCAATAGATATAACCCGTGCTACCCAAGCGTGTGCACAAACAGAGGTGCACTCTCTATTCTAAAAGTCTGATGAACACAACCGGAGAGAGATAAGGCGCAGGACTATAGGCTTTTTTCGCTTGAAGCATAAAGGTAGCGCACGATCAACTTTCAAACTCATGGCAGCTACTAAGTAATCCTAAATGGATAAATGCAATAGCACTTTCTACGCGAACTGGCGACCACATTACGACCACCAAATACCACATACTTACATGAATGATACAATGTAAAACAAATTAAGTTTATTTTATTGCAAATGTTACGATTTTCATTAGCAAACTGAGTATCATTATGCGACGCACCTATTTTTTAAACGTAACTTTTTAATTTTCCCTGTCTTTTCAATAAAGAACTTTCTAGTCATATAAAGTAAAAGGCAAGAACGGCGTTAATCGAATTTTGAAAAAGAACTGTGATCACCCCAGTCATTTTATATTTAAAGCTTGAAAGCTCTGATTCATGAAAAAGTAGGTATCTCGTGGCACGTTGGAGTTATCTACGATAAAATTAATCCTAAGCCTAAGGCATGAATAAATTGAAATCGCAAATCAGAAAGTAGATTTTCATACAGATTACCAAGCTATTTGTAACATTTTTGGGTAAATATTTTTACTAGCATCTTTAGCAATTTACTACTAAGCCTATTAACCCTTTAGTAGTTACAAATTCGATGAATATTCACGAAACATAAAGAACAAGCCGACAGGGGATTGATGAATGACAAACGACTATAAGATGGCTCGTCTAGTAGGCAATCGATCCGCACCAGGCGGTGCCAAGGCCCGGCCAATCACCCCGCAATCCTTAACACGTAGTTCACACATTCCCTTAGAGAAAAGAACATGGTGTAATTGAAAAACGTTATCGATGACTTAATCACATTATGAGCAACCGCTACAAGAAAGGGGACATAAGTCTTCAAGTCATATTATTTTGGAGATATTTTTCAGTTCCTTTTCTTGAATTAATTACAGTTTTGGTCTATTGTCATGTTACCAGATTTTGAAGTATTTATCTTAATAATATATTTGATGGTTCATCTTCCATGCTTGAGAACTAGTGGCACAAAATAGGTAGGTAGGTACTCTCTTTAGTGCTAGTGGGTACCAAATCCTTAGAAAGTAGAATACCTATTTAATATTTCTAAATTCAAATATTGACCTTGTAAGAAGTTTAATTCAATCACTATATTATTAATATTTAGATTAATAAGTATAAGTAAAAAAACTGCGTCTAACAATAACATGAAATATTTTGTAATTTATAAATTACTTTTATCACTGAATTTTATTAATTCTCAATCAAAATAGTACCGAACTGACTTTATAACTTGTGTTTGGGATCTTTCAGTTGGCCAATAACGATACAAAGGTTTTTGATTTGGCGCCCAAATGGGCTTATACCATAGCCCAGTTGGGCGCCAAAACAAAAATGTCGAGGAACTTGACTGATAATCAAGTTGAGTTACGTTAATATGCCACATAATATAAGTTCCCAAAATTTCATATGCGCAAACGTTAGCAAAATCGGAAAATACTCTCTTGGGGAGGCCTGCACTGGACGTCTTTCGGCTGAAATGAGGGTGATAATGATGGCTCTCTTTGGACCTTACCCTCAAAACCAAAACCTTACTAGTTCATAGCAATGTTTTTAAACATTACGCTATCACATCATGTGAAATAAATAAAACTAATATAATAAAGGTGAAAATTGTCATTTACGTAAGTATATTTGTAATTCCTTCACGCTCAAATAGCTGCACTATCCTGCGTCTATATCTACATGTGTTCTAAACATGTAGATAAAGACGTAGGATAGTTTAAATTCCGACTTTCACGCGAATGAAACCAATGGCAGAAATATTTTTTTATAGATGATAAAAATTTGTATCTTTGTAACTCCTTCACGCTTAAACTTCTAAATGGATTTGGATGAAATTTCTCAGACGGATAGACCATGTCCTGGAATAGCACATTAGCTATTTCTTGTTCCCTTGATGTAGTTTTCTACTTTGCCGACAGAGGACGCTGACTGAGGCTAGCAATATATTAACAAGCTATTAAAACTACGCTAACAATAAAATCGATGATTTTTTAAATCTAATTGGACATACTAACTGAACACGAAAATTTAATGAACCTTTTGATACAAATGTAAAAAAAAATGTTAAATAAGATAGTGTAGCTTAACTATATTAAAGAAATCTAAAGAAAATTAAATCTTACCAGCAAAAAATCTGCGAGCTACTGACTTGGGGTGGAATGTAATCGATTTTACTTTGTTAGTTGCCTAGGCAACATACAGCCTACAACTTTATGGAGTACATACTTATGTGTACCTTCTTGTGAATAGCTTTTCAAGTGTTTCATAAATGGCGAAATGTCTATTAGTATTATAATTATGTTGATGTTACAAATAAAGTGATGATGAGAGTAATAATGGGACATTTTTTTTTATTGCTATAAACTAGTGCTTGACTGCGACATTTCATTTCAACGAGTCCTTTTTATGAAAATTTTCAGCAGTTTGGGAAATTCGCTTCCGGAGTTTTGAGCAGTATAAGGCTGAATATCGATTTCAAAGCTTCATTACTTATCTTACTGTTCCGATCCATAACTATAAAAATAAATAATCACCATAAAATATATTTCAGCCATCGATGATTCATGTAAATTGTCTTACTTTATTACTTTACAATGTTCCAAAAAACCATAACGGACGCCATGACAGAAATAAAACTACGCAGCAACGATATTTTTATGATGAGTCGTGTCATTGACTTGTCAAATATTGCTTTCTTGGAAAAAGGAAAAATTGCTATGAAACCCAGACAATAGAGCGGCAATAAATATTTTTGCCTAATATTGACGACCACGCGAACTTCTCCTTGGGCCAATGCAATTATTTAAACCAAAGCGAAAGTACCAAAAAATATGTACTTTATTGAGGTTCACTTCAATTACAATAAATATAAAAGTAATAGGTTACTTCTAGGTCGGTGAGCTCCATCGTCGCCCACGTCATCGTTTACCATCAGGTGAGATAGTGGCCAAATGCGAGCCTATCATTAGACTTTTGAGCATAAACCTATGCCAATTAATGTCCTCCAGCGCTGAGATATAAATATGTAACGAGTACTAGGTACTATAATTGTACTGTTTAAAAAATAAACAAAAGGCCCATATTGAAATAAAAATAGTAAAAGTACAAATAAAAGCATGTTTTTATTAAATGTTAAATTATTATTATTTATAAATAAGTCGTGGTTTTGAGGGCATGAGAGGCGAAAGTTACGATGTTTGGATGTTTGTTACTCAATCACGCCAAAACTGCTGGACGGATCTGGACGAAATTTGGTACAGGCGTAGGATACACTCCGGAATAGGACATAGGCTACTTTTTATCCCGGAAACCCCAACCCCAACACCAGAACCCACGCGGGCGAAGCCGCGGGCAAAAGCTAGTTATTCATAAAGATTTAAAAAATTCTAGGTACCTATATGGTTATTGCTAAAAAATATAATATCACATTACATGATTCCCCGAAATATACCTATTTTCGTCAGTCCCAGATTCGGCGTTTTTTACCTTTGGTGAACAAATTATGTGAAATTGTGTGTGACATTATAAGCGTACGGTGCACGGTGGTGTATCCCTGCATGTTACGTTAACGACTGTATAATCATTATGTTGCAAACGACTAGCTATATGTAATTGTCTGTAGCTTTATCGACATGCTAAAGAAATAAAGAAGAATAGAGAATCCTTAAGAAAAAAAAATTGTACCTAAATGTGAAAATATTGGATCTGAAAACCTCACCCTATTCAAAAACATTTTAACGCAATAAACAACAGGTTTATTTAGATACTAGCCTACATCATAGATCGAAACTGTCGTCAGACCGTACTTCTAGACGTGGCTTGTATAGTTAGGTTATTTTCTCAGGAGCTCTGACCGCTGGTAGCTTGGACTGTACTTATGGTAACAGTCAGATACATTTTGTTTAAACTAAGTATGTTATATAATTTTAACTGTCCATTTTTCAAGTGATATTTGAAAATATCAAAAATATTTGGTAATAATGACGACTATCTAAAACAGAATAGCAACTCCTCAATTTCAATAAAGTCACGAATTTCCATATTTACGACAAAAAAAGGTCAATGCCTGTTGGAACTTGGAAGGAAAATCTATTTATTCTAAAGTCTACGAGGACGTCAAAGTTTACGGCCATGATTGAGGCCAGGCCAGTTACAAAGTTTTCCACACGACCGCCACCTGCTTCGTAGAAGTGCAGTCACCTTTTAAGCCTTCAGCAGAAACGTTATCACACAGTCACGGTGAATAATCTAACAAATATACCAACTCAGTTGTGCACATAAATATAAACACGCCATTTATGTGCTTCAAAACATTTCCCTAAAGTTTAAAATTGAATCACCTACTTTCGCTGAAGTTCGTAATTGTACCTATGTGATAGAGACATGCACGGTTTAAACAGCTGACACCATAGCGCTACATAACTACAGGTAGACTAGTCTAGACGGAGGTGCCGACTGGAATTTATAAGAGCTAAGCACCCCAGACAGGCACACGCCTACGTAATACGATAACAATGTGCATTTTATGATAATTATAATTAGAACATTCTGTGTTCCGCAAAGTGACTCAATTCGCTAAAACATCACTATGGAAGATAAGAGTGAAGAACTGGACGTTGTAGCAGATGAAGTAGTTCCTGATGATAGTGATCAGTTACAAGGTATGTAAATTGTTTTAAAAAATTGGTCGACCTGTAAATCTTTTATTTAAACAAATTGTTAAATCCCTTTGTTTTCAATTTAATATAATCGTCCCGAATTTTTGGTTTTGTAATCTGAGGTTTTGAATCTTACGAAAACCATTAAACGTTCTCAACGTTCAAGTACTAAACGTAATTTCTGGCTCATCCAAGTAATAAAATCCCTATATCGCCGTGAGTCATGATTTTCATGAACTTCCACTTGGTTACCTTCGTAAAGCACCTATAAATCAAATCAAAATTTGACCTCTATCAAAGGTTTCCGACATCGAAATTTCCATAATACTGAATTTCGCATGAATAACCATTTGACGTCACCAATCACCTGATAAGCTTTACGGTCGAAGCATGGCATTACTGGGGCAATCGTCTTCCAATAACCGAAAGTGTGTTCCCCTGTTTTTGATGTCGTCAGTTCAGTTCGGAGCGCCGTGCAATCCACCGGTTACACGCCAAAAACCTAAACTTGACGACTAACATTCAAACAATCGTGTAGCCATGGTGACGAAACGCTCGACATCGCCGATTATAGAAATACACATGACAAAGATTAATTTGTGCTAGCGAAGAGCGAATGTAGCTTTTCGTAAACTTTGCTAACTAACATGTTATGGTGGAAACAACTCGAAAGTGCTCAAGAAAACATAATGATGATTGAAAGAGAGGAACAAACGAAGGAGTTCATTGAGCACACAACGGTAACGCTCACACTACCTTCGATAAATCCTGTAATGCAAGATGACATGTTCTTAGCCAACATAGAACAAGTTAAGTCACTACAAGCTTCCTTGTTCCCAATATGCAGTAAAGGTAAATCCTGAACATTAATGGTAGCCTTAAATAGCACAAACAGTATACATTAATTTAAAAATTACCTTTGTAGTCATTTATTTGTTTACTGAACTTTACCAACTACCAATTTCAAAATTAGTCAATACTTTTACGTAGGTACCTTTACATTTGCCAATTCAACGTATATTATCGTCCAGTGCTTTATGTTTTGACAATTGATATAGGTACATTAACCAACATTTCAAAAATAATTACCACCTATTTAATAGAGCAGTGGTCGCGTGGTTTTAATACGTTGTTTATTTCGGATACTTACATCATTTCCGGTAACTCTGTTACTAATTTGTCGTCGGGACTCGCGTGCTTATTGATGTTATTTGTGAACCATGAAATGCTTTCAAATACGCAAGCTGCCATGAATGCTATGGGAGACCGTTTAATTTCAACGAAAACTAGGTCATAATACACATTACAACTGACGATGACTTACTATGTATACTTATAAGCTTTTCAAGTTTTTAACCTCTTTTCACTTTTTAAAATTTTATTCGAATTTATTATCATAACAAATAAATATCAACATCAATAAAACTTGTGACACCACAAGAGTTAAACTCGTAAAAGTTAACATGAACTGAAAGATAGTGCCTATTCTGTGATGACGGTTAATAGAGCAGCTGGATGGATGAAGGACAGGTTTTGTTAGTTTCCAACTGAACAATAATACGGGTCTCCTACCCATAGGTATCCTTGATAATATCATCAACTAAATAAATGTATTCTTTGGTGCAGGGACATTCATATCAAACTTTCTTCAAAACAATATCAAAACAAATCAATTAGAAATAAATACAGACATAAGAACATTTCGGACGACAGCTAAACTAAAAGAACCACGAGATTTGTTTGCACTTCCAAAGGAACTTGACTGTCCGCAACAAGCACCTCGATGGCCGACAGAATGTCAAGTAAGTTAATTCTTAGTTTTTGTTACACTAGACTACCGTAGTCATAATGGTTCACAAATATCTGTAAGTGCATTCACCACATGAGCACGATTATCAGTTTTACTTGACTATAGTTACTATGTAGAAAGATGTAGTAAAGTAGCAACTCTACAGGTCTAACTATACTTAATGAATAACCTAAGCGCAGAATCCCCAATTTTAATATCTTTACTGAACTGAATACAACGAAAAATACTACGACGTACTAACAATATACAACTGATAATAATAGGTGGTTGAAGAAAAAATACAACACTTAGTATGGAGTCCGGCCTCTCCAGAACCATATTACATATCTTCAGGAAAAGAACTACAACCACAACCCGTCGGTGAAGACGCAGGGACAGTAATATTTCAATATTATCCTATGAGCGCCGTTAACTATGTAAGTAAGAACACGATCATCTCTTTCTTAGTTAAACAATATCTGATTATTTAATTGTTTTTCAGTTTAGTCGTTCAACAGTAGGAGGGTCTCGTTTATTTCTATCAGCGTGTGCCAGTGTCGACGTCGAAGGCATTGAAGATGAACTACGATTTGAATCTCGTTTTGAAAGTGGAAATTTAGCCAAAGCAATACGCATAACTTCAGCCTATTACGAATTACATCTACGAACTGACCTCTATACAAATAGACATATGCAATGGTTCTATTTTAGAGTCACAAACACCAAAAAGCATATGACGTACAGGTATACCTATTGCATGATTACTTGTCGTTACATGCTGTTTCCTAAAAAAATTATACACACGCAAAATGTTACAGATTTTCCATAGTGAACTTATCAAAAGCCGAAAGCTTATACAACGAGGGCATGCGACCTCTATTATACTCAACCAAGGACGCACAGTTGCATTCGATCGGGTGGAGGCGATGCGGTGATAACATCGCTTACTATAAAAATGACTCTACGTTAGTAAATTACTAGTTCAATTCAAATTAGTAGTTATACAAGTAGTTATAAGACTATAATGATATCTCATTACAGGTCTGAAGAAGAAGAGCAATTTCCAAGTTACACATTAACATTCAACATTGAGTTCCCGCACTCAGATGATGCTGTGTATATTGCACATTGTTATCCTTACACATATTCCGATCTGCAAGAATATCTATCTAAACTACAATCTCACCCAGTCAAATCAACTTATGCGAAACTGAGACTTCTTTGCAGAACATTAGCTGGGAATAATGTTTATTATTTAACTGTGACGGCACCACCAACTTCTTGTGAAGTAGAGCAAAAGGTAATGACACTATACATTTGTAGTTATATATTTTACTGAAGTAAACTTGACTAATTTTGGTCATTGGCTTTGCAGAAAAAGAAAGCAGTTGTTATAACTGCCAGAGTTCACCCTGGAGAAACACCTTCATCTTGGATGATGAAGGGTTTCATGGACTATTTAACCGGAGACTCGAATCAAGCTCGTGAATTGAGAGAAAAATTCATTTTCAAATTAGTACCAATGCTGAATCCAGATGGTGTGAGTGGCATGTTGATGATGATTGTGTTATAACGTGTTTCAAACAATACACAGTAAAATGTGTCGGACATTGTCATGACATACATAAAATTTCTATTATTATAGGTAATCGTTGGCAACAATCGATGTTCGCTGACCGGAAAGGACTTGAATAGACAATATCGAACAGTCATAAGGGAAACGTATCCGCCAGTCTGGCATACGAAAGTGATGATACGAAGGTTAGTAAGGAGGGTAAAGCATACCCTATGTATTCTCAACAAGAAAATGCAGTGTTATTTTCTAACCAATTATTGTGTATCAGACTCCAGGAGGAATGTGGCGTAGCAATGTATGTAGATCTCCACGCACATTCTCGGAAACACAATATCTTTATTTATGGATGTGAAAGCCGAAAAACTTCCGATAAACGTTTACAAGAGCAAGTTTTCCCTTTGATGCTTCATAAAAACGCTGCCGATAAGGTACACGACATTTGGATCGAATTTAGTGTTTATTAACTAATGGATATTTAACCCAGTTTTGTTTACAGTTCTCGTTTGAAAACTGCAAGTTTAGAATACAGCGTAGCAAAGAAGGCACTGGTCGTGTGGTAGTATGGATGCTAGGAGTATCTAACAGCTATACAATGGAAGCTTCTTTTGGGGGATCTGAGTTGGGTAGCAGGATGTCTACACATTTTTCTGTCCAAGACTATGAGAGTCTGGGTAGAACATTCTGTGAGACATTGCTTGATTTCTGCGATGAAGATCCAAGTAAGGAGCGGTTGAGAACGAAAATTGTTACCAGATTATTAAAAGAAGGATCAAATGCGGATGAGCCAACGAATATTGATTTATCAGATTATTCTAGGTAACTTAGTTTAGTCATAAAATTGTACAATTTTCAAAATGACCGTAAAAATGTGTTCTATCCTAACATAATGTGTTCTAGTGATGAAGGGGATACTTCAAGCAGTAGTTCAGAAGGTGGACATAGAAGAGAGTCTAAGAAACAGCCTGCACCACCGCCTTCGCCTATTTTCCCCGATATCAATAAAAACGCCAACGATGTAAGATTCTTTATTTATTTAAACCTTATTTACCTACAGTAGCGGTAAATATACGTTCACTTACATTAGCTAAGGACTTAGCTAATGAACATTGTAATCTAATAACTTATCATGTTTACAACAAGATTTTTTATATGCGTAATATGTAATTGGTTACAGAAGCCAAGAAAGACCCGTCCGAGATTAGAAAAGATGAAACGTATTGAAAGAAAGAAAACAAAACGGGAAACTTTACAGGTCGTTAAGTTGTAAAATTATTCGTATCAGTCATATAGCATTATTATCATAAGTTTTAATGATAAACATATTCGATTGCAGGTATCACGAGCTACAATAGATTTAACATCAGACGCAATGACAGATATGTCTTCGGACGCCGAATCTTACGATGGAAACCAAAGTCCTATGAGAAGAGTTCAAAAATTGATACATTCGACAGTTAAAGTGAAACCAAGGCGGAAGAAGAAAATGCCACCAGAACTCAAAATCGTAAAAGCACCGGTAACCTTCAATTTTATCGAAGTTTACGTGATTTACTTGGAGGGAAGCCATTTCGTGCCCAAGCTAGACAGCACGCTATTTTTTCTGGGCGTTGTTTCAATACATGCACGGAGGAATTTAGTGATCTTCGGTGAAATACACTATATATATGCTTTTTAAGGCGCCTAAAATCACTAAAGAAACAAGACTCTCAAAAATGTGCATTGTTTTAATCGATGTAATACTGTAGCAGTATTAAGTACCTCCCTAAGATTTTGTCTTAAAATGTTTGTACTTAATACAAACCAAACTAAAACTTTTTTTTTACATTCCAGACAAGTGATTCGCCATATCACTCCGACCCCGAGAAGACGCTAAAATGTAGAAGACCGAGAAGTGTTTCAATGTTTAACGAAACTACAGAGAAATCGAGACTGAATCCCGCATCATGGCATCAATTCAGGTGTTTACCACCACCAAAGTATGACAACTAAATTATATTTTGTATCAGAGTAGTCTCTTTTAGTGAGAAGTTTTTCAAATATTTTACGGCAACCTTAATTTATCAGCATTTAGAGCCTAGCCACATTACAACGCGACGGCGCCTGACTGCAGTACGTTGCCGTCTCATTCAGATAAACGATCCCCGGTACAATACCAGCTCGTACCTATCTCGACACAATGTCGGACAGACGATGAGTTATCAAAAATGGCCCAATCAGTCTTCAATCAACGGGTTTTACGAAGGTGTCTTGTGTATACCGACAAGGCACCGACGACGTGGAGCCTCTGTACACACTAGTCAAAAGTAGAACCTGATCGAAGCTGGAGCAAATTTTTCGCACCAATACAAAATCGGTGTTGGACACGAGTGAATGGCTTCATATAAAATTCTCTAACACTGCCGCATCCGATTAAAATCTTCAGCCCACAGCCACCATTGGGAACGAGTTTTAACAAAAACCTGGCGCCGTATATCGACGCTATAACGTGCCGCAGTCAGGCACTGAGCCGTTTTACGTTAAAGACTGGCTAGGACTATTAGGATTTATATAGCAGTTTTTATAGATAATTAATGGTATGTAACTCTTCGTAGACCAGTTCGATTTGCACTTGGCCGATTTTTTTTTTGTTGTCAAAGTGCATGCGCTGATTTTCACCATCTCAATTCAGGGAATATTCAAACAATTACTTAATGCTTGTATTTTCCAGGTGCTTATCTGATGTTAAAACAAGAAATACACAACCATCTGAACTACAGGTTAAGTTGACCACACTAAAAAGAAATGTATGGACTGGTGTGCAGAGTGAAGAAAAAGGCCCACTGTCTTGGGGTATTTCAAGTTTTGCCATGAATTCATATTTCACTGACAGTGAAGCTTTATTAAGGTAATTTTTTAAAATATATATATATTTAGTTCTAGTTGGCCCGACAAACCTCGTACCGCCTATTTTTTTTTCGGTTGAACCCGTTTAAACCTTTCCTGGATTATCACGAATATTGCAAGACCAAAATTAACCAAATCGGTCCAGCCGTTCTCGAGTTTTAGCGAGACTAAAGAACAGCTATTCATCACTACATAGTATAAAAAAAGTCGCTTCCCGCTGTTTGTTCGTATGTATGCTTAGATCTTTACAACTACGCAACTAATTTGAAAGCAGGTTTTTTTAATAGATAAAGTGAATCAAGAGGAAGCTTATACTACCGTGAAATTTAAATGGTTGTTTTCCCGCGGCAGAATGACTTGCCATAAGGAGTACTTTTGAAGCATACAGTAAAAATAAAAAATAAAAAGTTTTTTTTTATAAATAATTATTAAAAATATTCATCAACTCAAAAAAGCGAAAACAATAGTAACATTAGACGTAATTTGTAGGTACTACTAGAGTCGCATGAGCAGCACGCCGTCAAAGGAAACCGATTCATTAAATATTTAAACCAAAATAAGCTCGCGCACGTTGTGATACATCATAATTAGCTTGCACTCTACAGGTCCATTTTTTGTTTTTAATATTTTATTTTTTTATCAAACGTTTGTATTACCAAGACACCACCATTTCGCTGAGGGAAAACAACCATTAAAATTTCACGGTGTATATTTACACCCATGTGGAGGTGGGGCGTGTCACTAGAATTTTAATTTATTTATGTGCTATAAACTAGTGCTTGACTGCGATCCCACCTGCTGGTAAGCGGCGAAAAAAATATATAAAAAGAAAATAAGATGAGAAACAATAAACTAAGTTCTTAGTTATTAAGGTTACATTATTAATATTCTTTTATAACTTTCCATAGATCCTGCTCCAAAAAATTGGAAGAACTTGAAGGGGAACAACAGAAAATTAAGGATGACAAAAAGAAGAAAAAATCTAAGACCAAAAAGCTCACACTAAAAGTGCCAAATCCTATGAATGATATCTTAGAGCCTATGACCAAAGTACCTAAAGCATGGAAGAAAAAGGGAAAGTGAGTGTCAAAGTTGACTCTTAATTATTTTGAACTGTCTTATTATTTTATCAAATAGAAATATTTTTTGAATACTAGAACTTCATTTAAAAATTCAAACTAAATTTTGTCCACTCATATATGGTATGTTTGGCCAAAGTATGGTACAGAAAAAAGTACAAATAATTCTAGATAATATGTCTGCATATGGGTTATGGTGCACTTAGTCCTATACAGACTATTGTATGCATGTTTATATTCTAGACCGGTGGTTCGTAACTTGTGGTCCATGAGAGCTAAAATATAGTCTGAGAAAGGAATAAAAAATTTAAACTTTTTTATTACATATGTTGCGTAACAGTGCTCTCATTAAATCGATTTGAAAGAATATGTATGCTACAAAAACAAAACCTTGTCTCTAGGGTCCCTGTTAACCACAAAGAAAGTTCCTGCTTTAAAAAAAGTTTGGAAATCACTGTTCTAGACTATAGACATGATAACATATTGAGGAATAATTGATTTACTTTCGAATTTCCAGATTAAAAAATAAGTCAGACAATTCTCCTTACCAAAATAATACTAGTTTTACGGAAATACCAAAGAATACACCGCCAATTCAAAAAGCAGTTCCAACAGAAAACAGGCAGGCGAAATCACGTTTCAAGAAAGGTGCTATTGTAACAACTGCTGTGCAGTCAAAGAAACATATTGCCAAAGCCAATATTATATCAGAAAATTCTGACTCTGATACTTCAGTTCAATTAACTAAGAAAATTAAGAAAAAAACGAGAACAGTAAAAGCCAAGTTTTCTAAATCTATTTCAGAAAATAAATCTAAGAATTACGTTTTAGTTTTTATTTACCCTTCAATTCCAGAGTATGCAAGTTCCTGTAATATATTAATTATAGGAAGGAAGGTACTATATTAATATGTCTGGCATAGCAGTCAACACCTCTAACCACTAGAGCTAGAACAACCAGGTCTAGTGGTTAGTGGTCCTGACTAAGGTTGCAATTTTGATTCCCACCTAAGACAAATGTTTGTGTGATGAGCATGATCATTTATTCTGTGTTTGGGTGCAATTTCTGTATAATATGTATATACACTTATAATACATATAATGGATATCAAGTTGTCTAATACTCATGACACAAGCTCTGCTTAGCTCGGGACTAAACAGCTTTATATGCCAGTTGTGGAATATTATTGTTTTTTAAAGTTAATTTTTCCCGGGTTAAAACCTGTTTTTTTTTATAATCTCAAAGGTGTGAACCAAGGCGGAATCCCAAATCTTGGCCTAAGATGGTAAAAGACTATGTACTGAAATTACTATCTAAATCTATTTGTAGAAATTTTCTAGACAATAATAATGACAAGAAAATATGTTTTCTAAATTCCTTGCCTGGCCCAGTATTTGGCCGTGGCAATGCTGTTATTAGATCTCTACATGAACAAGTAACAGGACACATGATGCAAGGTGGAACCACTTTCCATATGCATAGAGACACCGCACATACTAAACTTGTTATGTTGATATTGAATAAATCCAAGCATACTAAATGCACACTGGATGATTAATAATAATAACAAGTTTAATTGGAATACTTATGTGGTAATACATTTTAGTAGCGTTGATTTATTTATTACTTACAAATTTTTCCTGTGTATGAGTAGGCAAGCAAGCAAACAGAATAATATTCACCACAGCCTACAACTTTAATTATGTATAACTTTTTTGTAGGAGGTAATTTGAGTAACTGCCCTAATTAAAAAAAAATATTTTTATTTCACTAGCAATGTTCTTCAGAAATAGAATACTCTGTTTCAAACTCAAAAAAATAAATGATTGCTATGAGACCAGGCTATGAAAGTGAAGCCATATGAAATTGACTGAATTTAGATGAAATATTGTTTTAGATAATATGTGATGAGAATTCATGACGCAAGTCCCATATCTTATCTTTTATTATCACACCATCATTGAAATAGAGACTAAATTGAAAATACTGATGTTGTTTGTTTAACAATTTAATTAAGTAATTTTGGACATTTTTATGTTAAAGACCTAAATATACATGATAGCTAGTATAGTATGCGGCAAATAAGTTGACCCAAAATGGCCATCGTTGCTATGGTTACGCACAGAACCCCGCTCAAACTAAGACCTGCAAATCAGTCACCGCGCATTGAAGGTCGATCGTCATTTTGGTTCAAATCTTATGGCGCGTATTGTACACAAATCACAATGATTCCTGAAGAATAGCTAGGACCATACATAGGTTTCTTAATCCTAATAGAAACATAATTGGGATGTAATCTTGAAATAGAACCGAGATAGTCACCAACCCCAATGTAAGTCAGAAATTTCAAGGACATAACCAAAATACAGAGAACAAGTACAGTTGCAGCACTTGCAGTTGCAGCCACAATAAATAATGAAATCTAATCACTACCATTTAGTAAAAACATAAATATTTTATAAACCTAATTGTCACCAATTAAAGTTAGGAACAGTTTGGTCGGGCCAGAGTACAACATAAACTTTTGAACATTCGATCAAATAACAAATTACAAAAGTGGCTACTTACAAACCTGCATATACTTTTACAGCAAATAAGATTTCAACCACACTTTATGTAACTATAAACTTTTCAAGCAGTAAAATTAGCATTAATAAAATCTTTTTTATTTTTTAAAACTTCGCAAAACATCAGTTAAATTCAGTCAATTGACATTGACATTTTGCTGTCAATTCGTTATTTGACTTTTCTTTTATTGTTAAGTTTTTGGTTTGATTACAAAGTCTTTTAAGCTATCTTCGTTTAAATAGTTCTTTGCTTTGTGAATAGAATGAGGCGGGTGCAAGAATTCTAACGTTTTTGTAGTAGCAGCAAATACAAAGATTGCGCCTACTGCGATGAATCCACATATTGTCCAGTTACACAGACACAGAAACTTGTGCAAAACTATAGTAACTTTACATCTCCAATATCTATAGGTATATTAATAATTAAAATTAAAATAGCCACTGAACTGAAGTTTATTCGAAGAAATCCCGCTAAAAAACTCAGAATGATCATTTGCATCATTACTCTTCGACAGGTAAAAAAATTTAGAACATCATGGCATGCAACGACTAGGTACCATCTCAGCCTCGGCTGCCAGCTGTAGGTACGTGCTGCCCGTTGCAAATCTACGATACTATCTAATATAAGTGGCTCAGAGTTTTTTTTTGAGATTTTTTTATTTTATTATCGATAGTTTTACACGACTTGTCTAAACAGGAGTTACATAACTACAAGCGCATTGTATTCAGGCCGCAGCCCAGGTAGCACTATTTGTTTGCGATCAGCTGCGGCTGCAGATCGAGGCAGCATTCGCAGCCGAAGCTCGCTAGCACTTGCGGCCGCAGCCGCGTTCAGAATAGTTTTCACAAAAATCCATTCTAATAAAGAAAAAAAATCGTTCTGCTACAGTCAGCTTCGTGCTGCCGCCGCATGTGCTGCTTGCTGCCGCAGCCTGCTGCCAAGGTTCGAATGATAACTTGAATAGATTACAAATAACTAGATTTTTGACAAAGCTGTATTATTTGTGAAAACAAAAAAAAATATTTTACTGTATTACCTACAATTTCTTGTAAAAAAAATGCGGATATTTAAAATTGAAGTACCTATTTATCTACATACCTACTATCTCGATTAACACACATTCGTAAGCCAATTTGATTGTGTCAAGTTTGGCGATATCGTACAAAAAGAATTGGTAACAGCAGTGTTGGCAGAAAATGATAAAACTCTTAGTTCTCCTGAATCTGAAATCTGAAGAGCGTTGCTAACTCTAGCTCCTGACGAGGTATAGCCAGGAAGCTGAGGTTCCCCAGTAATCGGATTAAATGTGCCACATCTAGACTTTGCTAATATGCAAGAAGTAACGTTTTTATAAAACCGAACATTATCTGCATCGACTGTGATATTAACACCCGTTCTGGCTTCTCGCGTGCATTGCGTAATCTGAAAAATCATGATGAATAGTAAAATTTTAATCTGGAGAAGATAACAAAATATACGAGATTATTAATAAAATCACTTAACTCACATGTGACTAATTACCTATTGTTATTATTAAAGAAGTGTTGTATATTTAGTTAGGTCTTTGTTACTTACCAAATTTACAGAATTAGCACTTCTAAGACACCGTACAAAATCACAATATCCCATGAAACATCCAGATGGTTGTACATTTAGTGCCGATGTCGCTAAAGCCTGTAAAGTTTAAAATGCAAAAAATTAAAGAAAATTAGCCACAAGGAAACTCACCGTAAAATTTTTATTTGGCCATCCATTTCAAGACTAAAGTTATGTACTTATTTACAAATTAATAATTTTTCGAAAATAGTGTAGGGAGTTAATGTAGAAACCTGAGTGGAGTGAGGAATTCAAGACACCCCAGATAAAGACGGCTATATCCCCGTGTCGCATACTCTACTCTTTACACCATCTGTGAGATAAAAGACAATTTGCGAAAACAACTGTAGAGAAATACAAAAATATTTACAAGTTGATCTTTCAAAACTCGACATTCAATAAATTCAGTAGGTACCTACTCCAAGATTTTATTCTTATTTTTGTTAATGGCCAGTTCGAAACAATTATTTAGATTTTTTACCATAAGAGCTGTAGCACATGTTGCGTATGCGCCTGTAAAATACTGTACAGCGCAAACACTTAACGCATTCAATTCCTGTGGTCCCTGTAAATTAAAAACCAAATTGATTTTAGAGTCTTTAAGAATACAAAACCTATCATTAAAACAATAATAATAATATTAAGTTATCTTAACGAATAACTATCGGAGACATATAATGAAGGACGGGACGGTGGACGTGTGTCGGGCATGCCATCGTCCGGGTAAGTCTATCAGACATATTATCTCTGGTTGTTCTCGTTTGGCTAACGGCGAGTACTTGCACAGGCATAACCAAGTAGCCAGGATTATTCACCAGCAACTTGCTTTGAAGTACAACCTGGTGGATTCTGAGGTACCGTACTACAGGTATGTGCCCGACCCAGTTCTCGAAAATGACCATGCCACGTTGTACTGGGATCGGTCTATCATCACTGACCGGACTATTGTAGCCAATAAGCCGGATATAGTGGTGATAGACCGATTAGCGCGCCGCGCAATGATAGTCGATATCACCATCCCACATGACGAGAATCTCGTGAAAGCTGAGAAAGAGAAACAAATCTGTATCTCGACTTAGCACACGAGGTTGTCGACATGTGGGATGTAGACTCGGCAGTTATTGTGCCGATAGTTGTGACCGCCAATGGCCTTATAGCCAAAAGCTTCGACGACCATTTGTCGAAGCTGTCGTTGCGCGGTTGGATCAAGGGCCTGATACAGAAGGCAGTACTCCTCGACACGGCTCGTATTGTGAGGAGGTTCCTGTCTCTGGAGCCCTAACCACCGGTAGCTTGGACCCTGCTCCCGACACCGGCGGATTACTGTTTTTTATATTTTTAAATGTTTTTTTTTTTGTATGTGTTTTTTAAGAAAATATTTAAAAATGTAATTAATATGTTTAGAAAATAAATGAAGGATAATAATATAATATCTTTGAAGTAATAATAATGAACAAACCTCGGCCATCGAAGTCACTTGTGTAAAGCATGAGATGCAAGCGTCTCTCAGGGTAACGTTAGTAGGTTGCGCTGTGCTGCATACGATATTTAATAAATTTTGCAACTGTTGCCTGTAATAATAAGATGACTGCCGAATAAATAAAATGAGTGCCGTAACATTTTTTAAGATTGTAAGTACCTATATATACCAGATGAACCAGTAGGTAGGTACAGTAAACTTTTGATATATTATTTAGTATTTTGTCAATTTCATAACGAACTTACCCGTTTGAAGGACATAAGGCAGCGAGCTTTTGGGTTTTCCATTGCAAAATTTTGTTTTTCACATCACTAAAGTCAAATCCACCATTAGTAGTAGCTCCAATCTGTTAAACACAGTAAAGTTCTAAATCTGTTTAAGTAACGCTTTGTAAGTAGGTATATGGTTTGTAAAAACATGGACTCTAACCTCACTAAGGTTCAGAAAATTCTGGTTCTTCCATTGTAAAATATATTTTTGGACTTCATTCAAATCAACTAAAGTGCTATTTGACCCCATCTGTGGGACGAATGTAAGTCATAAAACTGTTATCACTACAATTAATAAACAAGCACCTAACGACAAAAACGTACTTACAAAACACATCAACAGAATACCAGATTGTATTCTGAACATGTCTCGCGTATAAAGAAACAACCAATCAGTTTATATCGTGTCTAATAACTATGTGACACTATTTTAACCGATGCAGAAATATTTATACACTTTAGGGCTTATTAAAATGATTATGACCCCGCTATAATTTTATATGATCCTTTCATGTGCAAGAACCGTGAAGCAGCGAAAGTGTTAAACATCACAAATAAAACACCCATGTGATAACATAAATTGTACCTAATACGTTATAATATGTGAAAAATCATTTCATCTTCCAATTCAATTACTTACCTAAGGGTTAAGTTAACATCAGGGTTTCAACTTTCAGGCAAGATGCACTGTCTCTATACTAGCTGTCTAATGTCTTCCTATCCTAGGGCTTAGCAGGACAGCTACTAAGACTGACCGCACTTATAAGGCTCATCACAGCGATTAGGTTTTTTTTTAAAGGTGGGAAATCATCTCACGAGTTCAAGACTTCTCCCAGTCTGGGCGGAATGAGAAAGCACACATCACAACTAAATATATCCTTCAGACGCCCTTTGAATTCTAAAACTAAGGATTTTTTTCAGAAAATCCTTATGCTATGGCCAGCACGCGGGTCCCTTTTCTTTACATTTCTTTGAGGAGCGCGTGGTCCTCAAAGAAATGATGGTTCACTATGCGTTATCGACCACTAGGAGACAGTGAACTATGCGCTATCGACGATTTGGGTTCGGTCCAGTCGATTACTGGACGGCTGGACGGCGAGCTACCGACTGTCGTCGTCGTCAAACAGCCCGCGTCTACCTTGGCTGGTAGACGTGGTCATGGTCTCGGCGGTTGCGGCATTAATTCCGTGTTGCGTGAAGTCTCTTGAACTCTTTCTTCGATAGCAGGTGGCGATCGTGATCTGTGACCGTTCTTTCTCGCTCGGGGCCATATATAACTAGAACCACGGTCAGACGCGAATGGAGCGTTTAGGATAAGCCTTAGTTACTAAGTTAGGTACCTTTTCAACGATTTCCAACTGGACAACCCACCTGATGACCTGTGAAAGGTCTTATTAGTACTAAGATCTCCTCCAGTGGGTTGTCCATGACCGGTGATCCACCGATCTTAGAGTGGAAGACAATTGTTAGATTTTCCGAGATTTTTTTTTTCAATCGTTGTTACAGTGCCGTACGAAAGTATTCGCAAAACGGTACCCTCAGAGAATCTTTGTTTTTCAATGACTATAATTTATAATCTGTAAGGAAAGGGGAATGAAAAACCACTCTTTCATTCGATTCATTCATTCATTCTTGTGTGACTGACCGACTTGATGCAGCTTGTGACTGTCGGCATTGGTTTTTTCTTTAATTCGTTTCTTTAATTTATTAATTTCTTTTATTTTATGATGATTGAAGGACGCGCAAATGTAAGTCAACAAATAACTGTTCATAACCAATTTTTTCTTTGAGTATTTTGAAGTTTGTCTTACGAAATGTCAACTTGCTTTCAGGAACTACCCGATTTCCAAGTGTTTCAGACGGTCATAAAATACTGCCTGATCATTATCGTGGTACCCGTACTTTCGTTCTTTACTGCTAAGAGTGTCTTATTCGATGGAATTTTGCGACTTGAGCCCATTACGAGCAGCGTTTATTCCGCTGTAGTGGCGGTAGTTGTGTTGCACCTGACATTAGGACTTTACATCTTCAAAGCCTATACTGACTCAGAAAAAGTCGAAAAACCTGTCAAAAGGGACTAAAATTTTATAATTACTACCTGCTGTTTTCAATAGACCTCATCACAAAATGGACAACTTATATATGAAGGGTGAACTGTTACAAGTTCATACTAAGAACAGTGAAATATACGAAGGCCGGTTCTATGGAATGACTAATGATAAGTCTAAAATTTCGCTTTACAATGTTAAGGATTCGCCCAAAGGAGACCTAAGTGATGGTATTCTTCACTACTACGACTCTGATATACGGGACATTGTCAAACTTAAAGAGCCAAATGAACAAAAGCATTTAAAAATATCAGAAAAGGAATGTGAAGAAATCATAAAAACATCTAAAAAGTACATTTACATCAACCAAGTGGATAAGAGTTTCCATGATGCACTGGAAGATTTGAATCAATACAGTTATGTTGGTTTGAGTACTGATGGTGCAAGCATGGGGAGGAAATGTAAAATGCCATTCCTGGTCTTATCTACACCTCTACAGATTTATATTTTCGACATTAAAGTTATGGAGTATCATGCATTTGATGCTGGGCTAACAAAGCTCTTGGAAAGTGAGACTCCTAAGAAGATAATTCATGATTCAAGGAATATATCCGACTGTTTGTATCATAAGCACAATGTGAAGTTGAATTCAGTATTTGATACTCAGGTAATTTAATTCTCTTTTGTTTAAAAATCATACTCAAAATATGTGATTTAGTTGTGGATACCAGCTCCTAATAGGATCTTTTTTTTTATTATCTTGGTTAAAAAATGGAACAGAATTATTTCACATTTTTTATTTTAGGTTGGTGATTTGCTCATCTCCAGGAACAAAACTGGTCGCCTGCCTGATAAAGTGAAGAGTTTGTCAGAGTGCTTAAACCTTTATCTTGGTTTACAAGTCAACAGAGTCAGACAACAGTCTGTTGTTGATGAAAAAGTAAGATTCTTTTTATTTATGTTATAACTTAAGATAATAAGTTGGTTTGTCCCATTTTATTCAGGGTAGGCACACCATATTTTATTCTTCTTTTTGTTCTGTTGACTGTTGTACTATCTCAGATACTTTTATAGCAGCTTATCTTTTTTTGATATTCTTCTCTCTGCATCCATCCATATGTAGTTATTTAGTAACATGTGTTTGAACCCTCCTCTTCACATGACTACAAATGCAAACCATAAAATCCTTTCAATGTTTCCAGTCACTCTCCCCACTTTTAAACTTTCTTTTATATAATACACTTGTCACTCTACATCTCCTATAATTTATTGTTACCTATAATCCTAATAATAGAAGCCTGTACTATAAACATCCCCCTGGCAGTACTTTGTAATCTTTAATAATTATACTCAAGGTGCCTAACCATGATATAAGCTATTGTCACCAATTGAAATTTCATTAGGTGATCTCTTTTGCATCAATGTGAGCTACTGCTACTGCCAGGTCAAATGCAGTAGAGGGTTCCAGCAACATCAATTTCATATTTGATCAAATATCCCCCCTCTATACTCTTTTATAACACCTGATTCTTCTCACACATACATTGTACATGTATGGTGGTTTTTATTAAAATCCTTCCAAATTTTATTTTTCACCTTTTCATCATAAAAGTAAAAGATCAGAACATTACTGTTCTGTTTGTCACTTTCATATTAGAAAACCTTTATTCCTTACCAATATCTCCCTCTTTTGTCTCTTTCCATTTAGTTTGCTGTAGACTTATCTAGTAACTCTCTGGCCCAACATTTCAACTTGCATAACTAGTTCTCAGTACCCAAAACAGCTTGTTAGATTGCCTCCACCAGAGATGGTGAAACAACTTTAACCTTTTTTTAACATAAACCTTGAGCTAGATATATTACGAACATATACAAACATAATA
The DNA here is from genome assembly GCA_029852875.1 of Mythimna loreyi. NCBI lineage: Eukaryota > Metazoa > Arthropoda > Insecta > Lepidoptera > Noctuidae > Mythimna > Mythimna loreyi. Next base: position 14,904,782 of record CM056783.1, read on the forward strand.
TTACAATAGTTTTTCTGATTTTCTGCAAGTAGACAAGATCATTTTATACTTTACTAATACTACTGTATTTTACAGCTCGGGGTACTGGAGTGCACTGAACGTCCACTAGCTGCAAAGATTAAGGACAGTCTCGCTAAGAATATAGCATTCCTGCATCGTCTTTCGGAAACAATTAATGATGAAATGTTGCTGCCATTTGTGAGGGGAGTTGAATGCTTTATTGAAAATATTCGTTCACTGGATGACTTCAAGGCTTGGGAACGATGCGGTATGCAAAACCAGTTACCAAAGGATTTCAAGAGTGCAATTGAGTATTAAATACTGTCTTTGACACATTCCGAAGAAAACACAAATAAATTGTAGGTTTAGATTTTTTTTCTTTTCTGGCACATTTTGGTTTCATGCATATCTTTGGCTTAGACTAGTCTCTAAAATACAGTATTAAGCAATGTGTTGTAGAGAGAAATTAGATGTAATAAGTATAAAAGAGTGTTAAGTATAATGCTTCTTTATTTAAGTACTTATTAAATACATAAGGCCAATTGTGGTAATGTGCAAGAAATGAACACATGACGACAATCAAGTAAATTATAACTGCTTCAGTGTTTAATGTATCTGTGATCACTCAACGCATGTGTGCTTTTATTGAAATTGTCATAGATTAGGTTTATTTTTGTATTTATGGGAAAATATTGATATAAGGTGTCACTTTTGTTTTTATTTCCCAGTAAATTGTGGTTCTTTAACTGCTTTCTATTTTTTATGTCTAGTAGTATGTATCAAGGTCTAATATTATGTATTAAAAAATAATGTTTTGATCATATCTTGTGCTAGGACGTAAAATACAATAAGAAACTATGTATTTATTTATCTTTATCTAAGAATAAGAATATTTTGAGAGAAGGTTTACAGATGGATTAAATAAGGTATGGTTTATGTATGGATTTAAGTAGAATGTCATTTTCATCATGAGCTAGCTTTTGTGCAGTTAAGGCCATGCTTTTAAATTTGAATAAAACCTGTATGTGCTTGAAAACTTGTCGTTTTTTTCTTATGAAATAAAACACCATAATATATATTGCAAATAATTGTAATAAACTCTTAACATATTTTTAACAAAATTATTAGTAGTGATAGCTAAGCTTCTCTTAAAAAGAGGTTTGGATAAAATGCCAGGCCTTCAATGGATTCGTCTCGGCACGCCATGCCAAGGCGTTCAGTCGTGAATAGGCGCTCGCGTGCTAGTAGGACGGATACATTAGCAATTTGTGACAATTTCACAGGGGTTAGATAACCATTTTCTTCAATCTGAAATAATACAGTAAATAATTAGGTACAGTATAAATTTTTAAACCTATTAGTTTTTATGACAGTAAGGGCCAATGTACGTAAACGCCCGTCGCGTGTGTGTAGTTTTTGGTGGTACCCGGTAGCGAAAACCGGATTATTACCTGCGCAGTGTCTCTAGTTCAACTTCAACATTGTGCATATCAATGGAGAACTAAATGTGTGGGTGTGGCTGCCCGCGACGGGACTGTGCGGCGAGCCTGGACGGAGTGCACATTTGTAGGGGATCGTGTAAGCTCCCGCTTTACGTAGCGTTAGCTCTAATAATATTGTGGCCTGCCGATTGTTTAACCTTTCGAATCATCGAATGCCGTAATTACAGACACAGTTAAAGACAATAGGTGTGTGGGTACCGGTGTCCTCTTGAGGCTTAACCCTTTAACCGCCGGCACCGTAATATTACGGGTTCTGAAATCTGTGCTCGAATCGCCACATACGCATAATTACGTTATTTTATTTTAAAAGTTCTCATAATGCACAAACTCCATATAAAATATGTCAATTTTAAGATATAGGGTATAATATTTATTATTATGGACATTTCTCAATGTTTTGAATGATAAATACTGTTAATTTTGGAGTTTTAAATACATTTTGGTCACCGTCTCCTTACCAGTATCGCCAATCACGTAATGTTACGAGTACTAGGGATGGGGCGAATTCGGAATATACTTAATAGGTTGTCTAAGAATAAACAAAGCACTATAAAAATTACTGTCTGTATTTGCAATGAAGGTAGGTACTTTCATTACAAAATAACTATATAGTTACTCTGATACGAGTATTTGTACACAATAAAATGTATTTCAGTTTAAAATGATTTAATTTTTACGACAAAAATATAGAAATCTCATTACGCGGAACATCACTAGTGCAGACAGTCGTCGGTCGCCGTCACCGTAATATTACGTGCGGCCAAGGAGATTCAAGGTTAAATCGCGCTGTATTGGCAGTTGCCTTAGCGCCATCCACAGAGTACTTTTTTATACACATGAAATAGAGGTCTAACTCGACGATCAAATCGAGTAAGTCAAGTGGCGCCCTCTGGACACAGGTTTTGGAAACTATTCGTCAATATATACATACCTACATATAAATTTTAACACCGGGTCTAGATTGCTTGTTGTTTATTTATTTCATTAAACATCGGACTATTTGTCCGATGTTTTTGCAATAAATAAAACACTGATAACCTTTAATATAATTTATTTTTTTCTTTTAAAACATTTCATATATAATTTTCTCGCTTTCCACTTATACGAATCCGTATCATCATCACACTCTCTCCTATTTAGTAATATTTTATTTATTTCTTTACAGTAGTTATAAATAAAGAATCTGCAGGATATGTTAATTAAAAAATCTATTATTTTTTCTTTGTGTAATTCACATTTGATCCAATCAAATTGGATGTGCGTAAATATGACTGTTTTAATTAATTCTTTCAAATGATTTTTTTCTAAACACGTTTTAATAATTGCATAATTTGTATCCTGCAGATTTGAGACACAATTTAGGAGAGAGTCGCTGGGACTGCAAAGCCATTTTTTATTTGCGTATTCTCTGTACTTTAGGTACTCAGGTTCCTGATTGGACATCAAATCTTTTTTACATTCATTACAACCCTTGAAGACTTTCTTCTTAGCGATTTTAATAAAATATCCGCTAACATATTGTAGCCCCCCGACTATTCGGGGGTCACTTTTGTCTTCAAGGGGTGTAAATTCTATGTCAGGAATTTCACTGAGGTCGCAATTTATTTGTTCTTTACAGCCCCCGCTTGTGATGAGTACTTTATGCAAAGTGTGGCAATCATCCACCTCACAATTTGCCCCAGCGGCATGGACACTAGTTAGGCTGTTTATTAATAAACTGCTAAATGCTGCTTCAAACCCATCTGGAGTAGGGTTTACGTTGCGGCATCCTTGGCTCCTTATTGATCCGAAAAAGTTTTCTATTGGATCCTGATTCAGATGCCTCAACCAAACCGATGTTACTCCGTATTTCGCAGCAATTTTTTTTAAAAGTAGTTCAATACCTTCTAGTGTCCATACCCAATTATTTAATGTGGGAACATACTCAACACTTGAGGTGTTCACATTCAAAAATTTCATATTTTTTAAAAATATTTTGGCCTCTGTCCAGGTTTTGTGATGTACAGAGTTAGGCGTCGCAGGTCCCAGAAGAGGTTTGCTATGCTTCTTCCTTTTTCCGTAACTTCCGTTCACTGAGTCGAAAAGTGTATCAAAAAACAAGAGGACATCCGCAGTACTTTGCGCATCTTCGGAGATTATTCCTTTCTCTGCAAAAAAAAAGAAAAAGAAATTTTTTTAATATTATTATCCCTTACACGTTCTCACAAGATAATCTAGTCCCAACCTATTATATAGGTATTGCTTGCTTGTGATTTGGGTACCAGACAATAAATATACTAAATATCATATTTTCTAAATAACATGACATATTATTATGTAGGTATTGCTTTCTTGTGATTTGGGTACCAGACAATAAATATACTAAATATCATATCTTCTACCACCTACCTATAATAACATGACATAGTGTACATAGAAACACCCACACCCATGCTTGACTAATGCGGGAATCGAACCCACGACCTCCGAAGTGGCAGGCAGATACATTAGCTACTAGTCATCAATAAAAAAAACTTGTTATTATATTATTAAATCTGCAGGGCAATTGCGTAACACACTCATCATCTCAGCGCTAATCCCTGTCGCAACCGAAGCTTTTTCAGATTTGGAGTCTGGGGTCCACTTTACTGACGCTTTTGATTGCGTAACACATTATCAGTAGCAATAAGATTCACTTTGACAGTTTACCAATATTCATTGCGTTGTTTATGTTGTTGATCAGACACATTTTTAGAATATACAGAGTAATGGATTAGTAATTAAAAAAGATTTTTTTTAATTGGACCTGGGATTGACCTTGGAGATTGGATTGTTCTTTAGATTAGCACATTCAAGCAAATATACAAGCTATTCAGGTTTATAATACATATTAATATAGATAAAACAATGCAATGTGAAAACATTATGTAATAAAGACCATTTACCTGCTAGGTAGCCCATATTTGATGCTACAGTTTGGCTGAACAGTTGCGTAGCAAATTTCACCTTCATTTTGGGAATTTTGCTGGGAATACAGTGTGAGTCTGTCAATTTTGGCACCAGTCTTATGCCTTTGTAGCCTGGATTTTCGTTATGCAGTGCGGTTATGTGTTCCCACTTTGCCATTAAAATTTTGTTGTCTTTTTTATATTGTAGATTTTTTGTAATTAAATTATTTCGAATACATTTAATCAAGTGAGGTGGGTCGTACAAGGGAATGATCTCCTGGTTATTTATTAAAATAATATTTCCCTGAGGTTCTTCCAATTTTCTTAAAAGAATACCTCTTGTCTCTTGCAACAGGTATTTGATACAGTTTACATTATTTGTACCTTGGTCACACACTGTTGCTACCACATTAAGACCAGCAATTTGAAGTTCTGTGATGACAGCCTTTAATTGTTTTGCCAGTTCCGGTCCCTTTGTTGCAGATTGAGAAAAGGTGTAGGCAACAGGTTGCTTGAAATTTTTTAATAGTCCTCGTATCATAAATACCTGAGCATGATCTGCATATTCAGGCAGTGTCTCTTGTCCATTGGTTACAAACCCGCTCACCCTGTCTTTCCTTTCATTGTATGCCACATTAGGTTTCAGTGACATTTCGTCGAAAAGAACAACACATAATTTGTGCTCTGGTTTCATTTTATGTGTGGCTTTTTGTACTTGCGCCATCAAATTTTTATTGATGCCAGCATTTATATCTGCCATGTGAATTAATTTTATTAAAATTTGACGTGATGGCAGGATAAATATTTTCCTCAGGAATCTGTATCCTTTTGGGCTTTGTTTGAGGATAGTCAATGCTAGAATTTTTTCCTCCAATGTGAAACGCCGGCCTTTTACCTCCTTTTTGTGCTCCCTAAATTGCAGCAAAGTTAAAATTTTGGATGTGCTGGACATTTTGTCCAGAGTTTCCAAAAATTTAGGATTTGTGGTAATATTTTGTAGGGCCTTGATCTTGATTGCCTGCTTTTTAACCTTGTTACGGCATTTGCTGAGTTTCACACCAATTTGCAACATTTTCTGATGCAGAGCACGCTCAGTTTTTGTAACAGCAACCCGTTTTACTAGCTTCCTACTAGCATGTTTTACGTGTACGTTGCAATGAACTGAAAAAATAATAAGAATCATATGAATTAAAATTACTGAATATTTAAGAGTACATATTAGTAGAAAGTGTAACAAGCAAACTCAGATTTGCAGATATTATACATATTAAGTTTGAATGCAATTGTATTACTTACCAAGATCTTTCACCACTTCTACATTTTCTCCTTCACTATGACACCGTCTATCACTATGTATAGACTGAGATTGGGAAGCGACAGGTTCTGAAAAGTCATTATCATATTTGGTAAGAAATGTGTGAATATTCTATACAAATTAAGGTGATGGTGATGATGAATGTAGTAGTTCTGATTGAGTAACCATTTTTTGAATCTGATTGAAATAATGAAAGCCATTGCACTACTAGACAAGTTACTTTTATATATTTTATAATGGAATCATATCCATTATTACAAATATAAGATAAAAAGTATAAAATGCAATTTTACAAACTGTATTTCACTAATCACTCTTGTCTTAAGGGATAGGTCTCAGAGAGGCTAGTTTAATCTTTACTAATATTATAAGTCAGGAACAACAAAAATAATTAAATTAAAAATGCATTCTGAGTAAGTTAGCTCATTTATCAAGAGAGGCTACATTCTAACAACATCATCATCATCATTTCAGCCGAAAGACGTCCACTGCTGGACATAGGCCTCCCCCAAGGTTCTCCACGACGACCGGTCCTGCGCCTCCCGCATCCAGCGGTTTCCCGCGACCTTCACCAGGTCGTCGTGGTGGTCCACCTTGTCAGGGGCGTAGGCGTAGGGCGTAGGCGTGGGTAGCCACGCTACGTATTTCGGTGCGTGGTCGCCACTCGAGAACCCCTCGGCCCCATCGGGCATCTGTCCTATGGTCAATGTGTCCAGCCCACTGCCACTTTAGTGTTGCAATTCTTCGGGCTATGTCGGTTACTCTCGTTCTTTAACAACATGATGCAGGTAAAATATTTTCTGATTAAAAGCTTGTATGTAGGATCACTCACCAAGATTCTCTTTCATTTGTACATCTATGTTTGAACTTTGTGGATATATATGTGGAGGCACAGGTTCTGTAATAATATTGGGTTATTAGTATATATTATATTAATATTCTATAATTTATTGCTAGTGTAATGTGTATAAATACTTAATAGATCATTCAAAAGTTCTTCATTTTCAGCCTGTTTTGTTGAAATAAATGATTTTTTAAATAAAATGCACATTTCTAATGGAGTTGAAACATTTTTGCAACAACAGTTTTGTTTAACCAGTGAATATGGTGTGTGAAGCAAATTTGTATTATATATACATAAAAAAGAATTGCTCACTTATATGTATATGACAAAATATATATACCTTTTGATGTAGATGGTTTTGACATCTGAAGAGGTCTTAATGCTCTTTTTTCCATACTGAATTTTGAGCATGACAGTCCTGTAACAAACAATAAAATAACATGGATTAAAAATATAACTGCGGAAAGTAAAATAGAAACACTCTTTAATTATATGACTACATACAGAAATTATGGCTCATAGAAATATCTATTCAGATGCTTTAGACATTCTCATTGTACGGACGACAGCAACTCAATCTACTACAATCTGTCAGATTTCCTTATTAGATTTTCAACTTTATCTCTAAAGCATTAAGGCTCAAGGTTGATTGGGAGTAGCTGACAGAGTACTTTAAATCAAAAATAAAATGACTATTTCTTTTTAACATCGACTCTCTTAGACTTAAGGGAAACAGTAACCTTAACTTGTGTATTTTATTGTAACTAACCTGGCATGTTCTTCGTTGGTACAGCTCCTTTAGCAAGTCTGTTATTCCGGCACCAATATTTTGGTTCGAAATGAACATGACAGACGCGACGGTACTTGAAAATATGGTTATTTTCAAGTTGCAGAATGTCACCACCAATAGAGTAGACCCATGTGTTAAATAGCTGCCTATCCTTAACTGGATTAGGGAATTTATGAAAATTCCCCGGCCCCGCGGTGTCTGGAAAAAGGGGGCGCATGTTAGTATTCAGTGGAGTCATGACAAAACGACGACTATCTGTTTCATAGATGTGAATAAAACTTACCTAAGCTATTTGCACATCCGGGAACACAACACTTTCTATTAGACATGATAAATAAAAATATCACGAAACGGCTCAACGAGTCCTATCTCAAGCACAAAATTCACAAGATCTCGGTCACCTTATGCACAAAATCGACACGGCCGAAGGAGCAGAGGCTCAACTTAACGGACTTAGGTGGATATAAAGCAATAAGGGGGATAAAAATCTGGAAAAAACAAACAAGACACCGAAAAGCACTGCAATGCAAACCGGCAGCCACGTTTTTTTTTTTTTTTTTTTTATTTATTTCATGAAATCATGACCATGGATACAAGTCCTTCAGTCGAAATCTTAAAGTATTTTTAAAACATACATCCACGTTTGTTTGATTTAATATTTATTCAGATTTATTCATTTATCTTTAGGTTTACATTTTATAATGTTTCATGTGGAGAATAGATTAAATGTTGCAAATAGAAAAGTTTTGAGCTAAATTTTATTTTATTTTATTTCTGAGTAACAGTAAAAAACATTTGATTTCAGCAATTGCCTCAATTTGCAATACAATTTTTTTTTATTAATGATTTAAACTGAAAATCAAGACTAAAAAGACAGGGCTAAAACAGAACCAATAAAATATGAGATAGCGCCCTCTTACGCACCTTAGTATAATTACTACGCAATCACACATCATCAGTATTACAAATAACGCCATCTACACCGAGGTTTTGTAAATTCCTAACACTTCCAAATTAAAATGTCACTTTTATGTGAGGACATCAATTAACTTACTGTCTCACTTCATTTAACAGAATTATAATGAAACGTTTTCTCGTTTGCCACTATTAAGATTGTCACCCCTGGCGCCATCACCGTGAAATCACGGGAAACATTTATCGCTCAATGCAACTAGTGTTGTAGCCCTTTTATGTGTTATTGTGTGGAACTCTAAATGCAAAAGAAATGCTAGAAAACGAAGAGTTATTAAATATTTAGCGATCGAATCATGAATTGCTTTTATAAACCTGCCAGACGCATATTTTTTTGATCAGAGACTAAGTGATGTGTAACTTTAGTAGCTTTTGAGCTGCAAACTGTACGGCAGGAAATCCGCTCAGAAGTTTACCTACATGAAAATATTAAATTTAATACGACATGCTCGAGGAGAATCGTCACCAACAGATGAACGAACTATCTCCCGAGTACTCATTTTGTAACCACACAAGTACGTTAACATAGTTAATCGATTGAAGACTGAACAATATTAGATTATTAATTAAGTAGATAAATAAAATATTGATTTTATTTCCGGCTTTTAATTTTTTTATAAATAAAGAGTTTATGCATCGATATCAAGTATTCCCAACACTGTTCCAACTTATACCTAAAGTAACGTGGCGCTGGAGGTAAGTCAAAAGTATCAGTGTCTTGGCGGTTAAAGGGTTAATTAACTAAGACTGAAAGGTCAACTGTAACAGATAGCAGCTGCAAGATACAGAAAACTTAATAACATTGAGCATTACCAATTCACAAGTAGTCTTAGCTACTTCTTCATCTTGGTGACTATTTAGTTGCAGTACACATGCACCACTTGGAAACTTTCTAAGTGACATAGGGGCACCAATTGTCTGTAGCAATCTGAAATCAGAAAGTCAGCCATTAATTTTAACTCTGTTCTATAAAAAACAAAACAGCAGTTGGGTAGTTCAAATGTTCAATTGTTTTCGTTCTCAAAATGTGACAAGACAGTCAATATAATTGCACATACTCATACTCAAAATGTCTTCCCCCATAATGTCCCTTTCCTGAAACGTCCATTTACCAAAATTCCCCCTTCCCGAAATGCGTTTCCTACGACAGCTACGAGTTTAGAAATAAGACCTTCCACAGACATTTTGAGAAAGTAAATAATTTTTTTTAAACATAAACGGCGACCTGTTTTCGTTATTCAGATGTTTGATTTTTTTGAGGTGCGGAACCCCAAACATGACACTACTGAAAACAATGTTACAGATCATATTAAATTACGACGGGGAAGTGCCTTCCACTGACACTAAGCATGATGGAATAGCAAGCCTAAGTTATGAATGTTCAAATCTGTAGGTGTCTGACGTGTAATATAATATTCCCGTCTCTTCAGAGCAACAATGGCAAATGTTTTCTACGAAAAAAGTCAAGATTATGCTTACTTGCAGGCATTCAAGAGATCTTCAGGGGATATGAGTTCCAAACCTCTAGCTCTGTTTACTCTGCACCACACATCCGCTAATGACATAATTCCTCCGCAATCCTATAAGGAAACAATATTACTATTTATGGACCTAAGAACAAGCTAAGGATTGGTAAAATAGTTTTGGAAAACTTATCAAGTATCAAAATCACGCCTTTGTTCCTCCAGCTGCCCTTGCATTTTAGAACCGCGGATTTCCCTTTCAGAATAACGGTTACTTGCTTTATGAGAATAACCCAAGGCTTCGGCCCTGCAAGGCCTTTGAGGTTTTGCTAACATCTCTTTGTGGCGCGCGTTGACTCGGGCTTGGTTCAGACGGCGAGCTACCCTTTGCTCGTCGTCCGCAACCCCACGCCTATGATGCCTCCTAAAAGTGTGTGCGGCGTTGGATCTCCATGCGAAAATCTATATATGTAAAAGGAGAAACTGACTAACTGACATATCAACGCACAACCGAAACTACTGGGACTAGGAGAGGGAAATTTTTCACAGGCTTCTTTTTATGACGTAGGCGAACACTAAGAAAGGATTTTCCCAAATTCACCGCCTAAAGGGATAAAACGCGTGTCCAAATTTTGTGCGAAAACCTAAAATCACGCGGGCGAAGCCGACGGCAAAAAGCTAGTCGTGCATAAGTGCAAAGACTATCACCTCCAGATGCCAAAGCGGCAGGTCGGCAAAGGTCCTATCCTACGGTACGGTACGGATACGGTATCCCGTGGATAGAATCGAAAACTAAAATATAGCACACTTTACAGAACATTAATTTCTCTTGTATTACAATACTGACTTACCATGAGGACTGCAATCATCATATCAGAAATTTGCTGGGCAAGCCCTAAATAATAGTCCGAGTCAGATCTAAATGCATCCCTGGTGACTGGGTCATCAATACCTAAACTCATGAGGTAGGCTTTGAATCTTACTGTATCATCTTCAGAGATATCTCCTTGTTTATCCTGGAAATAGACCAATATTGTGAGTTACAAATACTTAAACACAATGAATAATAAAGCAAACATCTTATACACTTACATACCCTGATCTTAGTAGAAATATTTTTTGATATGGCAACCATATCTTTAGCTTTTTCCATCAGTTTCCTCAAGTCTTGAAAGGCTACAGAAATGCTTTGATCAGTTGCTCTATGCTGTTCTTCTATACTTCTCTCTATACCAACTATTCCTGAACGCATTTTGGAATTGACAGGTGTGACCGAAGGTTTGGGTGTAGCATTTGGGCTAGCGGCACTTATAGGTGAAGCTATGGTAGTTGACCTTTCCCATGCCTTAGCAGTGACAGCATCAGTGAGGGCTTTATAGAAAATTTGGTCAATTCCATCCTTGAAGGAAAACTTTATAAAATGGAAAGGACTAGCTACTGCTGGTCCTGGCCTTTTTCCTGAAAGTGTTTAGTATAGGATTGAGTAAAGATTACAGAAACTGCATAGGCACAGTCCAAATAATCCAATTTAGATATAAGATAAAATGTAACACTATCACTATCTAACTAACCCAATTTATATATTAGATAACTGTGATAAGGCATTCCCATGAGCATCAAATGAAAGCAAAGACAAATTGATAGAGAAAAGTTATAACAGTAGACATAACTATTTATTAAAAATGTTATTTTTTTGTTATTGACTTATTATCCTGAATAACTGAGCACAACCTGAACCTGGGTGTCTACAGCTAATGAATAAAAAAAAATATTTCTGTAATTTGAAGGCATTATTATTAACCTTTTGGCTACCATAATTACAGAGACAATTAAAAGACAATAAGTGTGCAGACACTGGTGTCTTCTTGGGGCTTAATAATGTTGATGACTGTGCAACAACTAACAGCTTTTTAGTTGAATGAGTGTCCAAGATAAACTGCTGAAAAACATTGTTTTGCTACATTTGAAGATAATAGCCTTTTTAATAACTACCTTCTCAAAGTGAAGAAAAAATATATCATATGGTAAGTACACTTTTGTCATGTAAATTATGGAAAAAAATATACTTAAGTAATGTCATAATTAAAATCGCTTCAAATCTAGGAAAACATTATTCAATCATAGAGGTCACATTACAGCATGAATGAATGAATTTTATTTATCATTTAACAAGCACTACGAAATTTTAGATTCCTGATAACTCTGAAGGTTGCTCTGAGGTTTCCTGACTTATGAAACTGCTCACTCTTAGTTCACTAAAAAATTCATGAAAACTGCATAATTATTTACCTGGTAATGCTGGTCCCAGATGCAACAAGATTCTTTTAGGTCCACCCAGACCAAATACCCCACCACTCTCTTCTTCAATGCAGAATACATAATATAAATGTAATGATAGAACTACAAGACCTTTGGGTATGTCTCCTGGCTTTCCCCACAAGATTCTGTGAGTGGTTAACACTACTTCTCCATCAGTGTATTGGGTCTAAACATAAAATAAAACATAAGTACCTAACATTATGTGCAACACACGACATCAGGTAACAGTGAAAGTGATAAAAATGAACCCATCCGATAGGAACACCAAGTCTACTTGAAAATATATCTATTTAACAAGCTGGAGTATTCTATTTCAAAGTTATGAAAAAGATGAAGGGAATTGGTAACTTTATTGATAATAAGGAATACTGTAATTAGTTAGGGCTACATTGTTGATAGCAAAAGCTCAAAAGATCAAGCAATAAGTCCCAAAACTATAAAATAAACAACCTTATCATCACCATCGTATATCTTCACATTTCTATCACGTTTGAGGTAATTTTCACCTTCAAAAAGGCGAGCTTCAATGTATTCAAATCTATCCATCGTACGATTTCATTTATGGTATTAACAAAACCGAAAAAAACAAATTGTTTTTATGTTTTATTTTTGACGATGATTATTATAGAGTTGGATTACGTTAAGTCTGCGCGTAGCTGGGGGCGTGCTTAATGTTGCCAGTGTAATTAATCTACTTTCCCTCATATAATAAAAAAATTACAAAGTAAACAAAGCACAAGAAATACGTTTTGAAATCAATAATGGGAAATACGATTCATTTCATTACATATTATTACATTTTAGTTGGTTCTTCAGGTTTTCTAAAATTATAGATGACGATTAGTTAACGATGTAGCGATAGCGATTTTACAACAAATTTTATCAAAAAATTAAAACAAATTTTAGCCGCACGCAGCCTTTTCTCTGTAGTAGGTAGGTATACCAGCTTCTGCCAGCAGCTCCGCCTGCGTGAAAGTCTGTTAACCACCATAGGGGTGGAGTTTCGTAAAATCTGTCCATAGTGGACGTCTACACCCTGTAAGAAACCTACCTGCCGAATTTTAAGTTTGTAGGTGTTATGTTTCTGAGATATAGTGATTAATCAGTGAGTGGTATTTCGCTTTTATATATATATATTAGCAGCTTTTGCCCGCGGCTTCGCTTCCGGTATCAGAAAAATGTGATAAATGAAGAACCCCTTGACCGATTTTGCAAAACTTCACATAAACCATCTACTAAATAGTCCGAACAAAGCCTAAACATTTGGTTTGGATAGGTGGGCACGTTCTTGAGTTATAAAGTTGCATTGATCTTTATACACCGTTAAATCTTGATCGTTTTAATCCCTTGGAGGATCGATTCAGTACATGAAACACTATCGATTGGTAAAGTTAGAATGAAAAAACAAAGTACTTTTTTTTTTAAACTCGAATTAATTTACGCATGTTCTAAATTGATTTCTTTAAGTAAACGTCAGCTGGGCGAGTTCAATGACCTGTAGGTAGTTAGTAAGCAACGACCGACAACTACCTACAAGGTCAATGACTCGTTTACTTAAAGAAATTAATTTCGTAAATACGTATATCAATAAGTGATTTAGAAAAAAAGTACTTTATTTTTTTATTTTATCTACACAAATCGATAGTGTTTCATATACTGGACCGAGCCTCTTCGGGATTAAAACGACTAAAATTTAACGGTGTATAATATACTAAATTCTGCCCGCGACTTCGTCCGCGGAAAATTTCTTGTTTTAACATATTTAACTCTGTTCCTATACAATTTCTCGAGATAAAAAAACAAACTTTACTTCTTTATTATATTAGTGTAGATGTAGATATTGATATAGATCCAAATCTATATAATTACTACTTTAATGAAAGTAAACAAATAGATTGAATTATAGGTTGTTTAATTATTATAAAAAAGTCATGAAACTTAGAAAATATGTACTTTATTTAATATATAATAGCTTGTTATAATAGTCACTTGATTAAGATTAAAATACACAGTAGCAGTCCATTTTCAACCAACTCTGTTTTTCTGCCAGGCACCACTCGGGTACGAATATTCAGGGAGATTTGTTGTTCTGGTCACCCGAAAAAAATATTTGACAAATGGTTCACTTTTGGAAAATCGTATCGTAAGCCCGATATTTTTTCATTCCCCTTAACAAGCACGTTTGAATTTCAAGATAATATCTTTACCAGCACTTTTAACCACTTTCGGTATAATGATGACGATTATTTACTTTAGAAACGATTAAAAACACGGAACACAAAACATTCTCTTGATACCTGACATAAATGTCAAGATGACGGCAAATAAATAGTTTCCTTTTTTCGCCGCGCGCAGACTTAAAAAAATTCTACTCTAATATTTATATTTTGACTTTGACACTGACAGCCGCCTTTCGCCTTCCGCCTTTACTCTTTGGACAGGACTGATCCTGTCTAAAGAGTAAAGGCGGAAACAGACTGTTAAACATCGACTATCGTCTTTTCCAGAAGGGCCATGTTAAGAGTTGAATGAAGTTGACCATTGAAATGTGATGCGATCCGACGCAACGCGCGACGCGACGGACCAAGCGCAACGAATTGAATCGGCGAACTGAATTGATTCGGAGGTTTGTCCACCGAGTTGAGTTGGTTTGAATCATGGCAAAGACTGGTCTTAGACCCGTGCTTTAAACTCCAGTCGAAGCAAGTGGATAGATGATTTATCATTATCATTCATCGACAGACTGCCTCGGTGAGAATTGTTTAACCTTGGGGATTATAATGTTGTACTGTATTAAGTTTACTACTGATTAAAATCGCTTAATCTTTTTTGCACTTACGAATACAATACGTAATACTCAATTTTGTAAATAGCATAAGGACAACTCTATTTGTGTCACTGTGACGTAGCTCTGACAGAGGATATGTCAGATTTGTGTTCCAGACTAGAAAATAGTTGTAAAATTATTCTCGACGGATACAAGACAAAAAGTGATGGAGTAAACAAATGACACAAGAGCAAAAGAGACGCAGTACTCTGCATGCTTGTGCCAGTAAGTTATTTACTGTCTGCGATGTCGTATAACCTCCAATTGGCAGTGTGCGAAATTACTTGCTTGCTATTTGCTGATTGTAAAATGAAAGGCATGAGACCAAGAGCCGACAGCCTGTAATTATTTCTTAGCAACGAGCAGTGAGCACTTTTACTTGAAGGCCTTGAGTGGATAGACCTTTTGAATAAATTTTAAGTTCAAGTTTTATTTTTTTTATTATTGAAGTCGTGTATGACTAATATCTCAGTTTAAAATTATGGCAGAGACCCAGGAATCTATTCTCTTAAAAATTAAAGAACAAGGTGATCTCGTAAGAAAATTAAAGTCTGCAAAGGAATCAACTGAAAAGGTAAGTTCTGTTCTGCAAACTACAAATATTTGAACACTTATTAATACATTAACAGTTTGTTTAATTATATATTTTTGATGAATTGCATCATGCTGTCAAGTAAATGCGAATTTGTTTGAATTGTAGGCTAAGAAGAATAATTTACAATACAATTTGCCAGAAATTGATAAGTATTTAAGTCAGTATAGTTACATTTGTGGGTATAGTCCAAGTTACTGTGATATTGAATTGAAGAATGATTTAGGGGAGAACATAGATTTTCAAAGATATAAATGCATCAAGAGGTGGTGGTACCATATGGGGAGTTTCAGTGACTCAGAAGTATCATTGTTACCTAAATTGAATCCTCCCAATGTGTTGCAAAAAGTGAAAGATGGCATTACACCACTTGACAAGCAGGTGTGTGGATGAATTCTTATACTTGTAGACATGCTTTGTTTATGTGTAGGCTGGGCATGAATGATTTGGTTTTGGTACACACCTCCTTGAGTAGAATGTTGTTGAATCTCCACATGTGTTTGTTTCGTCACCACAACCTCTTATCATAATTAACTTCATTTTACCATTAATGAAATTGTAATTCACATTTCAAAATGTATTACACAAAAATGTTTTCTTTTTCCGGTTGTGTCAAAGTAATGCTGTGGTGACGAGATATCATATTGTTTGAAATTTTGGAGAGCTAAAATTAGTGAAGCATGTCGTACAAAGCATTGAGGTTTTTAAAGAGCCGTGTGATTCTGATGCGGTTTCACAACTCAGTACTCAGCACTAATTTCACAAAATGCATTTCAACATCATCTCTGTGCAAGGTATTGGTGGCCTACTTAATGCTTTCTTATTTTATTTGTGCAATCATCTTCTAATTGTTTCTGTAATTGAATCTTTTTACCATTAAGACTCATTTACTGATGTAGTAAACTTTTATTTTGTCAGGTGAATATTAAAGAATGCTTGAATGTTTTTTTTTTATCAAATATGTTTTATTCAACTTCAGCAAAATTTATATTTAATAAATAAGAATGGCAAAATTTATTATATAAAATTTACAGATTGTAATTGATATATTGTTTGCTATTCTAGATTCAACAAGAGGTAGCAAAGTTATTATCGTTGAAAGCGCAGTTAGCTCCTGAAGATGTTGCTCCTCAGAAGTTTACCCTTAAAACTGCAAAGGGAACCAGGGACTACAACCCACAACAGATGAGTATAAGAAATGGTGTCTTAGAGAAGATTATCACTGTCTTCAAGAGACACGGAGCTGAGTGTATTGACACACCTGTGTTTGAATTGAAGGTTAGTTAAACTGTGTCATTTATGAAACTACAAAACTATTTACAGAATTAACTAAGAAATTGTAATTTCTATACGGATTGTGTACACTGAACACACCAACCCTCAAATGTACCAAGATTTGTCTAGACCAGTTGCATGCACAACAATTGGGATTTTGCCATCCTTACAGGTTAAGTGTAAGCATCCCAATGATACTTACCAATCAGCTTGGCAACAACTGGCTACCCATGTGGTAATAAAGGGGATGTCATAGGATAGGTTTTGTTGGCAGTATGGTTTTAGCTAATCTAAGAATAATATTTTTTTTTTGTCACCAATGCTACATTTGTTGTGTTGGAATGTTTAGTGTGCATTATAGATAAGATAATATTAACAAAATGATTGTTTCCTAAATTAATACTATACCTATATAAACATATGTTTTTAGTTCCATTAAACACCAATTTAAAGGGGCTTATATGTACTATGTATTTGTATTTTACCAATATAACTTCATGACGCAAAATAGTGATTCTTATCACTACATAATGTTCAATGTGATATGTACATATGATTGCAACTTTGTTTTTAAATGACCCTTGAACAACTATGTTTAACAATGTTATTCAATTGTAGGATGTATTAACCGGCAAATATGGAGAGGACTCAAAACTGATCTATGACTTAAAAGACCAAGGAGGCGAGATTCTGTCTCTGAGGTATGACCTGACTGTCCCACTGGCGCGGTACTTAGCCATGAACAAGATCAATACTCTGAAGAGGTACCACATTGCTAAGGTATACCGGCGTGACAACCCAGCGATGACGAGGGGCAGGTATCGGGAGTTCTATCAATGTGTAAGTTTTTAACAATAAGTCATTCTTTTCCTCAACATAACACAACACAACCTTACCAGTGGCGTAGCGAGACCTATAGGGGCCCAATATGAATTTTTGCCCACGTGCGTCGGGGCCTCAGTTGCGCGGGGGCTCCGTATCATTGATACGGCATATGCGGCGAAGCTTATACTGGTTTTCCCTATTAAATAGAGATTTGTACGGTATTACCCAAGTACACAAAAATAAAGTACTTATTTTTTTTCTTTTGCTTTCATCGTGTTTTTTTGCTGATCTGTAAAAAACAAGGTCAGTGATTATTTTAGTATGATGAATTTCGTGTCAAGGACAAGTCTTCTAATGTAAAATTTTAAGAGACCATTCTTATATTTATTTAATCTTCATGCAAAGTAGTGGTACATAGGCGGACTTAATGCATATTCACATTATTCACATTGTCATTTCAGGATTTCGACATAGCAGGCCAGTACGATCCTATGGTACCTGACGCAGAATGCCTGAAGGTGGTCACTGAGATACTGGATGCCCTTGACATCGGCTCATATGTGTTGAAGGTCAACCACCGGCGGCTTCTAGACGGCATGTTCGAAGCTTGTGGCGTTCCTGCTGACAAGTTCAGGAGCACTTGTTCTACTGTTGATAAATTAGACAAGGTAATTAATCAATGAATACTTAGCTGGTTTTTTCTAGAGTCATTGTCCGCATGAAAGTCGAAAATTATCCTAAGAATAGAATAAATTTTATTGTACAACAAAATAGTAATCAAACTTTTTACACTAACTTATATCTATGAGTACAATGGCGGTCTTATCGCTCTCTACCTACTGGACAACCTTAAGGGAGGAGAATGGGATTAAAGAAAAATTCAAGTATTTTTTGGAATACCTAGTAAATTTCTCCTGCAATATACCTATAGATAAGTTTTTGTATTCATTGCACTTCCAAGAGAGTAACAGGAAAACATATCTCGGAATGCAAATTGTGTTCATTTTCTGCTTTGATTACAAAGTACTCATCTAAAGTTTCTTAAAAAGGTCAAATCAAATAATTTATCATAATAATTTTTATTGGAACGCAGTTCCTTATCACACTCCGTAAACATCTCGTGTAGGTATTATTATTTGTACAATAAAGTGTAATCGATTTAGTAATTGATTACGCAAATGCAATAGTCTAGGTACATTTGATAAATAAGAGCATGGTAGAAAAAAGTAAAATAAACAAAAGACGAGCGTAACTTCCCTTTTTGCTACAGGACGTTATAGCCGTGTATGTGAGCGTATACATTTTTATATCTTTTACGAGTTTGTGTGATTTATTGAACCTTTGAGAGAGGACGTCGACCTTGGCAAAGGCGATGTAAGATATAATAAACTTGGTCAGAGATCGTGCATAAGATAAAGAGTTTTGGTAAGAGAAAGGAAATGGGTTCACTCAGAAGTGTTATTCATCACTTCAGAGTGAACCCATTTCCTTTCTTTTCAGTCGTCAGGCTTGCAGTCTTCCATTTAATGGTGGCTTAAATATTAACCTGAGTGTCTATTTTCCTGTCTGCAGTCCCCGTGGGAGGAAGTCCGTACGGAAATGATAAACGAGAAAGGAATAACTCCTGACGCTGCTGACCGGATAGGTGAATATGTTCGACTGAATGGAGGCGTAGAGTTGGCCGACAAACTGCTAAAAGACGAGAAATTATCCAAGACTAAAGCAGCCGTTGAAGGCTTACAAGGAATCAAACTGCTGTTGGAGTACTGTGGACTCTTTGGAATACAGAATAAGATACTTTTTGATCTGAGTCTTGCGAGAGGCTTGGATTATTACACTGGGGTTATTTATGAAGCTGTGTTGACGCGTAAGTAGAATTTGCCTTTTTTACATTATTTATAGTGTTACTAAAGAATAAAATAATAACGGTTAAAAGAAAGGAGTGGCAACCGGGATTCCGAACCCGTTTTCCGGCCACCGAAGGCTTGCGGGCGGCGAGCAATGGGTTGCTCGCTGTTCGGTCGTCCGGTAATCGACCGGAGCGAGTACTTTGACGGCACGACTCAAGATGTTGTCAATAAATCGTTGGGATCCAAGGGTTAAGGGTGCGTGTCTGAAAGGAAGGCTCGGTCCTGGCATGAAAAGCAATGTAGAAAGGGTTGGGTAATTTAGCCAGTAAACGTCTGAGACTATCAACATAAAACAAAACTCTAATGAGAACTGATATAAAATATGGAATCTCACGTAACTCACAAATAAATCATCTGCTACATAATTACCTAATAGTGACGTGTAAAAGTGTTCTTTTGAAACCTACTTACAACATCATTTATCATTATTATACAATTTATTAGCGCTAAAGACTGATGATTCGTCTCGAAAGGTTATTGCTTCCTTAAAAAAAACATAAGCTGGCACACTTTGATGGCTCTCATAAAGAGTATTATTTTAATTTTTCTATTACATACACTTTGTAAGTATGAAGGCAATTTATAATACACTAGCGACCCGCCCTAGTTTCGCTCGGGTGCAATGCTGAAAATACACATAAAACTTCCTCTTGAATCACTCTGTCTATTAATTCATTAATTAAGCCCCAAGAGGACACCGGTGGCCGCAAACCTATTGCCTTTTAATTGTGACTGTAATTACGGTAGTCGAAAGGTTAAAAAAACCATACCAAAATCCGTTTGTGTAGTTTTAAAGATATTAGCAGCCCGTTGTCTGCCCCTATATACATAGGGGCAGACAACGGGAAGCTACTTTATTTTATACTATGTAGTGATTATGGATCCGTCAATCTAGCTACAAGATATAACGATGTTATGTTAGAGAATCACCTATTTTCGGAATTAGCCTCTTATTGATTTTGATCATTTTAACTAGTTTTAATTAATAATAATTGCATGTACTGTTTAATCAACACGACTTGGTTATCGATTTATTGTTGAGAGCAGATTGTGCATTTCCTTTCAGAGCCAATTAAAATCGGCAATGAAGACCAAACCGTCGGATCCATTGCAGGCGGCGGAAGATACGATAACCTTGTTGGCATGTTCGACTCGAAAAATAAACAGGTAAGCTAAAGTACTAAGATAAGGATTTTTTTAGGTGGGAAAAAAACGATGGCTATGGTTATTACTATGTATAGGTTTTTTTCCCATTGCATCATGTATATAATGTTCTCACTGTTGGGACTCAGGCCTCCTTTCTAGGAGGAACTGGTCGTAAACCATCACTCAGGCCCAGTCCGGAAAGGTGGATGCCATATGTCTTCGAATTTTTTGGTTCTAGGACATGCCGGTTTCCTCACGATGTTAAACTTCATCGTATGAGAGCAGTGGTGATGAAATAAATTACACAAAGTAATGAAGTAATGCGCCTGGCTGGGCTTGAATCTGTGACCTAAAATTCGTAAGTCGGGGCCGCTATCACTCGGCCACCACTGCTCTCAAGTTTATTGTTGTCCCGACTACCGTTAACGAAGTACAAGTACCTACAGATGGGAAAAAGTTAATTTTTTAGATCTTGTGTGAATATAAAGAAAAACTGGCCAAGTTCGAGTCGAACTAGCTCTCGAAAGGTACAACAATATTATAATCGAGCAAAAAACGCTGACAAATCAACATTGCTGCAACACATGTCTGGGAAAAATGCTCGTGTCCCGTAATGATTTTAACTATGAGAGGAAATAAAATATCTTAGATTGTCATTACTCAAGCATTGCCATATTCCACTTACTCTAGGCAACAAGCTTAGTAACAAGCGCAAAAACCAATGTAATTATAAATAGATTGCAGAGCTATTGAGGCGCGACAGCGTTTAGTAGTTATACAACAAAGTAGCGAAACGCCTCGCTTGGGTGTTACAAATATTTCAAATCTTTGACTATTTTATGGTTCCGTGTCGAAAGGTTAAATCGGGACCATATTATTAAAACTCTGCTGTCCGTCTGTCTGTATGTTTATCTGTCTGTCTGACTGTCACCTAGCTGTAAACGTACCTTATAAACCGTGATAGTTAGTTGCAATTTTGTATGTCTGTAACACTAAAAAAACAATAAGATAAATATTTAAGGGGCTTCTCCCACACAACGAACGTATTTTTTTTTTGCCGTTTTTTTACCACGTACGGTACGAAACCTTTTGTGCGCGAGACTGACTTGCCTTTTGTCGGTTTTTTCTACTATATGAATGTACTAGCTTTTGCCCGCAGCTTCGCCCGCGTACATAAAATATAGCCTATGTCACTCAGGAGTAAAGCAGCTTTCTATTGTTGCTTAAATTTTTCCAATCGGACCAGTAGTTCCAGAGATTACCCCCTACAAACAAAAAAACAAACTTTACCTCTTTATTATATTAGTGTAGATTACACCCATATTTGCATCTCCCTTTTTTCCTCATGAGCTTATAAATTTGTTCAGTAGACGAGTAACGCAGGCAGACAGACGTGTAGGGCTGTAGGCGTTTTGTTTTATAATATGTATGGAATTTGTTTGCAACTAGTTAAGTAGGACATGCATATACTTTTAGTAAGTAAGTAATCGCAACTTCTAATTTAGAAGCAAGGGTAAGGTAGCAAGTCTCTTAACTTTTTAAATCCCACGTCAAAGAAGCAAGTGTGCTCACAGCCAGTGCCGTAACTAGCCGTTTATACATCCTAGAAAAATGTACAATACAAATAAAAAGGACTAGGTCAGGTCAGCGCTAGCACCGCCACTCGATGATTTCATCGTTTAACAACACCTATGACTATGTATTGGCTGAACTGTATGTAGATATATTATTATAGTATTATATACTTCTACTAGCGTGTTCTTGGCCTGCGTGAGAGTCGGTTTACCCCCTTAATGGTGCAGTTTTGTAAAATCCTTTCTTAGCGGACATTTACACCCTATAAGGACACCTTTTTTTTTTGTTTTCGGGGTGAAACCTTCAAAAGGCGCCTGGACTTTTGGGGAAAAGACCAGGGAGTGTGGGATTCTTACCTCACTAAAACCACCCCGGTGATCACCATCAGCACATGAAAGAGGGCCCCGTGTCCTCTTAAAAGACCACCCCGGAACCCTCTATGTGTGCAACGCCTGTTAACTTCTACTATTACTATATTAATAAATTCAAATTTTCTGTTACTTCTACTAGCCGTATTCTTGGCCCGCGTGAGAGTCGGTTTACCCCCTTAATGGTGCAGTTTCGTAAAATCCGTTCTTAACGGACATTTACACCCTATAAGGACACCTGCCAAATTTTAGGTTTAATTTTGTAGGTGTTGTAGTTTCTGAGATTTCGTGATTAATAAGTGAGTGGTATTTCGCTTTTATATATATAGGTACCACTTCGGAAAATACAGACCGGACCGGATTTATCAGCTATCGTTAAGTAGAAAATGAATTCTAACAACAGTGTTATAGGATACATTATCAATCGATATAAAGATTTGCAAACCAAAACTAGTTTTTACGAATTATTTAACAGACAAGTTCATTCACGCATTCATAATTTTATGCATAATTAATGTTGTAATAGATTTTGGCGGTCAATGCGTCACAGATTTATGTAACAGTGAAGCTAAACTAGGTATACTACTACGCTGTAGTCGTATGTCAAGGTCGATTGATATCTTGCCATTCAGTACGAATAGAGCAGATAGTGAAAGCGGCATAAAGTCAATATTGCATTTGTATCTCATGGTCGTATTGAGGTATGCGAAACAGGATGTAAAGTTCCGCAAATCTTTTTGAAAAGTAAAGATCCGCCTACCGCGTGTTGTGTCGGGTCCGGCTAACTGTCCTATATTTTTTTTTGTTTTGTATAATAATAATATTTATTTTACTAAAACTGACTAACAGCTACGAATTATATACTAGCTTTTGCCCGCGGCTTCGCCCGCGTGGTATTGGGGTTGGGGTTTTCGGGATAAAAAGTAGCCTATGTCCTATTCCGGAGTGTATCCTATGCATGTGCCAAATTTCATCCGTCCAGCCGTGATTGAGCGTTTTGGCGTAATTGAGTAACAAACATCCAAACATCGTAACTTTCGTATTTATAATATTAGTAAGATAAAAGAGTATGCCCGTATCTCGTACCATATTGTGCACAAGTATGTATCTTTCGAATACCTTAATTAGAGATATAATAGAAAGGCAATAGGTGTGCGAACACCGGCGTTCGTTTGGCGCTCAAGAGTTTAATGCTTAGCAAAAAAATAATGTTTCATTTATGTGTATAATGTACTGTTACTACATTAAAAAACATATAAAAATGTTAATAAATGGTTTTCAATTCCTACTTTCATAAAAAATAACTTTGTCATTTCCGAAATCGTTTATTTGGTTTGATACAAGTTGGTACGGAGTCACATATAGGTAAATTTGGGCAATCTCTTTTATAGTCATCTACCAAAAGCAATGCTAGAATTAAATATTTCACATTATTACACAGAAACATCTGTAACCGAACTAGAACGAGTTCTGTATCTCGGTAGACAGCGCCACACCCTCGAGGGTGTGGCGCTGTCTTGGTATTGATTCGATCAACAAAAAGCATTTAGCATAAAGCATTTTTCAACATGCATAATGACCTCTATCTATCTGACAATTGTAATCTATATATATAAAAATGTATGCCACTTTTCATTGTAAGTTTATAACTCAAGAACGGAGTCACCTATCCAAACCAAATGTTTGGGCTTTGTTCGGACTATTCAGTAGATGGTTTATGTGAAGTTTGCACTAAATCGGTCGAGCGGTTCTTCATTTATCACAGTTTTCTGTTGCCGAGAGCAAAGCCGAGGGCAAAAGCTAGTCTCTTATATTTAAAAAACAAAATTTTAAGTGTTTATGTCAGTGTAGGTAGAGTAGTGAAAGATGTAGGGGGTGATTGGATTGTGTGTATGTGTCCGTGGTGGTTATGCATTACCGAAAAATTAAAAACAGTTTAATAAATAGGTATTTATTTATTTAAAAAAGACACTAATATTTTTGTGAGATCATTCCTGCAACTCAATCAAAACAAAAACATTTTAATTTTTTCATGAGGAACAGGTTTTCGGTTTCCTCATAAGACAGGGTGAGCAGATAGTTGTTTACCTTTATAAACTAGTGCGGCTCATCATCAACGATTGCATCACTGCTTACTATCAGGTGGGATTGCAGTTATGCACTAGTTTTTATTAAATTAAAAAAAAAAAAAATGAGGACGACGAGGTCGCACTAGGAAGAGATGACCTAGCCTATCGCAGTCTGGTTCGAGGTGTTCCGAGAGAATACTACCAGGAAGAAGTTGGGGGAGGCTTTTGCCCAGCAGTGAAAAAGTAAAGGCTAAAATAAAATAAAACATACATTCCACATGTTCTCAACTAGCGGAGAACTGTGATTCTTATAGCCGCTACCTTTACATTATAATATACACCAAAAAGTTACACAATCTTAAGGTACATAAATCTTAAGATTGTGTAACTTTTTGGTGACTTATAAGACCGCCATTGTAATCTGTGGTTACAATGGCGGTCTTATAGCCGATAGCGATATCTTCCAGATAACCTTAGAATGGATCGTATGGACCTTTCTTATTTGGGGTCGGCGCAATATGTTTTTTTCTTCCATTCTGTCCTGTCACCCGTCACGCTATCACTAACTCCTCTGTCTTCCATGTCACTTCTCACACAATCCATCCATATCTTCTTTGGTCTCCCTCTCCCTCTCCATCCATCCACATTTATACTCATGGCTTTTTTGTAACATGCGTTTCATCCCTCCTCCAATAAGAAAGGTCCGAGCGAGGGGCATAGCAAATATCGCCATTTTAGTTTAAACTAAAACTTTTTCCAAAATAAAAACCGCCTTCAAAAAAAGCCAAACGATAAAAGTTCCTACACTAAAAAGTTGAAAATAAAAATTTGAATTGCTGTAAAGAAACTTAATTTATAGGTAAACTTATTTGACATTAATATTTTGCAAATATTCAAAATTTATTACTTCTTTTTGGAGTCGGTGCCTGCATTTTTATTGTTGAAACTTAATGTTAGGTAGCTTTTTAATATCCAGTGCCATTTTTCGTACATAATGCTTAAACATTTTCAATGTACTTAAAATGTGGCAAAATGTGCAAATCGGATGATTTTTTTAGAGAAGTCTAATAAATGTATATATCTCTTAATTAAGTATTATATATTTGAGTATGCAAATAGGTACCTACTAAGTAGTTTTATAGTTAAGTTAGAGGTAGTTTTTCAAGGGATTGTTGCCCATTCGTAATTGCTTGCCTTGGCTGGCATGAAATGGGACCAATCTGGAAGCATATCCTTTCAAGTACAAAAAAAAATTTGCAAATCCATCGATAAACAACGGAGTTCTGAGGTAACAAACATAAAAAAAAAAAAATACAATCGTATTGAGAACCTCCTCCTTTTTTTTGAAGTCCGTTAAAAATGGCGATAGTTGTTATGCCCTTCGCTGTCGAATCGAAGTACTACAATAGCACTTCGCTAAAATAGCACTTCGATTGTAACATGAAAAACTATTACTGCGCATTGAAGGTGAACTTACGTGCAGAGGACAATACGAAGTTTAATTTTTCAAGTAAAATGACGTATGTTTATAGAGATGCATCACTTTAAGATTTCAATTCTACTTCTTAGCTTTATTAGAATGTTCTAAAGACTTATGTCTAGATGGACACAATTTTTAACGACACAAACATCTACTGCGTATAAAATGGTTTGATCTTTGACTCGGCCTGATGTGTACCATAAAAAATCTCAATGTCATCACAAATATTATTGTGCTCTTTTCTGAGTCTGACACGGATGAAGTTGCGGGCACCAGTTAGTTAATAATAAAAAAAAAATCTTTCTATTCCAGGTACCATGCGTAGGAGTCAGTATCGGCGTAGAACGCATATTCTCCGTGCTCGAAGCGAAGTTAGCCGCAGGTGACATCAGTGTACGGACCAGTGACGTCGATGTGTACGTTGCGTCCGCGCAGAAGAACTTCCTCGAGGAACGCATGAAGATCTGCGCCGAGTTGTGGAATGCTGGAATTAAGGTAACATAAATATGTATAGAAATCTCATGTTTGTAATCGAACTGCTTCGAAACGGACTGATTTTACAAGCTTCTATTTAGTTTCACTTGTCCCGATGTTTGTGATCAAATCTTATAAATTAAATTTGATCAACGTCCCGGTTAAAGATTGAGCTGAAATTTTACATGCCTGTGATGACAATGCAAAATTATTATGTCGTGGAGTTGATCTGATGATGGAACCGGTAGGTAGCCATAGGAACTCTGTAGTAAAACGACACAATCCTATCGATTTTGGGTTCGTGTGATTCTTCTTGACGAGTTTTGTACTGTATTGGTTTAAATGGTACATAATTCATTGGTCTCACGGCTCTACTATATTTTTACACGACTACTCCAAAAAAGGAGTGTTTTTTATCTGGAGTAGATGATGAAGTCTTCTTCTTTTAAAAATCGATGGTATACTCGTTAAATTCTTTGCGTTAACTGCGGCATTGGTCGCATTTATTAAATCCTTCAAAAGCAAGGTGTAAGGGCACCTGGTGGGACACTCCAATGTGTCTCATGTCTTGAACAGCAACGCACTCACATTGAGTATCCGACGGGTCTATAAACCCCAATTTTGCCAAGTTGTGTTTGTAGCGGCCCACTTGGTAGCGCAGCTGATTTACTGCTTTCCATACAGAACACTGTAATTCACGATCCGTTGGGATATGTTTTTGGGGTTTCAAGAAGTCAAGAAC
Source organism: Mythimna loreyi (assembly GCA_029852875.1). Lineage (NCBI taxonomy): Eukaryota > Metazoa > Arthropoda > Insecta > Lepidoptera > Noctuidae > Mythimna > Mythimna loreyi. The sequence continues at coordinate 14,932,197 of CM056783.1, forward strand.
ATTGAACTAAAAGAGTTTGAATTTTTTCAGACCGAGCAATCATACAAGAAGAACCCCAAAATGCTGACCCAGCTTCAGCACTGCGAAGAGAACGGCATTCCCCTCGCTGTGGTACTCGGTGAATCTGAACTCAAGCGGGGAGTCGTAAAAGTGAGGAACATCACCACAAGGCAAGAAGATGAAGTGGCAAGAGACAATCTCGTAGAAGAACTTAAGACTAGAATTGCAGCATTGAGTGTTAAAGAAGTTAATGGCACAGCGTAGTATTGGTGTTGGCACATTTTACAGTTCAATATAAGTGATTCCTAAGGCATTATTCAGACTAAACATATTGTCGGTGACTGGCTGTGAGCGGGCATTACGCAGTTTATCTCTTTTCTAACATTATTTTTAGTATATGGCAAACCAGAATAAATTTTGTTTAGAATCAGTAACAGAATCGATTCCAATAATTTTTACTCAAAACTAATTATAAAAGGTGTCAAGTTGGACACAACCGATACTGAATATACGGATGACGACACACAGCTGGATGCGAGAGTAAAACAAACCCTCAGTCGCCCGGATGTACCGGTGACCATGTATTTGTGTGGAGAATCATGTAGCTTAACAGGCTTATAACTTTGTGATTTTTCTTGATACAGTTGAGAAATTTTGTACATTTCTTTTTTACATAAAAATACTTGAGACTTGTTTCGGGTTTTTCGTATTACTAAAAATAATATTGAATACCAAATCCTTGTTCTCACGGAACCGACTTATGCTATTACGTATTGCGTTGTCGCTGACTTTCTTTGACTGATTATTATACTACGTGCAACAAACTTACTCTTTTGTTCACACAAGTAACGCATTTTATGTTATAGCGTAATCGCGGCTTAGTGAGAACGCAAACTGCAAGACTGAGTTCACGTGCACACTGGGAATGACCCTACTGACAATGAGCATACTCACAGTCGGCGGCGGATAATACGTTTAGAGTGAACTATGCTTATTGTTGACTACGCACTATGCCGACGGTACGGATGTAGGGCATCTTTTCTGTGCCTTTATACCGCCTAATAATCGGTTATATCGTCAACATAGTATGTAGCCTTAATACGTGTCTGTGTTTTGTATTTTAATGGTAAAAACTAGTGACCTGCGTCGTAATAAGTTTCAAAATTCTTAATAATACTTTATTATATTATAACATTCTAAATCTTTATGTTTTCATTAGATGCATTTTTTATCATTGTTTCAAATTACCGATTCAATTCGGGTTTTTATTTTATAATTAATGAACCCTTCAGGTTTCTTTTGATATTTTTTTTCTACGGATTAAAATTTTTTAGGGCCTATGTACTTCCCTAATTTGAATTTTATTTTGGTTTTAAGCATTTAAGATTCTGGGTTCATCATAATTTAAATAAATACACAGATAGTGTATTTAGATACTTTATACGAGCATTTCTGTGGGGTCTGTATTATACAAAGAATAATATAATTTTACATTAAATAACTGTACTACGAAGTATTTCCTATTTTTCTAAATTCTTGTTAAAAATGGTATTAACCTATTTATTTAAATGTGTTAATTTAGAATTAGCTCTTAGCTAAGTTTTAATTGCGATTCCTTTCTCTAGTAATTTATTGTAGATCTAAAAAAATAAGCTAATGACGTTAAATAGGAATACGCATTAATACTTGTTTTTTTGTATATGTGTGAGTTAAAATATTGGCTTAAATAAATTTGTTAAGAAATAATTATGTTTTATAATTTCACTACCTTTTGACAGTGGATTCGCCTGTATGTAAATCCCAAGAGAATATCTCACAAGATAAATCTGTCTAATCCGTGTACCGTTATCGACACCACTGGATGTCAGCACTGAGTTGTTGGGAACAATTTTTAGGGTTCTGTACCTTAAAAAGAAATAATGGGACCCACTTTTTTGTCCGTCTGTATGTTTGTCAAAACCCTTTGTCTGGGGAATGCGTGGAGGTACGAGTTGATTTTAATATCATATATTCAAGTCTGTGGTCCCTCGAAGCTGTAAATAAATAAAACTTACAGCCGCAAAAAAACGTATATTTCGCCTCTTCAAAGGTTTTATCAATCATATATTCAAGTCCCTTAAATTACTGCGCCTAGCTGGGTTTGAAACTGCGATCTACAACTCGTAAGTTAGGGCAGTTACTACGCGGCCTAGTGTTCCACGCGCGCCTCTCTTAGACGTATAGGAGAGCTGTCTCCAATTTGTGAGGAGAACCATGTGGTTTGGGTCAGCACTAGCGTGGGGCAGCGGAAGTCAAACTGCACCAGTAGCCTCCGACAAAAGTGTGCGAGGGAACACCGGGGTGGTTTTAGTCAGTAAGAGTCTGAGAGACTCCTCCTCCTACCCCAGGGTGGAGGACATTCATGAGGATTTCCACCACGAGAAAAAAAAAGTTACTACGCGGCCACTACTGCTCTCGACCATCAAAAACCGATTTCATGGTGCAAAATAACTTCAATTTTTGGAAGTCGATATCAAAAAACAGAAAAATAAGTTTAATTTCTCTGTGTTTCTATTCTAACTTACCGAAGAGTTGGTATCGTACTACTATTAAAACCACAAAACTAAACACCAAAGTTAAGAAAAACCAGGTTAAGTTCGACAGCCAACTGATGCCCGTGAATGCAGAGGTAATGTATAAGAACTTGTAAGAAAATGTAGATAAGGAATTATTATTATCTTGGGTATTGGGTAAGAGCCATCAACTTATTGCCAATGTGTTTAGGTAGGTAGCTTCAACTTAAAGGACATCACAGAAGACGACTGCATTGATGGAACGAAGACTTGGAACAGTTAGGGAATTGAATAAATGAAGTCAGATACTCTTATCTGACTGAATGGAGAAGTGGATTTATGAAGAAATAATAGTTAATTTAGGGCCCTCTATGCTGCTATAAATATAATCACACTTACGAAGGTTGATGATGAACCGAATGACTCTAAAAAGTGTCGTTGACAACGCATGTTGTCCCCGCTCGCCTCAAGGAGTTTTCAACAAACTGTAAGGTAAGGGCCCAACAAGTTCGAAGTCTCTTAGGGTCATGGGTTAATGTGGAACTGGCCCTGACCCTGGAACTAACTCAAAGAAGGAACGGGGTGGGTTTGTAGTCTGTAAAAGTCTGACACTTTCTCCCTCAGGGTGACAGTTGTCATTCGATGGTTTTTGTCCACCGTAAAAAAAGTTATCTAGAAAGTGGTTAAGTAGGTAAGTTTATTTAGGAAATCGGCAATCAGGTCGTAGTTGCACATTCCATCGTAGTCAATTATGGGAAAAAGAAGTGACTGAAAAAAAAAACTGGGAGAATTGTCTTCAGTCTATAGAGCGACCGGAATATTCCGGTGACTTTTTGATTGACACTATTATGACTTATTATTATTGCAGAGCAGTGGTGGCCGAGTGGTAACGGCTCCGACTTACGAGTCGTAGGTCGCGGGTTCAAACCCAGCTAGGCGCATTACTTTGTGTAATTTATTTTATCACCACTGCTCTCAAAACGGTGAAGGAAAACATCGTGAGGAAACCGGCATGTCCTAGAACCGAAAATTCGAAGACATGTGACATCCACCAATCCGCACTGGGCCCGCGTGGAGGATTATGGCCCATTCCTTCTCCTAGTGACAGGAGGCCTGTGTCCCTGCAGTGGGAACATTAAAAGGCTGATGATGATGATGATGATGACGATTATGACTTGTTTTTTTTTATTGATATAAACTTGCGCTTGACTGCAATCTCTCCTGATGGTAAGCAGTGATACAATCCATCGATGGTGAAGCGCACTAAGTTTATTGAGAGCCTATATTCGTTCTAGCCTTGAAGGCACCTAAATTATAAACGGACGGGAAGACTGCAGCAGGCAAACTGTTCCAGTCCTTCGATGTAGGTACGTGGTAATAAACGACAAGGCAAAACGCTTAGTCCGGACCGTAGAAATCTCAACAACGTAAGAGTGGATATTCACCGTGCCGGGTTGTCGCATTGTAGAATTGGTTGAAATGCTTCCACCAATCAAGACAATTATGTTTCGACATGTAGATCAAGAATAAGACAATGATCCAAATAGGTATACATCAAAACTTGTATGGTAGGTATATACTTATGCGGTAAATAAGTTGAAACCCTTGCTACACCCTTGCTTGTTCGTTCATCATCATCATCAGCCTTTTTAATGTTCCCACTGCTGGGACACAGGCCTCCCCTCTAGGAGAGGGAATGGGCCATAATCCACCACGCGGGCACAGTGCGGATTGGTGGATGTCACATGTCTTCGAATTTATGATTCTAGGACATGCCGGTTTCCTTACGATGTTTTCCTTCACCGTTTTGTGAGCTTTGTACCGTTTTGCTTGTTCGTTACTGCGCGTCGATACGCGCAATACATGTTTTTGTTTTGAATGAATTCGACGTATAGTTAGAGACGTTGGAGGGAACTCCAACGTCTCTAACTAAATGCCACGGAGTGGCCTACACCACCTACTAGTGTTTTACCTTGAGCAATACAAAATCGTGGTCATTTCTGCTTATTCAATAAAAAAAAAATGCTTGAATCCTGCAGCGCGGCGCCAAAAGAAACCTTTGAAGTTTTCGTTTCAAGTGCAAAAAAAAATTACTTTAGCCAAGCAGAAGTGTCTTCGATGGAACTCAAACTCAAAATCATTTATTTCAAATAGACCATTTACAGGCACTTTTGAAATGTCATTGAAGCTAATTAGCCAACTAGCTTGAAATTGAATTGAAAATTGAAGCTAATGAACCTGTAGGTATCTAACCTCCACAAACCAACAAGTGGGTAGGTACCCAACATAGTGCCTCTTAACAAGGCTGGATAAGTTGGTCACATTTTCTGGAGCTTAACTCTCAAAAACCTACGCTTTTGGTACGATTTCCGAGGTAATAAGGAATATCGCCTCGGACTGAATATATCGATAAGTTTTGTCTTCGTTAACCTAACTCTGAAGACGATCCGTACGTATCTGTCCGTATTTATGGTCTACCGAATTCATGATATGAGATGCCGTACTATTGTGTAAATAGAATCTCTTTCTAAATAGAAAGATGTATGAAATCTCAAATCATACATCGAGGTAGTTACCTGCTACGCGGAAAATATCACATAATAAAAGTAGGCGTTGATTCAATGACCTTCTAGTCAACGTCCCGTTCGGACTCCATTGACCTCGATCGGCTTGTCCTACAGAACGTCCGCGTGCTTCTAACTCTATAATGTCATGTCATGGACGCGCCAGCAGTAGCTCGACTCATTGTTCCCACAACAACTTCTGTGGTTCCTGTCATTGTGCCCTGATCCGCCGTGAAGTCCAACACGATTTTCATCGATATAAAACTCTTTATACCACTCAAATCCCGCCTATTATAAGTTATACCGTTTTACTGACAACATCAAACGTTAACCGAGAGATGAAATGGTGCCCCGGTACAAATATTGGTTCAGTTTGTCAATTTGTGTGCTACTATTGGTTTCGACTATCAGTGGATCAGCGATAAAAGACGCTTTGGAAGAACATTTGAAGGATATCGCCCATGATGAAGACAAAGAGTTGATTAAACATGATAAGCAAAAAGGTGAAAAAATCCATCAAGAAGAAAGCCATCTTAATGACAACCACAAGAACCAATATTCAAAAGCTAATGATGAAGCAAAATATTTGAAGAAAGAACATGATTCTAAATCTGTATCAGACAGTGATGCTTATAAAGGTTATAACAGCAAACAAGACAAAGCTGAGGACAGTGAAGCGACTGGGTATAAGAGAGGCCATAAGAAAGGACACCATAAGCAAGGATTCCAAAACTCATATCATAAAGATGAGTCATCCAATAAAAGTACATTTTTCGATGATTTCAATGATGAAGGCGACCGAGCTGGGTATAACAGCAGACTGAACTCGCACGATAACCAGGGAGGTAGAAGTTACCAAGGATCTCATAAAAACGGTCAAGAATATGTAAAAGACAACTATAACGGCGGAGGCTATAATAGATATGGTGATACCGGAGTGAAGCAGCACGGACGTCAAGATTATGGTAAGAAGTATTACTTAGATGACAATTTGAATCACAACAAGTATCGCAATACTCATAACAACCACGCCAGAGATCACATTCATGATCGACATGAATATCGAGCTCCTGTAGTTCATCACGATCCTGGGTGGGATTGGCAAAGATGGGACGACCAAAGAGGAGGAGGTGGAGGCTGGGATCGTCGGGGATGGCAAAGAGATCCAGGTTGGGAAAGAGATCCAGGTTGGGAGAGAGATCCAGGCTGGCAGAGAGATCCAGGTTGGCAGAGAGACCAGGGTTGGCAGAGAGACCAGGGTTGGCAAAGTGATCCCGGCTGGCAAAGGGATCCAGGATGGGAAAAAGATTACGGAGGCCCTGGGTATTATGATGATAGAGGTTTGCGCCATGAGGGAGGCTATGGCTACGGTCCCAACCACGGTTATGGCTACGGCTACGATGAATCCCGAGCGGCTCCGGTAGCTGAAATTCCGAAAAACGCACCTGTAGTTGCGCATCGAAAGCAAACTATAACTATCTATGAAGACCCGAGATACGATGGCAAGGATAAAGGTCAACTGAGGAAGGAGGAGGGGGATTACTTACAACTGGATTTCAAACCGAGTAGTCATCGATACGCGAGTTACGACGATACCTACTATAATGTTCCTGTATCGCGAGAGGGCGCCATGGAATCGAGCAAAATCAACAGATTAGTTTACAACTACCGAAGGCAATGATCGTAACAGGATTTATAACAATACGCTTTCTACAGATACTGACTAAATAGCTTGTAGAATTTACAAGTGCAGTTATTTAATTAAGCGTATTCACGTTATTTTCATACCGATCTGTTGAATAAAATTGGCGTTGTTTAGTTCATGATCCTATCTAGAAGGCTTTAGATATTAATAGATATTATTAATTTATTTTACTGAGGGGGTGGGTTGGGTAGCTAATGTTGTCGAGACATTGTTTTCTTACGTTTGAGACAACTTTTGGGATGGGAATAGGTGGTGGGTAAATGAAGTTATTATTTATTTTGTATATTAAGCTGTAGAGATAAGTAGCAATTTTCTACGTTCAGGAAAACTGCTATTTACTTAGGAAATGTTTAAATGTTACTACAGAAATTATATATTTTGTAGAACCTTTGGTATTTTATTTCTAAATTCTCCTTTACAGGGTGTACACATCTCCTTTGGTATAAGATGTCGGATATTCGGGATATGTGGATATTAAATATGAGTATTGACTGATGTCCAGTGAAGTGTGGAAGTCAAATAAGTATCACTTTGAAGGGATTCCTCGGGGCAGTTGCTACGTGACGGACGGACGGTCAGCCGGGCGGCGTATTTCAATATGCTACATGCGGCACGGTTGAGCGGGCTGGGCTTTCGACCGTGACGGCACCGGGAGCGTGCTAAATCGGTGTCACAGGTCCGCGGCTAAACTGTGTGCCATAACTTTATGATAATCGGTTACAGCGGCTTGTGGATAGTTTGGCGATGAATAGGGTATTTAATCCGATTTATTACGCACATAAAGGTAATTATTTAGTAAAGACTAAACAACAGCACCCGTAAGTTTTTAAGTCGGTTTAAAAATAAACGGGGAGACAACATTGAAGTTTAAGTGTACTCGGAAGTTAATTTTAATGTTTATTATGAACTCAGTTAATGTTTATAAAATATAAGTGCATAGTAAATTTTAATACCTTCTTCAAGTGGTCCTTCGTGGCACCTCGTCGGCATCTAATTTTGCTTGCCGTGAACTCTGGCACAACTCACAAAACTCTTGGGTGTCTTTCACGATAATTTCAACCATAATTCCGAATTAAGTCGTTTTATTACCCCTTCCGCTTTAATTAAAAGACATCGTTATTGAGCCACTACTCGTAGATATTTTTCAGTGCTTTTATTTGTAATTTAAATTTTGCAACCCTTAGCTGCGGTTCCGCTTTAGGGGGATAAACTAATTTAAACGTTAAGCTCGGAACAAAGTCCCGTTTTATAATATGTATGGTCTGGGCAACATTTTAAAATTGGATTAGACCAGCGAGTACCCGAAATAAAGAGTCGCTGCTTTTTATATTTCTGCTCTGGATAATTCAGTTGTTTTCAGAATGGGGGTAATTTATTTTTGAATAGCTAAGCTGGGTTTTACCATATGAGTCGTAATTTAAACTGTACATACTCTTATGTGTATGTGTATTCAACGGTAAGTCCTACTTGTTTATTTTTACTATACTATTGCGGTTAGACCACTATATCACCTGATGGTAAGCGAATACATACTCCAGAAGGGAATTTCACTCATTCGTTATATGCACAATAACTGTGTTCCCAAAACGCATTGTACTCATTAGAGGGAGAGAGGATGCGTTTTTTTTATGGTATCTTTGACCTAAGTTTGTCGTGTCGACATTGTCTTAAATTTATTCGTTGTGTTAGTTTTACTTTCAATAAATTTATAACTACAGCCTGTGTAAATGAAATCTAGTTTTGCATAATTGCATCTGTGTAATCCATATTCATTCATAGATTTCCAAGTCTTTGGTTTGATCTGCCAAAAATATTTAAAGTAGGTGCCTAAGTAATTGATAAGTGGTTCTAAAAGAGATATGTATATTAGCAGCCAATCTGCAATTTAAAAAATAACAGACCCACTCTCATAGCTTTGTGGTAACAACGAATAGTCGCTGTATTTAGTTTATCTCGCCTTGTTGAATTAATTAAGAGAGTGGTCGGTTTAAATAATCCTTTGTTTTTGGTAACTGTGGGTTTTGGTAGTTTCAATTGCAGGGTAATAATTTTATTTTGTAATTCAAGGACCTGAATACAGTATTCAGAACGGCACAAGACTGGGATGGAGTCGTGTAAATGAGGTCTGGTCTAGCTGAGATATTTGGAAGACTTAGTTAAGTAAAGAATATTTTTTTATTGAAGTTTCATAGAGGGGATATTACACCCTAGATGTAAACCTAAGGTGTAAAAGGAACTATTTCGTTTACTTATTTAAAACTTGTTTAGTAGGCGTAAGGTGTAGGTAACTGACTTAAATTTTCTGTGCCCGAGCTTCTCTGTCCCTAAGGTAGTTCTCAAAACTGTTGTCTCTATTTCAGGAAAACTGTAAAAGGAAAACAGCTCCCGAAGCAACAAGGGTAAATAATCACCTACAAACTAATCACCGTGCCCTCAGTTTTTATTGTACTTGCTAACGACTTGTCTTAGCACTGAAGCAATTTCAAAATGGCGCCCGAATAACACGCCAATAATCGTTAGCAGCGATTGGAAAACAAAACTGCGATTATAGGGTATTATCTAACATTTTCTTTCTCTTTCTAACTCGTTTATAAGAGTAATGTTGTCTCATTCATCTTGTGAGGGGACGAGATAGAGTGACATTACTTTAACGAACTTTCAATGGTCCACAACGGGATGGGGTTCGGAATTTTCTTGTTAGTTTTCATCTGATAGAGCTTAGCTTTGTATAATTGCATACAAATTGTGTTTGGACAGAGAAAGATGTTGAGTTTCTACTGTTATGTTTAAATTTTGTTTTTTTTTTACTAGCTCTATACGTTCCCGAATCTTTGGTTAGTAGCGTGATGTTTGGCACATAGCTAGTAACCTTATAGCCTTTCTCAATAAATGGCCTAATAGATTTTTTTTAAATTTCGAACTTATTTGTATTTAGTTCCGCAGATTTGTGGGTTGTAACAAACAAGCTCTTCAAACTTATAATAATGACTAGCGACCCGCCCCGGCTTCGCACGGGTGGACTACCCCTAACATTTAGGGGGATGAAAAATAGATGTTGGCCGATTCTCAGAACTACTCAATACGCTCACAAAATTTCACGAGAATCGGTCCAGCCGTTTCGGAGGAGTATGGGAACGAAAACTGTGACACGAAAATTTTATATATGAGATATGAAGTATAGGTGGATAGAAGATATAGATGACAATAATTTGACATATCTCTAGCTTATAGCTATATATATATAGCTATAAGCTATATATATATATAGCTATATATATATATATATATATATATATATATATATATATATATATATATATATATATATATATATATATATATATATATATATATAGCTATATATATAGCTGTATATATACAGTTTATTTGAGAAGAGAATAAATACTTTCATACAAGAACCTAATTAGGAGTCAATTTTTTTTTTATGTGGGTGTAATTACTTAGGTTTTCATGTTTTTAGGGTTCCGTAGCCAAAATGGCAAAAACGGAACCCTTATAGTTTCGTCATGTCCGTCTGTCCGTCTGTCCGTCTGTCACAGCCGATTTACTCGGAAACTATAAGTACTACAGTGATGAAATTTGATGGGAATATGTGTTGTATGAACCGCTACAAAATTATGACACTAAATAGTAAAAAAAAGAATTGGGGGTGGGGCCCCCCATACATGTAACTGAGGGATGAAAATTTTTTTTTCGATGTACATACCCGTGTGGGGTATCAATGGAAAGGTCTTTTAAAATGATATAAAGTTTTCTAAAAAACATTTTTCTTAAAGTGAACGGTTTTTGAGATATCAGCTCTCAAAGTCGTAAAAAGTATGTCCCCCCCCCTCTATTTTTATAACTACGGGGTATAAAATTCTAAAAAAAATAGAGGTGATGCATGCTAATTAACTCTTTCAACGATTTTTGGTTTGATCAAAGTATCTCTTATAGTTTTTGAGATAGGTTGATTTTATTATATTTGCTGCTACGGAACCCTTTGTGCGCGAGCCCGACTCGCACTTGGCCGGTTTTTTTTAAAAGAAGATTCGGTAACTAGGTGCCAAAATACCGCAAAACCAGTGTTACCTCGTATTACAATGGTTTCCCGTCTACGTAGGCAGGTAGGTATATCTCTACCATTTAATTCCTCAACGGCCCAGCACCTCACTCAGTAAATCGCGCTATCAGAAGCTTATTTTCTAAGCAGTCAGCTCGTCGGCCACAAAGTTAGTCAACAATGAGCGCCGACGCAACTCTCCCTTATCTGCGACTGTTTATTGTCTGAACTTGGCTGGATGGCCGGTTTGTTGCCGATTCACCGACAACTCGGTTTAGATGAGCAAGTTAGAGCAGCGCGGGGATGTTTATACGATACGATTTGGATACGATCCGATGTTTTAGTAATGTGTTAACAGATAGTTTAAGGTGCAAAAATATCCAATGACTCTGCTCTAGGGTGGAATGTGAGCGCTTGTCACGCTTTTACTGACTAAACCCAAACCTATGGTCCTTCAGTTGCTTTTTGTGTTCTAGAACCACGAGTACTTGTTATCTTTTCTTTTCTTATCTTTTTTTTGTTATCTTTTTTTTAATTTGTTTTTTTTTTCTTTTTTTTTGTTTTCTTTTCTTTTTGTTTTTCTTGTTATCTCTCTGAGCCGCACTTGTAACACTAGACGCCTTTGACGACTTGGGCTTGCAGCGGACAGCGAACTACTCATTGCTCGTCGTCCGCAAATCCGCGCTTACGGTGGCCGAAGATCGCTCTGCGATTTCCGACACGGAGTGTCTCCTGTCACGGCGGCTTGGGATTACTGTACGCTTGGGTGCTGCCTCTGAACTTTTATATAGCTTTTCTTTATTTAGTAATAGTCTAAGTCTGAAAGTGGCGCCAGTGACTGAAAAGTTGAAAGGTAATCGTTTGTCTTGGTATGGCCATGTAAAGAGGAGAGATGAAACGCATGTTACGAAAAGAGTTTTGAATTTACACGTACATGGATGGAGAGGAAGAGGGAGGCCGAAGAAGAGATGGATGGATTGTGTGAGAAGTGATATGAAAGAAAAGGGAGTTAGTGATAGTGTGACGGATGACAGGACAGAGTGGAAGAAAAAAACATGTTGCGCCGACCCCAAGTAATATGGGATAAGGGTAGGATGATGATGATGATGATGATGAGTCTAATCGGCAATCTTCTGACACAAAAGTTCAGTTCAATTGTACACCAACAATATACAAAAACCTATTGTTTTTGGGAACTAAACATACCTATAAGATGGGGTTTACGCGTTTAATACGATAGCAGAATAACAGAAGTCGTGTAGTATAAAACAGCTGCAATTCAAAGGGGTACTCATTCACTCGTGACGAATCCACTGCCTGTAGCTAACTAATTGGTATAAAATGAACCGCTCCCAAGAGACCATCACCCCGATTTTGTTTTAATCGAAATTTTCTGTGCAAAGTGTCGGCTGCGGGATGAATTGTCACAATTCTCAACATCCAATTAAACATTACGCTTTGTTAAACGTAATTTACGATGTTAGGAACACTGATTCTTAACTTCCTTTACAATCAAAAATGATCGAGGAAATATTAAAGAAGAAAGTAATAAAAGGGTTTTTTTATTTAAAGACATTGAGGAGTTTCGATGCGTTTTTGTGGCTTCTCATTGTGTTCTGATTTTAATTTTAAGAATATTTTCTCTTTTGAGAAGCGCTTGTTACCTCCACTTACAACAAGAGATGAAAAAGAAAACCCAGATTTGAGGACAGTAAAAGCTGTAGGATGAAGTCCAAAAGAAATTAATAAGTCGGACTCGTACACGAAAGGATTCGACAATATTAAAATCGAGAAAAAAGCTAACAAAATAACTTCTCTTATATAATAATAGGGAGTTTCTTTAACTTTATTTTACTTTGGTTGTTCTAACCGTTATAGAAATTCTTTGACATCTCGTTACGTCTTATGGTTTCTGAGGTAAGTACAGGCTGCTGAAAGATAGATGGACAGAAAGGCATACGGAAGAACTTGGGGACGGACAGTCGAACTAAAGTAATAGGGCCCCGTTGCTGCTCTTCGTATATGGCAGCATAAGATGAAGGGTTTAAATCCGGAAAATACCATGCAATTCAATCAATAGTTCACTGACCAATGAAAGCAATTGTATAGCCCAATAAATAATGTCAGCGTACAGCGGGTGGTTCTACACTGTAAACGTCAGAACCGTTCATGGTTGATAACCCACAGGTTCGCTAGTGTTTGCAATGTTCCACAAACCGCCTTCAGGTGAGTTATGGCAGCCCCTGTGTGCAGTTTTGCTTATTAACGAGACCAACATGGCGGTCGTTTGATAAGATTTCGGTTTGTCTTGGCATTCGTGCCTCGAGGCGGCCTCCGGGCATTTAGAGTTGAGGCCACTGAAGGTGGTGTGTGAGCTTAGAATGTGTGCTCTATTTTGAGTAGATATTGATTTTAATTCATATTACTGTCACTCGAGAAGAGGTATATAATCTAACCAGTAAGAAAAAAACATAAAAAAAGAACACAAACATAGGTATAAAACGAAGACCAGAAAGAAGCTTGATAGAAAATATTTTTTTTTATGGTTCGGAGAGTTTAAGTACAAAAAGGCTCTCCAGTCAGTAGCTCTCAAAACTCCATTGAGTAGCTTTTATTGATGAGCGCTACTATCTTCACACTGAGGTTAAAATCTTTTTAGACCACTCATGTGGCTGGAAGGAAAGAAGGAAGGTTGTCACTGATGACGAAGTAGCATACTATAGTATACTATAGTATGCTATGAAGTAGCATACTATAGTATACTATAGCATGCTACTGTAAATATTATAGTATCTTAACTGTCTTTTGGCCTTTATCGAAAAACCAATGTTGTGTAAATAGGAAATATTGAAGTTGAGCATCTATCCAGCTGTATTACTAAGAAATTTGGCAGCAACGTGTAAGGCGCGCGCGACGCATAACTGGAGGTTGGTGCAAATCGCCCGCCTGCCTCGCATGACTGGCGTGACGTGTACACACTATAAACAAGCATACAACTTGGTACACATACCACGTTGTTGAATATTGAGATTGTGGGAAAATTTTAAAATACTTGTATGTTGATAAAAACTTTTTTGAATGGTTACATCCTCCGATAGATTAAATAGGTCATTGAGACAAGTCGTAGAGTAGTCCTTTTTAATGGTTGGTATAAATCATCCAATGACGAATCCCGCTCCGCGAACCTACTCCGTTTTTCCTTGTCTTAGTAGTAGCCCATAGTTGAGCTATACGAAAACTGATAAAAGCTTGCACTGACTGGACAGGTCTACTCAAATTTGTGTGGTTCTTTCCTTAAAAGACCATCTTAAAAACTAATCTGCATTATTCTCATCATCATCATCATCATTAGCCTCTTAATGTTCCCACTGCAGGGACACAGGCCTCCTCTCTCTAGGAGAGGGAATGGGCCATAATCCACCACGCGGGCCCAGTGCGGATTGGTGAATGTCACATGTCTTCGAATTTTTGGTTCTAGGACATGCCGGTTTCCTCACGATGTTTTCCTTCACCGTTTTGAGAGCAGTGGTGATGAAATAAATTACACAAATTAATGCGCCTGGCTGGATTTGAACCCGCGACCTACGACTCGTAAGTCGGGGCCGTTACCACTTGGCCACCACTGCTCATTATTGCTCATTATGATTATTCTCACATGATTTGACTATTACATGTTTGCAGTATGGACTTTTAGAGACTGTGACCCCTGAGTTCGTTTCTGTTTCTTATCAAGGTAGTCAGCTGGGAAACATCGGACTCATCTAGTTTAAACTGGCAAAAAAAAGTTGACGAGTAAAAGTGTTATGGAAAACCTATTTGCAAAATTAAATGTAACTTATCATCATTTATTAAAGCTTTGCTACGAAGAGATTGAGTGTATACAATTTGAGACTTGAAGATCGTGCTAAAAAACTACAGATTTGAATTATTCTAAATCTGTGAGATATACGAAATCTTTTGACTAAGTAATTGTTATCTTCTCTTATTGTCTATTTGAAGTCCGTCCTCATCTAGTGAGTGCCAAAAAAAATTAAGTGTATTCTTAGAAACTTGAAAAATCATCATCATTTCATCCGAAAGGCGTCCACTTCTAGACATAAGGCTCCACCAAAAAGACTGGTCCTGTAAAATACACGAATATTTGAAAAATAAATATAATTTATTAGAACATTGCGGAAAATGAGAATAGTTTCGGAAAGCAGCAAGACGACTGCAAGAACAGTTTTAGTAACCAGTTTATTGAAATAAGTACCAAAGCCAATAAACAAAGAATTTGCTTTTAAAGCATAAACACGGTTAATATAATAAATATTGAAGGCTGTTAAACAACAACACGCCCAAAAGTAAACACTGAAAGCTTGAAGGAGGAGCTTATTACGGTAGGCTTAGCCGAGGCGTGTTATCTCGGCAAAGTTCAGAATTTGCAAGCGCCCGGAGCTTTGCGCAAAATATGAGAACGCTCGAAACTTTGTATCTTTGTATCGTCGCTTGACAATGAAATACTGATGTCATTATCATACTACACATGGGATTTACTGCGTGTAGGATCATGTAGAATGAGCTTCTTTCTGTTTTGGAATTGTTTTTATGGTGCCGTAGTCAACTAGGAACCCTTAAAGTTTCGCCACATCTACCTGTCCATCCGCGAATAATCTCAGTGACCGTTAGCACTACAAAGCTGAAATTTGGTACCAGTATGTATTTTGTACCGAAATCCCAACAATTAATAACCCAATTTTCTGAGAGATGGTGCTGTATTTTAGGCTACTTAGGCTTCTGTTACATTGTGAGAATTTTATGACGATTCCGTAGTTACCCGTAAATGCGGAACCCTACGCTGAGTGTGGCCTGACACGCTCTTGGCCGGTTTTATTTAATGTCCTGTGGGTGGTGCGACACTGACATGGTAGTCCGCCCTGTGATATGCGACTGCGCTGCAGTCACGCTTGCAACTTTTCATATTGATGTCATATTTTTTTTTGTCCTAGCTCAATTGTCTTGCTTTAGTGTAAAGTGAGAGGGCGTGACAGACTTTTACTGACTAAACCCTACCTGTGTCCTTCACACGGTGTCTGTCGGTCGGACCGGCGCGGTCGAGGTCTGGGCGGAGACACATTTCTTTAAGTAAACGTCAGCTAGGTGAGTTCAGTTACCTGTAGGTAGTTAGTACGCAACGACCTACAACTACCTACAAGGTCATTGACTCGTTTACTTAAAGAAATGAATTTGTAAATGCGTATATCAATACGAGATTTAGAAAAAAAAGTATTTTAATTTTTTTAACTTTAAAAATCTATAGTGTTTCATGTACCGGATCAAAACTCTACAGGATTAAAACGGCCAAAATTTTACGGTGTATACATATACGTAGATATATAGATAAAAAGTATGGACAGATGTATAAATAACAAAACGGCAGTCAATAAAAGTCTCGTTCCGATAGACTCTCAAACAAAGTTGTTGAGTAAGTCTTTACAAGTGAATTGGGGGACAACCGGTAAAAGAAACTGATAGATTGCCTTCGTCCGGGATTAGGGACGGACAATTAGATGCGATGTTCGTCCGATCTAATCTGTACTAAGTTCGCTATTTGTTTCAGACGACTCGATTACCTATTGCGACGATTTATTTATGTAGATCGGATGAGATTTGTTTAGTTCGTTTGTTTTTGGAACTTTACTGTTTTTATATAGGGTTCTGTTATGTACCCAAAGGGTAAAACCCTATTGCCCTATTACTAAGACTTCGCTGTCCGTCCGTCTGTCACTTGACTAGGTAGGTATATCTTATGAACCGTGATAGTAAGATATTTGTAATGTTCATATATGATGGTTTTTTTTGTAGCTGCTATAACAAAAAATTCGTGCAATGTGAAAACGTTACATCCGGAGCCCTAGATCGAAGGCAACGAAGGAACAGGGGTTGGTTTTTAGTCAGTAAAAGTCTGACAAGCCTTGATTTAGAGGTAACGAACTTGTGCCCTACCATGAGCTCTTACAGGGATGCAGGATGGAATTACACGGGGTGTTTAGCCCTGTACTTCTTTCTCGCAAGGATATTTATCATTTTTACACGTCATAGTGATGCCCCTGGCTTTTTTAAAGAACATCACCGAGGAGAATATCTTGGATTATTAAACACTAGCGACCCGCCCCAGCTTCGCACGAGAGCACTGCTGATATTTATTATATTATGCTTGTATATATAAACCTTCCTCTTGAATCACTCTATCTATTAAAAAAAGCCGCATCAAAATTTAAGCACACATAAGGACAGGAAGCGACTTTGTTGATGTAATGATGTATACATTTCCTGTTTGTATGTCAGAGAAAGACAATTTTATTCTATAATCATTTCTCATTCTATCAAGAAGGAAAATATTACGTCAGAAATCACAAAAAGATACCGTCTCAATTCATTTCACAATTTGAATACCACCACGGCGAACCACAATTAAAATAATTACGTCATAATATCATCATCTAAAATTAAATTTTCAGCCCTTCGACGCTCAAAGGTATCAAGTTGAACATGGAATAAATGTGGCCATATCTCATTCTAACCGGAGCAAAACTTAATAACCCTACTGGAAACGCAATAATTACCAACGTTCAGTACGAGATTCGGGAGAGAAATAAATGAAAGTCATTAAGAGACTTGCGTTTAGATATTTCATCCCCCTTGAAGAAGACGTTAGCGGGGCCGCTACGCCATCGCGCCGCCGTGTGGAGTGTTCCCACGCAACCAGCCAAAGATAAGCTGTATTTTTTTTTAGTTCATGCCTACGTGCATTTTTGAAAGTCGGTGTGTAATAACGAAGGAATCCAAACTATTATTTCAAGACCGACTTTCGAAACAAAAGTTACTTTGCACTTTTATTTCTTACTAGCTTTTGTCAGCGGTTTCGCCCGCGTACAAAAAATATAGCCTATGTCACTCAGGAGTAAAGCAGCTTTCTTTTGTTGCTAAAAATTTTCCAATCGGACCAGTAGTTCCAGAGATTACCTCCTACAAACAAAAAAAAACAAACTTTACCTCTTTATTATATTAGTGTAGAAGATTTGTATAAAGATATTTAGCAAATTTATTTTTTCTCGATGGCCTAGATCTATAAATTTATGTTCACTATATTCTGAGTAGTTATTATTTATAAACTTATTATTATAATACATATTTTATTATTAAACATGATTCCACTTGAACAATAAAATTGATGGGTAATTAGTTGTGTTTCGAAATTTTTACTCGAGAAGGCGCTTCTACCTTTACCGTTATGTATATGGCATTCGTTCAGAGAAATGTATGAAAACTGTTATGCCTCGCATCATCCTGGACAGACAACTGCCATTGTATGCACTGATCGCCGACCATACCCCACAAAGCAGCAAATGCAAAACTTTGTTATCTCTTCTTGCAATGATCTACACTAATATAATAAGGAGGAAAGTTTGTTTTTTTTGGTTTTTTGGTTGTAGGGGGTAATCTCTGGAACTACTGGTCCGATTGGAAAAATTTTAACAAAAGAAAGCTGCTTTACTCCTGAGTGACATAGGCTATATTTTATGTACGCGGGCGAAGCTGCGGGCAAAAGCTAGTTTGTAATAAAAGAACGACCTGAGAAAGTCCTTTGACACATGGGCAAACCTCATTGCAGTTTCTCGACCTTTGGTTCTGGCGTTTGTTTTATGCTTTGAGACTATTCTTCTTTTCGGTGTTCTGTCTTTGAGACAGAGAAACGAGGTCGTGGTGAACCACAAAGGAGTTGGTGGGACAAACTGGATAGATTTTGCCAGTGGAGGGAGGCTTTAAGGATTCTTCAGCCGGTATGAAAACTATGTTTATAAAGAAAATAAGTAAACTCGAGATTTTTTGTGGTGTCCTATCTTCGTGATTGTTCTTTGCGCGCGGTACCTGACAAATTATCGCCTCTCAGAGGCAATCCGCACGTTTGTTTTTGTTGAATTGTTAGTGTGTTTTGCGGGCCAAGACTAATGTGCAATGTAATTGCCCACACTATACAAAAGGTTTATGTTACGGAGAGAAAACCTTACATAAATAAAGCTTATTTTTCTAACAAAACTGATAGTTGGCATGTGTAGGTATTTTTTTTTTGTAATTATAGTTTTTTTCGCATTGATATTCGAATACCAATTTAATGAGAATGGGCCGTAAACTACCACGCAGGCCCAGTGTGGGTTGGTGGATGAGAAATTAAATTTCTGGAAAGAAAATATCGTGACACTAATTTGAAAATATGTCAAACTTTTGACTTGTACCAATAAACTTTTAACTTTCAATCACATGCATGCATTGCGTCTAATTTGTGACGCTCTTTGGTTCCCGAAACCTGGTGTTACGCTTCTATTTTCATAAGCATAAGTTTATTCGACTTTGTAATGTTCCCACTTCTGGGGCTTAGGCTTTCTCTGTAGGAGAAGGAAAGGGCCGTAATCCATCAAGCGGGCCTAGACTAGTATGGGTTGGTAGAAGACACATGCCCTCGAATTTTTAGTGAATTTTTGCTTTTAACATCACCATTGTTAATTTCATAAGATTTTTTAATTAAACGCAACCCGCATATCGAAATCAAAGGTTTGATAAAATGAAAAAAAAGAGAGTTGAAAATATTAACACAATGGGCTCGTGTTGACAGCGGGCCGCGATTGCGGACGCGTCTGCCCAGGCAGAAGCAACCGTGTTCCAGTGCAAATACCAATTCCCGCTATTGACGGATTCTATTCGATTTCATTCACGCTAGGGATGTTTTGTTGTGCCATTGTATCGACACTCGATGGTAGTGTTGACTTCAATAGTCTACACGTACTATTGTCTATTACGAATGCGTGATATTCGAAAATTATTCGCTTATTAAACTGTCAAATCAAATCAAATCAAATCAAATAATTTATTGTAAATAGTTTACTGTATGTTGTTGTTATGTGATGTTGCTTTAATTTGATTTCCAGTTGGAAATTCCTTTGAATGAAAATTCTATTCATTCGCAGTCATTAAATCATTTTAATATATCGTGTATCGTAGTCGGTTTAATGTGGATAAAATTGTATTTTTTTGCAGTTGTATTGTGTAAAATGCGTCGATGTATTGTCAAAATGTAAATCGTCACTATCGCGACCGCGAGTCAGGCACGCGCCATATCAGATTGCTGTGCGTTCCGCATATAGAGCGGAGATTTTTTTCACAAAGCCCTATCAAATCGACACCTATACGGTTGAGTTTTTGCCTATTTCTAACGCAGCATGAATTTAAACAAGAATATTCTATATTCCACGTTATTTGATACGGCAGAATATTTTGCGGTTTTGTGCTTCAAAAAAAGAATGCGAAACTAACTAAGAATAAATTGGCCAGTATCTACAGCTTCTATTTTTTTTTTTTTTTGGAAAACGTTTTGAAACTGATCCTGTATCGTACACAATATACCCAGACCTGGAACAACTATCTGTACTGTAGGATATAATATTTGCAATTACGATAATCAATCGAACCTACAGCGCGCATTGCTATAGCCGATCGCTTAACTATTGAGATAATCGTGCCGTTAATACCTATATATTTTTTTTATTTTGACTGGCCTGTCAGTCTCGTAGTTAGTGACCCTGACTGCTATGCGAGAGGTCGTGGGTTCGATTCCCACCTAGGACAAATGTTTGTGTGATGAGCACGATCATTTTTTCTGTGTCTGGGTGTAATTTATCTATAATATGTATGTATTTAGAAATATATAAGTATGTTTATCAGTTGTCTAGTACCCATAACACAAGCTCTGCTTAGCTTGGGACTAGATGGCGTTGTGTGATAGTTGTGGACATATTAATATTATTAATAAATAATATAGATAAAAACAATGTTTATAGGTACTCGAATGTCGTAAGTTTGTTGCTCTTCTTACAGTAAATCCTTTTTTAAACTCTTGAGACCCAAGCGAACTTTCTTTACACCAATTATCTTTCTATTATGTCTCCAATTACGATATAAAAGGTTATAGCAGTTATAACAGCAGTTATTGATAAATCCCATTAATCTTTAACCATACCTACATTTAGCATACAGTGATACAGCAGTTACAGCACAATCAAACTCACGCTTTCAGCAAAATATTATGAAGTAGAATTTTAACTCCATAAACCGCCGTTCTTAACACAGATATCTTTACATTATTAGGTAAAGGAGTCGTGAAAATCCGCTGGCTTTATCTCCTCCCTTTAATTGTTGGCAGGAGTACTATCTCGAGTTTACTGGCGCCGATGGCACGCAATAAAACGTAACAGCCCTTTTGTTTTGAGCTGTTCATATCGTGGTTCTGTCGCCTGTGAACTACTCTTTGTGGGTAAGAAAACATACATACGGGTTAGGAAGTTTGTTGCGGTTTAGATCAAGGATTATGAACAAAATCTTAACACTTATGTGGCCCAAAATATAGCTATTGTTAATTTAATTAATTTATATTTCTTCGATAATTCGAGACAGAAGTTATAAGTAACAATAAGTTCAGTTACTGCACTATGGAGGATTTAATGTTGTAGGATTTAATCCACCTATTGGGCCCAAACAATTTAAAGAGTTTATCATCGATTCGAAAAGAAGAAGAAGTTACCTAATAATAAACCTTATACTACAAACATAAACTTTAATATCGTTTGCATTATATTTGTATTTAAAACCTTATTTGATTACATAGTATATAAAATAAAAAAAGACGATCGAAATTCAAACCGCAAAAAATAATAATATGTATGCAAAAATATAATGTTTATTCGAAAATTAAACCAAATTTGTAAGTAATAAGGTTTAAAATAAAATATTAACAATGGAGCTTATTCTATTTTTGTAACAGTGATCGGTGATCTAGTTTAGGTATTGATGATCGAAGGTTGCTAGCGGATTTTTCATGGCATGTTTTCAGAGCCTTTAAAACCGTTGGTCTAACGGCATTTTAGTAGGGCGACCTTTAGATAGTATACAGTTAACTGACACAATACAGTTTCGAATTACCTACTATTTATTTATCTCTGAAAACATTTATGGTATCGATATATTTAAGCATTGTTCATTGCTCTATAGGTAGAGAATTTTTAGCTAACATATTTGTTGCACCAAAAATAAAAGCGTTTCTGTGAAATCATCTAACGGTATGATTTTTTTGTTGGTAAAATATTATTAAAAAAATTATATCGTATTTATTTGTCAGTCAGTGGCAGTTTGACAAAGAATAGAAGTATTGGATTTTGTTATATCGCGATTGTTGATGTATATTTAAATTGTTTAAACAAATAAAAAGGCCAAAGTTAACAAATTATTATTTCAATAATGTATGTTATATGTCCATAGATGTATGTACATTGGTTATAATGTTACTTATATGTATGTAGTACAAAAGAAAAAAAGACCAACTAAGAAACGACAACTAACAAGAACAACAACAACAACAACAACAACGACAACTAAGAAGAACTTATGATCTTCCTGTTATTTTGGTCTTTTGTAATAAAACCAATTTATATTCTGTTGAAACTTCAGAATCTCTCTATAGAACGTTGATAGACATAATTTTCAAACAAAAACATTGTAATCTAAACACACAATATACACCGTTAAATTTTAGTCGTTTTAATCCCACAGAGGGTCGATCTAGTAATGAAACACTATCGATTTGAGTAGATAAAATAAAAAAATAACGTACTTTTTTTCTTAATCTCTTATTGATATACGCATTTGCGAAATTAATTTCTTTAAGTAAACGAGTCATTGACCTTGTAGGTAGTTGTCGGTCGTTGCGTACTAACTACCTACAGGTCATTGAACTCGCCCAGCTGACGTTTACTTAAAGAAATCAATTTAGAACATGCCTAAATTAATTCGAGCTTTAAAAATTAGTACTTTGTTTTTTTATTCTAACTTTACCAATCGATAGTGTTTCATGTTCTGAATCGATCATCCAAGGGATTAAAACGATCAAGATTTAACGGTGTA